>CM024636.1:32498318-33203229 GCA_014182715.1 Eucalyptus cloeziana
TGTATCAAAGGAGTAGACATCAAAGTTATTTATGACATTCAAAAAAAAATTAGACTCAATGCACATTAAATTCACAACTTTCGTGGGCAAAATAATTTGATAAAGAATCAAGAGCCACTTCCCCACAAACATGACACTTCACCTTAGCACGCTGCACTTTTACACTTCCATTAGGATGGACAAGTCTTGTTTTTCCAACATTTATCACCCATTCTTCATATGCCCCCAGACAACGAGAAGACAAATTACCCAATAGGCGTGAAAGTATCACAGAGTCAGACTCCAAGTCATGACATATCCACCTATGGCCATGATCAAATTCATTCCAAGCCATAAGATTCTAAAGACCTAGCAAATTCACAAGTTCATTAAGCCTAGATAAACAGTCTGTCCTTTAGTCTCTGATAGCTAAATGTAAAAAAAAAAAAAATGCTTTTGAGAATAATACAGAAAATGATAGTGGTGTTGGTACAGTGACAATATCTGCACGACATTTACCTTGGATAGAATTTGCTTTGACAAGCTAAGCGCAGTCCTCCAACACACCTTAACTAATATCATCAGTTGTCTGACCTTTGTGCATTTTCTGATATACATGAGCAGAGGACATTTTGTCAATATGGAACCTGCAAAAGACAAACTCATATGAAGAAAGTTTCACCTGGTGTTACCTTGATAAGAAAAGAAGAATCAGTTAGCTTCCTCTAAATTCATGGCAATCACTAGCTCAAACCACCTCATAAAAAAGTCAATAAATCTTCGAAAGACTCTCAGTGTTAGACTAGACAGAAAAACAGAAGCAATGCAGAGATCTCACTTCAGGATGAGTCATTGGCCAAGTAGTCACAAAAGACCAGACACGTAATGCATTTCCTTGAAAGTCATAGATTCAGCTAAAAGTACAACACATGTGAATAAAAAGCCTTTCAATAACGTGCTTCGATGCTAGCAAAAGAAAGGGAAAAGGGAAGACTACTCGATAGACTAGAAATTCTCAGCATAATCCTTACTACATACACATATTAAAATAGAGTTGCTAAAGAAAACAACAATCTCCTTGTCAGATAGTTTGGCAAACAAAAATGCCCTGGTTTTCTCTCATTGACCTCATCTTGTGATTTTTACATTCACAAGCTCATGTTTCAACGATCTTCTTCTGTATTAAGATTCTAAAGACCAAGCAAATTCACAAGTTCGTTAAGCTTAGAAAATTTCAACTAACTTCAGTTCCTGTGAGGCAGATCACTTCTAGACAAACCATCAAGCACATGGTGACCGTAATTTAATATGTTCAATAGCAAAGAGTTGAATGCCTTCAATGCTTTGTCGACTTCGACCCACAGATCCTTCGAGCCTAAAATTTTCGAGGGAAATGATGTCTCCGAGCGATCGAGTGTGAGTATGTACGAGAGTGACAGTTTCCATGTGAGAGAATGAGCGAGCGTCAACGCACGAGATCTTCCAACGGATTGAAGACTGCTGCGCGCTTATTCGCTGAAGAAAGGAAACCGTAGACAGAAGAAGGAGGAGGAGGAGAAGGAGAAGAAGAATACCTTTAGATGCTCTGTCCTTCGACCTCAAGCAAGCATAAATCCTTCAAGGCCAAAATTTCTGACGAAAAGGACCTCTCCGAGCGATCGAACGTGTGTATGTACAAGAGCGAGCGTCTCCGTGTGAGAGAATGAGCGAGCAAGCTAGTGCGAGATCTTCCAACGGATTGAAGACTCCGCGCGAACTCACCGACGAAATGAAACCCTACAAAGAATTCTCCCCAAAACTCATGAGTCGTGCGTTCAGAGAACAAGAGAAAGCCCAGAACAATTTTGCCCCGTTTGATATCTGACGTGGAAATGCCAGGTCGGATGTTGTGGAAGTAGAGTTAACGGCGGGCCAAATTTGGGACACGAGTGAATGTTGGGGCTTTTTTTTGAGATAAAATAAAGTTCGGGCCAGATTTGTCCCAACACCCAAAGTTCGTGCTTTTTTATGGAATTGGCCCTATATATATGTATGTATAAACAGAAATTAACCCACAAAGTGCGTTTTGACATAACAGCAATGCTTAATTTGGGAACTTCAAAGTTAAGGGTGCACAGGTAGGAGTAGAATAGGTAACCTCCTGGAAAGGTGCCCACATGTACCTCAAAGGATAAAACCATGAGACTCTGTATGAGATGAGCCAAAGCGAACAATACCTCAAGTGAATTAATTCAGAGATTTCACAATACTGGTATTGAAAAATGAATAAATCGCAGACCTTGAGTCTCCCTGATATTGGAAGTGAATCCTCCGCCCCTTCCACCGGGCCCCTGGTATATTTTGCGTGCCCGGAGAGAGAGGGGGCCAAACTCTGGCATTGCAATTAATTAAGCCCAATCTCATCCGCTCGTTTTCCTTGTTATCACCAAGTCCATAGAGTGAACTCGCTAACAAAGAACAAAAGATACATTACAAACAATGTGGGGGCACGGGACTGTAAAGAAAACGAGTCTTTTCAAATATATATATATAACTATGCTTCATTGACAAGTCACTTTGCTGAATGCGATTACAGTGATTTTACTAGAAAGCACCTCTTTATCGAAGGAAAAAGAGAGAACAGACACAACAGTACGACCTGGTGCAGAGTATGATCAATCCTAGGATCATGATTCACTCTCGGACTCCCCGTTGCTCTATTCGGTAGGGTTGGCCTTGGGAGAGTGGGAGTGCTTATCAGTCTCGTGCAGCAAGAGCAGCCAAACATGAGTTATAAGCTCTCCGCCCTCTCGCAACAGCTTCCCGTGATGGTAAACTTGACAATTATATGCAGCGTAGCACAACATCTCCACCCAAATGCTGCTTATGATCTGCCACATGTTCTCCTTGTCCATCAGCATCACCGCCAATTCCTGCGCGTCCCTCAGCACATGCCAGTCCGTGCTGATTTTAGTCCTCTTCTTCTGATCCTGAGAGGGTTCAAGCTCGATCTCTTCTATCAACGACAGAGTCCTCAAGGCCTCATCGAGGTCTCTACACCTGAGAAATCGCTTCAATATGGCACAAGCATGCTCCAATGTGATGTCACTAGTCATTAGGGACAACATGTGCGGTCGCAGTGCTAGAAGGTATATCATGTAATTGGACAGTAGTTTGCTTCCTTCACGGTACTGAGAATTATCACGCACTGAAAAGAGGCAAATGTTCGTTGCCATGTGCCAAATGATGATGCTTTTGTCGAATGTTTTTGAGATGTACCTTTTCAATCCTTGATCGTCGCCAAGTTTGTGAACTTTGAGTGTCCACTCCCCACGTTTCGTGAAGGGCCTCCGGCATCTGATCTCTTCAAGCTTTTCAATACCTTCCACCAGCAATGTCTTGAGAAAGAGGCGGATTTTCAGGCGAGAGTGAATCCAACGCATTCTCAAGGCAACCCCTTTCTTGCCCAAGAGGTTGAGCATTCTTCCAATGGGCCGGGGAGAGTCACCATACAGGGAAGGATCCAACAAGTCCAGTTGCCCGATTGAGTTGGACCATCTTTTCTGCTTCATGTACCTTTCAACTACATAATTCAACAACCTCGTGGACACAAGGCAATTGCTCTGGTGTTGGCTCATCGCCACGATCGCCCATTTCGAAAAAGGTAGCTGAATAATTTGGTAACCTTCTAGGACGGTGACTCCCATCAATAATGCATAAGTGTAGGAAATATTCATGTCGATGATGAAGGCCCCCCTGAACATAACAACGAATCCACATAAGGCCAACACTAGACAGAAACAGCTAGTGAAGCGGCCGACAAGACCGAGTGGTTTATACAGAATTGGTTTCTTGGTGTAAAGTGCGTCATACATGAATCCAAGTTCGAGCTCAGTTGTTATGAAGGCTATATCACGGCCTACAATCAACTGAGACTTAGATAACGAATCGGGGTAGTAGAGCCAGTTTATAATGTGGGGCTTCAAGCAATCGAATCGATAGTATGCCTTCAAGATGATATTTTGCTTGGTCACCCATCCGGGCACCTCGTGCTTGTTGGAGAGATCGAGGGCAGTTTTATTGTGAAAGAACTTGGCAACATTTTCATGGTTGAAGATACGCTCAGCCGATATGCTCGGCCTCTCCCAGTGCACAGACTTGAGGGCCCAAACCATCTCTGCAGATCGAATGATCCCGGCAGCGAACAAGGGGAAGTACAGAAACACAAGTGGGGACGGGATGTTCCAGCAACGCATGAGGATCCAGATAACGAAACTGACCATGACCAAAAGATTCAAAATCTCCCGCATGCTAAGCCGGCTGTCCTCAATCGAGTAAGCAGTTATTGAGTCGGGGTACCCGAGGTGCATCAAGAGCAAGGGTGCCAACAACCACCTAAGCCCAGTAATGTAGCTCGGTTGACCAGGGAAGTCGGTTGGGATGGCGATGAGCTTGCTGAGGGCCATGGTCGCAGTGGAAGAAGAGAGAAAGTAGGCGGCCAAGATGAAGCCTCTGACGATGATCGAGGTCGTGTACCTCCGGTGGCCAGCAAGGGTGGCAAGGGTGATCTGGCAAGCGAGACCCATGGTGACCAGCAATTCGATGCCCCATACTTCCCATAAATCTGTCAACAGTGGTCGTATTTTACTGACTATGGATGAATTCAGATTGACCAATATCATGGGGACGTGATGCCTTCTGTAGTTCTCTCTGAGAAACAACAATGCAAGCCAAATTAGCAAAGAAGAGAATGCCTAAAGCTATAAACCACCTGCCTTGGACTCGTTCTAGAGATTAAAACATAAATGTCTAGACTTTGTTGCATTCATTTAATACGTTCTATAAAATTATGGGATCCTTACACTGCTCTAATTCTCTCATTGCAATGAATTAGATTAATTACGTGTTGCTGCCATGCAAGAGTGAAACCCACTAGAAAAAGAAGGAAAAAGGATGGAGAAGTTTCAGGAGTCCATAAGCAATGCTAGTTAGTAGTTGCTAATTTTTCTAAAACTAATCTATGAAATTAATATATTCAATGAGATGGTTGATTGTAGAAGGAAATTTAAGAAGCGGACTCGTATTCGAACACCCAATTACAGTTTACCACATTACTTAACAGACCGATTATGTCGGCCAAACTTTATACACCAAGCGTTTCCCTAACATCGAACATGAGATCTACACACTCATCAACACACTGCCGCGACAGAATGGATTTTCACAGAGGCAAGAAAATTAATGACAAGATCATAAGTGTCTGGCAAGAAACCGAAAAAACCTGACTATGCTTTGTGACTCCCAAGAAGCTGACGAACTAGATGTTTACTGATAACAGAAATGGCACTGAGTGCGTTTGTGTTCAGTTATGGAGAGAAAGAAGAGGGGCTATAAAAGGACAAAGAAAGCAGAGAATTGATTATTTACTTGTAACTTTAACCTGCGATTCCTTTTCTCTTTGTTAGGCTTTTTCTCGCCAGCGACCGACCAGGTATGAGATCTTCAACTTCACACCATTCGTTGGATAAATTCTCAAGGGGCATTGCGCGCGATTCTTGTTTTGGATAAATTCTCAAGGGGTATAGCACGTGATTCTTGCCCTCAATTTTATACTTTTCGTTGACAGCAAGCAAAGAGTTAAGTCTTACTTTTATTTGGGGTAAAAGTCGCCGCAAGTAAATAAATTATTGCGACCAGTAAAATCAAATTTCCTAATCTTTCAATTTGCTTAATCTGATCTATCTACTTCTAATAACAGGGTCAAATCAGCCTTTCAGATACTATTTATAGGTTTTTGTAGCTACATCACTATCCAGAATTTAATATCTTTCGATCCGTTTCTCAAATCAACCCAAAAGTAGACTAATCTTTTTTTCCTCTTTCTAGCCTTTGGTATTTATAAATATCACAATAGTGACAGTTAAGTATATTTTTGCTTATGATCTCTATAATAATAAGAGTACAACATCATTTAAAGTTGTACAGCCGAGTATCCCTGATCTTTTTAGTTTAATTATTTTCATTAAAAAATTCTAACAACGACACTAATTTGACTATAAATACTCTCGGTTATATTAATTTAAACCTCGTTCTTGATTTCTAAAATAGATGAAGACTTCACTTTTGTGCTTCTTATTTGCAGCAGAGGAGAGAGAGTGGGGGTGAATGGGATGGTGACAGTGGCGCATGACGAGAGGAGCTTCTGCCAACGACAACGAGAGGGATGGTGATCAGTGCTACTACGGTGGCAGAGCAGCACGCGACGGCGGAGGAGGTTGGCCGGCAGCAGATATGAATTGAGAGTCTGGTTGTTTTGAGATATGTGAGGCTTTTAAATGAGGGAGGTTGTTTCATTCATTTTAGTTGGGGGAAGGTAAATAACTTGTGGTTTTAAAATACATGCATGTTTTCTGTCATAGGGTGTGCTGGAGATATAATCGAAGATTCTCATTTTGGCATCGATTCTAATTGTGGAGTAAATCCGTGATTTTCTTGATATATAGGAAAGATATAATTCTTTACATATTCTCTGTATATTTACTGTACATTATTTCCTATTTTCCTTTCATCCTTTAGACTACAAATACGACCAATGTAATTGTATAAAGATATCAATGAACAAAGAAAATATTCTCCCACTTCTTTCTCTTTTCTGTCATGGTATTAGAGCATCTTTCCTGCCCTAGCTTCCGCATTCATTGAATTGCCTTCGGTTTCTTTTATGAGTTGTTGTTGCAAGTCCCCATTCTACAAAACAAATTAGTAAACCGATTAGGAATTCTCCTTTATTGATACCATGGCAAAAGACAAAAATATCGAGATCCCCATCTCACATAATCAAACCCCAGCTTTATCAGAACAAATCAATCCAATTCAAGAAAGGGAGAATCCTCCTGTTCAACATCTCGATGGTACGGGAAACTCAACTTGTCACACCCCAAATCTCGAGTGTGCGAACATCCCTCAGTGGTCGATAGAATTGCGACGCTCCCAGAACTCATCACCAACCATTCATTGTATGCACATGCGGAAGTGAACTAATAATCTCTAGACAACAAACAAACACATGGGATAGGGAAGCAAGACAACCAATTAACATAAGCCACACTTTATAAACACATCAAGTTTATATACAGGGGTCTAGATCCAAAAGGAGCTATTGAGCCATCTAAAGACCGGACCCTCAAACCTTGGTCTCCGGGTCCTCCACAACACCATCAGGGATGTCGATGTCTAAAGGGTCAACCACCTCTACTGCAGGCTCTTCAACCTCGGGGCCCTAGTTCGCCTCGATATTAGCCAAAATATCGACGTCCACGACAGGGTCGAGTACCTCCACATACTTGTCATTGATGGCAGATCTATCAAAACCATCCAAGGGGCCCTCCCGGACCCCGTTAGGCCCGTGGCGAAACTACGCCTTGAAGCAATGAGGTACCAACTGAGGTAGACCCTTATTGACCTAGATCGTGGTCACTACGAGCTCACAGGTCCAGTCAATCCCATGGATAGGGAGAACAGTACGCTTTTCCGCCTCTCGTGGCCACCCAAAACGAACGTGGCGCACCTCCATCTAAGGACCTGTAAAATTTTAAACCATGACAGGGTGAGACAAAGTCTTAGCGAGTCTACACCCTAAACCCCGATTAGGAAGAGAATTCACCTAGACGCAGCCTAAACATGCAACATATAGGACTTACCTCGCATCAGCACCTCCCTACACATTAGTACATCTCATAACTCATATGCATACAGTAAATGCACTCAATAATTGGAACGCCTCATTTCAACATATCAATCAATCATAGGGGCAATCGTTATGACACATCACATTCCGTGCCACACAATTTTGTCACATTATCAAGCGCGGCTATCTCACTCATTCAAGCATGTCCCAATTATTTACGACCCAACGGCCACGGCGGCCAACTCATCAGTCGGTGGTCATCCAGCATAATCAGGCATCGTCCCGCTTCGTCGGGCACGTCAACGTCTACATCTAAACGACATTCCCGAAAGAGCATCGGCCCAGCCTCCACTGCAACCGGCATCCATTAACAAGGGCATTCCATAAAGGAGCATCACCTCCCTGACTTTCATCGGGTGATGGGTTCCGATAGTAATCACACACACATCCATGTTCGACCAAGAACATCGTGCTTTGCACTCAAATACTCTCATTTCAGATAATGGACTTGGCCAATTTTCTTCATATTAAAAATACTCAGTAAAATAATTGTGCGTGGTCACACCGTCAAATCGAACCATAAAACGTGGTATTTTCTCATTTCAAAATTCTATGATTTTATATAGTACCTAAAATATTTTTGGTGTCAAAATCCGACACCCCGTATTTTTCTAATTAAATACCATAAAATCATATTTTTGCAATAAAATTTAAAATCATCATCCAACACTCAATTGCATAAATTAGCAATCAATTTCACAAATCAACACAACCATGACGATTAGCATAAAATTCTAACAACCGGCTATCTTGGTATAATTTACGCTAATTAAACATTAATTAAATAAATCACAAATTATTTAAATTAGAACACTTAATTAAATTTATATAAACTGACCGAGCTAATCTACTTAAGCTAATTAAACTAATTTACTAGAGTAACTATATTATCGAATTAAACTAACTAAGCCACCTAACTAACAACCGAACTAACTAATTAGCTTAACTAACTAATCCTAACCAACTTAGTTACATGAACTAACTACACTAATCCTTAATTAGCCTAACTAATCCCCCCTTAAGTGCAATTAACCCCCTAATTAGAGATTAGGATGTTAACTCACCGGTTTAGTGAGATAACAGGTCCACAGTGACGGCGGCGCGACGGCAACCAAGTCCCGGGCCTACAGCGACTCCAAAGGAGAGCTGGAAGGGGCTGAAAATGGGCCATAAGCCTCACGACTTGCTACTAGAAGCCGATTCTGTGAAGGGGCTAAACTGGCGGCTAGGATGGCGCAAACGGCTGGTAGGCGTGGCTGGAGCGGTGGGACGGGTTGGCTAGGCTGGCGATCAGCTTAAACGCGGCTGGCATGAGCGGCTGCGAGCTAAGGCAGATGACGAAGGAGCTAGTCGACAGGGCTAGCAGCTCGACGACGAGCTCGAGGCTAGGCTTGATAGGCAACTGGAGCTGGTCGGGTTGCTGGCACGAGGAGGCTACGACGGCGGTGGACAAGTAGTTGGCGCGCGGCAAGGATGGAGGGACTGAGCAGAGGGAAAATGGAGAAGAGAATGAAGAAGAAGCTAAAATAGAAGCATAGGCTAATCTGCTAGGCTGTTGGTCGCATGGGAGGAACAAGGGGGGACAAGGGACCAAGAAGTCCACCTTGTGGCTAATGGGCTTGCACTTGAAATATCTTCCACTTGAGTGCTTCAACCCCAAAGTCTTCTGCCCTTGCTGTCATGTCTTCTTCCACAAGCCAATTTCCCTTCAAGTTCTCCACAAACAAAGCCAAATTGAAGGCCAAATGCAGCAAGCTAGCATCCCCTACAAATTTCACTCTTATTCTTCACAATTTACTTCAATTTGATGGCCAAATATCACACCCAATCAGCCCATACGAATTCCATGCATTCCCTTCACCACATGATCCATTTTGAAGGCCACAAAGTCCTTCAATTTTGCCCATCCGAATTTCTTGATTTAAATTTGCCGAATTTTGATTTTTCCGCCAAAATCCAAGGCTGGCCAAAAATTCTTCAAAGGATGAGACGAGGTCCTAAAAATAAATCGTGACACATTCGAACTTGTGATTCTCAAAAACGAGTTCAATTTCGTGGTTAAAATCAACCGCACACGATTTTAGCGTGACCTAACCTACCAGGTAGCTTTTAGAGATTTTATCGCATTTGACCCGTGGTTAAAAATTTCTGATCCACATTTGTGCATCTTCGACCCATTGGCGACGTTCAGTTATCATAAAAATCTCAAGGTTTTAATTACGGGCATTGAGTATTGAATCGATAGAAAATTAGGTTAATGCCGGTCGATGCGAATTTTGCAAGCACATGGAATCACCCACAATTTAATCACGTCATTTCATCGAATCGACCTATATCCGATCACTAATCGATTATAACGGTGCCGTATTGACCCTTGCCAATTATCACAGTCGAGCAGTCAATTTCTAATCGAATTCTCAAGTATGTCGTGTTTATATCCCTTAACGGCTTCACCTGATAGATTAGTTATCTTGTGAGTAATCAGCTCAGAGAAAAAGCATCATAGGCGCGTCAATGAAAAGCCCAATTCATATTATCGAGACGAAGGTCGAAAATTCAAGATGTCACAACTATTCTCCTCTTATAAAAATTTCATCCTCGAAATTTAAACCATTACAATTCTTCTTTAAAAAGGTGGGGGTATTGTTACGTCCCGATCCTCGATCGCGTGCCCATCCCTCACCTGGTCGATTAATAGCGACGTCCCAGGACGCATCGCCGACCCATTCATTTCATATGCGCATGCGGAAGCATATAAATTATCCCTAAACAATAAAACATTGGGATAGAACAATAGGATAAAATTTCAAACCTTTAAAAACATCCACACTTATATACATTGCAAACCAATGCATGTATATACAAGGTGAACTATTAATTCAAATTCAACTCAAGCCAGTTTAAAAACAAGGTGTACAAGTAGGGGTGGGGTTCCACAAACTACAAATCCTCGTCCTCCTCTTCATCATCCTCCACTCTCCAACTGGAGCCTTCAACAGACTGCACCGGACTTTCGAGATCTTCAAAATCCAAGTCTGCTACATCTAGGGACCTAAAATGGTTATTCAACAACCAATGAGACTGCATCTAAGCAAGTTCTACTCCCTAAGACCCGATTAGTAAACCAATACTCCTTAGGGCTACCTATGCACAACATGAGTCAGAGGACTTACCTTGGTCTCAGTCCAAACCTACAAATCAGTACAATTCAATAGGCACCCAACAATCTCAACAGATCGAAGCATCGATCAAATCGACCTAGTCGATTATATGTCAGTCAGACCATCTCTAGGTCATTTCCACTCATACCATAATTTCCAAATAGTATACTTAGTCACAGAGCTACATTCATGCTCTCGGGCGTCGTTTCCACCAAGGTGACATATGTAATAGACAGCACTCGTGCATTCTTTAAAGCGTCATTTTCACCATTGATATCTTCAATCACCAAACCACGCATGTCTATTCTAGGGCGTCGTTTTCGCCAAGGGGATGTATGTAATTGACAGCACTCGTGCGTTCTTTAAGGCGCCATTTTCACCAGTGATAATCCCCAATCATTGAACCACATATGTCCATAATGATGCAAGTAGTAGATAGCACTCATGCGTTATTTGACCCGCCGCTTTCACCAGTAATTTCCTTATCACCGAACCACGTATGTCTATACCTCGTACCTGATCAGTCTTAGTCAAGAGTATTCCCAGTTCAATCCCTCGATTTTCTCCACTTTACAATTCATCAAAGCATTATAAATGCTGAATAATCATACTCAGCCGTCTACCAATTAATCATTCAATTTCACTCGATTTCAATCAATTTAGGATAAATTCCTAAAATATCACAATTAATTCAATTCCACACAACGTATGGCTCAAATAAATAAACGGACTGCACCATAACGATCGGTACAAAATTTCAATTGTCGGTTATCCCAACCTAATTTCCGAAAAATAAATAATTAATTAAATTAATTTCCAAAATTAATAAATAAATTCTAAAAATCCAATTTAGGCTCATATTGCCTCGATTGGACGCCAAAACGGATCAAGAAAAGTCCCGAGATACATTCAATAAATATTATAAGCTCTCTACTTGCTAATGACTAAGTCTAACCACCTAACATGCATCATTAAGTCACTAATTTAATTGTTCTAAATTAATCTAACTACCTAATTGCACTTAATTAAATCTAACCAACCCCTAAGCATAATTAGCAAACTAAGAAAGCATTAGTGAGCAAAACTCACTTGTTTAAAAGCGGAGACCGGATCACCGCAACGATAGCACGACAACGGCCGAAATCCAAATTTTCGGTGGCATTGGCGGACACTCGGGCAAGGCCCAACAAGCCTTACAAGCCCATAGCGATTGCTGGGCTTGGTCTCGGGCTTGGGCTTGCCTCGTGGGTTGGGCCTACTTCGCGGGCTGAAATGCTAAATTCTTGGGTTGTTCAGTTGAATTCGTTGGGCTTCAAAGGCTGAAGTCACAGGCCTCAATTGAGTTGGATTCAAAGCTGAAGATGGGCTAGACTGTGGGCTCAAAGGAGCTGCTTGAGAGTTGGGCCGAGCAAAATGCAAGCCGGGCCAAAGATTCGCTGGAGAAGAGGCGCAAATGAAGGCAGCTGCGTCGGTGGCTTCAAGCTTCATTGGCAGTTAGCGTTGCGGACGAGATGCAGTCAACTTCAGTGAAGGAGACATCGGTTTGTTGACTCACACGTGGGGACGAGAAGCAGATTCAGTCGCTGCTTGATTTACGTGGACGTGTGGCATGTAGCTTGCCCAGTCAGTGGGCTACTGCTTCGTGGGATGTAGGCTGCATGAACGATGAAGAAAACAACTTGCTGGGCTGAAGAACATTCGGTGGAGGGATCATGGCTTCAGTGGCAGAGAATTGGAGGAGCACGTAGATGGAGCAGCTTCGTTTGATTAAGTTGCCGGGAAACATGGGCTTGCAAAGCTGCTGATCGGCCGGGCTCCATACGGCTAAAGGCGAGAGGCAACGCGGGCAGCTCGCTGGCATCCAAGAAGCTGAAGTTTGGTGGAAGGGCAGGGGTCAACGGCAGGGGTTTCGTGAGTGTGGCTATTGACCGAATTTTCAGTGGTGGGGGTGCAAGGATTAATGGAGCGGCAGCAGGAGGTGTTGTGTGGATAGGCAGGCAAATGAAGATGTGAAAGCCAAGTAAAAACAAAAGGAAATTGCTCACGTGAGGAGGAAGATGGAGGGGGAGTCGTGTGTGAGGGAGAAGCCAGCTAAGAGGGGGAGCAAAAGTCTTCAACCTTAGCCAAATACTTGAGTATTTGGTCCCCTTTTTGGCTAGCAAAAATATCTTAATGTTTCCCCCTAATTCTTTCTTACTTATAATTCCATGAATTAACCAATTATAAAGCCAAAATTGTTGCCCCTTGTGAAGCTCCGAATTTCATTCCAATTTTCTTAAATTTCTTCACCAATTCTCCAAATCGAGGTCCGATTTTTATGAAGAAAAATCCCAAACAATTTTTTGTAAATCCCCGACATTCAAAGGCTCAGCTTGGAAGTCCAAATTTCCTTTAATTTGGCCCATCCGAATTTCCATTATTTTTCCACGACGTCTGAATCAAATTTCCGTAAAAATCTTGGGATCTTCAAAAGACAAGATGACGTCCTATATATGAACCGTGACATGCTCGAATATCCGATTCCCGAAACCGAATTCCACTTCGTGGTTAAAATCGATCGAACACAATTTTAGTCCAATCCGACCTACCGAGTAGCTTTTAGGGATTTTACCGTGGTTATATCCCTTAACAGCTTCACCTAATAGATTGGTTAACTCATGAGTGATCAACTCAAAGAAAAAGGACCACAGGCACGTGGACGAAATGTTCATTTCATATATTCGGGATGGGTCAAAAATTCAGGATGTCATAGGTATTGTCGTCTCATCGTTTCTTCACTTTCCCACGTAGCTCCTTCTGTCCTGTGGTATTGCGAGATCACTTTAACCAAAGAGATCGTCTTGGTATGCAACACTTGCTCTTTGCGTTCCACGATCCAGACTAGTCTCTCCACATATAAAACTCTTTCATCTACGTCTAATTCTTCAAAATTCAACACGTGGGTCGAGTCAGGCTCGTACTTTCTCAACATCGACACGTGAAAGACATCGTGCACTTGAGCAAATCTTGGCGGCAACGCAAGACGATACACCAAAGTCCCAATTCGTTCTAGAATCTCGAAAGGACCGGCATACTTGGGACTCAACTTTCCCTTCTTGCCGAAGCGCAAAGTACCCCTCATCAGTGACACTTTAAGGAAGACGTGTTCACCAACTTGGAACTCCAATGGTCTTGGCCACTTGTTTGCATAACTTTTCCGGTGACTCTGAGCAGTCTTCAATCTTTCTCGAATAACTGTGACGGCATCCACTGACTATTGAACTAACTTTAGGCCAGTGATCTTACTCTCTCCAACTTCGTCCTAACAGACTAGAGTTCTACATGCTCTACCATACAACGCTTCGAACGGGGCCATCTGGATGCTCTGCTGGTAACTGTTGTTGTAGGCGAACTCAACTAGATGAAGTTGTTCCTCCCATCTTCCTTTGAAATCTAACACGCAAGCTCGCAGCATGTCCTCAAGGGTTTGAATTGTCCTCTCAGACTGGCCATCCGGCTGCAAATGACAGGCCATACTGTACAACAATTTCGTTCCCAATGTAGTCTGTAAACTTTTCCAGAAGGCTACTGTGAACTTTAGGTCTCGATCTGACGTGATTGTCACTGGAACTCCATGCAGACGAACGATATGTCGCATGTACAATTCTGCATATCTATCCAATGCAAAGTCCTTTCGTACAATGATGAAGTGAGCAAACTTCATCAATCTATCAACCACAGCCCATATGGAATTATTACCTCTCTGACTCCTTGGTAACTCCATCACAAAATCCATCGTGATATGCTCCCACTTCCACTTGGGAATCTCAAGAGGTTGAAACAGTCCTCCCGGCTTGCAATGCTATGCTTTCACTTGCTGGCATGTCAGACACTTGGCAATATGTCTAGCGATATCCGCCTCTATACCGGTCCACCAATAGTGTTGACACAGATTCTGATACATATTTGTACTACCTGGATGAATGTTGTAGCTGCTATGATGAACTTCTTACAAAATCTCCTCCTTAAACTCTACTATCGTCAGGTACACACAATCTTCCACGAAACTTTAGTGTTCTGTCTTCAAAAATCTAAAAGTCAGCCTTTCTCTTTTCTATAACTTTTTGCAAAATCTTCTGGATCTCAAGATTTGTCAACTGCAACATCTTGATCCTTATCTGCACTTCCAGTTCAATTCTGAGGGTGGCCATAAAATTTGCAAGGTGGCCTACCTCAAATTTGAAAACTAGATCTCAAGCTCCCTCGAGTAAGATCCACTCATGGATCATCATCTGCACAATCGAAGACTTCCGACTCAACGCATCTGCAACTTTGTGGGCTTTTCCAAGATGAGACAAAATATCGCAGTCATAATCCTTGAGAAGTTCCATCCAACGACGCTGTCTCATGTTCAACTCTTTTTGAGAGAATAAGTACTTGAGACTCTAATGGTCTATAAAAATCTGGAATGTTTCTCCACACAAATAGTGTCTCCAAATCTTCCGAAGCGAAGATGATCGCTGCAAGTTCTAAGTCATGCGTCGGGTAATTCAGCTCGTGAGGTTTCAACTGACAGGACGCGTACGCAACAACCCTACCATGCTACATTAGAACACAACACAGTCCTCTAAACAACTCATTACTGTAGATCTCGTATCCTCCGGGTCCAGATGAAATTGTCAGCACTGGTGCAGTAGTCAGCTTCTGCTTAAGCTCTTAAAAACTACACTCGCATTTGTCTGTCCACATGAACTTCTCTTCCTTCTTTAGCAGTTGAGTCAGTGGCATGGCTATTGCTGAAAATCCTTCCACGAATCATCTGTAATAACTTGCCAATCCCAAGAAAGTTTTGATCTCTGTCACTATCGTCGATCTTGGCCAATTGATCACTACTTCAATCTTAGCTAGGTCCATGGAAATCCCTTCACCAGAAATCACGTGACCTGAGAAAGCTACACGAGTCAGCCAAAACTCACACTTACTGAACTTGGCGTACAATCCATGATTTTGCAGAGTCTGAAGCATTATCCTTAAGTGCCTTTCATGTTCCTCTGGACTTCTCGAGTACACTAGGATGTCGTTGATAAATACTATCACGAACTAATCCATATACTCCTTGAATACTCGATTTATCAGGTCCATGAAAGCAGCTAGGGCATTGGTCAAACCAAACGACATTATAGTAAACTCATAATGGTCGTAACACGTGCTTAACACCATCTTCAATATGTCTTCCTTTCTGATCCTCAGTTGATGGTATCCTGTCCTCAGGTTGATTTTAGAAAATATCGACGCTCCTTGCAACTGGTCAAACAAGTCATCAATCCTCGGCAATGGGTACTTACTCTTGATCGTCACCTGATTGAGTTGCCGATAGTCGATGCAAAGACACAACGAACCATCCTTCTTCGATACAAACAGAACTAGTGCTCCCCAAGGTGATGCACTAGGTCGTATAAATCCCTTATCCAACAACTCCTGCATCTACACCTTCAGTTCCTTCAATTCTAACAATGCCATACAGTATGAAGCCTTAAAGATTGGCTTCGTCCCGAGGGCCAACTCAATCACAAACTCGATCTCCCTTTCTGGGGGTAGACCAGGTAATTCCTTAGGAAACACATTAACAAACTCATGTACTATGGTGATGTCCTCCATCTTCAGCTCTTTAACTGTCGTATCCACCACAGTTGCCAGTTACCTTGGCAACCCCCGTCTAACATACGAGTTGCCTCAAGCGACAAGATTAAGGTAATCGAGGGTCCTCCTCGACTTCCAATAAACTCGAAACTTTCACCCGCTAACGAGTTAAACTGAATCGCTTCACGATAACAGTCTACAATAGCTCGTTACTTGGTGAGCCAATCTATGCCAATGATCACATCAAAATCATACATGGCTAATACAATTAGATCTATTATTTCCTCTCGCTCACCAATAACCAACTTGCAACTAGGACAACCTACTGTAGCCAACACCTTATCCTTTAATGGAGTAGATATACTAATGACTGACCTAACAATTATGGACTCAACCCTACCAACTTAACATACTGCTTAGCAATAAATGAATGCGTAGCTTCAGGGTCAAATAAAGCATAAGCAGCATGGTCGTTCAACATGTCATAATCTGAAACGTTTCATCCAGGATGATACAGAATGTCGCAGTCATAATCCTTGAGAAGTTCCATCCAACGACGTTGTCTCATGTTCAACTCTTTTTGAAAGAATAAGTACTTGAAACTCTGATGGTCTGTAAAAATCCGGAACGTATCTCCACACAAATAGTGTCTCCAAATCTTCCGAAGCGAAGATGATCGCTGCGAGTTCCAAGTCATGCGTCGGGTAGTTCAGCTCATGAGGTCGCAACTGACGAGATGCGTATGCAACAACCCTGACATGCTGCATTAGAATGTAACCTAGCCCTCTAAACGACACATCACTGTAGATCTCATATCCTCCGAATCCATATGGAATTGTCAACACTAGTGCAGTAGTCAGCTTCTACTTAAGCTCTTGGAAACTACGCTCGCACTTGTCTGTCCACACGAACTTCTCTTCCTTCTTTAGCAATCAAGTCAGTGGCACGACTATTGCTGAAAATTCTTCCACAAATCATCTGTAATAACTTGCCAATCCTAAGAAACTTTTGATCTCTATCACTATCATCGGTCTTGGCCAGTTGATCACTACTTCAATCTTAGCCGAGTCCATGGAAATCCCTTCACCAGAAATCACGTGACTTGAGAAAGCTACACGAGTCAGCCAAAACTCACACTTACTGAACTTGGCGTACAATCTATGATTTTGCAGAGTCTGAAGCACTGTCCTTAAGTGCCTTTCATGTTCCTCTGGACTTCTCGAGTACACTAGGATGTCGTCGATAAATACTATCACGAACTAATCAATATACTCCTTGAATACTCGATTCATCAGGTCCATGAAAGCAGCTGGGGCGTTGGTCAAACCAAACGACATTACAGTAAACTCATAATGGCCGTAACACGTGCGTAATGCCATCTTCAGTATGTCTTCCTTTCTTATCCTCAACTAATGGTATCCTGTACTTGGGTCGATCTTAGAAAATATCGACGCTCCTTGCAACTGGTCAAACAAGTCGTCAATCCTCGGCAATGGGTACTTATTCTTGATCGTCACCTAATTGAGTTGCCGATAGTTAATGCAAAGACGCAACGAATCATCCTTCTTCCATACAAACAAAACTAGTGCTCCCCAAGGTGATGCACTAGGTCGTATAAATCCCTTATCCAACAACTTCTGCATCTGCACCTTCAGTTCCTTCAATTCTGACAATGCCATATGGTAGGGAGCCTTAGAGATTGGCTCCGTCCTGGGGGCCAACTCAATCACAAACTTGATCTCCCTTTCTAGGGGCAGACAGGTAATTCCTTAGGAAACACATCAGCAAACTCCTATACTATGGCGATGTCCTCCATCTTCGGCTCTTCAACTGTCATATCCACCACAGTTGCCAGTTACCTCGGCAACCCCCGTCTAACATACAAGTTGCCTCAAGCGACAAGATTAAGGTAATCAAGGGTCCCCCTCGACTTCCAATAAACTCGAAACTTTCACCTGCTAACATGTTAAAATGAATCGCTTTACAATAACAGTTTACAGTAGCTTGTTACTTGGTGAGCCAATCCATGCCAATGATCACATCAAAATCATACATGACTAGTACAATCAGATCTATTATTTCCTCTCACTCACCAATAACCAACTTGCAACTAGGACAGCGTACTGCAGTCAACACCTTATCCTTTAATGGGTAGATATATACTAATGACTGACCCCAACGATTCTGGACTTAACCCTACCAACTTAACTTGCTCAGCAATAAGTGAATGCGTAGCTGCAGGGTCAAATAAAGCATAAGCAGCATGGTCGTTCAACATGTCATAATTTGAAACATTTCATCCAGGATGATACAAAATGTCGCAGTCATAATCCTTGAGGAATTCCATCCAACGATGCTATCTCATGTTCAACTCTTTTATATAGAATAAGTACTTGAGACTCTGATGGTTTGTAAAAATCTGGAACATTTCTCCACACAAATAGTGTCTCCAAATTTTCCGAAACGAAGATGATTGTTTCGAGTTCTAAGTCATGTGTCGGGTAGTTCAGCTCATGAGGTCTCAACTAACGGGACGCGTATGCAACAACCCTACCATGCTGCATTAGAATGCAACCCAGTCCTCTAAACGACGCATCACTATAGATCTCGTATCCTTCGGGTCTAGATGGAATTGTCAGCACTGGTGCAGTAGTCAACTTCTGCTTAAACTCTTAGAAACTACGCTCGCACTTGTCTGTCCACACAAACTTCTCTTCCTTCTTTAGCAGTCGAGTCAGTGGCACGGCTATTGCTGAAAAATCCTTCCACGAATTGTCTGTAATAACCTGTCAATCCCAAGAAATTTTTTATCTCTGTCACTATCGTCAGTCTTGGCCAGTTGATCACTACTTCAATCTTTATAAACAGCCAACTAGTTTATATACAGAACTAGTCTATCTATCAAAAGATCAGTCCTTGAAAGGAAACTGCCCTGCGATCCCCTAGTCGGATACATTCACCGACCCTTCGGACTCCACAAGCTCCGAGGGCGTTGGGTCCACAACAGCACCATCAGGAGGGTTAACTGCGCCCTCGCCCAGAGCGGCGTTAAGTTCAACGGCGAGGATATCAAATCCTTGGATGGGACCTACTCTATACCCATTGAGTCCATGGCAGTACCACGTCCTGAATCGATGAGGTACCCTCTTAGGTAGGCCCTCATTGACCTAGACGATGGTCACCACTAGCTCATAGACCCAATGACTACCAAGAACAGGAACATCCATCCTCTACTCAATAACAGCCCAAGGCTGACCAAAACGAACTGGTAGGGCCGCTATCTAAGGACATGAAAAGAATTGAGCCCACGACGGGGTGAGACAATATCTCAGCAAATTCATCCCCTAAACTCCGACTAAGAAGGAAATACGCCTAGAGGCGGTCTATGCACACAAGACAGAGGACTTACCTTGCCTCAATTTCCTTTTGCACGTTAGCACAATTCATATACTCAATCAATCAATCAATTCAATTCGATCCAATCGCTCAATCAATCCATACGATCAATACAATCAATACAATCGTACGTTCCAATTCGATTATTGCTCGCACAAGCATGAACTAATCGACGCACATCGGTCTTCTGGCGTAGCCAGGGATTATTGCTCGCACAAGTTGATATAAATTAATGCTCGCACAAGCTGACACAAGTTAATGCTCGCACAAGCTAATATAGATTATTGCTCACATAAGCTGATACAAATTATTGCTCATGCAAGTTGATACACCGACTCACATCAGGAATAGGCTCACTTAGTCATCACACAATCAATCAATCTCAACCGAGGACTTTGTGCTTTACACTCAAATATCCCAATTAAAATAATGTCTTAACCTATTTTTTTTGTATTAAAAACACCCGATAAAAATAATTGTATATGGGTACACAGTCAATTTGAGTCAAAATTGCGATATTTTCCTTTTCAAAAATCCCACTAATTAATATAGTACGTAGAGAAATTTTTGGCATTAAAAACCAACGCCCGAGATTTTCTAATTAAATACTGAAATTTCACAATTTTGGAATAAATAACCAAAATTTCAATCATCACTCAATTTGCACAAATTAACACTCAATTAAATAAACGAAGCACACCATCGCAATCAACACGAAATTTCGGTCATTGACTAGCCCGGTATAATTTTCAGAAAATAGTAAATAATTAAATAAATACCAACTTAGGACGGAAATGCTAATCTAACCACCTAAACAAGCCTAGAAAATTTCCGAACCTATCTAGATAAATAGTATGATCTAATTAGCCCCTAATTAAACCGTTCTTACCATCTAACATGCACAATTGAATAATTAAATCACTAATCCATTCTAACTAACCACCTAAACCTTAATTAGCCTAAACTAATCACCCCTTAAGCATCATTAACTCCCTAAGTAGAGTTTAGCAAGTAAACTCACCGTTTTAGCGATCCAGTAAGTCCACGACGATGGCAACACGGAGATGGGCAACAACCAAGCCCACAGTAACACCAACCAAGGCTCGGAAGAGACCTAAAACGGGCCTCGAAGACCCCAGCCCTTGCTAGCCTTTCGGCTTTGTCCTTGGGCTAAAAAAGCTAGAACAGGAGGCTAGTTCAAGCTGAAATGGCGAGGACGGGCAGACAAGGCTGTTGCGGGCGACGATGGGCAACGGCAGCTACTAGAAGGTGACAATGGAGCTCGGCTAAGCTTCGACAATGACAAAGGTCTTAGGGGACGGCAATTGGGCACGAAATGAACAGGACATGATCAAGCGGCTCCGGGCGGGTGAGCGGCTAGTAAGCAACGATCGGGCGGCTTCGAGTGGGTTGGCGACGGTAGGGGGTCCTCACTTTGGTTTCCTCTACAATTTTTTAGCTTCTTAGGGTCCGCATGGTAACATTTGTTTCTCCCATTTCGTTCTTTTGTTCCGGAACAAAAAAGAATGAAACCCGTTTTAACGCTCAAGTTGATTTCTATTCCCGGAATAGAAAAGTTAGCCAGGAATAGAAACGAGAAACAAAAAAAAATTGCTTCTTGTCCTAGGAACAATTTCTAGAAATAAGCAAATTTTCTTTTTTATTTTTGTTTTATTTCTCTCTTGCCGTGGCCACCTCCAACCGCCCGGAGCCACCGCCGACCGCCGCCCGCCACCGCCGACCGTGAGCAAGAATAGAAAAAACAAATAAATATAAAAAACAAATAAATACAAAAAAAAAACAAATAAATACAAATAAATAAATAAACAAATAAATACAAATAAAATAAAATACAAAAATACAAAAATACAAAAATAAAAACAAATAAATAAATACAAATAAAAAAAAACAAAAAAATACAAAAAAATACAAAAATACAAAAAACAAATAAATACAAAAAAAATAAATAAATACAAAAAAAAAATAAATACAAAAAAATAAATACAAATAAAAAACAAACGCAAGAAAATAAAAAAAACACATAAAAAAACAAATAAATACAAAAAATAAATACAAATACAAAACAAATACAAAACAAAAACAAAAAACAAAAAAATACAAAAAAAGAATAAAAACAAATAAAAAAGTATATACAAAAAACAAATAAATACAAATAAATAAATACAAATAAATACAAATAAATACAAATAAAAAACAAACGCAAGAAAATAAAAAAAAACACATAAAAAACAAATAAATACAAAAAAATACAAAAAAATAAATACAAATAAATACAAATAAAGAATAAAAACAAATAAATGCAACTAAATACAAAAAATAATAAATAATAATAAATAAATAAATAAATAACAAATAAATACAAAAAGAATAAAAAAAATAAAAACAACAAATAAAAAACAAATAAATACAAAAAGAATTGTTATGTTACCAAACTCAGAAATTGTTAGGAATAAATGTAGAACCAAGCATTTCGAAAAAAAACTCTTCCCAAAAGCGTTAAGTACTACGCGCACCCTGTAGCCTCAACAATGGATAAAGTGGCGCAGGAAGAAGAAGAAGAAGTTCTTAAAGATTGAGGGGCCCCATTTGGCCACAAAAGTCCTCACATCTATTCCCTTCTACTCATTGCAAAGCCCCACCACACTTGGATGTCATCCAAGGCCAATTTCCACACCCAAATTTCCCTAGAAGCTTCTTCAAGTGGTCCAAATGTTGCTGCACCTTGGTCCTACTGAATTTTGCACCATTTCCCTCTTCAATTGATTCAATTCCCCTCCAATTGAGTTCAATTGAAGCCCCAAAAATTCAGTCAAGGTGTCCACACTTAAATTCACATTTTTCCTCACCAATTGAACCAACTCGATAGCCAAAATTGTGACAAAAAACGGCCCTATGATTTTTCCAGCCCAAAATAACCTTACTTTGAATTTTCACCAAAAATCTCAGTTTGCAGAAAAATCTTCGAAGGATGAGTCGATGTTCCTAAAATGAATCGTGACATGACAAAACTTTCAATTTCTAACATCGGATTTAAATTTCCGGTTAATTTCAATC
Source organism: Eucalyptus cloeziana (assembly GCA_014182715.1). NCBI lineage: Eukaryota > Viridiplantae > Streptophyta > Magnoliopsida > Myrtales > Myrtaceae > Eucalyptus > Eucalyptus cloeziana. The sequence continues at coordinate 32,521,275 of CM024636.1, forward strand.
TGGGCGCAATTTTAACGTGACCTGGCCTACCAAGTAGCTTTTAGGAATTTTTAGTGCAATTGACCCATGGTCAATTATTTTCGAGCCACATTGTACATCTTCGACACATTGGCGACTCTCGGTTGTCGTGAAAATCTCAAGGTTTCAAATACAGGCATAGGATACAGAAATAACAGAAAAATTAGGGCAAAAGTATGCTTCAAGTGCCAAAAGTTGGCACAAAAGGACACTTAAGTGCCAAAAGTTACGAAAGTGACACTTAACGCCAAAATCGAAGAGAAATTGATCACTTAAGCACTAATCCAGCCAAAATATTGATGTGCACAATTTCCAGCGAAATAAGTGCAAAACAGCATCGTTTTGCACGCCGACGTGGCCGAGACAATGAAAAAATGACGTCGTTTTGGTGCTCGACGTGGTAAAAAATAATATAAAATTAATTTAATTTAATTTAAAAATAAATTTATTTAAAACATTTCATTTATTTATTTTTAATATTTTTAATATTTTTATTTTTATTTTTATTTTTAAATGTTTTAAATAAATTTAAATTTAAATTTAATTAATTTTTATATTAATTTTTTACCATGTCAGCACCAAAACAATGGCGTTTTGCACTCGCTTCGTCGGAAAATTGACACGTCGCGTTTTGGCGATTGGCACTTAAGTGATCCATTTTGCTCCGCTTTGGCGAGTTAAGTGTCCCTTTGTGCTGACTTTTGGCACTCCAGTGGGTCCGGGTGTCGAAAAATCGATCTAGTGTCGTTCGATAGAAATTTTGCAATTAGGTGGGATCACCCACACACTAATCATATACCTCTGTCGAATCGACATATCTCCAATCTCTTATCGATTTTGACGGTACCGTAATGACCCTTGCAGATTAGCACGATCGAACAGTCGATTCTTAGTCAAATTCTCAAGTTTATTGTGTTAAAATCTTTTAACGGCTTCACCAGATAGATTAGTTATCTCGTGAGTGATCAGCTTAAAGAAAAAGATTATAGGCGCGTCAATAAAAGGCCCGACTAATTCAATTGAAAACAGAACCTGAAAATCAGGATGTCACAAGCAATGTCACTTAAGACAATCGATATCTACATTGGATTTTTCCACGAGGCAAATCGCCGAGGGTATTTAAGTAATCAATTTTTTTATACATGTAGCACTTAAGTGAGCGAAAAAAAAATATATATATATATATATATATATACCTTTCAAATCAACATTATATGAACGTTATGACACTTCTATTATTCTTATGCCCTCAAAGATTCATTGTTGTAAAATCCGTTGAAAAAAATGAAAATTAAGATCAACTATCTAAGGCGTGTAAACACAATGTTTAGCACAATGTTCATGGATAATTCTGTCTATCAGAATATAAAAGCCGATATGATAGGTTCTAGTGGCTACAATATATCTTCTTCTTCTTTTTTATAACGCATAGAATAATAGCAAAAAAAGCAACTAAATTATATGTATAGGAAGAAAAAGAAGGATAGGAGAGAATTGGTTTTATTTTGACGTGCATACTGAAGGATTGTGGTTTTTGAGTTTCAATTTATAGGCAAACACTATTACAAATTAATTGATAATCATTAAATTGATGATTGCTCCAAAACCTTTATTGTCACGCCTCGAAACCAAGAGCAAGCAAACAACCATCAACGGTCGATGAACTTGTGATGTCCATGGACGCATCACCAACCCATTCTTTTTATTTTTCAATGAAACGCAAGTAGAAGCATTTAATTTAAACATCTGGTCAACCAGTAGAGAACAAGGATAGTAAAAACGTATCAAACCATTTCTAAAAGCACAACCTTTATTTAGGAACTGTTAACCTAAGGAAATTTCATATTTACAAACCTACTCCAAAAGACAATGTCCTAAATGACCATTAGGCAAAGAAAGGGTTAGAAAAGTCATGGTTAACTTAAGCTCTTCTAGAGCAATGGCTAGCACTAGTGTCTAGGACCATAGTTGGGGGATACTCCTCCTCATTCGGATCAAACTCCAAATCCACAATGACACCATTAAAGGTGTCGATGTCCATGAAATCCCAAACTTGCTATCCGATGTCCACACCGGGTGGTCCATTAAAACCTTGAGGGGCCACAATGAATAATACCCTCCCAAATGAAACAAGTCTTGAACCTATAGAGCACCCAGGTAGCCAACCCCTCATCTACCCGCACCATCATGACCACCCACTCGTGCACATGGTTAGTCCCTGGAACAGGGTATGAGAACACAACCATATTCTCCTCCATGAGGACCCCAAAACGAACGTGTCGACATTTCATGCTATGGGTCTGAAAACATTTAACAACAACAAGGGTGAGATAAATCTCAACGAGTTAACAAACTAAACCTCGATGAGGATGTGAATTCATCTCAAAGGCAATCTAAACATGCAACAATATACAATCTTATCTTACCTCCACACACCTCTACATATTAGTACATTACATATGTCAATATCAATGCATCAAACATAACCAATAATCAGAACACAATCCATAATACTCAACACAAAGTCATCACACGTGTTCCAATAATTATAACCCCTCAGCCATAGCCAACGCAAGAGTTGGCGGTCTTCAGGCATGACTGGGTATTGTCCTGCCCCATCAGAAACCCCCATTTAAACAACATTCCATGAGGAATATCGATCTGGCCTCAACTATGGCTTGACATGCGGACTCTCATCGGGTATTCGATAAACATCGGACACCGCCCTCACATTCTCGTTGGGTGATAGGTTCAATTAAGTGACCACTCAAGCATGTCAACACTCAAGCCAATTTTATTTACCATGAATTCACCTAGTGCAAAAGAGTTTGTGATCAAATAACAAACTTCGACAAATATTTACACTTAAAATTCTGATAAAATAATCGCACTTGATCACGTACTTAAAATTAACCTACCAAAGTTTGCACGCCTTCATTTTAAAACGTCATTGTCCCATTTAATATATAAAACATGGCGTCCAAACACAACACTTTAGGATTTGCCATTTTTTTGCCAATAAAACCTTTTTTTTAAATTAGTATTTAAGGCCTATAATTTGGACAATCAATAACATGGCATAACAAGCTCAAGAAATCAAAATTATACATAATTTCATCTAATAAATTAAGTATAAAATTATACTTAGCGACTAATCCATCATTAATTGCACTAAACGTGATTAATTAGGCTAAAAACAATTAAGTACACTAATTGCGATTAACGAAAACTAACTGTCATTAATTAAGCTAATTATAATTAATCAAGACTAATCGTCTTTTAATTAATCTAATTGCGATTAACTAAAATTAACTACAATTAATTAAACTAAATACAATTAACTAGGGATAAGTACACTATCAGTGCCATAAGTTGTGTACAGCGCTCACTTTAGTGCCAAAAGTTTCTATCAAATCACTTAAGTGCCAAAAAGTTTGAAAAACACTCACTTTGATGCCAACTCCAATCTAGTTGGCCGGAAATCCGACGTGGCACTTTTTTATTAATTTTTGAAGCTAATGTGGCTCGCCGGCGAGTATAGTCAGCATCCTAACACCAAAACGACGCCGTTTGGTGTCTCCCCCAATTCAAAACCTTAAATCTCCGACCAGTCGCCGTCCTCGACGGCCCCCGCGCTCGGCGGCCACGGCTCCGACCCCGACCCCGACCCCGACCCCGACCCCAACAATGGCCACTCAGCAGCCACAGCTCCGACCCAACCCCAACCCCGACGATGGCCACTCAACGGCCGTAGCTCCGACCCCGACCAGCACCCCAACCGCAACGATGGCCACTCAACGGCCGCAGCTCCGACCCCAACCCCGACCCTGACGATGGCCACTCGGCGGCCGTAGCTTTAACCCCGACCCAAACCCCGACCTCGACCCCGACCGTAACGATGGCCACTCAGTGGCCGCAGCTCCGACCCCAACCCCAACCTCGACGATGGCCACTCGGCAGCCACGGCTCGACACCGACCTCGACCCCGACCCCAACCCCGATGACGGCCACTCGGCAGCCAAGTTGAAGGCTGTGATCTAGCTAGTGCTTGGGGAGGCCGCCGACGAGTGCACCGCCATTGATGTCTCCCTCTCCATCTCCGATCTCCTCGACAAGTGCCTAGCCTGTGTCTTCCAATACCTAGGCTCTGGCGACTAGGGCTAGTGCTTCCTCGTGTGTCGTCAAGGGCGTTAGAACAGCGCCGAGCAATGGCAGCTGAGCAAGCGACGGAAGCCCAGCGACAACGGAGGCCAAGTGACAACGGCCGAGCGAGCTAGGTCAGAAAAACCCTAATTTCAATCCCTAAATAAATAAAAAAAAAAAATCCCCAAATGAGTTAAACAGCGTCATTTTTGTGAGGCCATCCATGTAGGACGGCAAAACGACGTCGTTTTCTTAAGGAGGACCAAAAACGACGTCGTTTGAAGGCCTTGTCGATTTATTTTTTTTTTTAAAAGCCACGTAATCATTTTGGCTGGAATCTTTCGCCGGTGACACCAAAGTGATCGTTTTTCCTCCAATTTGGCACTTAAGTGATCCGACGAAAACTTTTGACACCAAAATGAGTGCCGTACACAACTTTTGGCACTGATAGTGTACTTCTCCCTAATTAACTAAGAGTAATCGCCATTAGTTAACCTAAATGTAATTAATTAAACTAATCACACTTAACTTTAATCTAAACCACCCTTAACCATAGTTATGGCTAAACCATCATTATTTACCACTAACTACCATTAGCCCTAAACTAAATCTACCCCTAAATACAATTAACTTCCTAATCAAGAATTAGAAGTTAACTCACGGTTTTCTTGTGGTGGCAAGCTCACAGCGATGGCAATGTGACAGTGTCGAGGACACAAGGCTCATGGCTCAAACGACATCACAAACAACGACGGCTCGGCTCTTGAGGCTCACGGCCACCTATAGGGAGGGTGTTCGGTGGTGGTGATGCTAGTGGCTTGTGGTGGTGGCATGATGAACAACGACGGCGCGGATGAACGACGGCAAAGGTGGCTTGGCAGCAATGGAGAAGAACGACAGCCAAAGGTGGTTTGGTGGTGGTGGTTGCTCGGTGATGGAGGCTTGAAAATGGTGGTGGCTTGGCTTGGACGGTGGGCGATGGTGGCTTGTGGCGGTGAAGACAGGCGAGCGGCTGCACGGCAATGAGTGGTGGTAAGCAATGGTGATGGTGGCGAGGTAAAAAGGAATGGGGTGGCAATGGTGGTGTAAGTGGGCAGCAAAAGGGAGAGGATGAGGAGGAAGGAAGGAAGAAGGGGAAGAAGAATGAGAGGGAGAGAAAATGGGGTGAGGTCGGCAGAAGGGGGACACGAGGGAGAGAGAGAGAAAGATTTTCTTAAGATTTTTTTCCAAAATCTCATCATGAATTTCCCCAAAATCCTCATAGGCAAGTTCTTCGTCCCCTCTTTTTCTTTTTGTTTCCATTTTCTTAGAAGCCAAACTTTTTTTTACCAAAACATACAATTCTGCCATTGGGCTCATTTGCTTAAATTGAGCTGGAAATGGGCGTGGCTTTAGGCCTCCTTGGCCAATCAACATGGGCGTGAGGCCCAATGACCTTCGCTTGGCCCGGCTTCCAATTCTCATCCAATTAGCCCTTTTTCCAAAAATTTTAAACTCGCCAATAAATCGACAAACAATTGAGGCGGCATCCAATAAGTTAATCTTGAAATTGTCAAAAGGTCGATACCCAAAATTGAATTAAATTTTGTGGTTAAAATAGATCATATGCAACTTTAGTACAACCTAAACTATTGAGTGGCTTTTAGGGGTTTTTCGCGCGGTTAACCCTTTGTCGATAATTTTCGATCCACAATTGTTATTCTTTGAATCGTGGATGACCTCTTGTTGTCATGTAATTGCGAGAGTTCCTAAGCACAAGATCAATAGAAAATCAGTTTATCATCTTTCGCAAGTATCATAATCATGTGTAATCACCCGCGAACTAACTACATACTTTTGTCAAATCGATTTATATCCGTTCGCTAATTGACTTATAATAGCATAGTATTGATTCTTGTCGATCCTTATGGTCGAACGGTCAATCCCTAATTGAATTCTCCGATCTTTCGCGTTTTAACTCTTTACGGCATCGACTAATAAATTAGTTAACTCATAAGTGATTAGTTCAGAATAAATTAGCTATCAGAACATTGATGAAATAACCATTTTATATATTTCGAAGGGTTCGAATTTTAGTATATCACATTTATAGAGCCATTACAAAATGATAACTTTAACAACCGTTACAAATTGACCACGTCATAACTTCTATCAGAATTGTTACAAAACAATGGCCTCCAGACTTTCAAAATGGTTGAAATATCCAACAATGCCCATGTATTTAAAAGCAAGGAAAGATCTACACTAAAATTAGCGTCTTTTGGGTAAACCTAGAAAGAAAGAAAAATAATTCAAAAAATAATTGGTGAAGTTAGAAACTTTTGTAAACCAAGAATTTTTCTTCCATGAATTATAATTTTCACAAACCCCAGTATATCCTTACAAATTTTGTTATTAATGCGGTTTTGCACTAATAGGTCATGCACATGCATGGTTAGTTCCTAAGTGCTCTAAAGATTTTGCCAAAATTTTCATGGGATCAACCCTCCTCCATACTTATATGAGTAATTCCATCAAGTGTATTTTACAATTAGCTACCAATATTGGCTATAGAATTCTTTGAGAGTTTAGCTCGACATCTATTTTATTGTAGTCTTGCACTATTCTCCCCTTATGAGGTACAAAAAATTTTAATAGTGCACTATTAGATCAACAAGTGACTTGTCATTGTACGAATCAACCTCATGGGATCCCAATCACATGAGTTGGGGTTCCATCGCTGTTAATTACTCTCAACTAGCTAAAGTCTTGTTTCTCTCGATATATCATTAACTTTCTTCCGTTTAGTAAGAGAATTGGCCAAATTCAATTATAATTTTTACATAATTAATGAACATAATTCCATCCTTAAATAGTTGCTTTATCATATCATGTCTCAACCAGATGCGTCCATTTTTACAATTGAAAGTTTTAGTCTTTGAAATGACAATGTCGCTTGGCAATCACAATGCATAGGCAGGTTTTATCCCAAAAGAATATATGCTAAGAAGTTTCTCGACGACTTAGCCTCATTGTAAATTTGAGAAGAACTTTCCCTTTTTCCAAGAATTTGAGTAATTCTCAAATCACAAAGATAAATAATTCATTATCTTTCCCTAAAGAAGTGCAAAAAGAAAAGGCATATTTATTTGCACATATATGCTTGGTGGCATCTATATCTATCGCTTTTTTTTTTTTACATTGGCCACAATTTGTGCTTGAAAAATGACCGTAGCAATATGTTATCAGAGTTATTTTCTTCAACCAAGTTCACGTTTGGTTTAGCAAGATCATCATTTCACTATAATTTTTATTTGGCTGATTTTCCAATTAGAGCACCGTCACCAAAGTTGTTCATATATCATTTGGTGGGCTTTGTCTCATTTGAATTTGAGACTCAGGTTTGCATCACTATATCTTTTTAATACGACGAGAAATTTACTATATTGGATGCCATAGTTTATGGCTTCTCACATAACATGAAAATCCAGTCCAAGAACTTCTTACCCACTGTATCCTAAATCAAAATTGTGTTTAAGCTATGGCTATACAAAGATGCAGCAAAGAAGCAAATATAAATTCTACCCAACTTCCTCCTGCGTGAATATTGTTGCTTATATTACCAAAGCAATATCCAAATGAGACCAAACCCAATTCGAACAAAAATGAATACGAATAGCAAGCATGAGCACCAAGCAAACAAATTCAAACCGTGGACAACTTATATAATCATGAATCCAACCAGTTCATGGCATGAACAACAATTGTGACAAGGAATTCAGCAAATTCGAAGCATAGACAAGATTTATAGCCATGACTCCAATATATTCTGAATATCTACAACAACAATAGGTTGATATCTAGTTTATTCGAATAATGCACAACAACAATAGGCAATGCAAGGAGAGAACCGAGCATGTACATCACTATTTAAGCTGCGTTTGGTTCAACATTTGCAAAGGGCTTTGAGTCTAATGCAAATGCTGAAAGCCCAAAGCTACTTGAGGAAATGCAATTGTCTTTGGTAAAAAAATTTTGCAAATGAACTTTGAGTTGAATGTGCATTTGGTAAAAAAAAATTTCGCAATGGGCTTTGATGGGTATAATATGTGTGTGTGTGTGTGTGTATATATATATATATCCCTTTTTTTTTTGAAAATTGAACTAAACCCTTCCCGGACCGGCGAAGGGCTGGCCCGCCAAGCAAGCCGGAGATCTGGCGCCGGCGGCCATCGACCGAGGTCACCCAAGTCGAGCGACCTCGGCGAGGGTCGCGTGACCCAGCCGAGGGCCGTCCGAGGTCCCCCGACCTTGGGTGACCCTCTATGAGGGTCGCCGACCCAAGGGCCGCGCGACTGAGCGACCGCCGCCCGGGTCTCATGGCCACAGGCGGCCCTCGCCTCGGCCGGAATCGCGCGATCCTCGCGAGACCCAGGAGACGAGGGCCACCTGCAACCACGAGACCCGAGGTGGCGGTCGCCTGGGTCACGCGGCCCCTAGGTCGAGCGACCCTTGCCGAGAGTCGCTCGAGGTCAGGCGAACCTCCGACGGCCCTCGGGCGACCTCTGGTGGCCCTCGGCTGGGTCACGCGACCCTCGCCGACAGCCGTAGCCCTTCGCCGATCCGACAAAGGGCTGCCTCATTTTTCAATTAAAAAAATAATAATCAATGGCAAAATTAGAAATATAAAGAATTAGTGAGGGTAGTTTTGGAAGGGAAAAAATAATTTCAGCATTTCGCGGAATGCTGAAATCCCAAAGCTAGTCTTTACTAACAAAAATAAAGATAAAAAGCTAGTCTTTGAGCTTTCATCATTTTGAAGGCAAGTTGAAAGTTGAAAGCTAGATTCAAAGTTGAGCCAAACAGTCCAGCATTTCTCCAAAGGACTTTCAAGCCTAAAAGCCCATTGGAAATGTTGAACCAAATGTAGTCTTAATCAAAATGAGAGTAGGTTGAAGATTCGAGGATCAATTATATGCGATCTGTATCCACGATTTCATTGTCAATCATGAAAACGAACTTGAACAAAATCCAAGTATCTTATCAATGTAAGTCACGTTTCTAGCTTAGGTATTCAATAAAAATAACACGAACACCTGGTATACTGGTTAAACGGCGAATAGAGAGTGAGAAATGCAAAACAAAGTCACGATCCAAGCTGAGATGACTCAGTGTCAAAATTACAAACACCTGTATCGTATCCTGGATTTGACTCCTAAGATGACGACATATTCCTTTTTCTTTTTGGTCCCATATGAAATGTAAAGATAATATATTTAATCGAATGCCTTATAATTTGATATCCTGTTTCAACTAGACATGTGGTCGCCTTAAATTTTCATTCCGCCAAAAAAAAAGGTTAGCCCGATTTCTTTCCGTTTCTTTTCCAGTTTTCATTTTTATTTCTCTTTCTAAGCAGCCACACAAAATCACAATGCCAGATTAAAGATTTCTCTAAATAGGCAACCGAAAAACTCGTAAGTATTTTCCATAAAGAGTATGGAACCACAAATTCATAATATATTCTTGATTTGATCAGACAAATTTGAAAATAACACACACGACAAGAATTCACCAAAAACTCACTTACAAGACGTTGAATTTCAAAAATTGGAATGAAAGGATCAAAAGGTACGTGTGTGTTAACTATCTTCACATCCTCATTTGCTGGGGGTAAGTACACTATCAGTGCCAAAAGTTGTGTACGGCGCTCACTTTGGTACCAAAAGTTTCTGTCGGATCACTTAAGTGTCAAATCGGAGGAAAAACGATCACTTTGGTGCCACCAGCTTGAGATTCTGGCCAAAATGATTACGTGACTTTTATATATATTTTTTTTTTATAAAAATCAACATGACTTTTAAACGACGTTGTTTTCCGTCCTCCTTAAGAAAACAACCTCGTTTTGCCATCATATATGGATGGTCTCACAAAAACGACGTCGCATGGCTCATATGGGATTGAAATTAGAGTTTTTTTGTTTGATCCTTGCCCAACGCCGACCTAGCTCGCTTGGTCACTGTTGCTCGGCCTCCATTGTAGTTGCTCGACTAGGTGAGCAAGGAGAGGCTAAGGTTGTTTCTCAAGCAAGAAGCCACGGGAAGAATAGGAGGCGAGGGCGGAGGAGAAGGAGGGAGAAGGGGGGTTGAAGGTGGAGAGAGAGAAGACAACAAGGGCAAGGGAAACAAGGAGGGCGCAGATGGAGATGGTGGATTGGGCTTTGCTCAAAGAGTGGTGCTGGTGTTGTTCTTCAGGGAAGAAGACAATAGGGAAGCCCTGCCATGCCTTCTCTCTCTCAATTTGGGGATTTAGGGTTTTGACTTGGGGAAAAGACACCAAACGACGTCGTTTTGTAATTGAGATGCTGACTGTACTCTTTGACGAGCCACATCAGCTTCAAAAATTAATTAAAAAAAAAAGTGTCACGTCGAATTTCCGGTCAATCTGATCGGAGTTAGCACTAAAATAATCATTTTTCAAACTTTTTGGCACTTAAGTAATCTAAAATAAACTTTGGCACCAAAGACACAACTTTTGGCACTGTTAATATACTTATCCCTCATTTGTTGATGGCGGACTTAAATAGTTATTACCATCAGAGGGAGAGAATTCACTTGCCTGAATCAATAAAATCACTTCCAATTATCACCGTAAAAGGGAGAGAATTCACTTACCTGAATCAATAAATCACTATGTCACCAATCATCCTTCTCCTCCTCATAATCGATGACCTCGCCATTGATGTTTCTGTTATAATTGCTCTCCATCTCTTTCTTGTCTATGTTATAGCATTGATGACAAGCAATGGGCAACCATGGTTTTGCTTGAGAAGACACACAAAAGCAAAATATAAAAATAAGGCAGCGAAGAAAATTTGAACATATGACTGATTCTAAAATTCAATTAGAATAGAAGAAACCAGATTTTGGGAATTTGAATTATTGTTAAGATTATTATAAAATCTCCTCGAAAATGAAAAATAAGATCAACTGTGTTAGACGTGCAAGCATTGTATTAAGGATAATTCCATCATTTAGAGTACAAAATTTGGTGGGATGGCTCTAGTGGCTACATTTCCATGATATAGCAAACCTTCTTCTTTATTCCGCATAAAATAACAGAAGTAATAAGAACAACTAAATTGTATGTGTGCCCCAATAAAGAAAGAAATGGAAGGAGAGGGACAATTTTGGTTTTATTTCGGTACTAAAGGATTGTGATTTAGAGTTTCATTTTATAAGCAAATGAAATAAAGAGCCGTTACGAAGTCATCACAAATCAAATGATAATCATTAAATTGATTACCGTTATAAAATAATGATTTTCAAAACCGTTACACAATCTACGGTGTCATAATTTACAAAAACAATGACTTTCAAATTTTCAGAACCATTGAAAAATCCACCATTGCAACTTTACTATTTGCAAGTCTAGGCTTGAGCTCAACCACAATGTCGAGCTCAATCCACATTTAAGATCAACCTCCTTCATGGCGTCAAACTCAAAGAGTGCAGAGAAGTACAACATCAAGCTCTGCCCCCTTAGATATGCAACTGAGTTCCGTCATGACATCGACCTTTACCGGACCCTTGATGGGGGTCGACGGCACTCGCCATAAACGTCGAAAGGATGATGCCCCCAAAAAAAAAAAAAAACCATCGACAATCTCTCTCTCCTCTCTAGTTTGAATTTTTTTTTTTTTTCCTTTTGGCTTTCTAAGTTTTCCTTCATTCTTTTTAATTTTTATCCAGATTTTATCTCAAAAAAAAAATGCCCTGACCGCCGGAAAAATCAAGTGCTCGTTAGCCGGCGAAAATTTGGCCAAACCGTCGGGCTCAGGCTAAGATGTACACCTCGCTACTTCGGACATTTATATAAGATGAGGTCCACTTTGCACTTAAAAGACCTCATTCGCCCGTGTCCAAAAAACAAAGACTCGCTCATTTGCTCGCATCCTTCCCTCGCCACCGTCGCCGAACTGACAAACAGCGGAGACGCCGCACCGGCGCAACCTGCCGCCGTCGCCGCCGTCAGACCTGAGGTACCAATCCGGTGGTCTCTCCCTCTCTTTCTCGTGCCCTAACCGGCCAATTCTCTGTTCATATCTAGCGCGCGCGCGGGGGCGTTGGAACGTGGGGGACCTCTGGATTTGAGGCAAAGTTCGAAGCTTGGCATGGTGGGTGTGTGTGGTTTGTCTCTCTGAATTTCTCGAGAGATCGTGAACGTTAAAGGGGAAAAAGGGTATCGATGAAGCGAAGGAGCTTCCATGGATGCCGGCTCGAGCCGGAGCCGAGCTTGACGGTGATCCTGTTTTCTGGTTGTCGAATCGAATTCCATCTGATTGGAACGAATATGGGCAGTGGCAGCTATTGCTGAAAGGCCTATATAAACCCATTTTCTGATCTCTGTCTTCTCTCTCGTTGCACCGTTGGGCGTTTTCGTTTCATGGCCGACCGCTTCTTGCTGCACTCTGTTTCCGTCTAAAGTAAAGTTTGTTCTGTTTTTTTTTTGAAGTGTCGGCACAATTCCGTTGAATCGCAATGTTTGGAGCTCCTTTTAATGCCCTTGAATCAAGAGTAGACGGAGCTGGGTGCTGCTGTTGCTGGTGATCAATGATCGTGCAAGAAATGGAGTTTCGCCAATTCTATTGAGAAGCCCAAGGTCAGGTTTTGCTGGGTTTCTTCCTCGGGCGATCCAATAGCTTGTTCGCAGGAACATCTCTGAGGCACACACCGTCGTCACATTGATTGGTGGCAATAGCTTTTTTGCTTTGTTCTCTCTGCTGAATTTGAGGTCATAACGAGGGGAGATGCTTTCAACTGCCTAGTACTCAACCTCAATCTGAGCATAAAACGTTGAGGTAAAGACAAATCCGATCTCTTGTACAGGATTAGGGCTGATCATTTGCTGAATTAGTAATCAAATGTTATGGCCATATGTGATCAACTACTCGTTCAATTGAGTAGTTTTTGTCTCTGCAAAAAATAGGTGATTTGGTTCAACGGTCATTGATTTTGGGTGAACGATTGGACCGAGGGACTGCTGGACGCTATGGATCTTTCCATAATGAAGCTTCTGGACGAAGATGAGGTTTCTGTTCTCTTACTCTTTCTTTTCCCATTCATTTGGAAAATGTTGCTCTCTCCTTGGATTTGAGGTTTGGTCAGGGGAGAGGGGTTTTTTTTTTTTTTTCTTATTAGGTTAATTGTGTGCCGGCAGGACGAAAGCATGCACTCAGGGGCTGACGTGGAGGCTGCCCTTGCTGCCCTTAATCGCGATATTGGAGGTGATACATCAACTTCTCAACCATCATCATCTGATAAAGGTGTTGTTGGCTTTAAGTTTTTGCTGTCTGGGGATTTGGAATCTCTTTTTGGGTAGTGTTTGATGCGAACTCTTAGGATATCAGGATGTTGTTGCATATCAGGTCTATGTGATAATAAAACGTAGTTAGTTCAGGGAGGACATATAATGTTTTTGTCTCCGTCACACCACATTGAAAGTTTTTAACTTTTAACAAGTCAAGTTTTCATTGGCTTGGAATACCATGAAGATTTTGCCATGCCATTCAAGGAAATTGCTTGCAAATTTTAGTAATCGATCTTATTACTGCTAAATGTTTGAACCTTTTATGCCTGGTTTGATGTAGATGGGGCTTTAGATTAAATTTGAAACTTAAGTCTAGCGACATCTGGATCCTAGTCTCTTTGTTGATTCCTTAGAAATAATGTTGACCTTTCGTTCAAGTAATCAGGTCCTTGGTCATGACTACTGAGTTTACGTGGAACCAGAGTTAGGCTTCTTCAGATGCTGTTTGTGAGGATAAGACAGGAGCAAATGATATTCAGTCTAACGAGCCAATTCCGATGGATTTCATTTATGTTATGGAATCTTGGTACATCATAATCTTGCATGACTCTAGGGAAGTTAGATTATGGCCTATTGAATGGGCTGTGAGATTGAAGGGCAATTAGGCTGTTGAAGATTTTGATGAACCCAACTATGTTTGGCCTATATCAATCCTTAGTTTCAATTTGTCGGGAATGCATTAGTTCAATTATGTCTGAATGTAAATTAGAGCCAATTGAGAAATTATCATATAATAGCACATGAGGATGATCATGATGATATGATTCTTTGGTTTTTTATCCTATTCTCGATTTTGGATTTCCTTGCTGAAGCCATAAACATGCAAAGCCTCTAATACAACAGGGAGCATTTCTCCTCTTTTTTTTTTTCTTGGGGGGGGGAGTGAGTAATCTTCTGTGATGAGGATGATAAGTAGGTTGATATTCATTACCATAACTAAGAGATTGTCCAGGGGACTCTTACCTCTCTGCATTTTGTCCAACTTGCTGCTTGGCATCAAAAGGCCATCAAAAGCCAGCTTATTAGAGTCAAAAGTGATGCTGCAAGAAAAAATTGTCCTCTCCAATCCCTAGCCTTTGTCCAATGCCTTTTCTATTTGCATATAGATGAATGTCAGTGTGAAATGTAGGAGTATTATGTATTTTAGTAGAGCAACAAAATTGTCATTTGAAAGCATAGACTGCTTTTCAACCGTGAGCATTGCTGTTCCATGTCTACGCCTTCCAAAGAAGATAAACACTATGTGAATAGAGTTTTTAAGCTTTAATTATGTTGTTGTCATTGAGATGATGTATTGGCATCATTTATTGTCTTCTTTGGTTGTTACAAGGTACTTCTTTAATGGATTTTAATGCACCCTTTGGGTGTATATAACAAAGTTTGCTTATGAGGCTTGTGTATGAAAGGATAATTAGACCATTTAAGATGGGCAATTGGTTCTTGGACATTATGGTTGGATCACCAAAGAAATATGTAGATGTGATGAGGTTTGAGCTTTAAATGGAGCTCAGTCATGAAATCTTCTTTGGCATTTAATCTTAATGTCTGAAAGTGATGAGAAGCCATTTCGTTACAATGAAAAATAAGGTTAGAAAAGAAGACAATTATTCATAGTTTCAAAGCTTGTGGTGTGCTGTGGTTTTGGGTAATACTTTTAGCCAGCATTATGTGGATGCAATGTTTGGCAGTGTCAGCTGTAAGAAGTTTACTATACTTCGTTTGCTACATGAAATATGTGTCCAATGAATGGACATATTGGCTTGGTATGCTTATTGCTTTGGTGTAATATTGGACAAATGCAAACAAAAGTAGAATCTTGGTCAGTATGTATACTGGAGAGCAGCTATCTATCTAAGTCACGTTGATCACTCCCTCCCTTCTCTCTGTTTTTTGGCTGCCAATCTTATATCTTTTGCCTAAAAGGGTCTTAACTCTTAATCAAATTTCAGGTGTCTCTCAAGGAGACAACCATATGCCCAGCCAATCATATCCTGGATGGCAACCTACTAGCCAGGCTGAAAATGCAAATTCTCAAATTCAACAAGAACAAAAAAATGCAGAACATCAGGAACAGATGTTGGCACAGATGCAACGGCAACAAGGTGACTCTCTTGCTGATCCCCAACAAAATAACACTTTGGAGGAAGTCAATCACCAGCATTTGAAGCAGAAACAAGTGCAAGATGGTCATCAACTAGGGCAGGGAGAACAAAATTTTCTTCAGATTAAACAATCTCCTGGCATACCAGTGTCAGAAAACAATTCCCTTCCCGTAAGTGAGCCAGGTAGAGTGCAGACACTAGACAGTGAATCTCAGTACTTGAAGTTACAGCAAATGAGCAATCAACAGGCAACGGTCCCTGGGCAAGCACCAAATAAAGCAAATCGCGTTAAACAAGTTCCATTTGCATTATTGCTCCCTGTGATTCTTCCCCAGCTTGATAAAGATAGAGCCATGCAACTGCAAACTCTTTATGCCAAACTGAAGGTAAAATTTTGGTACAGCTCTTTTGAATTCTTCACTTGTCAAGGAAATTTCAATGAGGTTGTTAGTCATTCTGTTGCTTGGTCTCACTATTGTAGAAAAATGAAATTCCCAAGGATGGATTTGTGAGAATCATGCGAGGAATTGTTGGAGATCAGATGCTGAAGCTGGCGGTTATGAAAATGCAAACGCAGGTATGATTGGCATGATTGATCTCGTACACAGAATTATAAATGTTGTCAAAATATGAATAGTTTGAGCTCGTAAGCAAAAGTCTAAATTCATATGGGAGATTTCCTATCTGATATGTCCAGCCTTTATCCAATGGACATCTTAATTTTGGAAATAGAAAACTCATAAAGAAAGTCCTCAATTTGGAAATTCCATATTTGTAATTTTGTTGCCGATTTGGGTAAGTCCAAAAGTTGCCTGCGAAACCCGGAAATTAGTTTTGGTGTTCGAGTCGGCAAGCCCAAGGGCTCCACTTTTAATATATAAAGATGAAGGATTCTCTTTCCATAGTTAGGCTTTTGTACCATGTGAGTGCTTTTAAGGTGCTGTAAGTGCACCGATGGGTGTGCTGTGCTTGGTGTGAATCAAAGGTGGGCTTTATCGTGTTTACATCCAGGCACAATTCGAAGAGTGTTTTGAGGCCAACAAATCTCGTGGTAAGATTTGTGAATTTTTCTATGAGATTGAGTGATTATTTCATGAGGAATTGTGTGAGGCTAAACACCAAGTGAGTTATTGGTGTAAATGGGAGTTTTAAAACGTTGAGAGTGTTTGAGTGACTCGAGTGTGATTGAAATCTCCATTGAATTGCTTGATCTATAGAGGAATCATTACTGCTGTACGTGGAGACTAGGTCACAACGATCAAGTCACGTAAATCTGGTGTTCGATTTATTTCTTTGTTCAATTTATTTTATTGTTTGTGCTTGCTTTTGCAATAAAATGCCAATATTTAACTAAGATTTCTCTCTCTTGCAGCCTCCTCCACAGTTGCATATTCAAGGTCAAACTTCAGCTCTACCGCAGCACCCTAGAATGCAGCCTGCTAGTGCTGTAAAATTCAACGATTCATCTTCATCAGGCCAAGTCCATTCCACAATGGATAGAAATGGTCCAAAGGCTGGAGAGGTGGAAAGGATACCAGATTCTCAATTCATGCAACAGCAGCATTTTCAGAACATGCAGACATTCCCCAAGTATGGAAGTCCTGGTGGTTACCATCCATTCAGTGGAACAAATATGACTAGTTCCGCTTCATCTGTCAAAACACAACCTAATGATACACAAATGAAGCAGATCCCAATTCATCAAAACATGGGTTCAAGTCATCCAGGAGGATCAACTCAGGCAATGAGCTTGGCGACCGCACCAAAATTTGATCGGCAGCATCCTAACAATGATAACAAGAGAGCGCAATCTGGTTCTCTCCCTCCATTTGCAAGCAATATATCACTCCAACAAAACTCAGTTCCTTGGAAGCCCTCTACTTCTAAAGACCAAAGTTCTGGTGCTTTCTCATCATCGGTGTATGTGAAACATGAACCTGTTGATCAGCCCAGCGATCAACAAAAACAACGGTTATCTTCCCTTCCAGGACTGTCTTCTGTTTCAGCTGGGCATCTTGAGCAAAGAATGCCCATATCAGGAAGCTCTAGGGACAATTCTTTTGACCCGCAGTCTCCAGGAGTGAGTTTCTTGACTCCTACAGGTACTGGGACTTCACGTCAGGATTCTCTATCTGCAACACCAGCTCAGGATACTAATGTCCAGGTGATCTTTTAACATTCATCCATGTTTCTATCTTGCAATTTAATTCAGCTAATTATTTGAATGCACTGATTTCTGTCGGTATGTGGACGGTGTAGATATAATTTATTAGATTGAACAATTGATTGCACAGGCAAAGATGTAAAAGTTTGTCCTGATGGTCTGCTTTTCGGGAGGTTTATCTTGTGTTTCTTAAATGCGAGGGCTAGAAGATGTTTGCTTATGGGAGTGAATAAGAAGACTCTGGATGCTTTGGGCGTTAGAACTACTTGAACCCTTCCTCTTCATTTGCAACTAAAAGACCTACCAGGCGGTGCTTGTATCATAAAGCATTAACAAATGAAATAAAATCTTCATGAGGATGATACAGTACAAGAGCATATTTACTAATTAAATATGCTCCTTCCACTTAGGAAAGGAATTCTCTAGTGCCATTGTCACTAGGAGTGGTTGCTATGACATTATGCGTTGGACATATCTTGCATCTACAGCTGCAAAACAGAGGGATGCTTAGTGCACAACTTATTCTCTCATTCCCCATGTGCAATTTTTAGACTTATTGGGCTATGTTGCATTATTCCTCTAGTAGGGTAGTGATTTTGAAAGTTCACTTTTGAAGCATTGTACGGATGTATGTGCATGCAATTTCTTTGTGGCCCTCTTCATTCACTTTGCTCTGTGCTTTGCTACTAGAACTGGTGGTTCTTCTTAGAATAATCATCAGTACAAGTATTCATTCTGTGATGATATCAGAAGAAGATTTGACAGCATGTATGTCCTTTTAAAAAGATTTTATTTGCCTTTATTATATCAGCTAGGCTCCCGTACATCATCCACACCAGCGGGGAATAATGCAAGGACGCCTTCTAAAAAACCTTCTGTTGGCCAGAAGAAGCCACTTGAGGCACTTGGTTCCTCGCCACCTCCTTCAGGGTGATGTGGCTTTTACCAAACATTCTATCTTGATCAGTTTGAGTATGAACTTTTACCTTGGATATTAACATTTGTCAATGTAATTTTGTGTATCAAATCTCTGCAGTAAGAAGCAAAAGGTATCTGGGTCCTTCGCAGATCAGAGCATCGAACAACTCATTGATGTCACTGCTGTTAGTGGGGTCAATCTCAGGGTATGAATTGACATCTAAATTTGGTATTTTTTTTTCCTACTAACTAATTATTCAATTTCTAAGATTTGGACTTTTCAATCTGTGAAACTTGGTATTGGAACTAGGAAGAAGAAGAACAGCTGTTTTCTGGGCCGAAGGAAGACAGTCGAGTCTCGGAAGCATCCCGAAGAGTTGTCCAAGAGGAAGAAGAAACTCTGATACTGCAGCGAGCTCCCCTGCAGAAAAAGTTGGCCGAGATCAGTTAACTCCCTTCTTCAATCTTCACCTTTGAAATTTTATGTTTCTCTTCTGTTATACCCTGGTACATTCTAGAGATCTGACTTAATGCTTCTGCCAGTGGCACGATGTGGTGTGAAGACAATAAGCAATGATGTGGAACGGTGTCTGTCTTTGGTGAGATGCTTGCTTCTCTGCTCTTTAATCTTTCCTGTTTATTCTCTTAACCAACTCATTTTTCTCAGAGTGTGGAGGAAAGGCTGCGTGGACTGCTGTGCAATTTAATTAGAGTCTCAAAGCAGGTCAGTTTTTTTCTACCCTCCTGCTAACTTGATTCAAATATATTAGACTTTCCTTATTAACCTACTTTTATAGAGGGTTGATGTTGAGAGGCCCAAACACCGGACCATTGTCACTTCCGATGTCCGCCAGCACCTTATGACTTTGAACCGCGAGGCTAGGGAAGAATGGGAGAAGAAACAGGCTGAAGCAGAAAAGCTAAGGAAGCAAAGTGAGGCAAGTCTATCCCCTTTTTTTCTGTTCGCCTTTACAACTACGAAACCTGTGCTGAAGTATGAACACGTTTGCAGATCTAACAAATATGTCTATACATATAAAATATGTTTTCCGTAGTTGATTCTCTTTCCTCCGCATTTTCACCTCCCTTTCTGCTTCTTTGTTTGACACCTGCTAGTATACATCATTGCAGCCTGATAGCAATCAGGGAGTTGATGGTGATAAAGAAAAGGATGAAAACCGTGGGAAATCCGTGAAGGTAATATTAAATGTCTTTTTGGGTGAAATGGCTTGGTTTGACAGAAGCTATCCCCCCTTCCCTTGAACCCCTCACCTACTTGTTTAAAGGAGGATCAAATTCTGAGTCATTGGTTTATCCACCTAGTTACTTTATTTGCTAAGCTTGCTTGCCTCGCAGCTTCTCATGGTTCTTGCCTGATGTTATTACTAGGCAACTGAGAGCATACGTGCATCCTCTTTTTTCTCTATTTAGGTAAACAAAGAAGAAGACGACAAAATGAGAGCAACTGCTGCAAATGTTGCTGCCCGAGCTGCTGTGGGAGGAGATGACATGTTGTCCAAGTGGCAGCTTATGGCTGAAAAAGCCCGTCAAAAACGTGAGGGAGGATCGGAAGTGGCATCTCAGGTCGGTAAAGACGGTCAGAAATCTTCAATCTCTGGAAGAAGCAATAAGGACAATCAAGAAGCAGGAAAAAAGGGGCAAGCTGCATCTGGTATGTCATAGACTGGTAGCTATCTTAATGTGTTGACTTCTGGTTTTGAAAGTATAAACAGTGGCTGAAAATGATTCTTCATCGTGAAAAACTAATGCTGGACAGGGTACCACTTTCATCAGACAAACCATGCATAATACAATAGTGTTCAGAATGTAATCTCCAACTCTCTCATGCGTGATGCCTCGTCACAATCAGGCCTTTAACTCACTTTTTTGTGCTTTACAGGGGCCAAAGGAAAATTAGGGAGGAACCAAGCTTTTGCATCACAACCGAAGGTAGCTCGTACAATTTCTGTGAAGGACGTCATTGCTGTTCTGGAAAGGGAACCTCAAATGTCAAAGTCTAGTCTCATATATCGCCTCTATGATAAAGTTGGTTCTGAGAAAAGTGGTGAATAATTGAAGTGGCAATATTGGTCTCAGCTTTTTAATTCCTTATCCAGTCACTCTTTCAATTCATTCAATGAAGTGCAAAAGATTGCTGCTCCAGATCAAGTCTCACCAGTGCATTCATTCTTTGATCGGAAAACAATCATCTATTTCTGTCTTAGCTCAGCCTCTCTTTAGTTAGAGATCCTTCTTACTCTTTCCTGGTAAATTATCTGTATCATGACTTCTTTTGATTTGTATGTACTTTTTGCAGTAATCACTCTGCCACAATTTTCCTGGCAGTAGTTGTATTCTGTGGATACATATTTAGTATACCTTTTTAGTGTGGTAACTTAAAGGGAATTTGTCATTGACTCATGCAGTAATCTTTCATGTGATTGAGCTGTTGGTAATTAGGACATATGAGAGTTTTCTATACTCATATATGGGGAGGCTACGTCCATGGAAAGTTGTCCCCTGTAACCTTAATTCCAAGCATTGCCTTCTCTTCATCAAGATTCGGTCACTTGGTTCCTGGTTTCTTTGCATATGCGTCTTTTTCTTGGCAAAACATCAGCATTTTTAGGTGCATTTCAGGGAATGTTTCGTGTGCAGTACATAAGATTTGTCAGGTTTCTTGTAGGGAATGTGGAATCACTTTCGATATTTTTTCAGCATCGGGCAAAATACAGCTACTTCCCAAGTGAAAGCATAATACACTGGACCATTTATGCATTCTTTTTCCTGTACAAGTTGTCACGTGTGGGCTCAATGACATAAAGGTGCTATGACTTGAGCTGTCGAGTGTTAAGTTGATCATCATAACAAGTCTATTAGAGTTCGACATGTGGATTGTCGATGAATGTTCTATTTCGAATACTTTTTCTCCCACTAGTCTTTTGTTTGGTGGATTACAATTTATAGACATGTAAATTATGCCACTTCCAATTAGGAATGTGAAAATAATCCTTCTTCAAATATTTTATAGATTGAGATTCTAAAAACCTGTGATTTTTTACAACAGAAAGTGCTGCGATATATTTACGCTTCAAGTGCTATGTTCTATAACCTTAGTCATTCTACGTGAGATTGAATGGTGGTTTGAACGATATTTTCCCAAGAAAAAGTAGCATTGTGTTGCTAGACTCAATTAACATCCATGAGTGAGATAAAATATGATCAAGATAGTAATTTTCCCGTGGCATTGGAAATAATTTGGTTCGTTTTCAATAACCGTATGCGTTAATTCTGGTCGGTCACTAGAAATCATAGCCATAAAAATCTGTCTCAGCAGCTTCAAAGTAGCCTGACGAGATGTACGTGGTGCCTCCTAGCGATGGTTGAATCCAAACCGTCGTCCTCGATATCCGTTCGCATTAAGGTTTCGTTTATTTAGCAAAAAATAAATAATTTAAAAAATGTTTTTCAATAAAAGACCACTTATATCGCTTGTAAAAACAAATGAACGAAAAAGCATTTTGATCATTCACAAAAATATTTAGATATAAATTATTGTTGATAATGAAAATATTTTTAATATATTAATTATTTCAAACGATCATTTTTTAGAAAATATTTTCCAAACCATTCATTTTTCAAGACAAACATACTTGAGTTCGTTTATTTCGCAACAAATGGATGATTTAGAAAATACTTCCTAAAAATGATCCATTGCATTGCTTACAAAATTAAATAGACGAAAACAATTTTATCGTTCACAAAAATATTTAAGCATGAATTGTTGTTAATAAAGAAAATATCTCTTATTGACTTATTATTTCAAGCAACACAAGTCATCATTTGTAAGACAATGTTTTTTAAATCATTCATTTTTTGTATGAAAAAAGCACGTCATTAGATTCAGAAAAGCGGTCAAATTTAGCTTGATCTGTGTCTTGTGTCATTTCTTAGCTTAATTTTGAACAAATGGACAAATGGATCAGTTAACGAGAGAAGGCTATGCAAACATCATCGTGTGAAGTTTAGAACATCATATTCCAAAAGGATATGGAAAGGAGACTTTCTGAACTGGAACGTTATGACCCTTATTATAAGTCTTGGATGATCCTTTCTTTTCCGTCAAATGAGTGAAGTTTACCACATAGAAAAGTATGTATTGATCAGAACACAAAGGTGGAAGGTGGAATTACTTAGACAAAGAACATGCAAATGATATTATCAAAGTCTATACTTGGAAGAAGATTAAGATAGAACATGTAAATGATATTATCAAAGTCTATACTTGGAAGAACCAGAAGATAGACTCTATACTGAAGCTGAACTTATTCAGACTATGTCCAGACCTTAAAGCTAAATCTGTTCAGAAGTAAAATATGTTCAGACTTATGTCCAAATTGTAAAGTCTATTGCACTCAAACTCTACTTTAGATTGAAGACACTCAGACTCTACTTCAAACAGAAGATACTCAGACTTTACTTCAGACAGAACACTCTCAGACTTTACATCCAGAACGAGACACATGTTCAAAACGTAACAGAATCATAACGAAGCATGTTCAGAACAAAACAACTTGACAGAATGTAACACAAGCCCCAAACATATAACGGCTAGTAATCTAGTTTGGATTCTACATCAAGATAGATTTGATTGACTCAATCTATTTGATTGACAATTGGATCTTGAAGACAAGAACTTTCCATACGAAAAAGTTGTACTTATGGAAACCAAGATTTTGTTTGTATGGGCGATCAGAATCAATTTTGGATTCTACTTCTATTACTCAATGGCTACTAAATATTCTATTGGTAGATTGGAAGATGATCCTCTAGATACTGTCCAACGGCTAGTTTGGAAGTTGAGGAGTATTTAAGGAGATCAAGGACCGATGAGCAAATAAGAGACGGAGCGTAGAATTTATAATTTCAAAGTCTTAGTGACCTTCGATCATACACTTATCTTTTGTGAGCTTAAACGTTTGTGATCATGAGAGAAATACCAAAAGATTGACTTAATGAGATAGTGTAATCTACCATTAAGTATTTGTACTCAAAGTTGTAATCTCTTATTAATTACATAGTGGAATTTAGTCAGAATGCTGTTAGCGTGGGAGAGTGGATGTAAATTTGATCTAAGCCGAAGCATTATAAATTCTATGTTCTTATTCTCTTCTCTGAACTTCTTTATTTTGTTCGTAGTTCTATTTAACTGCTAAAGTCCGAACTCGCTCAAAGTCTGTTGTTCTTCAGACTCAGTTTCTAAAATAAAATATTTCTATTGTTCTTTGTGAAAAATTGTCTTCACACCTATTCACCCCCTCTAGGCGTTCATACTAGCACTCACAATTAGTATCAAAGCAAAGTGCTCGTTTCATTAAAATGTTTTTACTTTTAAGCTAAGCATCTTATATGGCTAGTATCTTGGCACCAAGACTTATAGAAGGGCAAAACAGCACCAAGCCACCATATTTTGATGGAAATGAATACAACGTGTGGAAGAACAAAATGAAGTATTCCTAAGATCTAGAGATCCCTTGCAATGTGATGTTGTGGAAAAATGAATCAATCCCACTGCTGCGTCTATATCAAATAAGAATGGCAAAGACAAAGAAACCAAACCCCCTGCTCCTATGTCTCGAATGGAGTTGTCAAAAAGAGAAGCTCTTGATGCAAAAGCCATTTATTCTTTATATTGCGCCTTGTCTTTTGCTGAATATAACAGAATCTCTTCATGTGAAACAGCAAAAGAAGTTTGGGATAGACTTCATGTCACTTATAAAGGGACTAATCGTGTAAAAGAGACAAAAGCAAACTTCATGCTCGGCAAATATGAATCCTTCAAAATGAAGGAATGAGAATCGATTGGAGATATATTCAGCCGTTCTACAGAAATTGTAAATGGTTTAGCATATCAAGGTCAGCCAATTTCTGCCCCAATGAAGGTCAACAAACTCTTGCGAGGTCTCTCAAAAGATTGAAACCATATCAAGACCTCAATTCGGGAAACTCAAAGGATTATGCCACTCTCCATTGATGAATTGATTGGCACTCTTCAATCTTATGAAGTGGAACAAATCGTTGATGAAGATTCCGAAGGTAAGAAGTCCATCGCTTTAATATCTAACGTTGATTATGATTATACAGACTCAGAAAATGACATGGACGATGAGAAACTTGTTTTTATGATCAAGAAATTCAAAAAGTTAAGTAGAAAATGAAGGAAATTCAATGGAAGAAGACAATACAAGCAGAATGGATAGAAAATAACAATGAATGAAGATTATGACCAAGGAAATATATGCTTGATGGCACATTCAGACTCAGACTCAAATTCGGAATCAAAAGTCTGACTCAGACACAGACTCAGAATCAAAGTCTGACTTAGACACAGATTCAAAATCCGATGAGGAAATCGAGGTAAGCAATTTAAAAATTCCTATCAAAGTTTCAAAGTATATAAATGAGCTTTGTTTAAATCTCAAATATTCTCTTAAAAGGATCTACGAACTAAAAAAGGAGAATTCATGGCTTAGGTAACATGATCTTTCTCGAAAAGAAAAGTTTGAAATTTTGCAAAAAGATTTTCTACAAACAAAAGAAAGTCAAGATTTACTTGCCAAAGAAAATGATTCTTTAAAAAATGAATTTTCAAATATTTCAACAAAATTTTCAAGGTGTTCAAAAACATTATAGCATATCCTTTTCATACAAGTACCTTACTATAATAAGTCGAGACTTGGTTTCAATAAGGAAAGTGATTCTCTAATAAAGTTTCCTAAAGTCAAGGAAAGACTTGGACAAAGACTTCCTAAACTTGCGTACAAAAAGCATTTTCAAAAGATTTTTACAAAACCTGTTGGTCGAAAAGCCCTTAAATGTTCAAATTGTGGAGACTCGGGACACTTTGAGAAAGAATGTCCTAAAGTTTGGAGACTTGTTAAGAAAGATTGGGTAAAAATAGCATGCCCTACTAACTCTCATGGACCCAAGAAAAAATAGGTACCAAGGAAAAGATGAGTTGTTTTTGCAGGAAATAAAGGAAAAGAAGAAAGAGAATTCAGTAAGGAATTTTTTTTTTTTTTTTTTATTTGAGCACATAATTCTCATTATGCTTGATATTCGATATATCCTTGGTTGATTCAGATTTTATAATGATTATATTCTATGGTTTGTTTTATTGAAGAAAGAATCGTGTGATTATTTTGTATATCTTGCTTAGAGACAATTGAGTTTATTTTTATACTCTCAGATTTTTGTCATATTTTGCAAAGTGAAAATTTGTTTTACGTGATGTTAATTATGCAAGATATTCTTTCTTAGATACTCAAGAATTTTATTCTCTCTGATTTTATTGTGCTTTGACTAAGTGAGAATTTCTTTTTCAGGATATTAATTTATTGTGCAAAGATATTCTTCCCTTAAATACTTTGTTATGATGAATTTCGAAAGAATATTTGATTATCTATGGAGATTTTATTTTTTACTCTAACAAAATGGAAGGATCCAAATTGATGGATACCAAAAAGGAAATGAGTTCATTGTATGAAATTATATAAGGGAAGAATGATTGCGAATCTACGCCAAATCATGGTGCAATTATAAAAGTATCTCATGAGAAGATTGCAAGTTTGACCCGCAAAATCAGAGGAAGGAGGCTAAAAAATTGTCTTCCTTGTGCAAAGTTTTTGCAAATTATTGAGGAAATCTCTTATGTGTCGTATGAAAGGGAGAGAAAGTGAATCCAAAAGAAAAGAAAAAGAATCGTGATCACCTCAAAAAGGCAACAAATTGAGGGGGAGCATTGATCAATTATGGAAAAATCTTTTTGAATTGATCGTGATCTTGATTATTATGGAAGGAAGGAAAAGGTAAATGTGACAAAACTTGTTACGATCTACAAAATCCAGTCAGTATATCTTTTATTACCTTAACAAATCTCTTATTTACATTATCATTTTATTATGACAAAAAGGGTAAGTGAATTTTATAATGCATCCTTGATTTTTATTAGATATTTGTTGATATATATGATCGAAGTGAGCTATATTGCATATTTTTAATATTCGATTTACTTTATAAAAGCTGATTTTTGGAAATTATATTTCATGCAAGACATATTTTTATCATTTT
The DNA here is from genome assembly GCA_014182715.1 of Eucalyptus cloeziana. Classification (NCBI taxonomy): domain Eukaryota; kingdom Viridiplantae; phylum Streptophyta; class Magnoliopsida; order Myrtales; family Myrtaceae; genus Eucalyptus; species Eucalyptus cloeziana. The sequence goes on from CM024636.1 coordinate 32,548,098, forward strand.
ATATTCTCTACGTGATATCATTTTCATTATTATCGCTTTTTGATTATGACAAAAAGGGGGAGAGAATATAAATATGCATATGTGTTGAAATTATTGAGCTGCGATTATCTTGACATATATAATTATATGATCAATCTATTTGCTATCTTGAATTACATTATTCTTTAAGATTGCCCTAATCTATTAAAAGCGTGATTACACATCTGCATATTTAAAGATTATTTTGTCATCATCAAAAAGGGAGAAATTGTTAGGGAAATCCCTTATGATGTTTTGAAGATGACAAAATAAATGAAATGCTACTAACGTGTTTAATGGTTGAGTAACAGACTATGCAGATGATAGAATATGTAAAGGATATTATCAAAGTCTATACTTGGAAGAACCAGAAGATAGACTCTATGCTGAAACTAAACTTATTCAAATTGTGTACAGACCTTAAAGCTAAAACTATTCAGAAACAGAATATGTTCAGACTTACGTCCAGATTGTAAAGTCTATTGCACTCAGACTCTACTTCAAACTGAAGACACTCAGACTCTACTTCAGACGGAAGATACTCAGACTTTACTTCAAATAGAACACTCTCAGTCTTTATATCTAGAACAAGACACATGTTCAGAACGTAACAAAATCATAACGAAGCATATTCATAACAAAACAACTTGACATAATGTAACACAAGCCCCAAACATATAACGGCTAGTAATCTAGTTTGGATTCTACATCAAGATAAATTTGATTGACTCAATCTAATTAATTAATAACTGGATCTTGAAGACAAGAACTTTCCATACAAAAAAGCTCTCCTTATGGAAACCAAGACTCTATTTGTATAGGCGATCAGAATCAATTTGAAATTCTACTTCTATCACTCAACGACAACTAAATATTCTAGATACAGATCTGTCCAATGGGTAGATTGGAAGACGATCCTCTAGATACTGTCCAACGGCTAGTTTGGAAAATGAGGAGTATTTAAGGAGACCAAGGACCGATGAGCAAGTAAGAGACGGAGCGTAGAATTTATAATTCCAAAATCTAAGTGACATTCGATCATACACTTGTCTTTAGTGAGCTTAAACTTTTGTGATCGTGAGAGAAAAACCAAAAGAGTGGCTTAGTGAGATAGTGTAATCCACCACTAAGTGTTTGCATTCAAAGTTGTAATCTCTTATTGATTGCATAGTGGAATCCAGCTAGAAGGCTGTTAGCGTGGGAAAGTGGACGTGGGCTTGATCTGAGCCAAACCACTATAAATTCTATATTCTTATTCTCTTCCCTGAACTTTTTTATTTTGTTCGTAGTTCTATTTAACTACTAAAGTCTGAACTCGCTCAAAGTCTGTTGTTCTTCAGACTCAGTTTCTAAAGTAAAATATTTCTACTGTTCTTTGAGAAAAATTGTCTTCACACCTATTCACCTCCCTCCAAGTGTTCATACTAGCACTCACACAAACATGAACTATACGAAGAGACTTGGATTACCATGTAAAAGTTACTGCATTATCCTCATTATAACTTCATGTTCTTCCTCTTTAGATCAAATAATTCTCATCCTTTCCCATCTTCCTCTTCCACACAACTCATAATTGGCTTTGACCTCAAACCAAATAGCAGCCACACGGCTTCCATCTAGTTGCTGATTGATACATGCCATGTCTTTGAGTGTGTGCTCCTCTTCTTCTCCACCCTCGAGCACCAGTTGCGCAACACCGAGCAGTCCATCAAGAAGCTCTCCCTGCTTAAACCTAATATAAGCCTGTGATTTTCTCCACAAGCACGGTGCTCTTGTTGCTTCTCTGATGGCAGAACTTGCATCTCCAAGCAACAGGAGACACTAGGTTCGGTTGCTTTAAGTTACTGTCCTATCCTTCTGCAGCGTCAATCGGCAAATATCTAATGCCTCATTGTTCTTTGATATGGCCTTTTCTCGGTGACACCTGCCCAAAACATGCTTTTGTGCTTCTTGTTTTATAAGACCTGCTAACCTCTTTTCTTCAACCTTTTCTTGGGTCAATAGTCTCTCCTCTTTCCTTTTCTTTTCTCAACCTTCAAGACCCCTAATTCATCTAAGGCCTCTAGGACTTATGGGCTGTTCTTTAATCTTGATCTCATTTTGTTATTGTCATGGAGGAGGGTTCTAGAAATGGCTTCTCCAAAATCTTCAAGTTCTACCAAATATATGAGACCAAAAATGGGACAAATCCAACTATAGATAATATGATAATAGGAGACGAGCATGGTGCTTGGTAATGGCACCTTCTCTCCCATACGAAAGGAGGTGGTGATGTAGTTGTGGTAGTGGATGATAATGTTAGAAATGAAAGTGGCTAATAGTATCACTTAGAGAGAGGTGAATAGGTGATTATAAAACTTGACTAACTAGTGTGGAATAAAACTAATCAAGTGTGATTGGAGTGCAATCGAGTGAAATAGAGTATTGATATCAATAGATTTTGAAATAACCTGACCAATAGTGCAATGCTTCTATCAAACAGTAAATGAAAGAGAGTAGAGAGATAGAAGACTATGCATGAATGTTATGGTGGTTCGGCTTATTGTAAGCATACGTCCACTCTCCCAACTACTAGTTGGATTTCACCACCTAATTATTGAGAGATTATAGAAGTTGTAGCTGCTTATAGTAAAGCAGATAGAGCTCACTATCTCACAGTCCATCTCAAGCTATGTTTCTACCAATACCTATCAAAAGATTATAGAGAAAAGATCACTTAAAGACAAGATGTAAAACACTCTCAAATTATGTAATTTTAATTCTTGATTGCCATTTTCTCTTCAACGCCTTGGTCTTTATTTATACACCTCTATCTCCAAACTTCCCGTTGGACAATTGTCTTGAAGATTTGGTAGTCGTTGAGGTTGGTAGATCAAAATCCCCGTAGATTTGGTCGCCCACACAACCAAATCTTGGTTTCCAAAAATTGAGATATTTTATCAATTGAAAGATTCTCGTCTTTGGAATGATTTTTCAATCAATGAAAATATCTCACATGATTATGTAAATCATGAAGATATTGTTTAAGATTGATAGCAAATCAAAATAGTGTAAAATGAGTAATCCATACTAGATCACTAGCTATCAAGGGATGATATAGAGTTATTAAAATATTATTATTGAAGTTCGTGATTGAGTTGAGGGTGCAGGTTGTAGACATTTTCCGCCTGAATTCACAATCAGTGCTCATATCCAAAATCCTGCATTGCCGAATTCACAATCAGTGCTTATATCCTGCCTTTATCCACTCGATGTGCTGATGTGTTATGCAGTATGTTGCTTTTATCCATGAAGTGCTGGGTTGCTACTTCTGTCCGCGCAGTGTTCTACATCACAGTACGCTCTTTCTATCCATGCAATTTACTGCTTCTATCAACCCACTAGATACAACTGGTTTTCTGGATATACTTGACTGTCCCTTTTGGGATTGCTTTGAAACGATAGAGATGTTGATTATCTTCCCAAAAAGAAAGGAAGAAGAAGAAGAAGCTACGGCAAGCTCCGACGTGAAGGTCGAGGTCGAGGTATAAAGGTGGTGGGCAGTGGCACGACATCTCTCCCTCTGTCCACTTTTTTGTTTTTCCTATTTATATAATCTAGTATTAATAATAAACATATTATATAATTAAAGGATTATCTAAGTATATTTAATTGAAATTAAGAAGTTTACTGAGAATAAATATGGTTTACTACGCATGAAAATGGTTTATTACTGATGGTTCTTTATTATTTGAAATTACTTATAAAAATTTGAGAAGATTTACCATGAACTAGTAAAGTTCACCATCAACATCTAATTTTAACTGACAAATTGGTTTTTATTGGGGTGAGTATCAGTCCAGGGTTAATTGTGGACCAACCCTAGTCCGGCCCAACCCGGTAGGTCTTGGTCTGATTCTTAAGGGGACTAGGTCGGTCCAATCCAGACTAACTCTATACATAATATATATTATATATTATATATCTAATGTATGTTTTTGTCTATTCTAAATTCTAGCACCTCCTTGTCTATTCACTTCACAGTTCTCTTTATTGTGTAAATTAAAAAGTAGAAAGAAACCCAATCATAATTCGACAAAAAAAAAAAAAGAAACCCTTTTCATTGGCCTCAACCTCACTCGCCCACCTTGGCCTCGCTTGCTTGCTCACCTTGCTCACCGCTCGCCTTTGTTCACTCACCTTGCCACTCCCCTCACGTGTTTGTTTTAATAGTTTGTTGTTTTTAGCAAGTGTAAATTTATGTTGTTATCTTATATTATGTTTATGTTCAATATGTACTAGTGTTCATAGTTTGGTTTATCAATGTCACATTGTTGATGAACATATAATTTGAAAGAAAATGTTTGTTCTTTTAAGGAATATAAAAAATGAAACAAAAAAAATAATTGGTCGGTCCTGGGTTGACCCTGGAACCGGACTAGACCCATAGGGTTGGTCCGATTCTCAGTCCTAGGCTCAACAGGATTGGTCCTTGGTTGAAAATTTGGGGACCAACACTGTGCAAGCTAGTCCCTAGGTTAGATGCTTGACCAGTCTAACTCAGACCATGATCACCCCTAATTTTTATTACTCTTAATGAAAGTATGTACCATAAAATAGATGAAGTTACTGATAATAACTATATATTACGAGACGTGCAATTTTATTTTCCTTTTGAAATATAAAGATTTACTAAAAATGATGTATACTTTGTTTTTTATGAAATCAATTCACTACAAATAAGATTTTGACCCGGTCCCTGAAATATATGATCTCACCTTGTGGTGAGGTCGCCTGGCCAACACACATTGTGATTGCCGAGACTAACGCACGGCACTATTCTTTAATTTATTCATTATCAGGCCTGTTATAGTAATAATGTCGAAGAAAGTGAAACCATCTTATTAGTTCTAAATCTATCGTACGAATGTTAATTCAATTCAAAAAATTTTAATTTTGCAATATAATCTTTAACTTTTGTGTGGATTTTCAATATAATCATTCCGATCAATTTTTATTGAAAATTACCATCGTGGTAGGATGGTCAGCAATGAGTGAACCAGCACATACACACACACATACATATAAATATATATTTGATATTTTTTCATTACATATAGTTTCTCACATAATTTTTCATTTTATACACATACCAATATATAAAGTAAAGCATTGCTCCAATGTTATAAACTACAAGTGCAGAATAGACAAAAATGTAAAACGGATTCGTAATATGTTTCATAGTGTGAAACCATTTATCTTAGTAACACTTATGAGGTTGAGTCACGTGGCACCACTACATAAGAGCTTTATTATTTTAGTACTGTATCCCATAAAAAGGATATTATGCTTGTTGTGCATCAAGAAGAGACAATATATATATGCCTAGACGGCTTAATTCGATTGGCTCGTGAGTCGTGAGATAGATGGACTAACAAATTCATTCCACTTGTCAACAAAAAGAATGCCATCTTATCATATGTCTCAAAAATCAATTGGGGCATACACAACCCTTCTATGATCCTTTACATCTACAACAAATAAACCGAATGATCATCACTAATCTTTTCCCTTCCCTCCTTAAATTGAAAACACCCTAGAACCTTATTAAAGACCACCAAGGTGGAATGAAATATTTCCACTAGCACCGTCGTAATTATACAGAGGTGCATTCTAATTTAACCTAGGTATGACTCTTTGGTCACCCTTCGGTGCTTGTGGAGATGTTTGTTTTCACCGATGATCGAACTGATAAAAGTTTTGAATGACGCAGTTTTTTTTCCGGCGCTCTTCGCCGGCAGAGGCTCGGTTGCTTCGTATACACAGAAAAAAATGACCTAGTATCATGATTAGAGCGTGCCTCTTCGCGAGCTGAGAGTAATCTCCCTCCCTTTATGCGTCGAACTCACATTGAAAACTCGGCGGAACGTAAGTGTTGAGCTCGCGGAAGATAATGTCATCTCCATCGCCACCGAAGTTGTTGGAATCTTGATGACACTCGAAGTAGGTCTGAACATCAGCAGGGAAGCTGCGTTTCAGGGCCTCGGTGGACTCCTCCTGCGGTGTGGCAGGCGTCGCACCGTCAACCCGAGACGCCATCTCCATCATCTCCCTGAATTTCGACGACTGAAGCAAAAGCCCTAGGGCTGACGTGGCGCTCCGAGGCTGAGCTTGGATGGCTTCTTGATTAGAATCTGATGTTTGGGGTTTCTGGAAATAGCTATAGCCGAACTCATCACTAAGGTTTGAGGTTAAGACGTCGGTGTTATTATTGTTGGTATTGGGTTGAGTAATGCCACTGGCGGCGGCGGCGGCGGCGTCGGCGTTAGGTTTTATCCATTTGATGTAACGACTGAGGTCAAAGTTTGTGACCGCGTTGAGTCCTCGGTACTCTATGGCCGCCATATCATATGCAACGGCAGCTTCTTCTTGTGTGGCTGCAAAATCAATGATATTTAGCTATAGCGAAGAAAAAACAAACATAGCCAAAAATAAAATATGATCGAAAGAAGCAATTTCAAAAGGATATTTAGCTACCTCTATTTTGCACGATGTGATCACACGACACATCTAATCAAGTATCTCCATCTTAAATATTTATACCTTCTTATTTTCTCATGTATGGTAAATAAAAATACTTAGGATATCATCAAAAAGGTAATTGTCTCGATTCAACTATTCGATCTTACTTATCATTACTTCTCTTATTAATTAAAATCAATTAATTTACTAGTCCTTTAGTATAGAGGGAGTATGTGCATCCTAACAATTAGTTCTTTAACCATAGTGCACCAAACAGAGGTACCATTTCACCTAATAAATTTTGTCCTGCCGACGGTTGCAGGATTTCCATATAAAAAAATGAGACATTGCTGGCTTGGCTTAATTTTTCTAAATTTTCCAATATATTATTCCATATTTTTATACCATTCACTAGAAATGAGCAACAGGTTTGATTAAATCCGAGAACAGGACCAAATTGGCTTGGGCCAACTAGTTCAAGGCCGATTCTAAAGAAAATAGTTCGCTTTCTAGTTCCACAAACCTAAAACCGACCTACCGATTGTAAGGCTAGAACCACCGGTTCTACCCAGGAATGCCAAACATATAGATTCTTCTATTTTCAATTTTCACCACACAAAAGAAAGAATCTATACGTTTGGCATTTGTGTCCTGGACATAACAAAAGCCAATTTAACATCAATCTTAGACAAGTGCGAAAGGAAGTATGGATGAAGAGCATAAGAGTAGTGTAATTAAGTTGCCCGTCTCATGTAGGACTTTTCTTCTAAATTTTTTAAAGAGGTATCTCAATTTTAGATTCTGAAAAGAATAGGTCGCAAAGTCGCTAGATATTAACAATTGAAGTTGAGAGTTCGACAAGCAACGTTGTCTTGAAGGAAAATGCCATTTGACTTAACGACTTGTTATTCGCAAATTAGATGATCCACGTATTATTCTCACTAATTAAATGACAAGATGATTAGAGAGGATTTTTCGCGATATTTCACTTCAGATCTATAAGTTATTTTCTTGATAATATTCAAATTGATGATAATCAAGAAGAAGGAATTTACCATATGTCCCAAGATAAAGATATTTGTTTCCGAAGACTCTCCCAATGCGAGCTTCCCATCTTCCATTGTGATGATGCCTAAATTAAACAAAGAATAAAAAAGATAATTAAATCAAGGGTTGGCTCCAAATCTACCATACTTTACATAACCACAATATTATGATATATATATATGAATCATGGGAAAAACATAAGCACCTTGCAACGCCTCTATATTTCGAAACTCCCCGAGAAAACCCACTGCTTTTCCTGCATGACATAATCAACACCAATTTATTCAACTGTATGACGTCACCCCCGATTTCCCTAGATCAAGGTTGGATCAAATGAATCGAGTCGGCCGTGCTATGCTACGTTAGATGATGGCCTCACCTTCTTAATGATCCGATGTACTCTTCTCTTGACTGTCCCTCCATTTCTACTAGCTCCGTTTCGTATGTCGATGCCTACATTGGAGGATAAAGAATAATATTTCTTAATTGTCGTATTTTATCATAACCATGTTGAGTATAATCTTTATGGTGACCGAAAAAAAAGAAAAAAAAAAACAGAAAATAATGACGACGACGGCATAGTTACCGGAAAATTGAGAATGGTGTCTTTCCCCCAGTATTTGAGCGCTGCCAAGTCGTAAGCGTGCGCGGCTGCTTCTTCGTCGTCGTAAGCGCCTAAGAAAACACGAGAGAAGTTAGAATGAATGGTTTTCATCAGAGAGCCAAAAGTAATGAAGGAGAATGTTAAGAAGAGAAAAGCAAGAATAATTAAAAATAATAATAATAATAATTAAGGACTAAATGATAAAATGTCATCTTCAATGGGAATCAAACATTAGGGGGGGATCAATCAAGTAAGGCACTTACCAAGATACACTGAAGTGATTGAGCAAGATCCCACGCAAATCACCAGAATTTGCAGATACCCAGATGGCAAAAGAGAAGAACCCATCATCAGCTATTGATATATCACCAAAAACACAATTTTTAGATCTCATCATCGATATACATCTATTCAGTTCGCGAACCTTGCCGTCCCTTCTTGTTCTGCGACTCGTTCCAGCAGTTCTTGTCCCACAGGTGCGCCTCATATCGGCCGGTCCACCGGTGCCTGAATAAGTTAACAACAAGAACAAGCCAGACCAGATCATTCATCGAGGCTAAACTCGAATTCAAGCACAAGAAGCGAGATAGAAGGCAGTAGCTGACAATGACCTCGTGACTCCTCGGTATATCGAGCTACGTCGAGGAGGAGAGTCTCTCGGCACGGTCCTCCGAGTCCGCTTCACCTTGGCCACGCCACCATTGACAACACTGGTCACAGCACTGCCGTTGTTACCGCTCTTGTTGCTTTCGCTCGCAGCAGCGACATCTCTCCGGCTTTGCTGCGATAACTTCACCATGGGACTAATGACAAAGCCAGAACATAAACGAAGGAGAAGAAGAAGATGAAGAAAGTGAAACAAAAAATAATAATAATCAAGGAATAGGAGGAACAACTGGGTCCTCCAGTGAAGGGAAGGGTTATAAAGGAGGTGGCCATGGAAGGTTATGGGCTGGCAAATTAAGATGCGAGGCCGGCCAAACGGTGAGTTTTTTTTTATTTGATTATATTCTCTTTTAAATGTTGCCGTCTAAACGGCTTATCATGGCCTCTTCTCTCTTGTTTTCAAGTGAGTGCAATTCCCTACTCTTGTCTCGTCCCCATCTTAACTAAGTCAAACCACTGGATTTGCCCCAGTGGCACCCTTCCAACATGAAGGGGAGGTGGAAGTTCGAATCCCCATCTTCTCGAGGGTTGGGGTGGGGAAGATATAATTTTAGGCATGGGTTTCGACTCCTACGCCCTGCAAGGAAACAGGACAAAAGTCTAAGAGTGAGAATTAGAATAAGAATAAAACAGGACCGACCAAAAAAAAAAACTAAGTTAATTTAATGATCTTGCTTTCGTTTACTGTGTAATAAATACTCTATTGGACCCATTGGGAGGCACGATGGAAGTCTTATGTCTCATCATGGAGGATATCGCTTAGAAGGAGCCAAATTGGAGTGTGCTAACATGCCTTATTAGACCTATTATAAACCTATAACTGAGGACATTATGAACAGAATAATATGCCTAATTAGATCTAGTTTTGATTAGTCTATTTCATAAGACATTATGAGCCAACACTGTTGATGCCTAAATTTTAGTTCTCCCATATCCGCATCATGAAATCAGGGATCGACCTCAATCCTTGAACAAAAAAAATCATTTACCTTATCCATATTGGCATTACATCTAGGTTCTAGAATACATTTCATTGCATTTTAGGACTAACCATGTTACGGGAACCAGAGGTGACTCAATTAGTAATCCAGAGAAGATTTCAAGATTAAAAAAGGAGCACAAAGTCGTGATTTGAAATCCCAAAATTCTTGAAGCTCAAAATTGAACTCAAGAAAGCAAGGTGCACCTAGAATCACATTTTAAAATTTTATAGAAGCAAAAAACTAGCTCAATGAGTTCGGGAACATGCTTTTCAAAAATATGAAAAATAGGATCCTAAACTATAAACCAACTAACAATTCCATAATTACAGGACGCGGAGATGGTAAATAAGGCAGTATTGCACGACACCATGTGACACAATCATGGATGTCCACAAGCCTTGAAATCTACAATAACATTAATGCCAATCACATGCCAAGTTCGTATGCCATTTACATGGCTATTCCACTACATCTCCATGGATCATCACAAACTGGAAAAGGCACCTAAGCATTGGAGGTCATGTGCCATGCACATGCCTCAAATCGTGTGCCACGCACATGCCTTTCTCACGTGCAACTCACGAGGCTTCTCTATGGATGCTACCGTAGACCATCTCCTGCGCTACTAAGCCTCGAGTGGCTGGCCATAAGTGAATATTTCCTCTGATATCCTGTATGTTATTGATAAGATTTGATTGCTTAGTTGTTGATTGATCCGACAATTGCTTTTAGTTGCCATTTTTTTCTTAATGAGCAAATACCGTGGAATTAAATTTCAATCTTATCTCCGTGATTTGATTAATCGACCAAATCTAATCCTCACCCTCCGCCCTAAATTCACCTTGATCTCGACCATTCATCCGATAATGTGCACATTAGAGATAATTGGCAGATATACTCTAAATATTATCACAATATCTCTAATTCCAGTTTGAGCCAGAGCCTATAAATAGACCCCTCCATTAATCATTACAAGCATAAAACACCATTTAGAACTCTCATAAAAACTTTGAAACATTCCCATGGCGAAGCTTTCTCTGGCTAGGCGTGAGCTTGGTTCTAGGGGAGATATGAGAACCAAAGAATTGGATCGGTGGGAACGGGTCCAATTCTAAGTTTCAAGATATACAAGATAGGTTTCAATTTCCAAAAACTGGGGAGCCGGTTCCAATGGGTAGGTATGGAACCTAGAACAAGTATTTGTATCTTTGCAATCCTACGGTATTCCATGAAATCTAATGAAAACTATGAAATTTAACAACCCTTGATTAGAGATTCCATTTGGGCATATCCATGACTGAAACTTCTATTTTGTTAATATTTCATATTCTTCATATGTCCAAATATGAATTGTGAACAATAGATTATAGAAGCAAATGATGGTAATTAGTGATGACAATTCACTACAATCGTTCAATTAAGAATATAACTAGAATATGCGTAGAATTGGAACCTATGAAAGATAGATTCCAAGTTAGAGTAGGTTCCATGTTCCAAAAATTTAGGAACCAATTCTGATGGATAGATTTCATGTTTCAAGTGAAAATTGGACTAACCCTGAAAATGCTCACCCTTCTCTCTAAGAGTCCTTTCCTTGGTTTTCACACCAACGACTCCCTGGAAATCCTCTCAACCTCGATGACCCCCATCACATCCCTAGGAGTCTTTCAATGTCCAGCAACTTGCTAGCTCTGCCTCGATGCCACCATCTGTCGATCAAGCTTGTTAACGTCCTTCGTGCATCCGTGGCTTCCCCGACAATCTCCAAGTTTTGTAGTCATTTCAGTCAGCTTCCATCACATTCAGAGCTCCCCTTGGCATCGCCCAAAATTGCTACACATCCGCTAACGCCCGTTCATCATCAATACACCATTGGTGGCTCAACAAGCTCCACCCCCTTCCCTTTTGCCCTCAAGTCCTTTGGTATCCTAGGGTTAGTCCTTATCGAGGTAGGTAAGATTGGTTGGTTGTTCAACTTTAGCTCATAATTTGGCTGCACATTTTATAGTTGTCAAACCTTAAGTTATTTTCATTCCTTTTGATTTATACCTTGCATTAAACATGGGCATCGCAGCTTTGAGCCGAATAGTTGAACCCTCAATTATGATATTCATGCATGCATATAGTAATTTGCATCTAGGATTAATCAAGAATAATGTAGGATTTTGATTCATACTCCACATTAATAGGATGGCACAAGATTCAACTCCTATGGGGTCGCAAGGGGCAATGCCACCAAGCCGCCAGAGGGCTTATATAATTTGGGCCCGAATTATGTTGGTATTTTGGATTATTATCCATGAGTAGCTAATAAGTGGCATAGACCTTTCCTGACCCTTAGGATTTTCTTGTGCCACCAATATATAATTTATCTCTCTTGTAATTGAGAGTGGTAATAGGGAAGTCGAAAGTGCTAATTATAGTAGAATCCTCTGTTAGGTGTGATCCTAATTTAACCAGGGTAAATTTTGCATCTCGATCTCTCTTTCTTGCCTTTACACTCTATTTCTTTGTATTTGTGTGCCTAATCCTAACATTTGATATCAGAGCAAGGTTTAAGGTTAGGGTTTTTGGTGAAGAGAGATCCGAAAAATTGAATATTGGGGAGATGTAAGTTGTTCAATCACAGATTGAAGTAAAGAAGTTCAAAGTAAAGGGTTTCGAGTTATTAAAATTGAATATGGAGGCCTTGCTTGTGGATAGAGATTTGTGGCTGGTGATTAAAGATGATAAACTTAAGGAGAATCCCCAAGAGAAGACGAAGGAGTCCACGTCCACTGAATTGAAGAAGTGGATCAACAACGATCAAAAGGCACGAAGCCTAATCTGGTTATGTTTTACAGATAATATCTCGGTGAACATGACTTCTAAAAAGATGGCGAATGATCTCTAAACGAAAATAAAAAGCTTTTATCAAAACAAGTCTCTCTTGAACATGTTATTTCCAGGAACAACTTTACAACCTTCGAATATATGAAGGTGATCCCTTTTCCACACATTTAAACGAGTTTAATACTATTTGTGAGCAACCTGAATCTATTGATGCTAATCTAGATAGGAAGATAAAGCATGTACCCGGTTATGTTCACTGCCAAATGCATACAGATATATAATTGTCTCAATTGACACCGGTGTTAGTGGGTTTTCCTTTAAAAGTGTTGTAGCTACTCTAATATCTGAAGAAATGGGAGAGTAGGTTCTGATGGTGCAACGAATGAGGCTCCTTTTCGTAAGAGGAAGGAAGAGTGAACGATCCAAATCTAGATTTGGTTATAGGAATAAATCTAGAGGAAAATCTAAAAGCTGAGATTGATTGGAAATATAGTGTTTGAAGTGCAAAAAGGCTGGACACTTAAAGAGGGATTGCAAAAGCAAAAGTGTAACTCTAGAGAAACGATATATGGCACCATCCTCAAGTACTGCGAAGGATGATGACAGCAGCATAGGATACATGTATCTTATCTACAATTCATCTTAGGATGACCGCAATGCATGGGTAATTAATACCAAAGCATCTTTCCACATGACATCTCATAAAGATTGATTTTGTTGTTATAAACTACATCGGAGAGGTACAATGTGAATGAGAGATGACACAACATTTGGTCTTGTTAATTGTGAAAATGTGAAGCTGAAAATAACACATGGACAATCAAGAATCTTCTTAATGTGATGCATTTTCATTTTCCAAAACTATGGCAAATGTTGGCATTACTATCACTAGCAATAAATATTCATGCAACCTTGTCCATGTATCTATGGTGATCGCTAGAGGTGAATGGTATGGAAAATTGTGAAATAATTAGGAAACACAATGTTCAGTAGTGAGAGTTTGCATTCGCAGAAATAAGTCAAAGAAGACCTTGACACTATGGCATTGGAGAATGGGTTGTATCGGTGAGGAAGGATTTGGTGACCCTTACCTTAAAGAAGACAAAGAATGAAATCCCAAACTATTATATGAATTTTGAATTTTGTGACATTGTCTACATGGATAATAGAATCAGGTATCCTTTGGATTCATAAGAAAAGGGATTATGGATCTTATCCATAGCAACATCTTTGGTCTTACACCTATAGCATCGATTGGAAAATCAAGATTTTTTTTTTTTATTGATGATTTTTCCATTTATGTGGATATATTTCTTGCAGAGGAAAATGATGTACTTGAAAAGTTTTGCTAGTTCAAAACTTTGGTGGAAAATTAGTTTGATGGGAAAATATAAATTTTATGGACCGACAACGAAGGAGAATCCTATTTAATGAAATTTGATCAATTATGTGCTACCAAGGACATAGGAAGGTAGAAGACAACACCATATTCACCTCAGTAGAATGGGGTGGCAAAGAGGTTTAATCAATCTCTCATGGACAGGCAAGGAATATATTAAGTGGTATAAACTAAGCAGTTGAATTTTAGAGGCGAGCAATGGCTATCGCATGCTATCTAAAGTACAAGTCCCACACCTTAGCTTTGAAAGATTAGACACCATTTGAGGAACTATTTGGAAAGAAACCGACATATCTCATGTTAGATTGGCTTTAAAGCATATGTTCATGTGCCAAAGGAAAAGAGGAACAAGTTTGAGAGAAAGTAAGAGAAATGCATTTTCATTGTGTACAAGAATGGTGTCAAAGAGTGTAAGCTGTGAAATTTGATAATAATCTTGTAATCTACAATAAGGATGTCGTGTTTAGAGAATTTACAACAAATTAGAGTATTCCACAAGCTCTTCAAAATCATAAATGGTTGAGTTTGATGTTAGTTTGAAGGAAAAAAAAAAAAAAAAAGAGACTACACAAGCTGGAACAGAAATTATAGATTTGAAACTAATGAGCTTGATAAAGTGGACCACACAATAGATTCTAAAATTGAGTTTAAAGTTGAAGCACCACCTAAATCGTTCTTAAGAAGGTACATGCAACTAAGAAAACTACCTAAGAGATATAACACATTTGCTGGTAGTGAGAATTTTGCTCTGATTGTTACAAAAGATGATCCAAAGATCCAAAATTGTGAAGGAAGCAAGAAGCATGAAAGATGCCAAACTCTGATAGAAAGCCATGAAAGATGGGAAGAACTCACTAGATAAAAGTGAAATGTGGAGTTTGGTAAAACTACCTACAAATCAAAAGGCAATTGATTACAAGTAGGTGTTCAAGAAGAAGAAGTGTGCAAATGGAGAGATAAAACAATACAAAACTCATTTAGTTACGAAAGGATATTTGCGAGTCGATTGTGGTGAAATTTTTTTCTCTCATTGCTAAATTAATTCCATGGGACTTGTCTTATCTATAGTAGTTGTATACAATCTAAAGATTGACTAGCTTGGATCAAGATTGATCAACCTAATTAAAGGTAAGTGTAACTAGCTCCCAGTTCAGTCCAATCTTACATAGGAATCAAGCCAATAGGATCGATTCCCCATTTCTAGGACTAGAAATCAAACCAATTGGTTGTGGAACCAGTGAAATATTACAATGATGCACTTGTTTCCCCTCCTTTAAAATCAAGCATCGGTGCTTTACCCACAAAATGAGCATCATACACACTTAGCCAAAAGGTTGAGAAAGTCAAGTTTTGGCAAGCACATGACTTGGTTTTTATCCACAACCCCTCTTACAGTCTCTATGTGGCCATTTGATATGAGGCTCTCAACATTTGCATGAAAGGCTAGACATTATAGTAGAGACAAGTCAAGAGTCCCACATCAAATGAGCACACTAAAACCATAAGAGGGGTTGTCAATAAAAGCCAGGTCATGCGCCTAACCAAAGTATACCTTTATTGGCTTTTTGTCTAAATATTTGCATGAAAATCCCTAATAATTGAGTGTTCAAATTATTTATTTTATAATTTTGAAGAAATAAAATTAAAATTTTTTAAAAATAATCGGTCTAGTTCAGGCAATTCCATTCTTGAAATTGGGAATCAAATCAAAATAACCGGTTTTTTTAATTTTATGAAACCGGGAATTTGAGTAGTGCCTCCAAGGGCTAGATCTTTGCTCAATCCTAATCACACAAAGTCCCAAACTGACACCGGGGCATTTAGCGACCTCAAGCTAAAATCGATCGCCTTGGATCTAACCTAGGTTCGATGCTGTCACCAAGCACGAAGTAATGGCAACTTTGGAAAGGGTAAACGGAGGAGACAAGAGAGAGGTCAAAGGGCAAAGATCCAGGGGGGCACAGTAGGGCGTGGGCGAGGACCGAGGGTGTGGAAAGAGACGAGCAATGGGGCCGATCGTGATGGCCGTCTATCCCCATCCCGCCGGATTTGACTTTCTATGGTGGAGGAAAGGAGTGCGCACATGTTAGCATCAGATGAACGAAACGGGTGATTGGAGGACCGAGCGGGGAAAACGATCTTCCACCATAG
Source organism: Eucalyptus cloeziana (assembly GCA_014182715.1). NCBI lineage: Eukaryota > Viridiplantae > Streptophyta > Magnoliopsida > Myrtales > Myrtaceae > Eucalyptus > Eucalyptus cloeziana. The sequence continues at coordinate 32,564,299 of CM024636.1, forward strand.
AAATCTCCATTTGACTAAGCTCGTGGAGTGTGATATCATCACTCGCCCCTCGAAAGTGGACGCGAAAAAAATAAAAAAAAAATCGAGTCGTCATTTTTAGATCATGTCATGGTACGTAGCACCGTTACGTTGCTGATGTCCTTGCAATTCGCTAGACGTGAAGACATGTCAACAAGGACCAAGATTAAATAGGGCCTGTCGTCATGTTTGATGAGCCTAATTATTTTCAAAAATACAAACGAACATTTATGGAAAATATTTTTCCAAAACCTATTTGTTTGTATCGTTGAAAATGATTAGTTTGGAAAAAAATTTTCATTAACTAACTAAAATATTTTTTATTTATTTATTTTTATAAGTAATACAAGTAATGGGTTTTAGAAAATATTTTCAAATAATTTATTTTTAACGAAACAAATGGAATCATGTATCAACTTCATCACCTTTCTTTTTTTTTTATATTTTATTTATTGTCTTTTTATATTTATTCATTTGGTTTATTGGCCAGTTTCATAGCTTTCTTTTTTTTTTTTTTTTTTTTTAACTCGAGTTTCATTGCTTTTTTTTTTTTTAACTCGAAGTTTCATCGCTCTAATTCACTTCTTTTTCGGCCACTCTTATGTCTGTTATTGTTCTTGCACTTTCTGTGGGCTTACCCTCCTTCGACCCCTTAGCAGTTTTAGACCCTCGAGAAAGACGTGTCAAATGCCTAAGAATCCCCAATGGCCCATGGCATATTTGGCATTTCCAACATTTAAAATGAAAGTGTGCATTTGTTTCATGAAAAATTAAGAATTCAGAAAAAAAAAATATACTCAAAAAAAAAATTGCTCTTATATCACTTACAGAATTGAATACATGAATAATATTCTTATCGTCAATTAAAATGTCTAGACATGAATTATTGATGATAATGAAAATATTTTTATTACTAATTTTTCTAAGCTAATGAACATTTTTTCAGCAAATGTTTTTCAAATGATTCATTTGTGACGAAACAAGCAGATCCATTATATTCTTCTTTTTTTCAATGACAATGAAAACCCACCTCAAGTAGATAATTCAATGAATTCGCGGAGATATATCCTTTCATGATGTTAAAGCACACCTTATATTGATAATCTTGTTTGAAAAATCATCCCCGTTAGCTCTATGGGCCATGTAAGACCTGAACTAGAGTCTCGAATAAGTAGCTGAAAAGTGGATTTGTTTGTGCTCAGCACCACGAAGGTTCGTACCTATATCGTGTGTCTATGTCACACAAAGTTAGATCCTTAAAATATCCTTTAGATCTCAATCTAGCAACGGCACTTGGATTTTTCATCATTAGCTTAGCCAAAGTGGACTAGCACCATGATTGACTTGAAAGTAGGAATCTCTCCTTAGGATTCGACTTCTCCATAGGCCGGCTTAGAGGAAAATTGCTTTCCACATTTACAAATGATGCAATCCACCCCACTGTGGGCACATTGTTTTGGGCCTTTCCCTTTCTAATTGCAGAAGGGGGGAGGTTCAAGTCACTGCATGTGCATTAAGTGTGACTTAAGCAAAGCACCATGAGAGATGGGTCCCCATGGTAGTGCTCCCTGGGGGTTTACGCTTCGCTGTGAGGCGGTTCCTCCGGTCTAAAAAAAAATGATACAACTAGCAGGATGTGAACAACATCTTGGCGAAATGATGGAATGACATATATGATCAGTTTTATGAATGGTGGCTACATTCTAGTCGAAGGGCATCAATTGCAAACAAATCAAAATTATCTCACGATTAGAACATACTTTTAGTGGCCTGATTGAAAAATGTACTAAAATTTAGGGATCATGAATGAAATTTAGAGAAGAAAAAAAAAAGCAGTCCTATAAAGTGACAATAAAAAAAAATGCTTTCCTTAATCTATTCAAGTGCCACGTGTGCGAAGAACAAACATGATTCTAATTTAATCTGGTATGGTCCGTAGCTTGGATGGGAATTACAAACCTTAATGCCTCGTGCGGACCACCATAAGATGAACCTAAATGGAAAGTCCCATTGGGCATCATAAGTCGACAGGATTGGGAATCCAAAGCAAGGAATCTTCGAAGCCCGCCGATCCGTGATTCTCATGTAGCCGGATGGAGTATAAAGAGCGTTGTAATTCGATCTCGGCCGTCGAGGAAAAAGGACGAACGATGACAAACAAGCTCATCACTCGTACGATTACTTGAAGTATTGACAAACCACTTGCCAACAAAAATCGCACATTCACATGCCATAAAAAGGATGCGTAGAAAACATGTAGAATCAAAATATATAAGTGGAAATCTAAGCTGTGTTAGAGAGGTTTTGTGGTTGGTTCTTTGCTATCAACGTTGTGAATGTTAGGCTACATTTATTCCGCGAAAAATAAATGATTTAGTAAAACAATTTTTTTAAGATTGATTATTTGTATCGCTTGAAATAATTGATAAATAAAAATTGATTTCATTATCGAAAATAATTTATATCGGAACATTTTTGTAGAGGACAAAAAAAAAATTTCGTTGGTTCATTTTTATAAAAGATTATGAGCGATTATTTTTTTGAAAACTATTTGTCTAAATCATTTTTTTTGGCTAAATAAACAGAATATTCATGATCGATTTGGAGATATATAACCGTAACTAATATTGTTGAGCTAGGGTTTCTTTTTTCTTTTTTTCAATATTCTATTAATTTGGCACTCATATGGTGTCACATTAGCATCAAGTCCATTTTCATCACATCAATGCTATGTCATACTTAATTTGATGATTTATTTGGAGTGGTCAATCGAAGGAATTGATTGCATAATTCGAGAAAGTTAAGAGTACTCGATGAAACAAAATAAAACTTACAGGAGTAAATTGCATAAATCCAGAAAGTTATAGCACTTATTCAATAGCATAAAAGGAAGTAATGATACCGTCAGCGTCTGAACATCTAAGTCGTCCCCACCTCCCCCTCCTCTTGCCTCCTCCTCCTCATTACCCAATACCTAAATGCAATGGCATAATTTATATTTTGAATAAGCAAGCACATCAGTAATTGTGCTCAATATTTCCAGAGTAAGGGAGCAACAATGGCAAATCGCATGACATACAAATTTATTTAGTGGATGCCTCACATTGTGTCAAATTTGAAAAGCTAAAGTACACAATTTAACAGTTTAGATGCTTAATTGTAAACGTAAAAAACTTCAAGTGCTTACCTTATCGTTACCACTAATTAAAGTTAGCGTACCAAATTGTACAGACACCTTAACGCAATAGCTATTTATATGAAATTGTGTCTCGCCCTTCTTTGGAAACATGGATGACATTCTATTCTAATGAGAAACTCAAGAGTCGACATCCATTCCTCTTGCTTAGCTTCTATACAATATACTACGATTGATCATTTTTATTTATCACGAAACCACATTTGTCTAAAGATTTTTAGATTTGGATCTCTTGACAGCTATTCACAGGGGCGCCAATCAAATAACGAAGAGAATTCCACAACCTTTTTAGTACCTCGCCTCATCTCATATCATATGTGTAGGAAATAAATTCCATATTCCAACACACAAGAAACATGCCCAGGAAATTTTTGAATCACTGATCGAACTAGATATATTACACTTCATAACATACCTTATTATTGTATCCTTGAGAAAAAAAAAAAAGTTCTTCATCACCTTTTGCTAGGGAGAGTAGTATTTTTGGGGAAAGAAGAAGAGTTCTACTTTTGTAGGTTATGGGCTGGGTTAGCCCAACATGGGCAGCCCACCTACAAAACCCATCAATATGCAATCAATACTTTGAAAAATTATAGCATTCCATGTTGAGAATACTTAAAAACCGGACACTTTCTAGACAATATGTTCCAAATCGAGGTACGAAAGGACTGCTCTACCATTATTCGTTGGCTCCGTATCATTCTCTTGAATCCTCGGTCGGTCGTTCAGAATGCCAAACCAATTAATAGTGTGTCGTTCGTGAGGGACAATGTGGTCGAAGTTGTGCACATGGAGAGGCGGCACATGCATTGAAAGCTACTTGTAACACGGAACCGAAAGTTGTTGACCTCAAGACGAATTTGCCAAATCGTTGACTTTTCAAATTCCCTGTTTGATTTTTTGTGGATCAACCCTTGCACAAGTATTTTTGCTAATGTTCGTGATTGCCACAGTTAACGTAGGTAAAAATAAAAGAACCAACCAGGCCGTATCATGATTCCCCAAAGAAAAGAGAATCTCAAACTTTAGGTCTAATTCTAAATTTACGCAGACTATAGTCCCACCCATACGTTCAAAAATCGCAGCTTGTCTTTAAAATTATCAAACGGCCCAAAAAGTCGAGGATATATGGTCGATTTGGTTCTTCCGCATCTTATCAAAGTGTTTTATTGATGGATAAATAAGGGTTTGGAAGACATGACAGATTAACACCAAATTGTATATCTTTCCGAAAAGAATGACGGGTTAGTCTAATTTATTATGCGACCGAGAGTTTTATTTGTCTATAGTTATCTTGGCTCCTTGTTCTCACTCCCTTAGCCACTAGTTTAGTTTATTACCGTTTAGAACTTAACAATTTTCTAAAGATAGAAATCGGAATTGGGTATCATTTCCTTCATCTATTTATCTAGGCCCATCTTCTGGAGAAAGAGAATGAGCACCCTAAAAATTACTCCATCCTCTCTTCCTTTTTCTCCGCTTTCGTCTACTTCATGTTTTTTTTTCTATATTAGCTATCACTTCAAAGTTTAATAAGTGGTCATCCTTCAAGCTGAGTGAGGAAGATTAGTTTGGGAAAAGGATTCCTAAAGACGATCCAATACTTAATCGAACCTCAAAAAAGAATGCGAAAAGTGTGCCCAGGATACACATGTTACACCGATCATAAGGTATATTATGGAGTCGAACGTACCTTCTCTTTCACAGATTAAAACACCGATGTCACAGTTCGAAGAAGAATCCAAATACTGTTCTTCTTGGGGAGAGACTTTTGAGGGCATAAAACAGAGAGAACGTAATCTCACTTTTTTTCTAAAGCGTGACTTCAAAATAACATTAACTGCTCATATATCATAATCTCCTCCATGGGCCATTAACTTACGGGCCGGGTTTTGGGCCCAACATGGGCGGACGGGCCTACTTAGGCCCATCAAACATAAAAAAACCATCAATTAGAGTCTAGGCATTGCATCTCAAAGATAGGATTTCCATCGAAACCGACTACATTAGATCAAGAATCCTATTAAGGAAAATTGTCGACATGCCTTTCCCGAAAATTTCTTGTTTTTCTTTGAACTACCACAACAATTCAAAGACAGTTTATTCCATGGCAGCTCACATGGTGAAAATCCCCAGGGATGTCAAGAAGCTTTTCTATATTGTGCCGCTTTCCAAAAATGGTTCCTGAAGAACTGTTTTGTTTTGACGATCAAGAAGGTGGCCAATGGTGGCTCCGGCGAGCGTGGCGGCGGCGAGTAGGTTGTAGGTCCGGTAGGGTGGCCAAAATGGGTGGGGAGACAGAGAATTTGTATTTTAGTTGGTGTGGGTGATATTTTTGGCAAAACATGAGGGCCATTTGGTAAAATCAAAGAAGTTTTTATATAGTGTGGCTAAATTTTGGTCTAGTTGGAATAAAACTGATAAGTAAGTGCTGAAAAGTTAAGTCTTGAATATTGAGGGTTAAAGTTCATCTACTGGAAAATGGAAATAAATAAGCATATGTTAATTTACGAAGATTAAATACCAAATTTAACCAGTTTCTTACCAATCATTGAATAATGAGCATTATTGGAAGATATTAACAAAAAAGAATTGCTTATCTTTTAATTTATTGAATATATTTCATCATTTAACTAAGCAACTCTTTCTTTACTTACCATATCAAGTGAAATTTTTACTCAAAACAATCAATGGCCATCAAACACGCTTAATAATATTAGCTAATGGTATGTTAATTATTTAAGGGAGTAAATTTCCAATAGTCTTCCCAAAAAAAAAAAAAAAAAAATCCAATAGAAGTACATTTCTTATCAAACATTGAATATTGAATATTAAAATTCAAATACCAAAAAAAATGGAAATAAATGAGCGTTTGTCAATTTATGAAGATTAAATATGAAATTTAATTAGTTTCTTACCAAACGTTGAATGATGAGCATTATTGGAAGATGTTAACCAAATGATCTTTAACATTTTAATTTTTATTGAATTTATTTTATCACTTAACTAAGTAAGTCTTTTTTCTGACCAAAAAAAAAACTAAACTAAGTAAGTATTTCGTTACTTACCATATTAAGTTAATTTTTTACTAAAAACAATCATTGGCCATCAAACGCACTTAATAATATTAACTGCCATTATATTAATCATTCAAGGGAGTAAACTTCCAATCGAAGTATATTTCTTATATTAGAGGATTTCAATTATTAAAAAAGAAATGTAGGGTAACCTAAGGCTAGATTAATTAAATAAGCACTGGTTAAGTACAGATTTAATCCTCGAAATTTGAACGTATGTGCAATTGGGACCTCTAATTTTTGCCACCACCGCCTCCCGAAGGAATATGTGAGATTTGTGCAATTTGGTCCTATAAGCTTAGTTTGTACAACCAAGTCCTCTAATTTTCTTGATTTGTGTGATCAAATATTTTATTTACATTATAACTAATACTGTCAAATTAGAGTTTCTTTTTTTTTTTTTTTTCATGTCCGTCTTATGTTAATTTGTCACTCATTTGGCACTACATTAGCCTCACATTTCGACTTCTACGGCATCAACAGCATTACATCGTTACTTAATTTGATGATTCACCTTGGAGTGATCCACCGAAGGATTTGATTGCACAATTCAAGAAAGTTAAGAGTACTTAATTGCACAAAAAAAAATCAAAACACACAAATACAAAAAGGTAAAGGGCTTATCAAACAAAATAAAGGAAGTGATAACATCGTAAGTATTTGAACATTTCCCCCTCGTTTTCAAAATCAACCTCCTAAACTTTATTTTCATCAAATATCTCGACTTCTCATATGTGGCTCACATTCCTCGATTCGAACTATGGATGAAAAATGTCCATGTGGACGCCAAAGCTATTAAATAGCCTTTGATTATCCACGTTGTCGGCAATAAAGACATATTGAATGCCTAAGATTGTCCAGGTCATCAAACGCCTCTAAGATCATCCACCTATCACTCTCTACCTCACACCTAAATTATGTCAAAGAAGCGAGGCCACGTCAACAATTGCTTTGACTTTTGCTAGGTAAAGCGAGCCAAGTCAACAAAATCCAATGACAAGCCAATCGATGGAGTGCGGCTCGTGAGCGGCTAATGTTGGTTGAGCGGCGTTGGTCACTTACCCAGCCGACACACGCACTTGAACGTCCTTGCCGTTCACCTAGATTCTGCGCACGCCACCTTCTGAATCCGGCGGTTGCAAGGTTGCTGACCAGCGACCACGAGACAAGCGTCTGGCCGAATCTCCTCTTGATTTTGTCCATCGACCGCCCCAGCAGAAATATATATTTCTTGGTGCTACGATAGTTTTTAGGAAAAAAGCCACCAAAAATCCCAAACTTTGTCCAAAGTGATAAATTTACTCCAAACTTTTTTTTGTAACATGAAAAACCCCAAACTTTACAAACTGTGACACATTTACCCCATTAAGGGCATTTTGTCTTATTTTTTTCTGTTTTTTAATTTTCTTTTTTTTTTTAATTTTTTTCTTCTCTCTTCCCTCCACCGGCCATGGCGGAGCCCTCGCCCGACGCCGGCAAGGGCAGCCCTCACCGGACGCCGGCGAAGGGAAGAAAAAACAAATAAAAAAACGAAAAAAGTAAAAAAAAAGAGTAAAAAGACCAAAATGCCCCTATGATTTGGGATAAATGTGTCACACAAATGAAAGTTCAGGATTTTTTGTGTCACAAATAAAAGTTTGAAATAAATATGTCACGATTAGCAAACTTTAAGATTTTTCATGTCAAAAAAAAATTGGGATAAATTTGTCACTTTGGGCAAAGTTTGAGATTTTTGGTGGCTTTTTTCCTTAGTTTTTATAGGATGATTGCCATGTTCCAAATGGATTTCTTTTTTTTTGTCTTTTTTTGACATTTGGAGTGAAGAATGCTGCGCCTAATGTGGGCCCAGGAAGGGCCCAAATCGAACCCGGGAACTCACATTTGACCCGCCCGGTCAACTTTTCCGGGCCTTTTGTAGAACTGTCAAAGGTCGAGGAGCCGACCTCGTGGGGCATCCGTACACCATAGTCACAGGGCGTCATCCGAGACCGGCACGTGCTCATCCCACGTGGCCAGGTAAATTACTTTTACCATTTACAACCCCTTAAATGATGACTAGATACGACCCAAAAAAAAATAATAATAATGACTAGACCATCAGGTCAAAAGTAACGGCCCAAGATTTGACCTTTCATAGATGGTATGGAGAGAGCCCAAGTGAAAGTCCATTATGACCAAACTGCTTTCCCCTTTAATCTCTTCAATAATCTCATGCAATCAAAAATCGGACCGATAACATTAGTAATCGACCAGAATTCAAAACCGGCCAATTTGATATGGTTTAGGCAGTTCCTTTTGCTCACCTCGACTCTTCACATCTTCCATCTCCCCTTAAGTATGTGCTTGTTTAAAAGACTTTTATTTCACAAAAAATAAATAATTTTAAAAATATTTTTGCAAAAATAATTACTTGCATTATAGGGCATAATTAGTTAATGAAAAATATTTTCATTATCGACAACAATTTATATTAAGACATTTTCATGGATGGTGAAAATATTTTTGTTTATTCTTTTTTTGTAAGTAATACAATGGATTATTTTTTAGGAAAATACATTCCCAATTATTAATATATTACGAAACAAACAGAGCCTAAGTTTTGGAGTGTTCTTTGAAAAAAATGTTTGAAGGCGTGATCATACAAATCGTACTGTTTATGACTCAATCACTTTTCAAACAAGATTGATAAGAATTTTGGTCCACTTTTCCCATCTGTAAGATTTTGTGAGACTATTATTGACAATTCTAAATGTTAGATTAGAGTGTGTTTTAATATTTAATTATTCTAACACTCCCCCCACACTTAATCAGATTTTTTTTTTTTTTGCCTAGTTTTAAGAGCGAACATATTTAATTGAGAAGGCAAATAGAACCTATAAAAATTCGAACTTAAGAACTCTTCGCTCTATATCATGGTAGAAAACAAAAAGAAGAATTTTTGTATATTTCTATGTGTATATATCAATGATATAAGAGACTATTTATAAATTATTCTAGACAATTATTTATAGTAATAAAATATTGCAATATCAAATAAAATTTATTAGAATCAATAAGGAAAGACCTCTATCTCTAACATCATCGAAGAACACGAACCACCCAAAACGCCACTCTCTAGCTATGTAAATAACCATTCTGTCTCTTTCATTTGTAAAACACGATATTATTGTCATCGATTTCTAGGAAGCCAAACCTGACCAAACGATCATGAGCACAAGTGGGCGTGAATGATTCTGTCACCGGAATGAAAACTCGAACAAAAAAGGGAAAAAGTACAAAAAAAAAAATTCTTAAATCTATTGTAATTATGCTAATTAAGTATTGAACTTTTAAATTGTACCAATTTAGCCATAAACATTCTTATATTTTGTCAAATTGAGTCCTTCCAGCCAATATTAAGTATAAATCGATAATATGGACATCACCCATTTTATGTGACACAACTAGCGTTGACCTATTATAAGTAATTTTAATGATATTTTAATAATTTTTTGTGTTTTCTTTTTCTTTATTATAATGTCATTTTGTTTCCTTTCATTTTGGTGGACAAAATGGGTTGAGGGCCAATGAGTCCACGCCAACTATTGGCGAGGGTCATGACCCTCACCAAAGACCTAGCCAAATTTAGGCGAGGACCTTCATGCCCTTATTTGCGATTCATGCCCTTATTTGCGACTGGAGGGGGCCATGAAGGCCCCTCGGTGAGGGCTTGCTAACCCTCGCAAGCCAAGATGAAAGAGAAAAAAAGAAAAACAATAATAAATAATAAAATTGTAAAAATCGTCGACATCAATGCGAGCCTCGCTACATAGGACGATCATTATTCATATTAACAATTTCCGATCAAATTTGGTCAGAAAGACTTAGCAAATTGTGAAAATGCTTATCACTAAATTGGTATAATCGAAATGCTTATAACCGAATTGACATAAATGAAATAGATTGAGAACTTTTTTTAATACTTTTTTCCGACAAAAACGAAAGAAATCGATCGAGTCTATGCAAGTGGGGCGGCAAATCATGTCAAATGGGTCTATCTAGGAATTGCACGGGTGGGGTCCGAATTGGATAATTTCAATCAACCGCGACCCGAGCCCGCTCACCCAATTTGAACACCTTTCCCACATCAAGTCTTTCCATTCTCCGGTTCCCATTTTATTAGATTGTGTTAGATTTCATCACTTTTCATCTCTTCTTAATGATGTAGGATGACATTAAATAAAGTCAAGTCATCTTCTTGGGGGTTTGAGTAATTCTTGTCGGATTGATCGAATTACCCAAGCACACAAAACCGCGAATCGACCGAACCCTAAGCCTTTGCTCTAATGTCGATTGTCGTGTAGTAGAATAGCGTAATCCACCATAGTTACAACATGAACGGAGAAATAAATAAGAAATGGAGAAGACAGCACATAAAAATTTATGTAATCCGGTCCAAAATTGAAACTTACATTCACGGGGAAAGCGGTAATGACAATTCCATCACGAACAACACGGATTACAAGCTTAGAAATATGGTTTTCTCAATTCCAGGCCTTAATTACATCCAATACGAGTTTCCCTCTAAAATGAGTTTTAATCAAATGACTAATATCTAGAACGGGTCTATTCACATTTGCACGAGTGGGGGCCAAAATTGGGTGTTTTAATGAATGACAACCCAAGCCCGGTCGTCCAATTTTGAACACCTTTCCCACTTCCAAGTTTTTTTCCATGCTTGTTGGGTCCTACATGACTGGAATATTAATCATTCCTATTTTCTTTTTTCCTTTAGATCTGTGTTGATATGTCCTTCTTCTAGCATAGGATGATATTACTTAAAGTTGATCCATCTTTGGGTTTTTGAATATTTCTTTTCCTGCCACTGATTGAACATTAAAGGTTTATAAAGGTCATCAAAATCGTGATAGCTAGTTTGGGAGGGGATTTGATCTCGAGGTCCGTTAACCTTGTGGGAGGGTCAGCATGAGCGGGGTATCCCCCCCACTTCGGTTCGATTTTAAAAAAAAACCAAGGTTTGAACCCCAAACCGTTGGGAAAAACTTTCGAACCAAATGAAGAGAATCAAACTCGAAAATTTCGGTTCGGTTCGGTTTTTCGGTTTTTGATTTTCAGCTTTTAGATTTTGGTTTTTGCATTTGTTTTTTTTTTTCCTGTCGTAATAGTTCCAAAAAATTCATCTTTGGGTTTTCGGTTAATCGATAAAAACCAATTTCTTTTCCTGCCACTGATTGAACATTCAAGGTTTATACACCCTGAACACGAGGCAGAACTAACATCTTAGGTGGTTGGGATGAAATAAAGGGTGCACGAAATAAGGAGCGGACAATCTCAACAGGCTTGAATATTAGGTGGCAGGCCATGAATGACGAGTCATTGATGGTGAATTTTTGAGTGGTTCGCTGTTGAGATCAATGGCAATTTTAAGTCTGAAAAAAGTCACCTCCGGGAATGGAATGAAGAGGTATCTATAGTGAGAGGAGGACCAAAGAGATTCATTTACAAATCGTCACGTGTTAAGGGGACACGAGTCAATCATGGGCCGCCTGTGGTCGGAGGACACGAGCCGACACCCAACTCACTACGAATAAAATTGACTATCCTTAATGAGCTTCACTCCCACCGAGCAAATGTTTTGATCATTTTCTTAAATCACAGTCTTATATTACGACGTCTCTTTAGAATTTTCTTTAAAGTGTATTATACTCTTCGTCGAAGCACATCTTGTCTTAGACCGTTCAAAAATTATCATCTTAAGTGTGAGATCATCTTTCAACCTTCATTTAATTCACATCCTCAAAGCCACTTTGAAATCTTTTTAATATCAATATACTTCATTCGGCTTAGAAAAAAATTGACGAATTCATCACATTATAACTCTCTTAATGTTCGCACATAATAGAATCGCAAAATTAATTATCTAGATCTAAACCCAAACAATCCAAACCTGAGTACACTAATGATGCAAAACTAAACCTAACCTAAATGGAGCGACATTGAATGACGCCACGCTGGAATCATCCAAATCAGATCCACTCAAAAATGGAGAAGATGGAACAACCTTCTTTTTTTTTTTTTTTTTTTTTTTATGATCAAGGATCCGCCTGAGCCCCTTACGGGGCCATACCGCCCGACTATGCCCAGTGGCACCGCCGAACATCATCACAAGCCACTATTCGACGCCAGCACCTTGGGAGAGATTGGCCCGGCAACCCAACGCCGGGGCCCCGCTTCAATCGCTACCGGCGTAGAGTTTCGAACCCTAGACCTCCATCAAAAGAAGGAGGAGCTCTCAACCAACTACGCTACCCACGAGTGAGTAATAACATTTGGTCTCAATCAAAAAAAAAAAAAAGACAAAAAAGAAAAAGGAAATAGAGCCTTCGTATGGGAACAAGTTGATGAACCAACCTCTAGAAACTTTGGGAATGGAATTTCTTTTGTGCAAGGCGAATGCAAATTTGGTCCCAACCGAAAGAAGAAAAGTCCACCCTCACGGCCACAAAGCATACATAAAACAAGGGCCCCCCACGCCCGGCTGGCTTGCAGGATATTTTTTCTAGAAGCCCGGACACGAAAGTACTTGATCCTGTTCCATATATAATAATATATTGCAGCTTTTTCTAGAAAGATTGAAATTTCTTTTCCCAACCAAAATCCATTAAATAATTTACAAATAGAAGTTGGTTAAAATTCCGGAATGAGTAGTCCCGAAACTTTTGATACGTGAACAATATTGACAATTATCTAGCAATTAATTGAAATTTTAAAATTGAATAATTGGATAGGTGAACAATATTGACAATTATCTAGCAATTAAATGTTAATTACCAGTTTCAATTTAGGCATCCGCTCTACCGCATGTCCTGGTGTGAAATTACACGTCGGCCCTTCCGCCAATTTTGAATTCCTGCGGAGACACGCAAGATAAGAGAAAAGAAAAATATCTGAAGCCGCGGCAGTAAATAAAAAATAAAAAGGCGTGTCTCGCGGACCGAAAGATGAAAAGACGCTAGCCAATAGAAAAGCAAGGAGAGTCAACAAAGTCAACCGGGAGGACACGTGGCGCGAATCGCACCGTCCAAATTGCGTTCCATCTCCTCCCACTGGCCTGTGCCTATATATGATGCGGAATCTCAGAGCTCCCGAAATGAAGTGAGGTCGACCGGAGGCGGGAGAGGCCGGGAATAAGAGTGAAGCAACGTCCGCCGGAGCGCTCGCCGGAACGTCATCCGCTCCGATCACCGGCGGGAGGCGCCGAGCTCGAGCCCGGAGGCAAATGAGCGGTCGGCATCGCAGGCAGCAGCCGAATCGCCGTCGCCGGAGCGGAGCTGATATGGAGACCGAGCGGCTCAAGGCGGGGGAGAAGGAGGGCGGCGCCGCGGCGGCGGCGGCGGCGGAGGCGGCGGCGGCGGGGGCGAGGAGGGAGAAGAGGTTCGAGAGGAGGCTCGTGAAGTTCGACGAGTTGCCGGAGTACATGAAGGACAACGAGTACATACTGGACCATTACCGGTGCGAGTGGCCGTTGAAGGACGCGATCCTGAGCGCCTTCGCCTGGCACAACGAGACGCTCAACGTGTGGACGTGCGTGGCAAAACTAGCGGCGAGCCTTTCTGATTCCGCGAATCGATGATTTTCTCAATACGTCGATGATGATTCGATCGATCGATCGATTGACCGTGTTCGTGTTCGTGATTTTGCGTGTGACAGGCATCTGGGGGGGTTCATCATCTTCGTGGCGCTGACGGTGATGAGCTTGATGGAGAAGACGGGGATGCGAGGCTTGCTCGGCGATTTCTCCAGGTGCGTCGTTGATGATCGATCGATTGCTCCCGTCGTCTCTTCTCTCGGTTCGCGTGCTCTTCCCCTGTTTTGAGTTTCTCCATGCATTTGCTTAGCGACGCTTCTGGCAGGAGATTCGGTTCGTAGAAGATGAACTATTTACAATTTCTGCCACTGCCTAAATTAACAATAAAACCTTAGAGCCGGAGGCATTTGTTAACGAGGTCCAATTCCCAATTAGCGCACGACATTAGCGACTCCACACCGAGCCTTCCCACTTTAGTAACCAAAATTCGAATGATCCCTTTTTGTTTTTTCGTGAATTTTGATAATCCGAGGGCGCGAACGCAGCGGTCAGGTCGCATCCTGTTCTTGCTATTCTTGGGAATTGAAGGAAAAATATTTATTTGGGTCAATTTTTTTCGTGATTTTTGATAATCCAAGGGCGCGAATTCAAGTTCCTGTTGAACGATAATGTACGCATGTGCAGTTGTCGTTCAAGATTGAGCTTGGAGATAATGCTTTGTTTGCTCATTAAATCCATCGTGTTTTCTGGGTGCGGATCACAGGGCTACCGTCCCGGCGCATTCGACGACGGCCGCCATCAAGAACGCGAGCGCCTCCGCCAATGCGGTCAATGTACGTCCTCTCTCCGGCCACCCCCTTTTTTTCTCATTCCAACGCATGTCATTGGGTCTACTCTTGTGCTTGTTTATCGTGATTCAAATCCAACACCCCCACACACCGCCCCTCCTCTTCTCTGTTCGAACCCAGATTTTCTTTTGTCCGATTTTCAAACTTTGAGACAGAACAAAACAAAAGAAAAAGGGGGAAAAAAAGGTAAAAAATTTGTTGAGTATAGGAAAAAGTCCTGCCAATTTTACCAACCACTTCATAAAGAGATAAAGAGAGACGGAGACAACGAGACATAAACATTACGTGGGATAAAAAGAGAGCTGAGTGACACGTGAGAAAGCGACGCTGGATTTGATCGGTGTTGGACCCCGTGACTTTATCATAAGCCAATACCGAAAATTGCTGTACTAGTCAATCCACATTTGTTAGGGTTGCTGGTACACTTGAAATGTCCCACTAGTACCAGTCGTCACGGACGTCCTTTCAAGTGTAAAAAATAAAATTAATAATATAAGTAGTCTATAGTAGAAAATGAAAGATTTAAAACTTATGCTGAGAAGGTGGAGGGGGTGACGTGTACAAGAGGTTAATCATAGGGTTCAGTAAACAGAGTGATGTGTGAAATTATAATTTTAACATTTCATTGGTTCATCTATAGGTAGTTCTATGCATAAGTAAGTCCTGGTGAGTTTAATCTTCTTTTTTTTCGGTCTGAGGTGAAACATTTTTATAATTTCTTTATTTTAAAGTTGTTTTCGTCGATGCAAAGAAAATCCTCTTTGGAAATTTATTTTTGTCGAAATTTCTAAGTGAAATTTTGTAAGAACTCAGTTGTTTTAAAAATACTTGTTTTTAATATTTGAATGTTCTAACACTTTTCTTTACATGTAGTCTGGATTTTAACCAATAATAAAAGCTTGAGAATACATAATAAGGGAGGTAAATAAGGTTTTAGAAATATTTGAATTTGAAATTTCCTATATTAATATCATAAAAGATTTTGTGAATTTATTGTCCATTGTTTAAAAGCTTAAGTTGTTCGGTAAAAGTGCGGATTAATATATACGAAGATTTCAACATATTCTCCAACTCTAATTTTGATTGGCGAGTTACCAAATACGGACAGATCCCATAAGCAAACTCAACTAATATTAAAAGCGGGCGATGTACGTGTTTGTATCTTCTATGAGAAGTATGGGAAAAAGATAAAATTCTTTTAATTATTAGATATGGGGGAAAACATGGTTAGATTTTTTCAATTCACGTGGCGTGTGGTACTTTTTGAAGATGCCACCTCTTCCTTTTGATTGGAAACTTGGCAGCCTTGTCGGTGATGAAAGTGGGAATATATAAAAAAGAAAAACCAGCTTTATTCCTCGATGTCCTCATTTCACGTGATGCCCTCTCTCTCTCTCCCTCTCTCTCTCTCTCTGTTTTTTAGTCTTCCTTTGCCTTGCAAGTTTATCTCTCATTGTAATGATTCTTCTTGGTTTGTTCGATTCCGATTTGAGTCAATTTCTCAATGCATTCAAGTAGGAACATGGGTAAATAGTTTGCTTTATACCATTTTGACTGTGCGTCAGGATTTTCATGTTGGCAAAACTTCAAACATGTGGGTCGTCTGTACTTTTTCTTTGTTCGTATTCACCAACCTAGAACGAGCGCTTTTTGTG
The DNA here is from genome assembly GCA_014182715.1 of Eucalyptus cloeziana. Taxonomy (NCBI): domain Eukaryota; kingdom Viridiplantae; phylum Streptophyta; class Magnoliopsida; order Myrtales; family Myrtaceae; genus Eucalyptus; species Eucalyptus cloeziana. The sequence goes on from CM024636.1 coordinate 32,580,681, forward strand.
TGTAAACAATGGTAGTCCAACAAAATCCCATGTTGGAAGCGTATTTGTTTCCCTTGCTTAGCAAAAACAAGAAGTTGTCGAAAAATTAAGTTTCGGTTGTTTCTTATGATAGAAGGTTCATGCGGTGTGGCCGTGTTACGACTGTTGTCAGGGAAAAATGACTCGAATCTGTCAAATTGTGTCCATCGTGATATTTTTCATTTGTCAAGTTCTAGTTCGTCTCCATTTTTGGGAATTTATACCCTGGATATAAAGAAATCCTCATTCTTCCCCATCTTTTTCTTTCTCCTGGAAAAGAAGATTTCGTTTTCATTCCCTTTTCAAGAAAATTAGGAGGGGCTAATTCATACTTCGAAGCCTTCACAACCTGTTGCTTTTACGTGCAGCGGTTCTTAGTCTGAGAATCTAAGTTTGGTTTCCGTGTAAAAGCGAAATTAGCAGAGCCGTACTCAATCAATTATCATTGAGTCCCTACAAATTTTATAGCCCTACTCAATCAATTATCATTGTGCCCCTACAAAATTTTAATTCCAATAAATTAGTTCTTGCACGTTTCGTCAAGAAACTGTGACTGGGTTTCATATTTTGACTTTCCTTCGATGCCGTGTGCTTCCCTATTTCTAGATGAATAGTCTGAATTCTTTGGTTGCCTACATTTTCTCGGTCATTCGCCAACAAAACAGAACTGCCAACCTAAGAAAAAGAAAAGATAAAAATCAAGCAATCTTTATCTCATCATTATCATTCTGTAGTAGAGTTAAAAATAGACAAGTAAATTACGTCAGTAGCTACAAACAAGAAGAAACAGAACCGGCCAAGGCAATCCATCAATCTTTTTTCTAGGATTTCTTCTGTACATGTGTTACTTGATGGAGACTATCATCTGAATAGGTCGTTCCCTTTGATGGTGAACAAGATGACAAGCTTATACCCTTTCGGTTACAGAATTGCGAACTTGTGATTTTGTGTTGTTAGCACTACCTCAGAATTAGCTGCAGATTGTTGCTCCAGTTTCGCCCCCAAGAGACTTTCATGAACCAGGGGGCTTTGCTTTGCTTTGTCACTGCTATTGCGCATCGATAGATATGCCAATTAGGAATTTGCAACATCTACCGAATCGGAATTATGCATCAAACAGTAATGATGGCTTACATAGGTGTTGTTATGTACTACCATAAAGCATTCAATCGATATGAACGCGAGCTTTCTCAAGTGAAAGCAGCATAGGTTGTGCACATCTCTGTTGAAATCTCTGACTAGAAGAAATCTAATTCCTTAATGATTATGATATCATTTACAGGGCGGACTGACTGAACAAACATATTCTGGTTTTGTCTGCAGGATTCGCATTTAGGACAGATACAACATTCGTCGATCCTCGATGCCCTCGAATCCAACCATGAGAACATCCCCGGATGGCCTTGGTTCGTCTTCCTGGCCGGGGCCATGTGCTGCTTAATCTGTAGCTCCCTCTCCCACCTCCTGGCCTCCCATTCCAAAAAGTTCTACTTCTTCTTCTGGCGGCTCGATTATGCCGGGATCTCCGTCATGATCGTGTGCTCCTTCTTTGGCCCGATCTACTACGCCTTCTATTGCCACCCCTATTCTTGCTTCTTCTACCTCGGCACCATAAGCGTCCTCGGCACGCTGGTCATAATCACTCTTCTCTCGCCCAGCCTCTCGTCTTCGAAGTACCGTCTCTTCCGGACCACCCTCTTTCTCGCCATGGGCTTCTCTGGGGTGATTCCCGCAGCTCACGCCATCGTTATTTATTGGGGACACCCGCACATTTTCGTCGCTCTGGGGTATGAGCTCCTGATGGGTATATTGTACGCCTCTGGAGCCTGGTTTTATGTTACCAGGATACCCGAGAAGTGGAAACCCGGAGCATTCGACATCGCCGGGCATAGCCACCAAATCTTCCACGTGCTTGTGGTTGCGGCTGCATTGGCTCACTGCGCCGCGACGTTGGTGGTCATGGATTTCCGTCAAAGAACACCAACTTGCACATCGTAGGGCTTAGCTACACGACACCGAGATTTGTGAGATTGTCCTGCGATTACCACGGTGCAATAGCCATTCTAATGCAATGCAGCTTATTGGTCCCCGAATGATGCAGCTTCTCTCAGAACATAGCAAGAAATTGTGTAGGGTAAAAATGGAGGGAGAGCAGCTCAAGAAAGTGTGCGCTAGTGTTGTTGTATGCGAGCTTTTTTACACGATTGTATGCGAAACTAATATATTGGCAGAAAGATTGCTGGTCATGGTTTGCCCAAGGCTCTTGTTGAATGTGTGATTAAACGCAGCAAAGGCTTGTTTTCCTCGTACCTCCACATGAAGCCTCCCAACACGATTCGAGCATTTTGTAGGCGCCAAAGAGCAGACATGCCAGAACTTAGAAGATCCTTGGACTTGTGGAGATGAGTCTAGCTCATTTGCTATGTGACCGAGATCATAACAAATTTTCTTAAATTGATACATGATTTGCAATACAAGTTGAGGGTGATTTTGTCTGGTGTCGGGTGAAATTGATTCTGCATTCATTGTCTTTCACTCGCAAAACAGAGTGCATGCTCTAATTCTTCCGTCACGTTTGCAGCTTTGGTTCAATGCATCCGAATAAAGTTGCAAGCAGAAACAAAGTAAAGCCATATCAACCTCACAGCCTCACACTCTTAGCACTGGTATAGTCTTCTTGATGCCAGAGAAGCTAAAAACACATAATTGAGTGACTCAAACCAACATTCCCTCAAGATTCTGAATCCTTGGAGACAGAAAAAATGGCAAAAATGCACAGAGGCACCACGACGAAGGCGGCAATCTTGAGCAAGTCCTCGCCCTCCTTCGAGATCGCGCCGATTCTCGACCAGTCTCCGCTGTATCTGAACCACACAATGGCTGCATCAGACCCCATGAACATGGCTTCAAAGGGAACATAGTTACATTGAAGAAGAAGAGAACTTTACCCAGCGTCGATGAAGCCCAGTCCGAACACTGCAATGGCAGCTTTTGTTAGAGCGGGTTAGAAACTCTCAGCGCAAAACCCGGTTGTCGCTGGGTTTTCGAGCTACGGTCAGTGAGATCTCCCTTCTTAGCCAGTATGGCACCGGGCTTTCTGCCATTGATAAGTGGATGAGCAGGGACTTTGGTAAAGATAAAGCTCGGTCGTGTGATCACCATTCGCCTCTTATACTTGGACCTCTTCTAATGAAGGATTTCCCACACCACAAACTCGAAGCCCTTTAATACCACAAAGCCGGAGGAGGGTACCAGAATTCCTGAAAGACGGGAAAATCTTCACCATCCGATTGATACGACTGAATGTCGACCGCCGGATAAGATTTAATGCCGAGAATCTGATGAGGCGGTTATAAATTCATGGGAAAATTTCAGTAAAGGCTTAAATGCCTTCATTTTTTAAATGACAACTTAAAATGAACCTTATTTTAATGATAGTCTTAGATTCAAAAAAGTTTAGAGTGATTATGATTATTTCAAATAAAAGCATAATCTTACTAATCAGAAAATTTTTTCCAATCAATTAGGAATAATTTAAATTAAAATACAATTTAAATTAAATTAGATTATATTAAAATTTAAAAATTACAAAAAGAAAATTAAAAAAAAAGAAGAAGCAAAATAAGGTGGAGAGCTCCTTGCCACCCCATCATCACTGGTGAGCGACGGTGATGGCCAACAAGGTCTAGTCAATGCCTAGGCAAGGGCTAATGACCCTACCTAGAGACAAGATAGGGCGCCGCCCTTGCTCAGATCTGGGCAAGGGTCGCCCGCCCTCACCCCAACCTAACAGTCCTTGCCCAGTGCCCGCGGATGTCGCCATTCAGGTTAGGGTTCACTTCAAGTTATTAGTTGAGAAAATAATAAGTATTTCGTATCCTTTTTTTAAAAAAAATGAGAATATTTCCGGCTCTTAGTTGGAATTTTCCCTAAATTCATCTATTCTTCACAAATTTTTGAAATCAAAAATAAAGTGAGGAATTGAACCTGTGGCTACAATCATGTTATGGATCCGCTATAAGTGAATCTCAATTAGCTTTTCCATGAAAATTAAAAATTTACCTAACTCGAATTTTTTCAAATTAAAAGATGAACTCCATACTTGAGAAATGAAAATAAAATCAAAATATTGACGACCTCGCAGACTGACCACTCTGTTATCCACATGTTCACCTCCACTCCGTCCTCTAGAAAAACCTCATCGCAGAATACAGAAACGGAACAAGAAAGCAAATGGCTTCCTTGACCATGGCTTCCTTCGCTCTCAGACTCCCCCCGTCGTCCTCCCTCGCGCCTCGGGGGTCGGTCCGCCTCGCGCCGCTCAATGCGGCGGCCAGCTCGCTGAAGCTCGGCTCCGTCCGCTGCATCTCCGGGTTCCCCTCGCTCCAGTCCCGCGGAGTAGCCGCGGCCTCTCCCGTCGCTCGGAGCCCGAGGCCTCTCACCGTCGTCTCCGGGAAAGGCGGCTACAAGATGAAGACCCACAAGGTGGTTTTTGATTTTCCTTGTTTCTTTCGGTCTCTCTGTTGATGGGTCTTTCTTGTTCGAGCTTTTCTTGTTAAAATGAATGGTTGGTTGGAGTGTGAATGGGGAATTCTGTGGATAGGCTTCGGCGAAGCGGTTCAGAGTGACGGGGAGAGGGAAGATTGTGCGGAGGAGAGCTGGGAAGCAGCATCTGCTCGGGAAGAAGAACACCAAAAGGAAGTTGCGGTTGTCGAAGATAGTGGGTTCTTCTTCTTTTTTTTCGTTGTTCTTTTTTTGTGCAATTCTTGCTGTCGTTGTCGCTATTGCTGGTTTTGTTGCTGCTGCTGTTGTTAATTTGATATATTGCTGCTAGTTTCTGCGAGAAATGCATGTTCGTTGCAGAATTTGATTGGAACCAGAGCACTTTTCTCGATGATTATTTTCGATAGGGACAGGTTGCATAAAACGATCGCTGAATTTTGCTGAAACTGTGTTTTGAGTACCAGTTACCAACTGTAGGATCATCTGTAGATTAATAGACAAGCCGGTGCATTCACTCCTTTCTCATCATCCACCTTCTTATGTGATTCAGTCATGGACTTGCTTCCTTAGCGTTCTATGTGCGGAGTGATGGTTTTTGCTTTGCTGGATTGTTTGCCTGAAGGATTAAGATGCTGATGTCCTGCCTCATGTTATTTTGAAGAAGACTCTTGACTGTTTGTACTATGGTTAAATTCTTCAACGGGGTCTTTCTTTCTTCTACTAGGTTCAGATACCTACTAAAAAGTTTTTTATTTTTGAGTCATATCTAGTAGCAGTTTTACACACTTTGCAAATTTGCATCAGCAGTAATTCAACTCGGTTTTGAGATACCTTTTCTTTATCTTTCTGCGCATTACTGGTTGCTAAGGTAACCTAAATAAATGCTCACAGGAAGTTAAATCAACTATACACTGCTACGTATCTGAAAGGAACTCTTGGTAGTGCATGTGGCGTAAAATGTAGTGGGTTGGAGTTCATAATTTTAGTGTTTTGCTGTTGATGTGCATTTCGTAGTATTAATTTTGGATCAGTTGGAACATAGGCAGTGATGTCCTGGCTTTTTGGAAAAGAGTAAGTTGGTTTTATGTGGATAGATGGAACTTTTGTAGAGTGAATAACGCTATCAAATGGTTGTTCTCGATGATATAAATATTCAATCGAGTAAAAGCACTGGCTATCTGCTATCCGATGCACCTCTTTCTCCTTTGACTAAGCTTGGGAACTGCATGTTATATTTATTGATGAGTACACAATATGCGCCTGAAAAATCTGTTGTAAATTGGGTAATTGACCTCCAGTGGTTTCTTAGTTGAAGATAGCAATTTAATCAAATGTTAACATGCAAGTATAAGATCATGCTCTTGCACCTTACATTGTTTGCATTGTCATCATGAAACATATAGTCATCCGTGAGAGCATGAATTGTTGCCCTTGTGTGCAGAATCAATGACAATAACAGATGCTCCATAATTTGATATCCTTGATGTAAATGATAATCTTTTCTAATACCTTTGAGCTAGGTTCTTTGACAAGATTTTTGTTTTTTCTGAGGGATAACTAACTTTCATGTAGGCAATAGCTTCTCAACTTTCGGTGATATTATTTGTGGTAAATGAACTCAATGGCAGAACTTCATACTTCATTGAGATCGCAATGTAACTTTGTGAATGCTATAATGTGTGCTTGAGCTACTTTGATGTCGTCATAATTTGGGATGTGCTCTTACAAGGGTTCATTTGTTGTCAATGCAGCACCCTGTCAGCCGGAGTGACTATGACAACGTCATTGGTGCCTTGCCATATCTGAAAGTCAATAGACTGGCAAAGTAGAGGAATTTTTCTTTTTCTGATGAAGGCGCTTTTGGTTTGTCTCCTGTAATTGCTTCATTCATGCGGAAACACAACTGCTTTCTGATTGTTCCATTACAGATCAAGTCTAATGAAGTTTAGTTTTACCGATTCACAACATGTTATGAACATATGAGGATGAACTCCACGTATGAATGAGTACAGATCCTATATCGTGCCACTGGAGTTGGATTTGCTTGCTCTCTTGAACACGAAGAGAACCTCCGCAAGACTCCTGTTGTCCCTGCCATTCTATTCTTGATGCTCAATTGCCCCTCCAGGCTGCATCTTCAAGACTTCGGTTTGCCCATCCACATCGAAAGTTGCTTACTCGAATCTGACATGATCCATGGTAAAATCAAGAAAAGGCTGGACAAGTATTCACAGCTTTCGGACGTAGCCGAAGGAAGACTAGCCTGGTTTCATCAAACGGTTGTGTGGAAAGAGAGAGAGAGAGAGAGAGAGAGACAGAGAGACAGAGAGAGAGATTTGACCTCAGTTTAAAAGACAAAGAAAGGCATAAAATAAGCAATGTTTGCCTATTTTCACTTCAAATCACGTTGGCCTAGTCCAGCTAGCAATGCTTCCTAAATTTGATTAGAAAGCAACCTACGGATCGAAACTCGGTACCGTAGCGAAGCAAGCATACTTGTCGTCAGTAACGTAATCGCCACTTACCTAACTAATATAATCTTCAATCCAACTAACGTTCCAAAAAGTTCAGGAGCGCAGTCAACTCCATTACAGCTTTTCCCTTTCAGTTTTCTATTTACGGGGTAAATTCTTCTGGCTGGCAGCAGCCATTTCCGTAACATTTGACGCGAAAATGGAATGACAGTTGCCCACGAATTGCAGATTTTCACGAAGCTTAACCAAGAAAAAGACATCGCCTTCCCATGCCTTGGGGGACTGTCCGAGCAACCCATCCTCGCGAATCGAGAGCTCTCACGTTCTCTGTCTCTGATTCCCTGGCCAGAGACATGGCGTCCCAGACAATATTATTGCAGTCGCTTCCGTTTGTCCATTAGCGAAGCAAGCCCCGCAATAACACCGCTCGTTCCTCCTTAAAAATCATTCCTTATTCTCCCTCCGTCCCTCCAACATATTCAACGACGTCTCGAGGGGGAAAAATATGGCCAATCCCAAATGGGGTTCTCTCCTCCTCGTTCAGGTCGTCTTCGTCGTGGTGTTCCTCGTCGATCCCCAACTGGGTTTCTCCGAGGAAGACCCGCTCGTCCAGCAGGAGCTGGACAGGGTTCTTGAGCTCCCGGGTCAGAGCTTCAACATCAGCTTCCCCCACTACTCGGGCTACGCCACGGTCAATGAAGAATCGGGACGGGCCTTGTTCTACTGGTTCACCGAGGCCGCCGAGGACCCTGATTCTAAGCCCCTCGTGCTCTGGCTCAATGGAGGTGAAAAACCGTTCCACAGCTTTTCGCATCATTTCTGACTTTTGGGTATTGAATATCATTTGGCTTTTTGCTGCTTTTGATGAATCGGTTACGAATCCTTTCGACTTGACTAATTCCAGCGGGTTTTTGCTCTTTCGGTTTTGTGTTAGTACGGTATATGGAATGATTGGTTGCTTTACTTCCTTTTCACTGATTTCCTTTTTGGTTTCTGATTGATACTGTACTGTTTCTCTTTGTTTTTGACCTTACTCTTTTCCGTAGATGTTAGCTTTAGTTATTGATATGAGAAAGTTCCGCTTTTCTTTTGATGCTTTTGTTCTTTTGGGCTACGCTTTGCATCTTACCAGTGATTTAATAAGCTTCTTTTTCACCTGACGTGCTGTTTTTATTGTACTGTTGAGTCTTTTGTTATTTTTGGCTTTCTCTTCTAAGCTTCAGATGGGTCATTGCAGGGCCGGGGTGCTCGTCGATCGCATATGGGATGGCGGAGGAAATAGGCCCTTTTCATATCCGGCCGGATTTGAGCCTCTATCTCAATCCTTACTCCTGGAATCTAGGTAGCTAATATCTCGTCATTATGCTAAATTTGTTCGGTTATGACTTATGAGTTTCTACTTAACTTTTGCTTTGTTGTTCCCTTTTACCTATTATGAACAGGGTTCACAATTCCCATTTGCTTCCTCAAATTTATTTATTTATTTATTTTTTTGTGTTGTCTCATTATTTGATTGTTATGGTGTTTGAACTTTAGTTATTCAATTGGCTAATCGTGTCCACATTTTTGGAGTCACAAATTTCTGTGTGCTCTTTATGTACTTCAGAAATCAATTATCTCCTTCTGTAGGAAGCCACTTATTTAATGAACTTAATTTTCTTCTCCTATCTCCTTTTTTAACATCTTCTGTCTCCTTTCTTCTTGGATAATTTTGTGGGTGAAATATCACGTGGATAAACTGCCTAAATAAAAGTCTGGCAGAAAAATACAAAAAGAAACGGCCGACTAGTCATTATTTGTCCAGTGTATATTTTGATGTGATGGAACTCAAATGCAAATTAGTTCACAACCTCATCTGACTACATTACCATACCTGCAGTTGCCAACTTGTTGTTTCTTGATTCACCCGTTGGTGTTGGTTTTTCCTACTCCAATACGTCCTCAGATTTGCTGAACAATGGAGACAAAAGGACTGGTACTATAATAGTTCTTTTCCAGTAATTGTTTTCCGACCTTCTTGTTCTTGCCCGTGACTTCCTCACATTTCCTTGTGTGGACATCACCTTATTTTCAGCTGAGGATTCACTGGCATTTCTACTCAAGTGGTTTGAGCGCTTTCCACAGTTTAAAGGGAGGGAATTTTATATCACTGGAGAAAGCTATGGAGGTACCAATTATGCTTATTGCTGGGTCAATATAATGCTGATTAGCCAAAAACATCTTCTTTAGACAATTTGGATAAAAACTTGGCTTTTCAATTAGCTTTTCTTCTTTTTATGGAGGATATTTTATCTGAATGAGATGAACTAGGGCTTTTATCATGGCTTATGACATCGCTATTTTCTATGGTTAGTGAAATTCTTCTGTGCTCTTTCTTGTATTAAATGAATCAATCCACTTCTCTGACTTTCGGGTTGAACCAAGTATACCATGTCTCAGAGAGTCCTATTTGACCTTTTAATATAGGTATGTCCCTATGCATGCTCGGTTGCACCCGCAGATTTTAGCCAAGCTCTTTCAATATTCTTTCTTCTGGCTTCCTATTGAGTAGAAAAACTCACATATGGGTTTTTATCTCCTTCTACTGCCCATTTAGAAGGATGAAATGTCCTTCAATTATTATCTGAATGTTGTGGCTTCTGCATTCAGAGGCATATTGCCAGTCAAAGATACACCTTATCGTTAAAGTGGAGGTTTTCCTTTTCTATTGTACTTTGATATGTCATGAAGATGCAGAAACACTGACTGGCCAGAATTGCAGGTCACTATGTTCCTCAATTGAGTAAAGCCATTGTAAAGTACAACAAAGCATCCGGTGAAAATGTAATCAATCTGAAGGGCTATATGGTATGTGCCAGTCTTTCAGGAGGAAAATGTTACTGTATGTTTGGTGCTCATTAACTGAGAATATGCGTCCATAATGCAGGTTGGAAATGCTCTAACTGATGATTACCATGATCATCTTGGGGTCTTCCAATTTATGTGGTCAGCTGGTTTGATTTCTGATCAGACATTCAAGCTGCTGAATGTTCTCTGTGATTTCCAGTCTTTTATACACACCTCAAGTGCTTGTGATAAAGTTCTAGAAATAGCTAGCGACGAGCTCGGAGATATTGATCCATACAGTATATATACTCCTCTTTGCCCTGTTAATGGTAGCCAGTCAAACCGCCTTCGCAAAAGAATGAAAGTGAGTTCATGTTCCTTTAATAAAGGCAAACTTTACCTGTTCTTTCAATGTCCATGATATGTCTGTAAATCCGAGTTCTAGACCAGACCTTAATCCGTGGCTCTTGCAGTAACAGTGGTAGTATTCGTAGTATTTATTTAAACCAGTCAGTTCACTGGTTCTCTCACCTGGCCAGTTTTTAAGCACTGGTTATTCCGTATTGGTTTGGTGGATTAGCATAGTTGCTTGGTTGGTTTACAATGGTTCCTGGCTTGGGAGGGAACCTATTGTATAGAATCAGACAGTCTTGCCAGTAGGAACTAATACTATACTATAACAGCATGAGCCCTTGCTCTCCTACTGCTTCTCTATATTACCTTAATTTGACACTTCTAGATGATTGATAAATATAAGAAGTAGAGTGCTTCCAAAAGAGATACCATAGCATGTGATTGTTCCCATGATTCTTCTAGGGGAAGATTCCCCAAACTCTTGTTTTGAAGATTATCTGGACTAGCGCTTGCAAAAGATAAAGACCAAATTTCTCTTTGCGAAATTTTCACCTATCTATACAAGTGGGAAAGAGCTAGCTGAGATTCTCTGGAGCCGCTTTATTCAACATGTGATCAAGTGTCGTGTTTAGTTGGCAACAGCAAGTCTCTTGTTATCCACCGACTACTTAGTTGCGACAATCATGCAAAGCTAATATAACCTAGAATTGTCTCCTTTTAATTATTGTTAAAAAAAAAAAAAATGGTTGTTTGTTCCTGGATATCTACTCAGTAATAACTCAACTTTGTATCTGTCCTAAGTGGTACTTTGGACTATCTGAAGTTTGACTAACCACAGAATTTGTCACGTGATTTCAGCTCTCCATACTTTCTTTCCTTGGTTTAGACAGAAGAATCAGGGTTACAATGGAGCAACAAACTCTAGTTTGCATTTTCACTTGCATTTTCATGGGGAATGCAATCTATTGCTTTTGTCTGAAGTTCAACTTACACACATCACATTCAACCTTGTAATCCTTACGATTGTTCAAGCTTTTGTGAAGATAACTCTACCCTATTTTGTGTTGGTGTCTTGAAATGCACAGTATAACCAGTTTGCCCAGTGTACTCTCACGCTTCACGCAATCATTTTACTGCCTTGTGGAACTGAAATGGTTCTCAATAGTGCAAGTTGAATAGAAAGATAGTACTGTGCTCTCAAAAAGAATTATGTTTTCTATATGTCTTGTGGGTGTTCTTGAAAAACAACGTCTTCCAGGTCATTGGCCATATCAATGAGAAATATGATCCCTGCACGGAGGAGCACTCAGTTAAATATTTCAACCGTGCTGAGGTACAGACGGCACTTCATGTAAACAAGGCATTTGCGCCAGTTAAATGGGACACTTGCAGGTACACATCATTCAGTGCAACTCATAAATACTTAGGCTTGGTACATGGATTGAATTTTCATTTGTGTGTTCAAGCATAAGTTCCAGTGAATAATCAACCTCATAGCTTCTGGTTGGTAAATCAATGGCAAGAAATTAATCTTCTCCTCCCTAAAGGACTGACAAGAATCTTAGAAAATTTTATGGAATAGAATCTGCAGCCATTAGCCCATTAACCATTGTAAGTGATCAAGGAAACATAAGGAGCTAAAGAAGGTAGAACAATGGGCCAGGTATACAGGGTTTGTTGTTGTTCTATCCTTCAGATGCATAATTCTAGATTACATTTGCTGAGAGTACTAGTTCAAGATCTCCAATGCAGTGACAAATGCATGCATCATTTTGATGCATCTTCAGCTGTGCATGATCTCCTTTACGGAACTGAACGCAAGCATCAGTGTTGCAAAGTTGTGCTTTCCTTACCTCTGCAAAGGGGTCATGCATAATTTGCAACCATTCGAAACAATAAATTATGGTACTGATTTGAGGTCCTAGCAGAACTGTCGTTTAAAGTAGGTTCTTATGGGAATTAAAGGTTGGTCATGGTCCACCCTGAGCGAGATCAAAGAAGTCACAGATATTTTTCCCACCTTGCCCTCCCCGTAATAGCCCAGTCTAATAAAAAGAAAAGAGTCAAGTCTTTCAGTCAATTCTAAACTTTGTTTTGTACATGTGACATGCACCACTATCAAGCAATCCTTTTGTCTCTCCCTTTTGCTTCATTTTGCTTGGAGGTTATGGGGTATTGCAATCTTTTAACGCATTCCAATTTGTGATCTGCAGTGACTTAGTAAATGAAAATTGGAAGGATGCTCCTCGTACGGTGCTGGACATCTACCGTGAGCTTATGCGCGAAGGACTTCGCATCTGGATGTTCAGGTATCTCTGGAAGAACGAATGTATTTCTTTCAAATTGACGAAATGTTATATTCAAGTTTTCTAGGAGTTGTATATAACTTAAAACAGCGGCAGTCTTTTTCTTTATTGTGGCTATAGCAAGAGGCAGTCCATTTGAATATGCTTTCCCAGATATATGTGGGTGTAGGATCCCTTCATGAGGCAAATGTAGGAATTGATCAATTATGTACCTTACGATACAACCATAGAGAAGGGAAAATCTAGCTTCCCTTAGATTTGTGGGTACAAATTTAGTGTTGGGCCATTCATAAAATTAATTGTAACCTTGGAGCTGTTGGTACAAGGATGTTCAGACAATGGCTTTAGCCTGTTCATTCTGAGATCACATTTAATTAATTGGTCTATCATTGTGGTCACGTCCTGATGGTACCAGGTTTTGTCATATTGCACATTATATAGGATTAGTGACAATCTTGTTTTCTTACTTCATCCATCTCTTTCCCTATGACAGCGGTGATACGGATGCTGTCATCCCTGTCACATCCACCCGGTACACGATAGATTCTTTAAAGCTTCCAACAGTGAAGCCTTTTCGCGCTTGGTATGATGATGGGACGGTATGGTGCTCTCTCTCTCTCTCTCTCTCTCTCTCTCTCTCTCTCTCTCGGGTATGTTCTTGCTAAATCAGGAAGCATGTTTGCCATTTATTGAAAGGACAAATTTGAGAGCTGCATTGTTGCACTTCGTAAATTGCAGATTCCCGTTTATTAGAAGGCAAATGATTTGCCCTGCTCAAAATTGCTTATTCCTCATTCCAAGGGGAACTGATAGGGCATTTTCTTGTTAGCGACCAAATTTTAGGTTTTTTCAGACCGGGGCGACGCCTACTTAACATAATGTTCATGAAAGATGTTGGATTAGTTTAGCATCTGTGTAAGCAATAGCAAAGCTGTAATCTCGGGTTAATCCATGATTGGTTCTTGCAGGTGGGTGGATGGACTCAGGAGTATGCAGGACTCACCTTCGTATCCGTGAGAGGAGCAGGTCATGAAGTCCCTCTTCACAGACCAAAGCTAGCGCTTGCACTCATCAAAGCCTTCTTAGCCGGAACCTCGATGCCGTCACTCCAACTAGTGAGCGATTCTTGAAAGTTCATTGTGTTACTCGCAAGTGCACTTTTCCAGAGCAAAGTTCTCTATGGGGCTGTAAGTCATTCGATATTCATGATGATCAAAAGCATTCATGTGGGACTTGAAATGAGACCCGAACTGTAAATAACAAAGGATTTCAGTCTGCCCAGTTTCTTTCCCTCTTTAATGTTTTAAGAACATTCAGGTTGTTGCCGTAAGTAGAAGATTATCGCCTTGAGTTCGACATTGTGTGTGATGGCTTTTCGCAGCATCAAGGATTGACTTTTTTTACCATTTAGTCTAGGAGAAAAGCTTTGCTATGCTTTGCCATCATAAGGATTGTCCTCAGTATAGATGATAGATTCATCATGGTCACCGTCGAGTTTCGGCGACTTCTATGTCTGGAAAATTTCCCTTAGAAGTTTTACAGGAAAGAATGACTAGGTTTTCGCATGTCTGTATGTATGCAGGCTTTGGGAGTTCTGGAGTTCATAACTATACTTGATTAGTCACTAAGGGGCTTAAAGAGCAGGACACTCCATTGTTAGCCAGTATACTTCAAATTCTTTCTGAATGGCTATTTGCTACGGCTATTCCATCGAATGATCAAACTTACCACACTATTGCGATGAACATGGCTATATGACTTAATTTCTTCTTGAAAGCTTCTTAAATTGTATTAAGTCTCTTCCTTGCGATAATTAAGAGCACACGGTCACTAAAATTGTTCATGAACTGTTTGATTTAATGCCACAACCTAAATGAATTGTCTATACTAATCTCTCAAATATAAGAAACATGCCAGTATATCATTCTACATTACTGTTTTCAGCAGCTTTCTTGGATTCACATGCTATATCTGCAAAGGTATGCAGCATATTTTCGATGATCATCTAGCACTCCTTTATCATACAAACATAGGTAATTAGCAAAATAATCGACTGATTGTTTATGAGGGAGTTGTTTATGAGGGAGTTCCTTTATAAATGGTTAGCTATCTCAACCATTTTTCCTTTCTAATATAAATTTAAGGATCTAATTTACTTTCTAATGCTGTATTTATGTTGAGTTGCTAATCGCGGTCATTTGAAGTCTGAAGGCATTGGGGAGGATTTGAAATTAAGCTTTAGTTCACATTATCAAGTACTTCAAACTCCAATAATCTTTTTGCGTTCGGATCATTTTAGTTACACATTTGATGCCTAATCAAGAAAAAAATTCATTAACGAGCAACAAAATCATTGATGTTATGCCTAATCAAGCAAATCCAACAAACATAATTCAGAGCAAATATAATTGTTGAATTTACTTTAAATTTTTATTGTATCCTTCAATTCCTTGCTTTACTTCTTCATAATTTCAATTCCGGTCATGTTTTTTTCCTTTCAATATATTTCAGTTCTAAGTATTTCAATTTCGTGTAATCTCAATTTCAATGTGCTTGCTCTCCATCACACTTAGTTTCGAGTAGAATTCGCACTCTACTGAACCCCCATTCGCACACTTTGTGCTCAAGCGTGGAACAATATAGTGATCCCGACCGCTCTTCAATTGTTTGAAATAGGATTACTCCGCCACATGTCAATTTTAAACAATATCTATTTGGTATGCCACAGATTGATTATAGCTGCTCCTTTTTCCCCGTGGACTACAATTTAGTCCTAAAGAAAGTACTAAGAAACATTTGCAGGTAATTATAATTAACGGTTTTAATAAGTATAAAATTTGTTATGGGTGTACTGAAACAATGATGCTCACACAACATTTGGACTCTCGTGAAAATATTAGAGGAGTTCAAATTTGTGTCAGGTGGTTCATTGAAATGAAATGGAATGAGACAATTGGCTTCCAAATTACTTATTAGATAGATTTATTTGATTATAAAAATAGAGGTAATGGAATGGAGATTCAAAACAATTTTTATAACTAAATGAGAAACCATTGTCATCATTTTATAATATAGAGGAGTGAACAAAAACCAATTAAATTATAAGTCAACGCGATTTATTTGATTCAAGGCTCTCCAAACCGATTGGCAAGATATTGAGGTTCGAGACATTGATGGATTCACAACGCAATGTGAAGAAGTTGGGGCTAATGTGCCTACTTTCTTCTTATCAAGGGTGTGCAAAAAAACCGAAAACCACCCAAAACTGGATTGGACCAACCCAAAACCGGTGGTTCTCATGGGAACTAGTTTGATTCCCAATTTCAGGTATAAAACTATCCACCTAGATTGGACTAGTACATATATAATTTTTTATTTTTTTTTTATGCAGAGCATTTGTGTGCACTTGAGTTTGACATAATTGGAGCTTGGAGGTGACTAGCCTGGGGGCTTTTTTAGCGAGTTTGATTCTATGGGCCAAATGAAAAAAACAAGAGAACCTCCAATAAGCATTTCTCATGACTGGGCAAATAACTTGGGTGCTAGATGCATCTCTAGTCCAACATTCTTCGAAACCTAAAAGGAGATGACGGACCAAGGAATTGTTCACCATAGGTGTTGAGGAGGATTGGTTCGTGATCCAAAGCAATTGCAATAAGGTGGGTGATGATGACTTTTAAAATCTAATGACACCAATTTGAGTTGGAGTTGAACCTATCAACTTCTCAAAACATCCGGAAATGAATTTGTTAGAGACATTTCGACCGGATCCCAAGAAGATCCATGGAACCATTAGGCAATTTGAAACCACTTCTTAGTGGGCGATTCCCAATTTTAAGGTGGAACCGATCATCCCTTCCTCTGGTGCTGGCTTTCTTTACCGTCTTGTGTTAAAGCAAGTGAAAGTGTACGATGCGAGCAACACTAATTCCCTCAAGAGTCCAAACCTTCATTTCTCTTGCACGTGGTTGGCAAATCAGCCACACGGTAACCTTGATGATTAATTCATTTAAATACGTAAAACTAATTTAACCTTATATGGCATACTCATTATTATAATTATTACATTAAATACAGTTTTGTAATTTGCATAATTGACATTTAACCTTCAAAGTAATGAATGTTCATCACGATGGTAAATATCGCGACATTGGACTTTTTATATATTTAGATTATTAGTTTTTCTTAGAATAAAGAAAGAGTAGATCTTCGATGTCTATCGAAGCAAAGACAGGCAGGCAGCCTTTGGATTCGGTTCCTTCATAAAGGAAGAGGATGAGATGATCATTAATCTCTTATCTCTTATGGTAGACGATGATTAATATTGAATTATGGAGCAATAAATTATGAGTTTAAAAGGTATAAAATCACGATTCTTCTGCCTAAGCAGAGGACTAATGATTTCTTCTAGTGATAGAATAGCCCATTTTACAGGGTTAAGCATAGATTTAGTCCTTTAAGTTTCTTTGTTTATGGTTTTGATCCTCTAATTTTATTTTATTTTATCGGGGACTTCTAACTTTTTGAATTTAGGAGATTTAATCCTGTAAGTTTAATTTTTGCAATCCAAATCCTTTAAATTTTCCAGTAATCAAATCGTTTGATCAATCACTCTCCCTGAATTATCAAACTAATTAATGACATGGCATTGCCTATGTGACAAAAAATGACACCCAAAGCAAATTTGACACCACATGAGTTGAAAATAAATAAAAAAACAAAAACCAAAAATCCTAATTTAATAGCATAAGTTATAGTAGGTCAAAACAGTTTATTACACACATCAATAAAATTAAAGGACTTGATTGCACGATATAAAACTAAGAAGATCAAATTGCACATATCCAAAATATTAGAAAATTTGATTGCACAAAATATAAGTGAGGATTAAATTGCACAAATGCTAAAACTTGGAGGATTTGATCTGTAGTTAATCCGTTTTTAAAGTAAACATCTTCGAACTACAACATAACGATTGACAATTGCAAAAGTGCTCCACAATGTTGTCGTTGCACAAATGATTCAAACCGAGATATTTTTCTAGACTGCAAATTGCAGAGCAATAAAATGAAGCAAGTTAAAAATTCTGGGGGGTAAAATTAAAAATTGAAACAAAATGTATAGGAGAAAAAAGGGAATTTGTGCTAATCATCATCATCATCATCATTATTTCTTTTGCCCGCTCTTTTCTTGTGAGAGCTGTTTAATAATTATTAAGCTTAAATGAATATCAAGGTCACTTGGATGACAAGAGAATTTGCTTCAATGAGTAAAATCTTAAAAGCACCATGCACGATGTGCTCCCTCAAGTCCTCTAGTAGACGCGCGAAAACTAGCTTGGTAATAATAATAATAATTAGTATTATTTCTTTAGCTCTCACTTTTCTCTTGTTTAATAATTACTTAACTTAAGCAAATAAACAATAGAGTTTGCTCCAACACCATGTTTCCACGAGGAGTGCTTCCTAAAGTCCTTTAACTAGTGTGGGGACGATTAATTTCAGGTGTGAGGTTTAGATTAGGGGTGAGCGGTTTTAGGTTCCTTATAAGTTCCACCTAGAACCTGAAACTTACTTTCGAGTACATGTTCCTCATTTTTTGGAACCTAGAATCTATCTGTCAACCTAAAATCTACCCTGTCATAGGTTCCAGGATTGGTTCAAGGGTCTAACAGGTTCTTTTTATTTATTTCTTTATTTTTTTTCATTTTTAGTTAAACAAAACAAAAATGAATCCAATAATAATAAACAAGCTTGTCATTCATTAAAGAGAATACAAAATGAACGAAACTATCAACATAAGAAAAAGAATTTTTGGCAAGGAATTCAACTAGATACAAGTAGAGATGAACGAATCTAAGTTCCGTATAAGTTTCATCTGAAACTTGAAACCTACCCATTGGAATAGGTTCCTCATTTTTTTGGGATCTAAAACCTATTTTGCATACCCTAGAACTTAGAATATATCATGTCATAAGTTTCAAGGTCTACGCAGGTCCCACTTATATTATTATATGAATGATCATAACTTATATTTAGATACACGAAAAATATTAACATTAATAAAATAAAAACCTTAGCCATAAAATGGAAACTTGAATTAGTTTTTTCAGATTATACACTCATAATTAAACAATGTGGAATATTAGAAGATCGCATGAAAACATGGATCAAAAAAAATATTAAGATTTGTTCTAGGTTGTAGGTTCCAAGTTCCAGGTTCCATGTTCCAAGTTCCAGATTTCTCCAATTAAGAATCTGGAACCTATCCGTTAAAACAGATTCATCATTTTTTGAAATCTAGAATCTACCTTCCATACCTTGGAATCTGGAACCTAAAGTTCCTATCGGTCCAGTTCTCAGGTTCCAATTCTACTTGGAACCATGCTCGCCCCTAGTTTGGACTTTCACGTCCATAAAGTGATAAAATAAAAATCTAAAGGTAAGTTGAGAATTGGAATAAGACAGATAAAGAAAGGATAAAAATAAAATTTATGAAGTGAAAATAGTTTCTTCTTCTTTTCTTCTTCGATTTTAGCCCATGAAGGTCGTCGTTGGACAGAAAAATCCGCTGATTTCACTATCGGCGCCTCCCGAACACTCCCCACCTTGGACTTCAGCTTCGGTAAGACGCTGTTTCTTCCTCCAATCATCGCCCACTCTTGTTCTTCGTGCCGTTTCACTGGTTTTTTTTCACTGGTTTCTTTACCCGATTTCGTTTCCCCATTACATATCTCTGCGCTTCATTTGGCATTCTTTTTCTCCTCTGCCTTGTTTATTTTTTCCGTTTCGTTGCGGTTCGGACGCATCATGGATGTACAATTTCTTGCTGTTCTCTTCATTCTTTTGTTTTCTGGGTGATATCAAGACGAGGGCGAGTTCTTGATTTTTATCATTTTGGGGGAGTGGCCGTAATGAGCTGCGTGTTTCTTAAGCGGGTTCAGGGGATTTTTGGGGTCTAGCGAAATTGGGTAATGCCCTCTTTGTGTTTGATGATATGTCTCAAAGGTCGATACTTTAGTTCGGGGTGCACCTTGCATCTCTACTTTGACAGAGGCTCTCTTTTATGGAGAAGAAGAGCTTTCCCGTAATGCCCATACGTGGTTAAGAAGAAGAGAATTCATTCGAGTTTCTCTTGTAGTCCTTTTTTGACCCTTTTCCCTAAGATGATGATGGGATATGGATCCCATTAATTTGCCAGGAGTTTAATTTCAGGATTCGGGTTTTTGGTATACCATGCTACGGATTGAGTGGAAGCTTTGAAGAATGTGTTGTGGCTCATCATAGAACTATCTTCAAAGCATAGCCGAAGCTCTTTTTAATTTGGTTGCTGATGTCTGTTTTTCGGTAGTTCTCGTGTTCTCTGCTGAAAAGAGTCATTTTTCCATCCGTGTCTCCTGCATCTTATTCTTATGTCTAGCACCATGTCCAACTAATTTTATGCGTCATTTGTGCAGGTATCTCCGAAGAGTAATCTGTCGATTACGTAGACAAGATCCACAGCTGCTTCTTGAGGTCATGCTATATTGGTATGAGCAGATACTCAAGCATGTGTATTTTGTGTATGCATCTTTTTACATGGTCAACTCATTAGTCTTGTGGATCATTAGATAGGAACCAGCTTAAGGTCGGTTGAGAGGACTTCAACCAATGGTAGTTTCTAGCACTAACCCCCACAACAGGGAAATGGCCATTAGGAGGAGGATGGCCAGCACGTAAGTCTCTCACTCTCTCTCCCCACCTCCCTAACATCCATCCACCACAAAGTCCAGGCGGCACGTGCTAGTTTATAGATTTTACTCCAAAAATGCAGGCATGCTGTATTGCTAGTTAATTGTAGTTGTTACTCATTGCACAAATTAAAGTATTCAGATATCACTTACACAAAGGCTTTCTTTTTTTGATTTTTGGTGTCTTTATGTCTAAAGGCAAATTCTAACTGTCATTCTTTCTGCTACCTTCACAATTTCTTGATCTCCTGGCAAGGTTTTTTAGATACATTGTGCTATGTTAGTCGTAGACTTTGATTACTTTTCAGAAATTTCCTGACTGACGTGGAAGAGAAAACTGAAACAAATGTCCATTTGGGAAGGAAAAAAGCCAAAGAAAAGTCTGTGCAATTGGGCAACTTAAACGTAGGGCCAAATGAATTTACTTTGCCTCATTTGCTTTCACTTACAGATTCAATAAAAGAGAAGATGATTTTCCATCCTTGAGAGAGTACAATGACTACTTGGAAGAAGTGGAGGAAATGAGTGAGTTTGTGAATGTTTTTAATTGAATTTTCCTCATTCTGTTTCATTTCTGAATCTGACAATGATACTTTGCAGCATTCAATCTGATTGAAGGAGTGGATGTGCCGACTATTGAAGCAAAGATTGCAAAGTACCAGGAAGAAAATGCTGAGCAGATTATGATTAATCGTGCGAAGAAGGTGGCTGTCTCTTCTACATACGATATATTGTTTTGGCCACATTAGTACAATAGTAATTCAGCTGTTTTGACGCTTTCTTTGAATTTATGCTTTTAAGTCCTAATAGTCGAGGTGTCATGACTTTGCATTTTGGTATTTACTGTTGCTATTGTTTAATAGGCTGAAGAGTTTGCTGCAGCATTGGCTGCAAGCAAGGGGCTGCCTCCTCAAACTGATCCAGATGGGGTAAGAAAAACGAAAATCTATTGATCACTTGATTATTGTTGGATTTCACTATTATTGCGGAGCCTTTCTGAAGTTAGTCAATGTCATCTTTTACTTACTCCATGTGTATCCTGTATCTTTACATTCATTATATTAGAAAATTGTTGTCTTTTTTATATTTTTGTGAATGATTATCTGGAGTAACTATCAATTCAAAGTTCTTTCACTTGCTGTGGTGCAAAAACTTACATACAGTCTATAAGGAAAAGTGACCTCGGTGCTTTGAAGTCTCCCTTGATGACATTTTTCATTTGTCACATTGTCCTTGAGGCCAGGGTTTAAGAAATGACAATGCCCAAGTTGTTAGGAATGATCAGATGAGTTGATTATTCCTTAACCGTTAAAGGGAAAATATGATGCCATGCTTTGTGAGTATCATGGAGTCTTCCAATTTATTTCTTAGTATTGTCATATAATACTGCATGATGTGTGATCTTGGGATGATAATCTGCAAGATCACAAGTTAGAGGCATAGAAAGGCTACAAAGTTGGAGAAGCCTTATCTCTAGTGTGTCTCCTTTTAGTACGGCCCAAGCATATGGATCTCACTTTTGCATGATATCATCATGGCCATCACTATTCTCAACATTCTTTTGTTTTTCTTTTTGTTCTTTATGATGTTGTCACAGTATCATGCAAGAAAGCAAGAACACGTAATCAGGTTTCCATTTAACCAGATGTTGGAACCATTAGAGTTAGCATGAATTGTACTGGGATTGCCTTCCAGTTGTTGTTCTTATTCTTATTTTTGTGGTAGTGCATAATTTGGGCATTTTATTCATCCACTTTTGGTTCCATTTTTCAAGAGTTCTATAGGATGAGTTTCAGTGCACGCAGATAAATGGATGTGCACATGGATACATACTTTAATTATGGGGATCGAGAATGTCACCAAGTACGTATGCATTAAGCCAAATCAGAGACTGAAGTGATCTAAAGGAATATGATAGGGAGTTGAGGCTATGAATTTAACACCTTCCAAAAGAAGAGTGATAATGCATAGCTCTATCCAAGTGGTTGGTCGAAGCACTAGGAGAGAGGATGCAAAAATGGCATGCACATGGTATTCATAAATCTTAAGAAAGCATTTGATGTGGTCCTTAGAGAAGTTTTTATGATCATTGGCTTATTCTCTTAGAATTCCTTTGTTAGTAGACTATGGCAGACGCCATTGATTAGATAGTCAATAATCTAAATAACCTAGATTACCTTCTGTAGGTATTCTGGTTTTCTTCAAATTTCAGTTGTGTTTTTCCATGAATAATTAGTTGCAGATCATATTGTTCGCTTTCTCACGTCTTTAGCCTTCATTCAGGCTCTTAACTCTCAAGCAGGATTGAGTGTTGGGACACAGGGACAATACGCTCCCACAATTGCTGGAGGACAGCCACGGCCAACAGGCATGGCTCCGCAGCCGGTGCCACTTGGGACTGGCCTCGACATCCACGGATATGATGATGAAGAAATGATGAAGCTCCGAGCTGAAAGAGGAGGCAGAGCGGGAGGGTGGAGCATAGAGCTAAGCAAGAAAAGGGCTATTGAAGAAGCATTTGGAAGCATTTGGTTATAATTCAGTTAGTTCTAGCACTGTTTGTGGGTGGGAGCATTCTAAGATGGTTCTTAAGGGAGGAAGCGAGAATTGCAATTGTTATGATTGGTCTGACTAAGAAAGTGTTTGCAATTATCCGCATGAAGATCATGTCTTTCTGGTTCTTGCATGGAGAGCATTTGGAGCAGCAGCAGCCTTGCTGCTCGCCGGCAATTTTAATGTGACATTGAAGGTGTGAAATTGTTACCTCTAATACGATCATACTTGGAATAGTAATGGTAACTGAATCTCTCTCTCTCTCTCTCTCTCCCTCTCTCTCCCTCATTGGAGCAAACTCTCGTCTCTCTACATTAATCAAAAGTTGAAGGCTTCAACTTGCCCTAGTGTTTTATTGGTGAGATTGTTGATGTAGTCGAAGACTAGGAGTAATTCAAGCACTTTCCTTGCCGGGGGAAGAGGTAGTAGTTCTAGGGCTTTGTAGGTGAACTTTAAGATGATTTTATATCTCAGCCGCTCATCACATGCCGTCATGCTTTTAACTTTGTATCACTTTAAAAAGCAAATGTAGCGAAAAACAAACGTGAGCATTCAAGTATGGGTGCTCTAAGGAGGAATGCGATGAAACTCAAGAAGGATTCAGAGCATGTCTGTATGGTTGACTGCAAATTTGAGTGAGTTGATTTTCCTGAATAATGTCCCTCATACTTCTGTCATGTCTTCCTAAGTTACCTGCCCATAACCTTATGCCGTATGCTTTTGACTGGTAGTACGCACCTATATCTGTTAGGACAAGCGAGTAACCCCAATGATCAGGATGTCTACATGACGAGACACCGTCACTGCCCGATAGTTACCGTGACAAGAGACGCCTGGTGGTTTAAGAAAATTATCTTCGCTCAAGCTTAAAACGCATAAAAATCCATTTCCTAACAATATTTTCTTCACGTTGGATATACTTAACTCCGAAGCGTCTTGAGGTAACCAATGAGGTTATGGAATGCCAGAAGCTCTTAGCAGGAAACTCACGTACCAAGGCTGATGACAGATGACCATTCTTCATGCGCTATTGAGACTCATCCCACCCCGGAACTTTGACCGGATTTGCCTGAACATCGTCTTTTTTGAGAGGTCACAACAAAATGGGATTTTAGCTCAGCAAGTTGGATGTTTCACCCATTGAGACAGAGAAGAGAAGGCAAATATGTATGAGGCAATGCAGCTCCATAATAGCACTGAAACCTCAAATTACAATAGCACAATGATTTGTAAAAAGTAGTGTGCAGCCAAAAAATTACATACAACTGCCAGCACGTTTAGACCATTTGTGCTCCTTGTCCTATGTCAGTTATATACACCCTACTTTATTTCACAGCTATCGTGACTTGGTCTCTATGTGCAAGTATTATCCATCCATCTTATCCATCAAATCTGTCAGTGGTCGACCTCCTTTTTGTGTTGCCACCTTCTGTGTGAAAATCAAACTCAAAATAAGACCAGCCGCTTGCAGTTCTCCTCAAAGGAATCAAACGACAGGACAAGCACGAGCTCCAATCAACTCCAGCATGCAGATGGTGTCGCTGCAAGAGTTCTATCTTCTGCAAGAATCCCTAGCATCCATGAAAGATCTTGGGAGATAGTTTTTGACAGTCGTAGTTGAGATCCCTAACTTCTCTGTACCAGGAAAAGATGGTTGTGCTGCCACCCTGTGTAAAACTTGCGAGCTGCTCTGCTTGTCAATATATTCAAAAAGCATTATCTTCCAAGGAATTGCCACTTTGTTGCAACACTGGTAATATTTCTTCTTTGCCATTTGCAACTTGAATGTGTGCAACTCAGTGGTTCCTTTGAGGCTTCAGCATTCAGCTGGTAGAAAACAAGATTCTTGCTCCAAGAATTTGATGCTTTTGATCACTTGGAATAAGTTTCTACTCTAGCCATATGTTAGATCAGTTGAAGAAGTAAGGAGATTTGAGGACTTCCCGTAAGTCAAAGTTGCCTCTATCAGGTAGGGAAGGAAACGTCAGTGCTGGATATGATATCTGGAAACCTTCAAGCAACTGCATAAGCACAAGACGAATTAAACCCAAGTGAAACCTTGCTCCTAGAAAGAGTAGAGAAACACACAACATACTGTATAAATTATGAGTCTTACACCAAAAGTTGGCTTTGATCCACATTTCAATTGGCAGTTGAATAGAGGATTATTTTGAAATCCATGAGATCTCTAAATTATCTATTAGCCTAGCAATTATAACATAGTGACTCAAAACACACTGAAGCATACAAAACCATAGTCATCACCTCATCAATCTTTTTCTCAATAATTTATCTGAGAAACATGCAAAAGATTCGAACTAAGGCTTCGAAGCTGTACGTAAGAATCAGATACTTACATTTTCAAGGATAGGCATATCATATAGTTCGACAAATTTTTCCCGTAGAATCCAGTTCATCTGATCCACATCACAAGCATGTGTCCAGAATGAGTCATGCACCCCTGCAGTTTATTCATATGAGAATGTATGTGAGTTTCACGCCAAACAGGAGCAAGTTGCCCTTGAATATACTTCAAAGACTAGTTTCCTATGTCCAATCGTAACTACACTTCAGCAGTTTAGCTTAGAATTTCCCGTGGTCCAAAGGAATGATATTCATGTAGACCTATCGGGGAAGACCAAGCCAGACCAATATGTCAAATGATCTTCTTAGCTAGGATGCAGAAGATCCATGAGAGCACGATTGTCCTTGGGAGACTAATAAATTTTCGCAAACATGGGAATGTACAGAAACCTGAACCAATACACGCGGCATGCAAACCTAACAGAACCTTTTATGGTGCTAGGTTAATGTGTATCTAGTATTTGCCTCTATCAGGCTCAAGATCCAAATGAGTTCTTGGAAATATAGTGGCTTGAGAGAAACCTGCAAAACGTAGACCAGCCTCACTGCAGGCAACGGCAGTCATCATCATGTGTGAGCCATCAAGTGAGTGAACATAGTTGGGAGGAAATGCTGTTCTCTGTCTTCTAACATCAACCTGAAATTCATACAAAAGTTAAGCTTTCATGTCAGTATATTCAGTGTCACAGGATAGAACCTACTGAATTTTCCAAACATAACCTACCAAGTCACTCTCCCGCTGCAAGGCCAAAATCTGAAGGGTTGTTCTTATCTGCATTACAAAACTTATTCAGGATTTTCAAATAGAAAATCAAGCAATACAGAAATTCTGAAGGGTTGTTTCTATCTGCATTACAAAACTCATTAAGGATTTTCAATACAGTAGCACAAGACACAAATTCACATATCCTTCTTGCAATCCCGTCCCTAATGAGGTCTATGTTAAAAAGCCCAGTCATTCTTGTATCTTCATCATCCTTCTTGAGAACAAATGCATAGCGTTTGATGAAACAAGTCGAATGCATTAAGACACAGTTATTTACAAATGACAGTCTCGTGAAAGGCGCAGAATAATCGAGGAAACCATGCATAGCATTAAAGGTAAACAATTAAGTAGAATCCATGAAGACGGTGGATGATGATTAATAAATGACTATGCACTCCTCTAGTGGCATTACATGGCACAACCCACTTGAGTGCATTACCACTTGCAAAATTAGCATACATTATCCTTCAAGTAAAAGAAACTCAAGAAAATTCAGTATAATTATTAAACTTTAATGAGACTCCACATTAGATGTAACAACCAAAAGAAAGACACAATTGAGTATGTGATGATCACATAGAAGGAGCTAAAAAGCTCTCTTTGTTTACATGTTTATAAAAGACTTATTGCAAGTTCTTTTTGCACCATTTATAGAGTTGTTTATTATCAGGTCCAAAAATCTTACTGTATGTTCAGATCATCCACATCTTCTAATTGTAGCACTTTTTGGCACCAGAAGGCATGCAATCATTGGTTTGTTAACTAAATGTATAAGTCATGTCAGACATAATAAAAATAGAAATGCCCCTCACAACACATTTCGGGCAGTAGACTATATAAAGCTCAGGCTGTGACATGTCTAAACCAGTAAGCATAACTGAAACACTCACAAGATGGCGTTTATTCTTATAGTACGGTTGTACGACAGGAAGACCAAGGGGAGTAGTCCACCGCACTGGTTGATTATCTGCGGCAATAATCTGAAAAAGGCAAAATTAAAAACATATTGCATAAATCCATCACGATTGAGGATAGATAAATTTCATTGCATTACAGAAATTGTACTTTTGCACAGTCACCAAGCCAACCCATTATTCCACGTGCAGCTTCAAATATCTCTTCAAGGGCAGTCAGTGTTACCTGTAGAGAGTTACCTAACTTCAATGCATATTGTAACATGAAAACCCAAAAAAAAAAAAAAAAAAAACTCAAACTGAAGCAGAGTGCGTGAGTCTTTTTTAGTATATTCAGGAATTTGGATTGCACAACTGAGAACGACTCTACAGCAGAATGAAATGCACAAGTCCACTGTGCTTGATTCAGCATTTCCAATCGAGAAAGATACCAATAAAGGATATATTATCAGAGAAAGCCAGTGCAATGCCAGCTCAAGCCACATCACCATACACAAGTGTCATGCAACCAAAGATACTGGTGAACATCCCAAAGACATTCAAATAAATTCATCCTAAGTTCCTGCTTTCTCCTCAAGTAAAATGAATTGTGCTTCTGGCTTTGATTCAGCTTCTTCACAGGAATATCACAAGATCACCCACAATGGCACAACCAACAACTCAAACATGCACTCAACAACATATTCAGATAAAAAAACCCAAGAAACAAATGCAGAGAAAACCATCTTCCATGTACCACAAAAGCAGACTCAATCACATATGTGACCATGAATGGTATCAGCAATCCACACGTACATGTTGTTACACAGATCTTACCACTACACACGAAGTTCAATTCTAACTAAAAAAAGGACGTGCAAACGATTAAGAACGGAAGAGTTCGAAGTCAATTTAGTTTTCCTTTCTAGTTTCTTTTATCATATAGACAACAATAATCTTAGGCAAAGGAAATGCAGAAAGAAGTAGTCAACTGAATGAACATTGTAAGAGAACAATATTATCATCTGGAAGGTGTGCAAACTCTGAGTTTGATGAGGAGTCTCAGCAGGCAGCTGAGCTTGTGGAACCTGACGGTACAGGCTTTGTAGCGTTTCACTAAAAGTAATCATATGACTCCATACAGACACCCTACTTCTTGAAATTAGATTTGGTGAAGGCTTACTTTAGCAGCATAGCATGCAGCAGTAAAGAGCAGTCTGTCATCACCAAGTACACCCTTCTCCTCTAGTCTTCTTTTTATCTGCTCACGTGCCCCAACAAAAGTTACTCCATATACTGAGGTCATCACCGTCTGTTTCACTAATTTCCTATCCACCTGAAAGGTTTCAGAAGATCGAACCGTGACTAAAAGTACAAAAGCAATGTACTAAATGAAAAGTTCTTTCCAGAAGGAAAATTCAAGAATAAACTTTGTAAGACCCACAGAAAATGCACCTGGCCCAGTAAGACCTTTGCCAACGCAGCATTAGGATGAGTAGCAGGGTCCTTGTTGCTGTCCCTTTTCATCATGTCATGTACCCTAAACCCCAAAAAGAGAAGGTAACCAAGACTTTTCATGTCGCATAACTTAAAGTATGCATTAACCTAGAGCATGCACAAAGAGGAAAGAGGGTCTGCACAGCAACAAGGAAATTTGCTAAAGAATAGTATGACCCAACTCTTCTAATAAGCATAATTGAAATAGCAATTCCACCATTACCAAATCCATTTCTTCTGTGGAGTTGGATCCCTATGAGAACTGTTCTCTTGTTCTAGGAGATATAGGGAAAGGAAGAGTCGCGTGAAGACAGCAGAGAATATTAGAAGACAGATAACTTCTTTTTTCTACACATATGACTGGAGTGACGGATATCTTGATTCTTTTTATTTTCATATTTTGGAAAGATAGACCGGAATATATGATGCTAGTCTGCTGGGAAGTGCATAGTACTCAGTTATTTAACACATATAACTACCTTAGTAACTGTCCGGGCAATAGTATAACTCTTAACATTCACACTGGGAAAAGCAATGTAATGGTATTTTGCAAGTCTAACAACACCAAAAATGTTTCACCAGGCCATGTACCATACCTTGCAGCAATTTCAGAATAAACATCAGCAGGTTTCTCTGCTGCAACTAGATTTACTGCAGCAGCTTCCATCTGAAAAATGAATACAGTGTTGAAAATAAAATGAAAGCTCATGAGAAATTAAAATATTAAGTCATACAAAATTTCAGGCTCCAGTTCATAAAATTAATTTGGATGACATGCAAGACTGCTTAACATATATATTATCATGTCAATAATTGAGATAACTGATTCATCATCTCATTGTCAGAACAGCAACAAAGACTGGCTAGAGATTAGAACTACATTTCCACAACAGAAATTAAGGAGATTAATCAATATGAAGAAAATATCATCTCAGATAAGCCATACAATTCAGATATTTCTCAAGAACTACAACTGGAAAGGGTCCTTATGGACTTTTCTTCTAAAAACCCAAATGGTGTAGCATTTACCCTTCAATGTTGGAGAAAACAAATACAGAAAGACAAGAAGCAAATTTGAGCAAATGGTGAATGCACTCTGTAGTATTAACCACCTATTATCAGCTAAGTACCTAAATCATTTTTCCGCATAACAGCAGCTTTTGGGTCATTCTTTCATTGCAAGCACAGGGATGCAGTGTTGTAATTGAAATGAGAAGAAACACTCAGATGGTATAAACCGCAAATGTATTTCTTGACTAAAAAGATTTAGTTGCCAAGTTTTGTGTACTATTCTGCCAAACAACAACTTTTGGGATGATTCCTTTGTGTAAATGAAAATTAGCTGCAATCTTTCCAAATGATAAGAGGCCTTCAATTGGTCTGGCAAAGAAACTTGAATTTACAAATGCCAACATATTTGTCTACTAGTATAACTAACTGGGTAAGTAAGATTCCAAAATATGCTTCGGGTGTCACAGTTTCTAAAAGTATTGAAAAACAGTCAGCTAAACTGCTTGTTACAAGGAGAAAGTACCCACACTGTCTCTTCCCAAGGCAGCATAGTGCTGAAGGCCATTGCAAGAACCATCCTGAAAATAATGCATAGTCACTAATTCAGAGGGTAGAATCTCAGGTAAGTAGGGGTGTGTGTGTGTGAGAGAGAGACACACACGCACACAAACACAATCATCTCGGCAGAGAATCCCCCATCCCAGGAAGGAAAAATAAGAGAATAATAAAAGTTCACTTATGATCAACAAGGCCATAGCAGTGAAAACCACCTTGCATAGTTGACTATTGTCATTCAGAGCATATGACTACAATTACAATGTAATTCAAGTTTGCTAAAAGGCAACTCATAAAGGTTTTAAATTATCCTAATTCATAATGATCTAAATTTTCCATGTCAACACTAGGCAAAAAAGACTCTTCACATAACTTCCACTGGAAATGGAAGAGGAAAAGCTCTCATGACAGAAAAGATTTTCTGTTAGTCTTGCAACTTTTCTTTGGGTCCCATGAAAAACACCCTAGTGAACATGTCTATAGCTTATGAAGGAATTTCTTAGCTCCGACTTGCTTTTAGAATGATCACTTAAAAGAACAAATTTAAATCAAATTATAATATATGACGCACCCATATAAATCAAAGTGCTCCAATAACTAAGCATAGACTAGCAAAGTAACTAAACCTACCTTTTTTCATATGTGTGTTGCATATGTCTGTGTGAGTACAGAATATACAAATTGTCCAGGACAAGGAGCATAATTTCATTCCATTTACACCATTGACACAAGCACCACATATGTTGTGCTGGCCAATTGTTTTCTGGACAATCTGACACTTACTGCTAGATGCAAGATAATTGAACCATGGGTTCTAGTAATCCCCACTAGATAGATCTACCAATATTAGATGGGAGTATAACAGATTGATTTGAGAACACAAAATCATGGGAATCATTTTACATCTTATCTCCAGTGGGTTATTCAGCTCCTTCAAAACAGAATAACAAGATCATAGATTTAACTTTCTAGAAATCATTTGGCTCGGTGAGGCAAGGCACATGAGTTAGACTTTAGGAGTCGCTCCTCCATCCCAACAACCAAGAAGCAATAAAGCAAAATAAAAACCACATTTGAAGTTTTACCAAATCTTGGAAACGTACAGTAGATCTAAACTACCTTGAATGGATCTATCAAACAAGGTAAGTGGTAACATATTACCAATTAAGCCAATAAACAGCAACAATCTGCACCCTTGAGACTAGCCAACATATTTACCTGATGAATTGGAAGATGGGAGATGGCGGTATATGGTGACGAGCTCTTCAACGCTTCCGACAAATTAATACAAGCAGCTAAGCACTGAAAAGGGTCTTCAGCCTTCAACCACCACCTATTCCCATTTATAGGCTTCTCTGCTGAGTCAAATATATCATCCAGATGGTTTTCTACAAATGCTACGCGTCCATCATGAGAAAGCTTTTCAACACCACCAGAATAGAGGTTTGCCAAATGTATCTTCAACCAACGTAACCCAGACTTCCCTAGCGGTCGTCCTTCAGCAAACTCGAGAACTCCTCGACAGAGATCAGAGCTTAAATGATTCAGATGTGAATGCATTGGATATGCACGGCCACGGAAATCCAAATTGTGAGGATAATAAAAACCTTCCTCTTCTTTCATCTTTCGGGCCACCTGTTCCATGAAGAATTTGTGCAAGAGTGAGGATCAAGAAAACTTTCTTCAAATGCATGGAGACAAAACTTTATGCAAGGACATGGACTTCTATGCAAGCAAAAGTCTCAGCACTGATTGCATAGTAATAAAAGTTACCAAAACTGGGATAATGAGAGAAAATGAAAGGGATCGCCGATCTTTAACAAAGAGACAGTGCAGCAGGAAAACAGGAGAGAATTATCTAACAGTCTAAGGAAACCCTATCCTCTAAGTCAGAGAGAGAGAGAGAGAGAGAGAGAGAGAGAGAGCTTACAGAGAGTTTAAGCTCAATGTCACATCGCTGAGCATGCCTCTCTCTATTAACCTTCTTTGCTTTCCGTACCTTCCACTTCCACAGTTCAAGCTCTTCGCAATCCTCGGAAACATCCTTATCTGGCAAAGGAAGCTGCAATAAAAGAGAGATTGGAAAAAGTTCTGCAAAATGCAATACAAAAATAATGACCAGAACAACAGAGGGACCACATCAAACCAAAACCAGCAAGCTTCCGCATGGCAACCAATATTAAAACAAAAGGACAGTGACAGGCAAAACCTATTCTTCCAACACTAGTTGGACATAATTCTTTCTCATTTCCTGTTTCAGATGAGTCACTCTACATAGTATCAGATCAATTAAAGAAAATGATTGAGAACTCTAGTCAAATCACATTATACTTAGAAGTCATTGCAGTAGGATATCATCAAGGTCAACTTTTTCCTGAACAGAAGAACCTAGATATACAACATCAACAATATACTGGTCATACACAACCATAATAATGCCATTACAGATCAGAATCTTCAGCAGTCATATTGGAGAAACATGATTTGCAGATAAAGAACAGTAGTTTGTCATGAGCAAGAATCTTGTATGTGCTCACATCATGTCTCTCAACCAAACCCCCAACACTTCCACCTTGAGCCCAGAGGCTCTCCACTGCAGCAAGAACTCTTCGATTAATCCTCCATTTGGTACTTCCAAGTGTGTCTAGGGCCTGCTTACGGATAAGTGAAAAGGTCAAACAAAACAAAAGGAAGTAAACAAGGCGTTAAGAGTGCAACAGATAACCTTAGAATTGGCCAGCACACAAAATTAAAGATTAATGCACAAAGAAGAAGTGCATGACATTCTACACAATGATGCCTAGTCTGTTCCACCACACAACAGAAGAAACAAATTTATCACCAGCCACCACATCGTGAAACAAATGCACCACTAGTTAGTCCCATGCACCTTACCAAATAGTGCATTTACTTATAGTTTGGTAAAAGAACTTTGTTATACTACCAATAACAAAATTAAAGTTTACCACAAAAACTTAAGGAGCATGGTGCTAACCTGATTAGCAGACAGAGTCACAGAAATAATGTGATTATATATATAGAGAGTATATCCTCTATGCTGCTAATCATGTTATTGCATTTAATCAGATAAATTGTGTCGACATTTTTTTTATTAGATTGGCAGTAGCAAAATGTAACCAGCTTAATGATGTTGAATACAATGCCCCAACTCTATTACATGTTAAGCATACAGATAAAACTTGCTTAGGCTACTCTCAACTATATTAATCCATGGATGATACTGCTAATACAAGCAAAAAACGAAAGATGTATCACATTCATCAACATCACTACCTTATATACATTATGCATTTGTTCCTCAGACACATTCTTTAGAGCATCCTGCTGCTTTCTTGATCCATGAGTACGCATAGCGTAAGAAGGGAGGAAGAAGTACCCACCCTTGTCATACCTATAAAGAATGAAGAGAACTATTAGGGTTTACAATTTCAGAGAACACCTCTGGAAGAATTGCAAATAAACTCTCTCTCTCTCTCTCTCTCTCTCTCTCTCTCTCTCTCTCTCTCACTCACACACACACATACACACCAGTACATTGGCAACACCCTTTACTGATAAAAAACCAAACAGCACTTGCTAATTTCCATATAGTTTTTACCCTTTCCATTTTCTTGGAGGAACCAGCATAGGCATATAAGGAGCCAACATATGCTTTGCCTGCAGGAAGGTAGAAAAGATATGGCGTTATGGGGAGTTACAACATAGT
Source organism: Eucalyptus cloeziana (assembly GCA_014182715.1). Taxonomy (NCBI): domain Eukaryota; kingdom Viridiplantae; phylum Streptophyta; class Magnoliopsida; order Myrtales; family Myrtaceae; genus Eucalyptus; species Eucalyptus cloeziana. The sequence continues at coordinate 32,614,257 of CM024636.1, forward strand.
AAAGACTGTAAACTTAAAGCTTCCACCAAGGAAAATGATTAGTTACATCATTTTAAAAGAAAACACAGTAGCTCAGTATTTGAAGGTAAGGATGTTATTATGCTAGTACACAAAGATATATCCATATGGCATAGGCTCCAAACTGTTGACAAAGGGGGACTATATGTAAAATGGGGAAGCTGCCATAGGTATCACATAATTATTTTGTTTGCATCAGTTGCCATTCCATTGTTTCCTGATAGCATAATTCTGTTCCTCCAATTATGAAAATGGTACTCCTCAACTGTGTTCTCCACAAGAATTATGAACTTTTCCCCCAATTTATCATTCTACAAAACTTTGATATGGAAATAATTGTAATGACGTGTAACCACAGGTTACATAAAGTGCATATTAATAGAGGAAGCCTCCAAACATCAGACGGATGTTCTTCAACCCTGCAAGTTTCATCTCAGTTTTCTCATGTAGTAGTTCCCACATTCTTTTGTTCCAACTCATTTACAATTTCTCTATATAAAAATTTTTATGGTTGATATGATTTCATCTTTATGGATACTAAAATATATTTTTGGCCCATTCCCATCTGAGCAATCATGAAAGAAATGCGCAAAAGGACATCAGATCATAGCATGGCACCAATTATCCCTTGCAGTATCCAGTAGTGCATTGCATAGCTCATGCTCAAAGAGGATTTTCAGCTTACATTAACATCCAGCTTTTCAAGAATTAAGGGATTACATTCTATAACGCCATATCTCTTCAAAATCTTCTGCCTACAAGAAAAAAGTTTTGAATAGGTTAAGCAAAAAATGCTTATAAGAATAAGCAAGGCACATTATCGTCAAATAACAGGAGCTGTAAAAGATCACGGAGCCAACACAAAGAACATAATAGACTCAGTATTAAAAAAGTTCAGATAAAAGTGAAACCATATCATAAAGGTGACTCAAAAGCCTATGGTCATCATGACTAAACATCAGTCGACTACATAGCCCCAAGTAGTGCATCAACAAAACACATCTGCACGATTTATGAGAAGCAAAGGTAAATTGGAGAAGCCAAAGGAGGCAGGAATATGAACTTTGAATCTACTGAAACATTTGCAACTGTAGGTCATGGTGATAACAAAGCACATACCTCGACAGAAAGAAAAAAGGAAACAGAGAGGATTTATCGAAACAGGAATTAAGCTATGATCAACCTTATATTCTAGGAAGTCAAACAAAGATAAGATGCTAAACAGAATTTGATAGCTTTCAACTAATGAAATGGATTTTTGAAACTTGCTAAAGACAGAATTCCTCTCTTTCTGCTTATAAATAAGCGTTAGCTGATAACATGAGATCGTTTTAGGTAAAAGCCACAGAAAGAAGAACAAGTATTACCCAGGATCCTTGTTAACCATTTTTAGTTTGTGCCTGAATGCTGGTCGAACATCAGGTGGACCTTCCACTAGTTGCTTAACTGGAGGTTGGACAAAAGCTGTTTCAGTTAATAATTCTATCAAACGAGTTCCCAGCTGCACATGTATAAATTCAAAAGGTTAAAAACTAGGCTATCTCAGTAACCAAGATGATCCAACCATTTCAAGGGGGGGAAAGGAAAAGAGAAAAGCCAATCCTCACAAACCTTAGCCTGGGTATCTCGACCCCAAGGTTTAAATTCTTCTTCCTTCACTAGCTTTTTTACTTGGTTAAATCTTTTTCTTTTGATCAAGCCATTAACACGTCTCTGGCGCATCACCTCATCTTTGCCCAGCTCCGCTTCAGGTTCAACCAAATTCATTTTCTTCCGATTTCTCTTAGCTTTCTCCAGTAGACTCTGGACCATTACCTGAATAATAATGAGTGGATAGAAGAAGATGATTCAAAGATCTGTTCTGAACAAGTATTGGTGATATGAAAACATAGAGGAAGAACTTCTTCGCTTCTTGCGGACAATAAGATGCGGGTTGAAACTTATATGACCGTGATGAAATTTTCAGCATGAAATGCCATCCCAGTTTCATGACAGAGTATTCAGTTACAAGAGGCCTCACTTGCAGTCAATCTAAAGAAGCAAATATAATAATGATACCTTTTGCTCAACGAAACAGACAATTTATGCATGGCTAATGCATGAAAATATTCATCGTGCAGCTGCCAGAACACTAGCTTAGATCAAAATATGACAAAGTGAGAAACCTCTAACACTCGAACTAAATGACATCCACAGAATGAAAAAGGCGAACATCAGGCTAACAGAATCAATGAAGATTCATTGTTTTTCGATGTGGTTTATCTAACTTGTAACCATTCAACTTATCCAGTCCAACAGCTAATACTGAGAGAAATGCAAAAGCCAAAACTCACCTCCTGCTCGATCGCCATCCCGACATGAACGGCGGCCTGCACGAGCTCGATGCACCCATCCGTGTGCCCCACCATCACCAACCCCATCATCCTGTGCATCAGGATCACCGCCATCTTCTCGGCCGACAGCAGGTCGATGTGCGGCGCGTACGCGGCCTTGTTCTTCTTCGTCCGCTGCATCTTCTGCTCCCTCTCTATCGCCTCCTTCAGCGGGTCGAACCACCCGAGGAACAGCGCCTTCACGCGGGGCAGGTTCGGCGCCAGCCTCCGGTCCCTCATCTCCCGCTCCAGCTCCCGGTACTCCTCCACCATCCGCTCCCACGCCTCCGTCTCCGCCCGAATCTGCCGCCGCCGCAGCAGATTGTACTTCCGCCGGTCCGCCTCCTTCAGCTCCAGCTCGGCCTCCCGCCTCGCCTTCCGATACACGTTCTTCAGAAAAATCGGGTATATCCAGGGCGGGTCCTGGATGAATATCTTCGGGCGCGGGTCCCGGTCGCCGGCCGCCTGCTCGGTGGTCGGGCTCGGGAAGTCGGCGGCGGCGGGGAGGTTGTGGAGGACGTCGAGGTAGTTGTCGCGGACGGCGTCGCGCGGCGGGGGAGGCGGGACGGGGCCGGGGACGGCGGCGGGGGTTGAGATGGAGGGAGGACGGGGGAGGGAATGGGAATGGGGATGGGGAGGGGAAGGGGAAAGAGCGGGAGAGCTTGAAGGTGGAGACGGAGGAGGGCCGGCTGGGGAGGTAATGGAGGCCCCGGCGAGATGAGGCCGCGGGTTTCGAGGTGCGGAGACGAGCGGCGGAGGGAGGGGAGAAGGAGGAGGAGGGGAAGGAGGGGAGGCGGCAGCCATTGCCGTCGGCGGAGGAGGAGGAGGAGGAGGGAGGGGGGGAGGAGATAAGCGCCGCGCGCAGAGGAACGGGAAGGGGAGGGAGGAGGGAGGAGGAAACCTCCCTTAAACCTTGAGAAAATGTTGTGGATAAAAAAAAAATGATAATTATAATAAAACGAGATTCGGACAAATAAAAGATATTTTTCGAGAAAAATCGTGGAGGATTTCTAAGGTCGAAAGAAAAAAGGGTCCCCATTCCCTCGAAAGAAAAAAAATTATGTCGAATTCGAAAGGTGATTTAGATAATTTTCGTATCTACAAATCAAAAAAGAATTTTTTTTAATACTGAAATTGATTTTACAAACACAAGATGTAACTTACGAATTTCATTTTGTTTTTACTGTGCAAAAGATATGTTATGAGGATCATGATTTGTTAGTAATTTATTAAAATTTACTAATAATTGTCATCAAGAATTAACGCATATTGAATATGCCATTTACGGCTCCCGCGTTATGGAAAGAAGCAAAGTAAAAGTCTGTAAGTGATATGAGAGTTAGAGATAGGATAGATAGAAAAAATATGCTACTTACAAGATTTATTTTACTCTTTTGAATCTCAATCAATCATGGTAAATTAACCTTTTTCAAGATCTCAACGATAATTAATTTACTACCTAAAAAACACCAAAGTGTCAGAAGTAATTTATCTCCTCAAATGGAAATGTACTTAATTTACCATCGGAGAGAATTTGCTAATTGTGAGAATTAATTTACAACCATCATGGAAACAAAATCAGGAAATAGGACCATAATTATTTAACATAAAAGTAATTCACTAATAAAAACAGAATTTACTATTTTCAGGGTAATCACTCCTTTACTCCTTGGCTTTTATAGATGGTAGAGATGGAAGTAATTTACTATCTTACATAAGGGTGATTACTTAGAATAATAGAAGTATAATGGAAACTTAGCAATTGCGAGAAATATTTTAGTTATTTATTATAGAAAAGAGTAAATATTTTATCATAAAAAGGATATTGCTACCCAATTACCACGCTAGTGTTATAATTTTGGTTAAACGTAGAGTTAGCACTTTCCTTATTTTCTCTAAGAATTTAGCTCTAAATTGTGCTATTATGAGAATGCCTAGGCTTGGTAGTTTCCAAATAGAATAGTACATTAACTCAAACTCATACCAACTGACCTGGTAAATGGGCTAAACTCCTTGTGATCATATTACACTTATTGCTAGCAACATTTATCGATTGAAAGTTTATTTGTAGCTCATTTTTCTCAAATAGTCGTATATGGTGATTCATAAGTTAATAATTTTCAATCATCAAGATTTCACTTAGGAAGGACTTTGCTTCAACTAAGCTCGAGGAGGTTGGCATGGGTTATAGTTCCTCTATTCGTGGATCAATGAGAGACTGACACGTGACACGGAGAGGGCACATATTGAAACAAGTATGGTGGGGCATGAGCTGGATCAACGTGGGTCTTTACGGAATCGATTGACAATTCTTACGTGGCACTTAGATCTCGACCCAACCTAACTAAGCTTTATTATTGCTCACATTCTCAAAATGAAATTATGTGGAGAGGAGCTCTCAAGAATGCTCTATTGCTCGAATGAAAGTAAATTATACATGTGAGGGGAGAGCTCCCCTATTTATACTAGAGTACCTCTAATTATAACCATTGATTTCTGCATGATTTAAACAATATAAAATCTCAATACACTTGTAATTGATCAGACAGTAAAGATTCATTTGATCTAACAGTGGTGGTTGTTGATTCTCGTCAAATTAATCCCATAGTGGAGATTAAATCTATTCAATTTTTGAGGGCATCAATCCTCGCTAAACAAATTTGATGGGAGAAATTGAATCACCTTATTAATCCAATGGCTCTAAGGAACCCCTTTGGATCAATGATGTGGTGATCCTTTGAATAGACGAAGTGACAAATTTTTGTCCCCGGCGGTTGGGGTTGGGGTCGGGGTCGGGGTCGGGTTGCCAGCATTTGATAAATTGAATGATACAACTACTATTCTAGTGGATGGTTTGTGGCCAAGCACTCTCCAGAGGTCGGCAGGTTAGAAATGCACAAATTCGGACCGGTTTGCGCCACAGCGGCACGTGAAGGCGCATCAAGCATGGTTTCACGATTTGGAGCAAGTTGGTCACGCATCGCACCGGCGGTTGCCTCGACCGGTCAATGCTTCTGAGGTGGTTATAGGCGACATCATTTTCTACTAGCTAACGGCAGGTCTACTCATTCTCCTTAACTTTGCTTGATCTTGAATCTCACTTCTACGGTATTTTCGGGGGGAGGGGAAAGCAAAGTAGGGGGAAAACTGCACAAAATTTCTAGTTCTATATCTCGCCTCTCTCTTGCTTGATGCACTTGTCTGACTTTTTTTTTTTTTTTTTACCATTCACTTGAAAAAGTCTAGTGAATACAAGTATAGAGCTTCATAACTTAATAAATCAAACAGGGTAGGCGGGAGATTTATAATTAGGCAATTTATCTGCTGGGCCTTAGCGATGCAATTCATAATTTTATTAATTTTTCCAGCTGCAGTGGGCCAAAGTGAGGCCCCAGAAGTTCCCCAAAGGAGGCGTGAAAGGGCCTCCTCTCTTTGTGATGCACAGAACTGTCCTACTTGAAGACACTCGACCCGCTGGGACCAGCTCGGGCCAAATTGCACATCGTCAATTATTCATGTCGGAACATTGGTTCACGGTTCCGATAAATAGATCGGTAAAACAGTTTGCATAGCAAAAATCAAGGCAAAACTACCTTGATCTGCAGGCTGAAGTATGTTGGAAAGATCACTGAGAGAGCTTGTATACGTGAGCTGCCAGAAGTCCCCATGCTTTACGGTACCTTCAGAAGTTCTTTCGCAGCAGAGAAGCTGTTATCTGCATTTATCTTGATCTTGAGGCCCCCTGGCTTTTACACTAAATGGTATTGTTCAAGTTTCGACGGTGAAAGAAAAAGCTCGGGACTTGCCAGACCCGAGCAAGCCCGGTTAAGCACTGTTCCGCCATATAAGTATTAGCCACTCTTAGGCAATTAATATATTTTTCTTAAAGTACAATGAGACCCAATCAAGAATCCTAGCTCACCAACGCTCTCCTCAAGAGTTTCTTGTATCATATAAATACTGTCGGATGCATGTACAGGTAACTGTTGCATCATGCACCCAATAATAATCTATCTACCCATCTGGCCTAAGCGGAACTTAGTTATGCGATGCTGGACAATCTATGAATCCCTCGACATAAATCATCATCCCGTAACATTCTGTTATAAGAGCGTCGCAATGGCAATTTTGAGTTGATAAACAATGAACTACTTATACTAGATGAATATATGTTTTAGTGCTACACTTGCTCTCCTTGTCTGCAGAACGCTCATTTTAATAGGACAGAGATACGCCTTCAATTTCACTTGATGATCTAAAGCCTCAGTGGTCTGCTGCTTCTATGAATCATCAATCAGTCTTTTTCAATAGATGTCATAGAACTGGCCGGAGAATCAGACAGAACTTCACAGTTGAGCATTCTAATAAGGCTGTTTCATATCCTAATCCTAATGATGTCCTGGATGAGCTTTTAGCTTGCAGACAAAGATAAAGAGAAAAAGAGAACGAATTTAAAGTGCAGTGAGCGACCAAAAGGGTCCTCAACAATTATTTTTTCGAGCTCAAACCTTGCAACTCCATCGAAGACCCACACAAAAACCAATATACACTCATATCAATTATGAATACATAGAAAATTGTCCGTCATTCGCAATTCACAAAACAGGAGCATGAATATCAATATCCTAGCAAAAGTGAATCATCTGTCTCACATGTATCAATTTACAGATTTCAAACTGAAAATCTCGATTCTGTACATCATCAACCGGAGTCAAAATCAAAGTAATCTTTCATTACCAACACAGGAAGAGAGGCGAGACGATTTTGTGCAAAGTCCATCAAAAGCATATTCCAAATCCAAGATCATGCAGGGAATATATTGAGGTTAGTTGAAGAGCTGTTCCCATAATTTCTTGCTTGATCAGAGCCAGAAGTGCAACATAGCCTGCTGAAAGAAACATATAGTCTATAATTCTGATTCATGATAAGCAGAAGATCTGTCTGAAAGCTACTGCAACATAAAAGCAAAAGCAGGCTAATACTAACTTTGGATGCAGGTTTACAAATGGAAACATGCCAAGATAAAGAAAAGTAAAGAGAGGCCCGTACTTCCGTTATGGTGAGCAGGGGCAAGTCGTAAAGTTGAGTGTCTTTCCTTTTGTTCTCACGCCTCATCTCGCGCTGTATTGAATTCAGTTGTTCTCGTATCTCCTTCAGTAAGTTCATTTCCTCTTCATTTTCATGGATGATTTCGCAGCTCTAGAATTCCTCTCTGTCTCAAGCCGTTCAATTCTTTCACTCAGCTGTTGAAACTCAGACTGATGTTTGGGTACCCTGGCTCTATGGGCTTCTTGAAACCCATCACAGTCAGCGCTCATCTTCTCTCTCAGTCCAGAGTTAGATGGCATCTTATCATGGTTTAGTGAAAGCAGCATCTTCTTTATCCAGTCAGTTTGATCAGTGACCAAATCCGGCTTCCCGAGCCGATCTTCGCCTTTAGATTCCTTCTTACTCCATTCTTTCACCTGAACGTCATGACATTTACAGCTCTCGTCACTCTGTGGTACTTCAAAAATATCTTGAATACTTGTCGGACTAGCAGAGTTCTCAACTGCTTCCTCTGTGGAGAGGTTTTCACAATGGTTCATTTGATCAGACTTTGCATTGTCCCATTCACCTGCAGCATAACAAGGTGGTGCACTCACACAGGAAACAATAGCACAGGACCTAGACACGCCATTAGAGTAGTGATTATTATCCTGACTAGTGTCCTTATATTCCGATATTTCATTCACGTGATTCCCTAATCTTCTGATCTGCTCCCAAACTGGACTGAAATCCCCATTCGACGAATTTTTCAATTTGCTCTCGGAATTCAAGCTCTCGCCCATACCTTCCAGATGGGGATTCTCTTCAACTATTCTCGAAACCACGTCTAGATTAGGGAAAACAGATTTCGGCCTTTTCATGATGCCTTTCTGTGTAATAGGATCCTTCAAGCAAATTGGAGGTGAAGAGTTCAGTCTCCTCACACCGCCGCCATTCAATCCTTTCCCACCATTGGAGACATCTCCTCTTTGCAAAAACAGATTATCCAGAAATCTACTTTCACTGGGTCCCAAATCAGTGTAACCCATGCTTAGAAGCTTATACCGATAAGCTTGGACTTGGAACTCGAGCGAAGCAATCTCCATCTCTTTCTGGTAAATAACATCCTCAAACACTTCCAGGGAGAGGTCGGCATGACACATCTTCTCCTCGGCCATTCTCTTGTACTGATCGGCCTCCATCTTGACGGCCGCCTTTTCACCCTGCAAGCGCAGTATCATTGACAAGGCCTCGCTGGCAGCGGTAGCAGACGATTCCCGCTCTTCATCTAATTCATCGTAGAGTTTCTGCAGGAGTTGCTGCTGAGCAAAGAGCGCTTCTTTAAGAGCAGCAGCATCCGTTTCAGGCATCCCCAAACAAACGCCAATCTCGGCCATGTATCAGCCTGGAATCGAGCCAACCCGCCTCTGAATCGGACAAGAAAGAAGAGATTTTCTTACTCGAATCAACAAGAACCCAGTGTCACAGGCTCAGTGACCAATCTTGACCCTCTCAAAACATTTTTTATCTACGTCTATCTATCTATGCAGAACTACAGACGAATGGAACCCGAAACGTTCACTCCTATTTTCAACAAATCATGGGAACAAGAAGACAACCAAACGAACGCAAGAAAATTTCAAAATGAGAAAAAGTGAAAAACGACGGTGTGGACCATTACACGTACCCTTTTCCTTTGGCGGAGAAAAACTCCCTCTAACTCCGCCTTCTTTCAAAGGAATGCAGAAGAAAAAGCAACGCCCACCACGCCCATCTCCTCTGACGCCCCGAGAAGTCCAAGAAACGGCAGCCAAGAACCGCCCGTTAAGCCTCGGCAGAGGAACAAAGGAGGAAAAGGACCCAACAAGAAAGCAAGAGGGGAGAGCTCGCCGGCGGGAAAGGTGGCGCTTAAAGGGTCGACAAGACGAGGCGGCGAAAAGCCATCGATTTGGCCGTTGGAAGACTCAGTCTTGCAGGCACCAAAGCAGCCCCAGATGGTTGCTTTCCGCGAAGGAAGGAGGAAAAGGAGGAGGAGGAGAAGAGGAAAAGATCAGATCTTTGCGTTGATTGCAAAGCAGGTTATTCGATGGCGGAGAGGGGGTGGTCTGACGGAGAAACGAAGATTAGAACTCACGAACTACTCCCCGCAAGAACCAACTCACTTTCCCTATCAAGAAACGGTATTGGCGCTGAGAGGTGGGGGGAATATGGAATTAATATCTAGAAAAAAGACAAAAAATAATTAAAACAGGTCGGAAAATGGAGTTTTGTAATTATTGTTTGAGGATTCTGGTGAAGAAAAAAACTAATTTGATTCTTTTATTAACTTGCCATTTTTATCTGAATGACAATCGGATTGATTAGAATTAGTTAATGCCCTTAGAAGAACTATCGAGATCAGAAGATTTTATTTATATATGATTATTATTAGCATGTAATCTGATTTGGGTAATTATTGCTCGCATTATGATGATATAGTGTTCTCACTTGGTGAAGCGACCATTGTCTTAAACTTTTTTAGAATTGAAGATTTCATTTTCAATAATGTTTTATTTTGTTGAGTATAATAAATGCATTAGGAACTTTGTAATTTACGAGAAAAAAAGTGAATTAGTTCTTCCAGGGAAATATACCTGGTTTGACTACAGCAATTCAGGTTCTAATTGGCGATAAAATCCAAAAGGGATATGCCCCTTCGGTCTAATTTTGGAACATTTATCCTTGACTTGCGTTCCATCTGTGTTGGCATTGTCGTAATTTGCGTCCCTGAATCCATGATTACCATAAATTACAGTTGGCCCCACCCTTTGCTCTTTCCGTCTTATCGGGTGGGCGCGCTGGAGTTTATCCGTTAAGAAAAGGGAAAATTACCCATCGAATTTCTCCCTATTTCAATATAATTCCTAATTAATATTGCCAAAAATTTAAATTAATAAAATGATAAATATTGAATAGTTCCACATGGTTCAAGGACAATCAATAGGTTTCCATCTTTCCCACATCAGAAAGAGAGTTGGGGGTTTCAGGAAAAATTAGGGTGAGGATGATTGTAATTTCAAATATACTTAAGGAAATAGAACAAAAATTTGATAGTAAAAGTTAGAATAACAATATAATAAAATCAATAAAAAGAAATAGTTTGAGGATCAAATTGAAAATGTATCAAAAATTCAATAATTGTATTAAATAAATTAAAAATTTAGGGACGTATTACATATTAAGTCAAAATTCTAAAATCGCAATAAGGATCACATTACACGTCGGGAGTTGAGGTTCAATAATTATTCATGTCGTTACTTCTTAATTAAATAAAGTGTGCGGGGAACGTGAGGACCCCGCACGTGCCGCTCCTTGGCCGCGAGGAACGTTTAAGAGCCATCAAGTACGTAAACATCATTTGATTCCTCCACCTCCTCCTCCTTTTATTTTTCTTTTTCCGACATTTTTCTTTTCGGTCAAACTTTTTCCGACTTTAAAAAGCAGTTATTATGGCGCTTCCAACGGCTACTAATGCGGTGTCGCCCCGCGTGCGAAGCGGGGCCCACCCCGCCGCCGACCCTAGGACGATCCGAAAGACGGTGCGAGGAACGTGGCAGTTAACGAGGCCGATGTTGACTCCAATAAAAAAAGAAGACCTAGTCAACTGCGCCACGTTGATAAAATAAATTTATAAATATGCTATTTTTTAAATTTATTTAAAGAACTTATTGAGGGAGAATCGGACCTGGTGAGAATTAAACAAGAATTCCGCCGAAGAAAATCATAGAATGAGCTGCATTCATGCTTAAATTGGGCGTCGATTTTTCTTTTTAAATAATCTATCCAATTGACTTTTTGAATTTAATGTCGATATTTATTCATTTTCAACTTTTCAAAAATTGTAATGTTTCCATGTTCTTCCTATTTTTGTGATTTAATGACACGCGGGTTGTAATGAAAGTTTTAAGTTAAGGCGCTCGAGCTTATATATTGTCTTTTTTAGTGAAAAAGTTACTTATTTTTGCCACCAAAATCTAAGTTATCGATCCTTGAGAAAAGTTATGTCACGATACGTTGTCACATATGTTATTATTTGTTTGTTTCGAAATATGCAAGCTTTTCCCATTAAATCAAATCGGGACCTACGAGATTTGTTAAAAAGAGATGTGAAAGGGCAATTAAAGATGAAAGTCACTCCAAACAAACTCATTTAATATATATTAATCTACTACTTGAATTCGAGAACTTGTCCATCTGTGCCAGTTCATCCACTAAGGATGTATATGATAACTATTCTATTTATGTTCCAGAATAGATTTTCACTTCTGTTCCAAAACTTTTTTTTTTTTTTTTTTTTCGTTCTACACTTATTTTTGAAATAGAAACATGTTTGGTAAAATTATTACATTTTTCTATTTTTGCAATAGACTTTTACTTCATAAATAAGTTTAGAACAAAAATCAGATTTTTTTTTTTTTTTTACTTCTCCATTTTTGAAACAAAAATAAGAAATAGTTTCTCTTTTCTACTTCTCACCCAAAGGACTCTCTCCCTACCCTAGTATCATCTTGATGCCTCCCTCACTGAGGGACTCTCCTTCATAGCTCTAAGCTCTCTACTCCTCGCTTGGCTCGATGCCGTTGTCGACTCCGATGATGTCCCCCTCGCCAGTGACTCCATCCTCCTCGTTAGCATTGACTTCGTCTTGTCGTTGACCCTCACTTCACAAGGCCTTCATCGCCTTCGACTCCATCCCCCTTGCTATCAACTCCATCCTCCTTGCTGGCACCAACTCCTCCTCCTCATATTGTCCAAAGGCCCTGAAGTTTCACAGTTGTCCAAAGGCATCTTCTTGGTTGACGACCACGACCCTCTTCAATCTCTCTCTCTCTCTCTCTCTCTCTCTCTCTCTCTCTCTCTCTCTCTCTCTCTCTCTCTCATCTTTGTTTCGCATTTGTCCAAAGGTGTTGAAGTTCAATTTTGGGTTTGTGTTGCAGGTTCCTCGTCGGAATCTCCTCAATACTTCTATCCTTGCCTCAAGCCCTCTACGCTTCTCTATAGTGAGCTTCTGATTGGTTGATTGTAGTCTATGCCAAGTTAATATAATGATCCAAGAGGTCGATTGTGGTTCAAGCCTACGCTTTTGTCTATTGAGTTGTTGCCTTCAAGTTTTGTAAGATATAATTTGGGAACTTCTATCTATCAAAGTGCCATTATTCATCGAGGGAAAATTTGTTTTTTTTTTTTGGAGGGGCCTGTAAGGGCCTTGGAAACGTCAATGTTTTAAGCCAAATCAATCTCTATCCACATTGGGTCCTATATTTGTCCATCTCTTTCCTTGGATGATATAGATGCCATGAATACGAAGAGGTTGGATTATTTTATTTGATTTTTTTATCTCTTCTCTAGCTAGAGAAAGAAAAGTAACTGATTGATATAATGACAATAGAACCACCAAATCGTTGTAAGAGGTTTTATCTGATAATGTTTATATTTTGTTTTGTTGTTTTCTACGATCTCACTATTTCAGAATAAGTTAACTAGATATGGACAATTTGCACTCAAGACATCAAGAGACTTAAATGAGACAAACCTAAAAGTTTGCCCATTGATTTAAGAAGCCCATTTTATCCATATGACCTTTTTTTGATCTCTTTTGCATGGAAACATGTGTTACTCAAAAATATGTTAATCTCATGGACTCTAAAATTAAATTGTACTACATATACATGGATGATGGTTGTTCCTATATAAACAATATAAAGTAGGGTATTTGGCCATAACCGTATTGAAAGTCAGCAAATTATTGCATGTGTGCATATTTGAGGTCATGTATTGCTTGGAACATATTCTATGATAATCAATGCCAATGAGCTCAAGGGGTATGTAGAGGTAATGTTCGTGTATTTATTTGAAATGGTTGTTCTAATATATGGATGCAACTATGCAAAAATGAATGAACCTTCCCTAAATTAGAGTGCACAGCCATGCTTGTTGTGCTCCTTGTGTATTCCCACTTTGCATTTATTTCAGATTTTAGGTGGATGGCATTTGTTCATGTGTGGATTTTTGGTTGATATTTGGGGGAGGATAACATCTGAATTAGCTATGGAAAGAGTTGAGGCCTTTTTGGTCCACTTTGTAGAACATATTGATTTCAATTCGACAATGAAATTAAGGAAAGTTTTAAAATTGTCCAATTTTTAGTTACAACCACCAAAACATCTGAAAACCAATTGTGTAAAGAGAAATCGGACATGATTTTTGTATGCACAACTGGAGAACTAAGGGAAGGTGGTAGTTCTACTACACCATTGCCCTTTTCATTCCATTCCTTATAAACTCTCACATGCTAATTCTTAATGGGATATATTCATATAACTTTATTACATTGTAGTTGATTAGTTGGGTATCTTTTTACAGTTAGAAAAGAATAAAGATTTTACACTAGAGAAATGTTTCTATGTGCTAGGTGCTTTTCTTGGACCAATGAGGTATACTAGTTCTCTTTAAGATTTTTCATGAATGGCATCTTTCCGTCTATATTTATTCTAAGATTATGAAATATGACTCACCTTCCAAGAATGTTAGGTGTCCTTTTTGTTGCATCAAGTTCTTCAATGGAGATTTGTCATTACTCAAATCACTATCGATTATTTAATCTACTTTGACCGGTGTAGTGTGATGAATACTTTAACTTGTTCCTTTTGCTTGCAACATATGATTGCTTGTGCAATCTCATATGAGGATGTCCTCTTTTAATTATTTGTTCATTTGTTTTGTTAATAGTCATAAAACATTACATTGATGTGATCTTGACATCAAAAAACTTCTATGCTTTAACTAGTACATCAATTGATATGGCTCATTTAATGCTTAATCAGTTAAGGTCAAATGGTGTCCCCAAAAGAGGCTTTTTATGGCAAAGTGGACTGAACCTTTGACTAATAAACTTATAAGTTTGTTGGTACCAGATGCAAAAAGGGAAATCATGTCACATGTACCTACAACAAAACAAGATAGAATGAATTTAACAAACGGACAAGACTCCACTTTAGTATAATTTAGTTGAAGAACAGAGTCAACAAATTGAAAAGACAATATAGTAGTTTCAAGAAGCTTTTGTTACAATCTATATTTGAATAAGATAATATAAACAATACAATTGGTGTGGATGATCAAAGTGTATGAGAGTCTCACATTAAGGTATTACTTGGGTCATTTTGTTTTTATTGTGGATGTAAGCTTTTATTATATTGTTGATGTATGTCATTATTGTGAAAATTATAGGATAATAGCAAATGAGCTAAATTCAGGAAGAATGGGTTTCCTTGGTATTCTGATTTATGTATTGTGCTCAATGATACATATGTTACTGGCAAATATGCAACGAGAAATGTAGAAAAAGTGGTAGTATACTTGAAGGGAGATGACAATGGTGGTGATCTAGGTAGCACGGACACTCTCTAAGACCCTTCGTGTCGTGTCCGACACTCCGACACGTGTCCGACACGCGGTCAACGCGAGTCGGAAAAACCGACACGTGGTCAACTGCCTCCGACACGCGAGTCGAAAATTCCGACACGTGACTTCGACACGCATGGGGTTATTTTTATAAATTTTCAAAACTTTTGGGGTATAAATATAAATATATGAAAAAAATAAAAAAAAATAAAAAATAAAAAATAAAAAGGTAAAACTTTAGTCAACGCAGGGTTCCTTTCCTTCTGGACTCTTGAACTCTTCTCTTCCCTCTTCAGTCAGACTCGCACGCACCTGAGCAGAGCACTCTAGTTCTCTTCTTTTGCCATGAGTGTTGCCGGTATTGCTTTGCCGGCCGCGCGGGCCACCCCACCGCCACTAGTCGGCGTCGCCGACTCATCGTAGCCCCCCGCGCCTCAGCCCCACCCGTCGCCACAATCGCCTCCAACCCCGCCTTCGTCTCTCTCGCAAGCATCGAGCCGTCGCCCCAACGGCGAGCCATCGCCTCTGCCTCTCACAGGCGTTGCTCTTCTTCATCTTGCGATTTCGCTCATCTCAGGTTAGCATCTTGGATTTCTTTATAATGCGATTTGGGATTTTTCGGCAAACCCTAGAGTTAGTTCGGGGAAAGGGGGATTAGTGAATGTTTTGTTAGATACTTCTCAACTTGAAAGTTCCAAAATTGAATGAAATAGATGGAGCTCATTGTTGGCTGTGCTTGTTGATGTCGAAAAATTGGAGCAGGAACCCTCTGTCTAATATTTTTTCTTTCTTTCCCGAAGAGGAAGCCCGTCGATTCGCTGAGGGCGTTGTTTGGTGACGATTACTACATCTGTCGGTTTCAGGTGAGTGATGATTAGAGATGTGATTATGGGTTGATTCGGTTATGTTGACTTGATTGACCGTTGTGGAGATTTTTGTTGGTTTTGGGATGTGTAGCGAGTTCTTTGCCTAAATTGAGGCTGTGAATCAATAGAGCTGACTATAATTGGTTACCAACGATGACCTGATGGTGATGGAGTTAATGGCTCTAGTTTTTGTGGCTTCTAATAAATCTGGGATAAACGACTTTTCCTTTTAAAAAAGTTGTCTTGAGAACAGAATTGGCTCTCAAATTGGATCACCTTGAGTTTGCTGTGGCACCATTTGAGTAGATATATAGGCGGATACTAGTAGTATACTACAAGAAGACCTTTCGTTTTGGTGTTTCTACGTATAGCAAGTGGGTCCTTCATAATGATGGCTAAATCTGCTATGACGCCTTGATCTCATCTATCACTGGCAAGAACAGCTTCTGAAGTTCTTCATCTATTTGTTTTGCGCCTATCATATCGCTAGGATTATCTTCAGAATATCCTGAGGGAGGACAATCCGCTAGCTAAGTAAATTTTCTAGGTTTGGTTACCTCAATAGTTAATGTTGTTTCCCTGCTTGGACCTTGGTTATTTTGTTTTTGCATTTTATCAACTTTTATTCTCCAAATAATTCCTTTTACTATTTTAACGATTTATTGCCATTGTTTCGGGTTATCCTTTTTCTTGGTTGTTCATTCTTTCCTGTTGATTGATTAACTGCTGTCGACAGTTTTTTTATCTTCCTATTGAAAAGGAAGTGTCCTTATGAAGAAGTTAAATGAATATTTTCCACATTTTTTCTATAATATTGTTCAGGTTGGTTTAAACAGATATGCAGATCATTGTGTACTGGCATGCAGCTAAGTGTTTAGTCATGTGAGAGCAACAAAATTGGATTGGGTCCAATTATGGGACCAACTCATAATTTGTTGCTTTGATGGTTTGACTTCACTTCTTGTTTCTAGTTAGGATGCTTTGAATTTAATGTGCTGCCCATAAATCAGACACGAGAGAGTTCCCTTTCTATCATCACAATCGACTGTGTTTATATGTGTTAAGTGCACGTGTGAGATGTGAATGCAGAGAACAGTTTCGCACAAGATGCTTGAAGTGAAAAAGGAGCAATATAATGCACCCAGTTTAGGCTTTCGATCCTCTTGGATCTCTCCATTATTAGAGTGTTGAACTTCGCTTGCCCCTGCATGAGCACTCTGGCCCTTAACTTGTGGAATGCCTAAAATTGAAGTTTTTCACCAGTTTACAGCTGTAGAACCAGAGCAAACTAAATTGATAATCTGCTCATTCTTGCTGCTGTTCTTTGCCATTTGCTGCTGTATAGCTGCTGTTCTTTGCACACTGAATTGATAATCTGCTCATTCTTGCTGCTGTTCTCTGCCATTTGCTGCTGTATAGTTGCTGTATTGCTGCTATATTGTTGTTGTTCAATGCTGTTGGCTATTGTATTACTAAGAAACTTTATAGCAATTGATAATAACATGTTTATTTTATTTTTTTATTTTTTTCAGAATGTCTTCAAGTTCAAACATGGCTAGTAGTACTTCAAGCACACAACAACCTACCTCTATCAATGAAGTTGTAAAACAACCATTATGGAGGTATGTTACTAAGTTAGTTAATCATACTAATGCGGGGGGAAATTTGTCTTGGAGATGCAACTTTTGTCAAAAAGATTATAAGAGTTCATATACAAGAGTAAGGGGCCATTTGATGATGATAAGTGGAAAAGGAATTGGAAAGTGCACAAAAGTAGAAAAAAAAGATCTTTTGGAGATGGAAAAATTAGAGGAAGAGGTCTATACTCAATTAATGAGTATTGCAACTAGAAATGTACCTTTGCCTCTTGCTAGTTATTCACTTAGTGGTGGTGGTGGTGACGAAATGGATTTATCATTGAACTCCAAAAAAAGGAAAGGTAGAAGTGGGAGTGGAAAATCACTTGAAAATGTATTTAATATGACTCAACGGGAACGTCTGGATTGTGAGATTGCTAGGATTTATTCGGCGGGCTTGCCGTTTAACCTAGCAAGAAATCCTTATTTTCAATCCGCTTTCACTTATATCGCTAATTATAATATTGCGGGTTATGTACCACCGAAATATAATTTGTTGAGGACCACTTTGTTGCAAAAAGAGAAGGCAAATATTGATAGATTATGTGCACCTATCAAAATCATGTGGAAGGAGAAGGGTGTAAGTATTATGAGTGATGGATGGAGCGACTCACAAAGAAGACCACTTATTAATTTCATGGCGGTATCGGATAGAGAACCGATGTTTATAAAATCAGTTGATTGCTCGGGAGAAACAAAAGATATGCATTTCATTTTTAACTTGCTGAAAGGAATTATTAATGAAATTGGGCATGAGAATGTGGTTCAAGTAATTATGGATAATGCTTCAAATTGTAAGGGTGCGGGACAACTCATTGAGCAAGAATTTCCATCCATTATGTGGACGCCTTGTGTGGTGCACACTCTTAATCTAGCTTTGAAGAACATTTGTGCCGCGAAAAATATGGAGAGCAATCAAATGGTTTATGAGGAATGTAGTTGGATTTCAAATATTGTTAAGGAAGTTATGCAAATCAAACATTTCATCATGAACCATTCTATGAGATTAGCAATATACCATGAGTTTGTTAGCTTGAAGTTGCTTTCTGTAGCGGATACACGTTTTGCTTCGATGATTGTGATGCTTAGAAGATTCAAGTTGATAAAAAGTGGTCTTCAAAGCATGGTGATTTGTGACAAATGGAATATCTATCGAGATGTTAATCAAGAGAAAGCTAAGTTTGTCAAGGAGAAGGTGTTGGATGATTTTTGGTGGGATTTGATTAATTATATACTTTACTTCACGGCTCCTATTTATGATATGCTTAGAACTTGTGACACTGATAAGCCTTGTCTTCACTTAGTTTATGATATGTGGGGTTCGATGATCGAAAAAGTGAAGAAAGCTATATATGCACATGAAGTGAAGAGGCTAGATGAGAAATCCACATTTTATGAGGTGATTCACACAATTCTTGTAGATCGTTGGACAAAGAACAATACTCCACTTCATTGCTTGGCACATGCCTTAAATCCTAGGTAAGTTCTAAAATTGTATGAGATTATTACTTTAATAGTTATTATTTCTTTAACATGATAATATAATACTCTTCTTCTTTATTATTGTTTTCTAATTTTATTTTATTTTATTAAATAAATGTACTATAGTGATCAATGGCTTGACGAAGATCCTACTCGAGTTTCTCCATATAAGAATAAGGAGATCAACCAAGAAAGACTGAAATGCTTCAAGAAATACTTTCCTAACTTGGATGAGCGCAATAAGGTGAATTTGGAGTATGTAGATTTTGTGAGTAAAAATGGGGATTTTAGAGATTTTGATTCAATTCAAAATCGATATTCTATGGATCCTAAGGCTTGGTGGGTTAATCATGGTGCATGTTCACCGATGCTTCAAAGCATAACCTTAAAGCTTCTTGCACAACCTTCTTCTTTATCATGTGCTGAGAGAAATTGGAGTACTTACTCATTTGTGCATTCAGTGAGTAGAGATAAGATGACCCCAAAACGTGCAGAAGATTTGGTTTTTATTCATAGCAATCTTCATCTTCTATCAAGAAAAAGCTCACAATATGTAGAAGGAGAGACTAAGATGTGGGATATTGGCGGAGATGCATTTGACTCATTTGAAGATGTTGGGGTGCTTAAAGTTGCAAATCTTTCACTTGATGAGCCGGAGATGGAGTCTGTTTTTTTTTTTTTTTCAGAAAAAGTGGATAATGTGGATGAATGACTTTTTGTTATATTACTTGATGGAATATTGATTGTTTTTTTGCTTATTGTTAAATTTTAAATTTAATAGTGGAATGTGGATTTCTTGTTTTTTCTTTCAAGTTTTATGGATTATTACAATGAAATGTAGTTGAATTTGTCAAATTAAAAAAATGAATGATATTAACAAATGTAGGATTAATATTTTTAATATAGATTAATTCTAGGCTCTTTTTATTATTATTATTATTTAGTTATTTATGCATTTATATATAAAAATATTTATTTAATATTTAACGTGTCGGAATGTGTCGGAATTCTCTACTTTTTGAGAAATGGCGTGTCGCGTGTCGTGTCGTGTCGTGTCGCGTGTCACGTGTTGCGTGTCGATGCTACCTAGGTGGTGATGGTGGTAATGTAATAGGTGATCAATAGGAATTGGATGAGCACTATACTGATGAGGGAATCTTTATATATAACGTGACTACTACCTTATATTGTAATAAATACAAGTTGGATAAAACTCCAAATTCCAAGAATATGAGAAAGAGTAACACATATGATGTTAGTAGCACTTGCAAAGCCATTCAACAAATGATTAAATTCAAAACCAGTCAATCAACAAGTGGTTTGTGACCTCAAACGCCCCATCAACTATAGACCTACTCGATAGAAGTTGTGGTTGCCATCCTACATGACATGCTTGATTTGAAGCAAAATCTTTTTAACAAAGTTGTAAACCAATGATATCTTAATGCCACTAGGAGAGAGGCTTTCATTATATCTCTACTTGAAAGGAGATGTGGATTTATTAAATCTCTTTAAGTAGATCTTGAGAAATATGTTATGAATTTATTTTTGGCTTAATTTTACCATATTTGAGATATTTTGGTTTTTTTTTTTTTTTTTTATGATGCAACTATGAAAAGTTTGTGGCTATTGTTAATTGTTATTGGATTATTTACTTATATATTGAGTTTATGTTCTTATTTCGTGTTATGGCATAGGTAACATGGAGATGGATGAAAGTAACGTGTATAGTGATCAAGTAGCAGCAGGTGAATTAGTTGAATTAGATTTTGATTGTTTTGATATTGATATATTGATAGCATAGTTATGCATTATTGTGGTGAATATATTATGCATACGAGAGAACCTATAAGGGATAGCATATTATCAGGACTCGAATGGATGATGAAGGTTCTTTATAGACGTTTAGATAGAATATGTTAAACTTTTAGAATAGAGAGATACATATTTCTTAACCTTTGTAATTCAATAAAGGTAAGAGAATGGTTGGAAAATAGTTGATATATAAGGGTAGATGAATAAATTATGATCTTTTTATCTATAATTTGTCACAAGAATTCGAATAGAGATTTATGTAAGAAATTCCAACGTTCAGCATAAAATATTAGCAAGGATTTCACTATAGTGCTAAAAGCAGTTCTCAAACTAATAAAAGAGATTATCATACCACATTCATTTGATCTTGTCTCAAATGAGATTCTTATGGATCCCAACCATAAACTTTACTTCAATGTAGGATTTTTATACATTCATTTACACTATTAGTTTTATTTTGTTGCTAATCTTGTATAATACTAGTTTTTGATAAAACGACAAGGTTGCATAGGTGCTATTAATAGTACTCATGTTCATCCTTCTGTACTTGTGTCGAAGCAAATCTCATTTAGAGGCAAAAGAGAAATTACAACTCAGAATGTGATGTGTGTACATTCGTTTGATATGAAATTTACTTTTGTGTATGTTGATTGATAAGGATTTGCTAACGATTATTGGGTGTTATTAGCAGCACTCGAAGCTCTTCGCTTGGAATTTTATCAACCACCACTAGGTTTTTACTTGTTCTGTAAAGGGTAGTTTTCTTTATGATTGTATTGCAATTGCAAATCATGACCAATAAATAAATATATTGTTATAGGCAAATATTATGTGGTAGATTCTAGTTATGCATTAACTCCAAGATTCTTAACTCCTTTTAAGGATGAACGAGATCATCTAAATGATTATATAGATAGAGCGAGACGGCCAAGAATACCAAGAGAGTTGTTTAACTATAGGCATTTTTTGCGAAAGAATGTCATTAAGAGATCATTTGTGGCATTAAAGAATTGTTTCTTTATTATGAGATACATGCTTTCATTTGCAATTCAAAAGTAAGTGCACATTGTCAATGCATATTGTTAATACATATTATGCTATTTATAATTACATCCTATGAAGCACCGACACAGACACGCGACACGCGACACGACACGCCGACATGTCATTTCTCAAAAAATAAAGAATTCCGACACGTTCCGACACGTTATATATTAAATAAATATTTTTATATATACATGATTATTATTATATTTAAATTAATTTATTCAAATTCATAAATAAATAAATAATAAAAAAGAGCCTATAATAAATCTATACTAATAACATTAATAAATTTATTCATAAAAATTTCGAAAGACATTTTTTGACTTTAACAAAAGTTATCGATAAAATAAATAACTAACGAGAGATTAGAGTCAAAATAAATTTATATTTTTCTACGATGATCAAAATTTATTATTATTTAACATCTAGTGCTTTTATTTTTCGAAATAACTCTTTAACCCGTCTATTTTTATTTTTATTTTTTAACCTTACTATGTATTAATAAAGTTTTTTTTTTTTTTTTTTGGTCAGTCTCTACTCTATTCCTATTCTACACTCTCTCTCGACTTTTGCTTCGCTCTTTGCGGGCGTGGGAGTCGAAACCCACTTTTGAAACTTACGCGTCCCCACCCCATCCCCCCTGAGAAGGTGGAGATTTGAACTCCTCACCTCCCCATTCCATGTTGGAAGGGTGGCTACTGGGGCGAATCCCCAGTGATTATTAATAAAGCTATTTAACGTATAATATTTTTTTAGAGCTAAATGGGTCCCACTCATTTATTTCAGCCTCTGTTTTCTCTCCCCCCCACCCACTGCCTATCTATTCCCAAAGTCACACTGCATGAGATTTCTTTCTTCCCTAGAAGCTGTCGACGCGTTTGTCTCTCATTTGCTCTTCTTTCCAAAATTGAAAAAACCCTAGCAATCGCTTCTTTCTCCTCTCCCTTGCTCGGTCTCCATCTCCACCTCTCTCGCCGTTGCCTCGCCTCCGTTGCCCGCTTTGCCGTCATAGCCTCCATCCAGTCCTCCATTTGCGGTTTTCCATCTCGGTGTTGCAGTCGGCGGTCGCAGCCGACCAAGAAGATCGAGAAGGCTTCTCAGCGTCGCAGCCCTCCCTCGCCGTCGCTCGCAACGTCGCCTCGAACCCTCCATCACCTTCTTCCCTTCGCACCTGCAAATTCGCCCACAAACCTCTGGACACGCTCTGACGCGCGTGTCGGAAAGAGTTGACCACGTGTTGGAAACTTCGACACGTGTTGACCGCATGTCCGGGTGTGTCCGAGCGTGTCCGACACGTGTTAGCGTGTCCGACATGACACGGAGGCCCTCTGAACGTGTCCGTGCTTCCTTGATTACATCTAAGATCAAGATAAAAGGGATAAGAACTTTTCTCTATATGGAGATCCGAAGTACCTATATGGACTTACACAAGATGAGGTTACAGGCGATACATCGACCGAGGAGGGAATTGAGATGAACATGCTTGGAAAAAATATTGCTAATAAAATGGCAAAAGTTCATAAAATGCCGGAGATTCCATGAAATTATGTTTTTAGCTTTTGTAATGTATTTTCATTATTTTGTATTTGAGGATTTTCTATCTTAGCTCTTGTAATGTGATGTTACATTTGAGGATTTCCCTTATTTATAGTGGTCCTTTATGACAAGCTTCATCACACTTGGTAAATTTCGCCAATTTTGTAAAATTTGCTGCAAATTGTCTGATACCCTCTATTTTGTTTCTTTCTAAAACAGCCGTGCATGAATTAGGATTAACATGCATCAAGCACACGTGTGCTGGACACATATCACGGCTTCTTGCGTAGTAGACCATGGCGGCGATCGATGCGACACGCTAGCATGAATTTTTCGTAGTTTCCTCATCTATTTGTACGTGGTACATTGGAACATTGAGGATGATGTCTTTTGGACATCAATTTCTTGAAAAAAGTAACATTTTTTTTTCCAAAGAACACTTTAAGAGTTGGGTGCAAAAGTATTTGGTTAATGACAGTAAATCTTTGATTTTCATGGATTTATGCACTCAGGTTTCCGTGATATAAGGTTGAAGCATGAAAATTTTGTTGAGTTGCTTGTTTACTGTATTGAAGGGAATCTTCATGTGCTTGCGTATGAATTGGTGACCATGGGATCACTACATGATATACTACATGGTAACTAAAGCCTACTTGTCTTTTGTGGTTTAACGCTCTCGATATGTTTTATCCTATAGAGATAAAATATTCTAAGTAAATGGATTATTAGTTTACAAGAAGAAAAGGAGTTCAAGTTGCGCAACTATGCCCTATCCTTGACTAGACATAGAGAGTGAGAATTGCTGTTTATGTAACTAGGGGATTAGAATATTTGCACGAGAAGGTTCGGCTTCTATAATCCACGGGGATTTTAGATCTAGCAATGTGCTTCTTTTTGAAGTATTCAAAGCCAAAATTTAGGCACCTGACATGGCTAGCCACCTTCATTTTACTAGAGTTTAGGGAACCTTTGACTATCACACTCAAGAGTAATGTATCTAGATCTCTCTTTTCAATTGTATTGAGACCATTCATAAGTATATTGTTTGACTGTAATTGCCTATCTAGGTGGATGCTGAAAAATTGTGTGAAAATTTAGAAATTATGATTTAACAACTCTCACTTTGTATTTGGATTCATAAGCAATCGAAATTTGTAAGAATGAACATCTTACTTGCTCCAAAAGGAAAAATCTATTTTAAGAAATAAAAATTTTGTACTGTCATCAAATGAATTTTTATTTTAGAAAGAAAAATTGTGTTATTATTAAATGTGCTTT
Source organism: Eucalyptus cloeziana (assembly GCA_014182715.1). Classification (NCBI taxonomy): domain Eukaryota; kingdom Viridiplantae; phylum Streptophyta; class Magnoliopsida; order Myrtales; family Myrtaceae; genus Eucalyptus; species Eucalyptus cloeziana. The sequence continues at coordinate 32,638,779 of CM024636.1, forward strand.
TTTGCTCAAAAACTCATCTAAAAATAGAAATACAAAAATATATTTCTATTCCAAAAATCAATTTTTGAGCAAAATGGTTATCCCTAAGTAAACATCACCATTCGAAAACCCAACACAACCACTTGATCTGGTTCGAAACGGGTTGACCTATAAGCATCATGTTGAAGTGTGGCCCCCAAAAAAATAAAAAACAAAACAAAACAAAGGAGTGAACATCTGCTATTTTCAGCTTCCGCCACGTGGCCCCTTAGATTTGGGCTTAAAATCTGGGCTAAACCCACCAAATTCCTCCAAAAAATAACAATTCAACCCGCCGATTGGGGTACGACTAAAAAAAAAAAAACCCGCCGATTGGGCCTTGAGCGTTGGGCCTTTCTCTCTCATATGAGCCCATCCGCTGGCCTTCCTACTCGACATCGACCGAATCCCAATTTCTTAAAGCTGTCACGGCAATGGCGTGTCCATACATATACACAAGCCAGACGACCGACCGGTCTGCTCCCAATTACCCCAGCTCAGGAAGCATCCAGTGTCCCGTACTTTCGCAGCACTCGAGGCGACAACGACATGAAGTCCTTCTAGGTAATGCGTACGTACTTTACCCACTTCTCAGATCGCTCTGCGGGCTTCGAATTTCGCTGCCCTTTTCGTTCCTCTTCGGGATCTTTTCGTCGTTCTCAGTTCCTTTCGACGGGGAGAATTACCGATGGAGTCTGTGGGTATTCGTGGGTGACGGGATTTCTCACTCTGGGCATCTGGGTTCTCGTGGAATGGTGCAGGAGTTCGGAGACAGGAGCGTCGGAAGTGATCGCCTGATTGCTTTGTGTGGGGGCCCTTCAAAATGGTGCGGCTTTAGATATGATGTCTTCTTGGTTGATGATTGGTGTGAATTGTTTGGTTACGGAGTTTCTGGTTTCGTGCCCGTGACGTTTGAGTTGTTTTCTGGTGCTGGTTCGTGCGCACTTAATGTGGGTGTCTTCTGGCATGATACTTGGACCCTACAATTTCAGTTGATGGGAATTAGAAAATTGAAGTCCAGCAGCACTGCTTTAACATGACATTCTTTGAACATTGTGAATTCCCTTTATATTGTGCATGGTTCCTCAATAGTTGGACACGTCCTCCACCTCCTCAATTACCTGAATAGCCTGAAAACCCTTAGAGCCATTGTTAGTGCTTCTTGTTTTAAGGTTTGTGTACTTCATTGCTCACTTCGCTGGATCTGCTGCTATTGTTAGGACAGAGTTTGTCAGCTCAAAAGCTGAGAATATGGACTTCATTGTGAATTCCATATGTGGATGAATCTGAATTTAGTTGGAATTGCGGAGTTCAGTCCATAACACTGTTTGGGCCTGATGGGTATGCCCAAGTGGATTGATTCTTGCTCTTGTGCTGGATTTTTTCGACAAAAGATGAAGTTTGTTATTTTAGTATGTCAAGAGGATATCGTGCTGAATTAGATTCATAAAAGGAAAAACTATTTCCTATTATGGATAGGCAAACATAGTCAATGCAAAACGGCTGGACAGTTGTCTGTCAAATTATCTTCTAGTCTCTTGGGGGAGGTAAAGAGCATTCTTGGAAAGAATAGAGTCAGTGCGAAATGGCTGGAATTCGGCAGTTATCTGTCGGAGTAGTATGTCAGGATTATTTGTTGAGTTCTACAGAACTTTGTTCATTTGAAAACATAGGAAAACTATTCTTGTGAAAGAACAATTGCTGGAGTGTTGATGTGTTGAGGGAATTAGAGAGAAACACATAAAGGTTGAGCCAGAGAACATGTTTCAAAAAATCAATATTGTGCTAGGAACATCGACCGTAGAGAGAAGCTTTTCCATTTGAGGGTTTTTTTTTTAGTTGCTCAAAAGACGAAGTAGGTTAATTGTAAGTTCAGTAGAAAAGTTCAGCAACATAGTGATAAAGATTGGAGATCGGGAAGTTTGAAAAAGTGAGCAATAATTTGCGAACTGATATTGGCTCTCCATATGATGCAAGCAATATGGATAAAGTGGAAAACCATATTAGTGGAATGGAGAAACTGATTTTGGTTTTCCATGTGATACAAGCAATATGAATGAAGTGGAAAAGCATTTTACATTTTACCGTGAAATGGAACTTAAATTTAAGGAGAAAAGTTGGGAGAACTCTATTGGCAATGAAGCTTAATGGCATGTAATGCAGCACAGTGAGCAACAGTCTATATACAAAATGAGTTTTGAAATGTGAGAATGCCTGCTAGATGGCTGGGCACTGGAAAAAGGACAGAGATTAGAAATTAGCATATATGAGGGCAACTTTATGAGTGTGACTGAAATGGAAATGAGAGAAGCTCATATATGAGGTGGTATAAACACATTCAATAGTAGCCTCTCTATGCAGCAGGGGAGAAGTGTGTTTTGTGATGAGGATCCTGGTTACCAAAGAAGAAAAAAGTTTTGAAAGGAAACTTTGAGGGAAAATCTCTAATTATTGGATCTTGTGAAATGGAGTAGGAATATTAGCCTTTCCTGCTTTTTGCCATTTTGATCACAGGAGAGGGTCACTCCATACATGAAATCAGTCCAACCGATTCTGGAAGTAAAATTTTTTAATGGCTTTGGATCTGTCAATTTTATGCATAAAGGTTAACATATGCAGAGTGCCGTTGATATAGAAGGCATTTGGAGACTTCTTTCCCCAAACATCATAGTTAATTGCGACTGCTCTATACTTTTATTCCACTGCCACATAATTTGCTCTTTAGACTGCAACTTTTGATACCTTAACTGCCCTTTACTTTGGTACTGCTCTGCTGACACTGTAGTCGATCATGCAGAGTATGTACATTCGCGTTAAGCGGAGTAAGACGACTTACTTTATCCAGTGTGAACCAACTGAGACAATTCTTAATATCAAGGAGAAACTGCAAAACCTCATAGACCAACCTGCTACTGATCAACGTTTGATCTTGGTAGGGACTGGGGAAGTGCTGGAGGATTCAAAATCACTAGCAGATCAAAAGGTACTAATTCTTCATGTCAGTTTTTGGGCTCTTCATTGCATCATATTAGTTTATGTTATGCTTAGATAGTCCAAGTTTTTCATAGATAAGTAGTACTGGTGAGATGTTTCTTTCTTCATGCATCTCACTTATCCAATGATGTCTATTCAGGTTGAAAATGATGCCGTGGTTGCACTGACCTTGAGGAAAGGTTGTTTCTTGTTCTTGATTTTCTCTTACTATATCAACTTGTATGTTCTCAGCCCCTCTATTTTGCAGATTTATGACTTTTGTAGCGCAGCAGCTCCTTTTATTTTTGGCTTGGAGAATTAGTTAAGTTTTTGCATCCGAGTTCATTCTTTTTGTCTGCGAGTGTTAAGCAAGTGTAGTCTCATCAGACATTTAATATCATTGGGAAAAACAGATTTTGCCTGTATAGCTTTCTCCACATTTCTATCTAGCCTTTTTAACTCCTTTTTAGATTCTCAAGTACATCAAACTTTTACAAATTTTTCAACGGTCTAAAAGTTTTAGGATTCAGATTTGCTTTTTAATATGATCCTACATTGCCAAAAAATTATAATGAAAACAGTAGCACTAGTTACATGCTTTGAGTTTTGTCTAATACATCCCGACACTCTTTAAAATTACACTGACAGTCTAATTGAACCAAAATTTATGAGATCTTTCCAACTTTGCATTTTGTGTCTTTTTCTTAATCCAAGTGGACCAGAAATGTGGATGTGAAGTAATCAGTCCACATAAAAGTCCACAAGAGACCATAGCACCCCCTTATGGAATGGAACCAAATTGAAATAGACTCGACTCCAGCAGAGTAGAAATCATAGTGGGGTGCTTGGTTTAGTCAGGAATTAGATCAAATTGGGTCTGTTTCATTTTGGTTCATTTTCGATGAGCTTTCCTGACTATGACGTGGCGCCACATATAATTATGGTTTGTATATATGGTTGACTTACAAGGGGTGTTGCTACAATGTAATCAGAACTCAGTGGATGTCACTCTTGTTCATTCAAGATAGCAACCCTTCCAAAATTAAATGGTTGACTACACCTTCTCCCTGAAGTTTCGAGTTTGTCTCACTATGACCCCTGTTCTTTTTTCTTCTTCTTAGCTCACCTCTTTGACTTCACGATATTGTTCTAATTAACTCTTCTTACTGCCCATAGGTGAATAGCCATAACTTGTCCTCATGCCTCCTTTTGGCCACCTGTTCCCACATGGAATTTGATCATCATCAGAGTTAACTTTAGACTGCCATGCCAGTCAGCAAAATTCAGTTGCATTTGTTAATACCATATCACCAATGCTCTTTGAGTCAATTGAGCATTTAACATTTGTCTATAATGCTTTAGATGGTAAAAAACCTAGCTAATTTGCAGTCCATGCTGATAATATGTTGCATATCGAACAATTCTATGAAATGTAAAGGTCAAATCTGAACCACAAAATTAAAACATCATGGAGGTAATGTGAGATGGACCCAAAGCTTTTGGGGACGAGGCAAAGTCAAACTTAAGCTTTACTTGTGTGATATCGTAGTCTGTATATCCTTCTAGCTCCTCTTAGATCGGGATTTATCGAAGAGGGTGCTGTACAGTACATTAAAAAAAAGGAAATGAGCAATCGCACTGGTTGATGTTTTCCTTTCTGATGGTTGGTGTTGGACCAATATCATTTTGATCTATCATTTTGTTTGTGAATTTATGCAACATGTCTCTAAAAGAAGGACACAAGTGCAAAGCAAGCAAAAATGCTATGAGCTGAATATTTAAAGCTTTTGAAGCAGTTAAAGTGGAGTGTCAATCTCTCTGTTTTCCAAGAAATGACATGTCATTAATGCTGAATGCTAAGTCTCGGTTTGCTTATGCCTGCATTTGAGCTTACGTAGTTTAATTCTTTGTCCTAATTTGCTTAATGTATAACACTATAAGTTAATGTCATTGACCCTTCTTGAATTTTTTATCCCCTCTGCTTGTTAAATCTCTAAATTTCCAGCAAACCTTTTCTTAACTTATTGAAGTTCAACCAGAATTCGAACACTTGGCATACTTAAGGGAATTTCTCCACATACTTGTGTACTGCACGACTTTTAAGATCTGGTCGTCACTGGGCACATTCTTTAGGATTATCTGGAATAAACAACATCGATTAAGCCTAATCTTTTCTATTCCTCCTATGTTTATTGTTATAATCTATCTATCTGTTTAGCATGGTTATGCTGCTTATACTGGTTTGTCATCGTCTTCAGACTATTGAGCTCTATCTTATTTACAAATATTTTCCTGCCATGTCTGTGACATTCCTTCTTTTAAGTTGAATTCATGATGTCATCGTCTTAGTAATTGTGTTACAATCACTGTTGTTTCATTTAATTGCTTATATGATAAAGCCCTTCTGGACCCCAATTCAACTTGTGACAAACTTGTTGTGTCGAATAATAATCAATGGACTTTCAAATGAGGTGTCTGCAGGCTTCTTACTGATTAGTATTGATAAGCACTACCATGTAGGGATGCGAGTTTTGTGTAGCATAACTTGATAGTTGTATAGTATGAACAGATGATTTATCTCTGGAAGCTTGGCTTTTATTTGTTTGATCTCCGGAATTATTTTGTAATACGTAATTATTGGCTTCTTCAGTGGAGTTTTGCTCCCTCCGTTCTTATCCGTGGACGCATTTTGAACATTGATTTCCTTTACGCCGTCACTTTGGTAACTCATCCTTTTGTGGGCAGATGACAATGAGTTCGAGGAAGTGAACATTGTTCGGCCAAACGATTTTTGCCAATCTGTCGATGGAGATGGAAGCAAATGGTGAATGTAGTGGACACTCTTCTCTAAGCTCTGTTTCAAAAGTTTCCTCACTCATGTGAGGGAATTGTGATAACTTATCTTGAAAAGAAGAGCATGCACTCGAGAGACGTAGGGATCATAAGATGGTAAAGAATTGTTTGAAAGTTCGACATTTATTCGATTGTCAGCATGTCAGATAATCATCGGTTGACAATCTTTCATTGGAATATTACCCTGTTGCGGATCGCGCAAGTTCTGTTTGGAGAATGCATGCACCATTAATATGGTTTCACCTCAAACTCCTTTTTTTGCCAGGAAAAGAAACTAATGACTGTTAAAAGATGAAATGAGCTCAGTCAATCTTAAAGTGACTTCGTTTTAGAGCTCAATGGCTATGATGGAGGAGTTGGAGTAATGCACCAAAGGAGTCTGAAAATGCTTTAGTCATCTGAGGAAAGGGTTTTGGCTCAAAGTTTCTTAATTAAAAGCATTTCTGTTTTCAGGATTCAACAACAAAGGTTGATGACTTTTCAAATGCATTGTGCCGATTTATTGTCAATCGAGCTAGACCAGACTTTTGACGTATATGACTATTTGGTTCGAACATCTTGAAAATCCAGTGTCTATTAGTCGCTCTACCGTTTTGCTCTTGAATTCAAGCGAATCACCCTTTTGGACATCCAAGTGAATTAACCATAGTTTTGCACTCTTATTTATCACCCGGTTTCATTTTTAGTTCATCAGGACCAAACTATAACAAGATATTACCTCTTTCAATTCGCTTGTTCGGTAGAGATTGGACGAATACTAAGGACATTCTGCCTTGACACGGTTGACATTTTTGTGCTGCCGATCAGATATGAAGAGCTGTTCATGGCTTTCCTCTTCGAGGAAGATAATGCACAATGTGTACACGGTACGGACCAACCGAAGACGATGCAGGAGTGCTCTTCCGTAGAACTTCGTGCACTTGAGTTTTTAACCTTTCATCTCCACTTTGATGTCCTGAAGCTCGTATCTTGTCTTCCAATCGAGTCTGTTCGACAATGGAAGGACGGATTCAAAGTGTAGTGACGTTGCAAGGTCTAGGACTTGATGGATGAAATGAAAATTTTAGAACTTAAAACGCAAGAAATTGACTAATTTTAAGACTTGCCCTTTTTGGATAAGTAAAAGTTTGGGGAGGGATGAGCTACTCTTCTGAGGCCTACCATAAGGATTTCACACCCGTCGTAAAATATTTAATTTGAGCCATAAAATAAGAAGTTGCGTAAGGGAGTAGAAAGCATATTTATAGTCTAATGGAGTTGGGACGTGGCATATATATACACCTCGAAACCTTCAATTCGTTTTTTTTTTCCTTTTAATTTTTATTTTGAATTCATTTTTTTTTTTCCATTTTCTTTTATACTGCTCTAAGTAAAGAGAAGGCCCATTTTTCATCATCCTGCTTTTGCTTTTTTGCCTCCTTCTTTTTCTTTTTTTTCTTGCAATTTAATATAAGCTTTTTTCCTTATTTGTTTATTCGACCGATCATTGAACATATTATTGTGCTTTCTATTTCATATATCAGATTTATTCATCCGTGTGTATTTTATGATTCTACTGTTTATTTATGTATTTTTTTTTTTTTACCTTTTCATAGTCTTTCGAAAAATTTGTAATCAAATCCAAATGGCAAATGCAAGTAATTCACTTTATTCTATTTTTCCTTAGTTCTACTTGTGAATAAAAGAATAGGATATAATGGATGTGTTTTGGTGTTACGGTCAAATGCTATGGTACTATATTATTTACGTTTAACTGGTCTCTACATTCTATATATGATGTACAAAGGGAAAACTCACATAATGTCATTTGTTTTATGATCTTAAAATAAGATAGAGTGGAAAGCATTTTTAAGAAATGCTAATCTCGACATCTTAGGTAGACTTCTCTTATTTTCCTTTTTTTAAAGAAAAAAATATATAACATTTTGTTTTGATTGAGGAATTGTGTTAAATAAAGAAGGTAATTTTGTTGCGCAACATTGATTAGATTTTTGCTATTTCTAACTATATTAAGATGATTGGTTGGTGAATGGAAGAATGACGATGGGACCTCCTTCGGAATTATCTTATTTGGTTTCCCAAGTCTAGCGAAAAGGTGAGAAAATTCATTTTTGGTTTTTCACCTTTTCTTTTGTGATGATATTTCTTTTTCCTAATGACTTCAACAGTAAATGAATGGAGTTTTTTTATTTTTATAATGCTTTGATTATAAGTGTCTTTAGAATTTTCCAATGGGTTCTCTCAATTTTACAACTTTTAGCTATTTGATTTTCAAGTGATGTCGTTTGGGTCAAAACTCAGCATTTTGTGTAATATAAAAAGAAATTAAACGAGGTATTTTATTGTGCTGATTGGTCTTTGCACTTAGGAAAAATTTCAAAATATGATTATTACCCCATCTACATATGATAAAAATGTGATTTGAAGCAAGACAATTAGACACGCTACTAATGAATATGTGACTACGTTTGTATAGTTAAAACTCTATATGATACATACGTTCCCATGTATAGCAACATATATATGTTAGTTCAGTAAGAGCAATACTATAATCTAAGCAAATAATTAAAAAGAAAAAAAAATCAATTTTATGATTTCAAAACTAGGGATGATTGGTTCCCAGTTCTCAAAAGTCAGAATTGGGGACTGGATCTGGTTCCGGTTCGTTTCAATGGAACCAATCACTTATTTTTTCCCACTATTTTTTTTCCAACTACTTGGAACCGAATCGGAATAGTGTTTAGTTCACATTTTACTAATTTTGCTGAAGGAATAATAAAATAAAATAAAGTATATTTAATTTGTTTGGTCCAGTTTAGTTTGGTTCCTCCTTGGAACCAGGAACCAGATCGCTCAGACATCGATCCCACTTTTAGGAATTGAGAATTAAACCGAACTGACAAGTCCGAGTGGGTCCATTTTTCACACCTCTATTCAAAACTTGGCAATTCTTTGTATCTTATGACTATAAGATGGATAGTAATCTATCATTTAGGCTTCATTTATTTCGTGAAAGTTGAAAATTTTGAATTTTTTTTTTTTTTAAATGATTAATCGTATCACCTAAAAATTAAAATATTTAAACATAAATTATTGTCGATAATGAAAATATTTTTCATCAACTAATTATTTCATGCAATATAAGTGATCATTTTAAAAAAATATTTTCCAAATATTTCATTATTTATCAAACAAATAGAGCCTTGATTCAAACGAAATAGAGCGTTGATTAACCTTATGCTTCCATGTAATTTCGTACTTAATGCAGACATCATTCTAGCGTTAAATGGAAGCCAAATGATTTAATTTTTTGAGGGTAAATTATCCCAATTTCCTTGGATTTTAGTCAAAATTTTTGTATAAAATTATCCAAACTGAAAAAAAAATAAAAAATCAAGAGAAATAGGAACTTATGGATTCCCTTTTTCCTTTTCCATTAAGGGTCTGTTCATTTTGCGAAAAACAACTTCTAGAAAAAATATTTTCCGAAATTTCCGGTGTTCGGATGGCGGAAAATAGATGGTCAAAGAAAATATTTTCCGGTCAATGGAAAATCTCCCCATCAGATTCCGTCCTTATGCACATGCTCTCATCTTCTGTTGCACCGCTTCTTTCCTTACTCATTTCTGCCCTCTTTCTCACGAAACCTAGGGTTTCTGATCTCATCTCCTCCTCCTTTGACACCAACGATCAGCAGCAGCGGAGCATCCCCTCATCCGGCGGTGCTAGATCTTCGCCCTCATGAAGCCCTGGGTTTCGATCCTGTCCGGCGAGGCTCCACCTAGCCCGATCTGGTAAAGCCGAGCTCGAGCCTCGCTAGATCGGGCGAGGCGAAGCTCTCGCAAGCCTGGGGCAGAGCTCGGGTCTCGCCATATCCGGCAAGCTGGGTGGGGTTTGGGCCTCACTCGAGCTCGCCAGAGGTTCGCCGAGCTCTGGCGAGCCGCAAGCTCGTCGAATTTGGTAGTGGAGCTCAAGCTCTCGATCCATGCAGCTCGCCAGAGCTCAGCGAACCTCTAGGGAGCTTGGGCGAGATCGGCGGAGCCTCGAGCTCATTGAATTTGGCGACTGAGTCTTGGTTGGCCGCCGGGCAGCCGGCCATCGTCAGGCATGCGGTGGCGAAGGAAGGAGGAAGGAAAGAAAAAGGAAAATAAATTTCGATTTTTTAAAAATACAAATAATTAAAAATTCATTTTTAAAAAAAATATAAAAAAATAAAATTATTTTTTGGTCAATTAAAAATATTAAAATTTAATTTTTAATAATATTTCCTAAACAATTAAATTGGTAACAAACGGTGAAAAATATTTTTATTTCAAAGTTTAGATTTCGGCTTAACACCAAAAAATAAAATCATTTTAAAAAAATAATTTTCGAAAACATGATAAGCAACCTGAAATATGGATCATGGAGCCCAAAACCTCCCTTATCCCCTCAAGCTCTGCAACTGGGAAAACACAATCCTCTCCCTCTCTCCCTCTCTCTCTCCAACCATGGCGCTTGCTCACTCCAAGCTCCTTCCTTTCCCCCTCGTCCAACACTCTCTCTCCCGGAGCTTCCCTCATCCCCGCCCCCGCTCTCCTCCCCCTCCCGCCAACCGCTCCGGCGGGTCCTCTGCGCCAAGAGGACCGGCAAGCAGAGGTACCCTTCCGAGAAGAAGAAGCTCAAGCAGCAGAGACGAGCCCCGGCGACGTCAAGAACAAGTTCGAGGGCACCTGGAGGCTCTCGAGGCTCGCCGTCCCGGTCGCGGACGACCCCGGCAAGGATTTCCTCGGCGTTTCTGATGGGCTGCTCCGAGAAATCGCCGAAGTCCTCGAGTTTCCGGTGAAACTTGTGATCCTTTTCTCTTTTTTGTTTGTAGGATTTTTTTTTTTTTTTCCCGTGGGTTTTTTCAGTTGGGTTCTGTTGGATTGGCGGGCGTGTTGATCGAGTGGGAAATGGGTCGGTTTTAGGATTGGTGTTCATCTGAAGTTCGAAAATTTTGGAAATGCTTTGTTGCGCTATTCATTGTGGAGTCGAATTTGTGCTGATTGGGAGGCCGTTTTGCTTCGATGACTGAGACTTTTTCTGATGTTACAAGGTCGCTTCGATGTTGCCTGCGGAAGCTTTTTGCGTGGTGAGGAAATCGTTTGATGCAAGAAAGGTACGTGTTTGAAACAGAAGTTGTTGGTCTTGAATTGTTCCATATCATATGTCAAGTACGATATGGTAATATGGCATTCGAGAGCCTTTTATAATGTATAAGTATGTGTATGTGTGGCATCTGGTTTGTGTTGGAATCTCCTTGGCATACTCCTCATTTGAGATCATTTTGCGCTTTTAACTCGGTTCTTAATGCATTTCATAAGTTGCTGTCTGGAAAGACGTATTCTTTTAAGGATCACAAGAAGATTGTTTGCTTATTGGAAAAGACATTACAGTTATAGAATGGTAATGAATATACCATGATGGTCAGAAACCGAATAGTGCATCAACAGATCAGGAAATGGTTCTTAAAGATGGATGAGTCAGCTGTTTAATCATTCCGCGGAATCAGAAAATACCAACTTGAAAAGGAAAAAGAAAACATTATGGTGAATCAAACTGATAATGCTATCTCCAGCAGTGCTTGCGAGACTTGTGCTCAATCCTGTTCTGTTACTCTAGCTTTAGGTATGGTTTGAACAATAGTAGCCTGGGACTACTGAATTGAAGAATAAGCTTTCCAAGTTGCATCGTCTTCTTAGAGTAAGAGTTACCAATTAATGACTGCAATGAGCCGTACACTATGCAATGCTATAAAGCGTAACTTTATAATTGCTTAATAATTAATTAAACTTTTCTCCTTTTTTTTGGTCCCAGATGCTAAAGGAGCCCAAATTTGTGTATACAGTGGATATGGATGCAAATAAGCTTCTGCACCTAGAGCCTCGTACATGGGACTTTATTTCTCGGTTGGAGCCCAAAGTTGGTGTAGTAGAACATATGCTAAATAAAAAGGATACAGGTGATTTGATCAGCTTGTTTCATGATTGTAAGAAGACCCATGAAGCTACATTGTCAAGAGAGAGCGATAATGACCGTAATGCTGGATCTAGGAGACAATGCACATACAATTCCGTAAAAGTACCTAAAATTGCTGTGGTGGGTAGTGGGCCATCTGGTCTCTTTGCTTCTCTTGTGCTCGCTGAACTTGGTGCAGATGTTACTTTAATTGAAAGAGGCCAGCCTGTTGAGCAAAGGGGGCGTGACATTGGTGCTCTCATAGTGCGTCGGATTTTACAGCTAGATAGCAACTTTTGCTTTGGAGAGGTTAAACCTTTGTCCATCTCATTGTTCTATAGTATGATTTATGAGGCTATATTTTATGACCAAAGCAGTTATTTGTTTCAGACTTGCTTCTTCTTGTCTAGAAATTCATTATTATTTTTCCTCTGTTTTCACAATTTGCCTAATTTACTAGATCTAAACATTGTAAAAATGAGTAAAAATACTTGTCTTAAAGAATTGTCATTTTGTTTATTGATTATATTTTATTTCTCTTGATAGGATGCTCATGTTTTTAACACTTACTAATTTGTACAGCCTAAATAGGGTGTAGTTTTGCAGAGAACATGACCTTTTTGTCCTATCTACCATTTTGAAATTCCTTTTGGCTGCTGAGTTTCTTATACTAGTTCTTATGATCCATATCTACCGTCTGCTGTTAGAGTCATTTATGTGAGGACTTATGCATGGCAGGGTGGTGCAGGTACTTGGAGTGATGGAAAATTGGTAACTAGAATTGGAAGGAACAGCGAAAGTGTATTAGCGGTAATGATCCATGACCTTATTTCCTCTGTGAAGCTTGTGCATTCATACGCAATATTTTCATAAGTTGCTGTGATATAGCTCATCACCCCTTCCTTGAAATTTGCCAGTGGCATTCTTTTGTCAGAAAACTCCTAACTTGGATGTTAACTGGTGCATCTTCACCCTCTTATCTACTCTTCTAACCTTTCCCTTCCAATCATGTTATCACAGGGGGAATAGGATGGCCGCAATGACCAGAATGTAGTATCTGCTAATTAGATCATATTACTTATCTGGAAGCATAATGGCAAGCTCTCATACCATTTAAATGTTGCCTTTTCCAGATATGAGATTAGGCAACAGATGCATAGTCATTTCCTCTCGCATGTTTTTAAGTCTTTATTTTTCAGTTTGGTCTGCCTATGTCATTGAACTGAACTGATGTATGTTGATGAAAGCTGCTCTTTCACTTAGAGAAACTTGAGGACTGCTGAGGCAGTCTAAAAAGAAAACCTTGAATCAAGTGCTAGAGTTGGTGTGACTGTTTTCATTGCAAGGTAATAGTGAGGTCAACTTAGAGAGGGTCCTCGAATATGCATCTCACTTTCCTTTTTTTTCGGCCCATGGGAGAAATATTGGTCGATATTAAAGTTTGTTGGCCGTGTAATAGTTTATTGGAAGGTGAAAATTTAAATCTTTCTTTCTTTTTATATATATATTTTTATTTTCTTCCATTTAAAGGATATTTGTTTACCCAGATGTGGAGTTTACGACAGTTACATATATTTTCTACTTATTAAAAGGCATGATAAATATTAAAATCTATTTTGTCTCAAAATAAGAGTAAGAGGTATTTATATCACCACACTTGGGTTTCTTTGTTTTTACTTTTTAACTTTATTCAGGTGGGACTTAAAACTTCAATCCTCATATCACTTCTTTTGAGCTAATTGCTCTAGTGTACTCTATTATGCTGAGTATTGCATCATTAATGTGGAAAGAGAGAAAAAGGTTTAGAGAGGGTCAGGTTTGGCTAGTATTTTTCAATTACTTTGTGCCTCCCTCAACATCCTTGAGGCCATCCAGCCCTTGTATGATATTTCACTTGCTTTACAGCACTTTGATAACTGCTTCATCTCAGGTTATGAAAACATTGGTGCATTTTGGAGCTCCCAAAAGCATTTTGGTCAATGGAAAGCCTCATTTGGGAACGGATCGGTTGGTTCCTTTGCTTCGGAATTTTCGGCAGCATCTCCAGCAACTTGGTGTAAGTCGGGTTTTTTTGCTATCCTTTGCACATGCAATAATGAAATCAATTGCACTAGGTCATTGCTTATTAGCTCATCACTAGTTTTGTGGGTGTTTTTTTTTTCTTTGTTTCTAATCTTTTAACATAATTTTTCACAGGTTAGCATCATGTTTGGGTCAAGAATGGATAATTTGCTAGTAGAGAATGGGCAGGTTGTGGGGGTCAAAGTCTCTCAGTCAAGTGACAAATCACTATTTGACAGTGAAAAGCTTAAAAGTGATGCAGTTGTCCTTGCTGTTGGCCATTCTGCTCGAGATGTGTACCAGATGCTTCTTTCTCATAATGTGGAGTTGGTTCCTAAAGATTTTGCCGTGAGTAAATTAGCCTGGGCAAATTCATCACTTTTGAATTGCTTTTTTTCCTGAATGTAGTATTATGTCCTTTGTGGTTTCACATCTGGATATTCCGTGCCGTGCCTTTGATTTCCTGATTAGATGGATGATTTTTTCAATTTGCTATTGTAAGTGGTGAGGGATCATCTTCTAGGTCAATATTGTGCACAGGTTCATCCCTGATGGGATATAGTACCATTAGATATTTTGTTTAACAAGCATGTAGCCTCTCTTGTGTTGTTTAAAGCTGTACTGTACCATGTTGACCATTTAAGTTGAATAAACCTGGAGATGGCCGAAGTTCAGTTCTGTTCATTAACATCTAAACACTTACTGAAAAGATAGCATTTGAAATTTGAATGATCAAAACTAAAGCTAGATCAGATAGAGATTTTCAATCTGATCCTTCAAAAGTGTGATTTTCAATATGCAAATGCTATACACCAGAATGTAAAGGTTTGAGAATTCAATTAATTGTGTCAAACTGGTCCCTCAACATTGTGATTTTCAATATGCAAATGCTATGTAAATGCAAAGATTCGAAATTTGATTGATTGCGTCAAGGTACAAGAAGAAGCAATTTAGTAATGAATTTCTCTGCTGTTGTGCTAATATTATCCTCTCATCTTCTTTATAGCGATCATTTCAGTTGTTGCTACAATGATATGACCTTTTTATTCCATTTAATAAAATTAATATTAAATTAAATGTTATATTGTTGCATTGCGATCTTGATCACTGCTTCAGCCTTGTTTTAACTTGTGACCCTTGATCTCAAATATATATAGTCCAGTTACTAAAATGTTTGGGCATCTTCGGAATCACCTTGTTTGGCAACTCGATCTGTATGCATAATAAGTCATCCCAAATGTTTGGATACTGGTAATACGAATGAAACTATTAACTGTCGTTTTTCCTTCTATGGTGTCTTGCAGGTAGGTTTGAGGGTTGAACATCCTCAGGAACTAATAAACAGCATACAGGTTGGCGATGCACTTCCCTTTGCTAGTGTATCAATTGATTAGTAAGATGGATGGAGTAACCACCCATTGTTGTTCCTGATATCTGTAATTTTCTTTCTTTCCCCCCCTAAATTTATGGGAAATCTTGGGGCTATGATATCCCTAATGCCATTGAAAATGGAGATAAATCTCCGCTGTCACCTTCTACATTTGTTAGATGGGATAACTGCATCAGAAATACGATCTTTTTTAAGTAGGGTCAAGTGAGCTCTTTAGTTTTGTTAGTTCAATTAGGTTCTCGATGAAGTTACAAATTTGCAATTGAGGTTCTCCAGGTAAATCTGTGAGACTCTTGAAAAAATCCCATGCATTTTTCTGCTCAGGAATTAATATACTGCTATGCCTGGAACAGAATGGTGTCTGCATATACTCCTCTCATTCTTTCTTCCCTTTCTTTGTTCTCCAACACTGTTGTGGAATCAGTCACCTCTCAGAATTTGTTAGGCCAGCCATCCCTCCACTTCCCACACATGCTTCCCTGAAATCGGTCCACTTGGCACTGCCTTTCCCCAGCCCATGCTGTGGTGCTGCTAAACCTTTGACTTTAGGAGGGGCTGGTTAGGCTTGGGCTGGAATTATTGGGAAGAATGAGGAATGGAGTTTTAATCATTAGAAGATCGTGAGATTGGAGGTTTTTCTACTTAAGGAAGAGTTGTTTGTGGGAAGGAGATTTTGACAGTAGTGAATCATAGATAGATGAAGCTAGATGACCCTACCACAGATAGATTGGTGTACAGAAAGTGACAGTGGAGGGCTAGGGAGATTAAGTCTATGTTCAGGGATCTTTTCATCTCTGATCTATGTCTTAGAGACTGCTAAGACCAGAAGCCAACTGGAGAAAAATAACACGAAGAGAGAAGAAATGAGGGATATGGTGTGTGCTTCTTGAAGGATGCTCCTAGTGGATCTAGGTTGTTGAAAGTATATCAGATGTGGTATGAATGGAACAAATCCGGGAGGATGGTGCTGTCAATGAGACCTATATGTGGTGGCAACAATTGTGAAATAAATAAAGGCTTCATTGTTGGGTGTGGTTAACTGTGTAGAGTTACTAATGTACCATGTCGGTGCTTTTGTCGCACCGCACAATGTCAGTACGATTTTTCTATCCTATCTAACTTTATGCTGGTGGTAGTAGATTTCATTTCCATTTTTTACAATATTAGTAGGAGTAAATTGTATTCCTTGCATAATTTAGTATTTTTAGTGAAACAATTCTTTTTCTCAAGGTTATCATGGAGTTAATTTTTTACTTTACAGTACTCAAAACTGGCATCAGAAGTCCGTGGTGGACGTGGAAAAGTACCAGTGGCAGATTACAAGGTTGCCAAGCATATCAGGGGTGAGGATGTTGATTCTTCCCCAAGTTTAGGGACAAACCATGCTTGCTACTCCTTCTGCATGTGTCCTGGTGGACAGGTATGCCTGATTGACATCTTATTTTTGTTGAAAGGATGGTTAGAAATGCTTTATGGTGGTCTATAAGACTTTCTTTCCTCATTATAGTATAGGGGACAGTGGGCTTCTGCAGAAGTTAGTGATCATATGGCTAACTTAATGAGGAGTTACCCAGACAGATTGATAAATCTTTCCAGTGGATTTGTTACACAAATTGAAGAGTAGCTGGTAGATAGATAGTGTGGTATATTAATGAATCATAACAAAAGTTTTTGGACTGGAAGAGCATATTGAAAGCATAGAAAAAAGTTTTCTGGTTTCATGTGTTGGTGTAACTGAAGAACACTTTTCAGGTGGTTCTCACAAGCACTGATCCATCAGAACTTTGTATCAACGGGATGTCTTTTTCCCGGCGTTCATCCAAATGGGCAAATGCTGCTTTAGCTGTCACTGTGTCTGGAATAGAGTTTAATTCATTGAATTGCTCTGGACCCATGGCCGGGGTCTATTTTCAGGTGGTTTCTCATCGCTGTTCTGCTTCCACTGTTATGTTATTTCTTTTCATCTGCTCATTTAAGTCCAAGTTCATTCAAGGTGTTGATGTTTATACTCTCCGCTTACTGATCCTTCAATCTTAAGTCCTTAGATGAATGAAATAGGTCAAAAGGAATAGTTTAGTTCAAAATTTAACCTCAGTTGAGAGGACTTAATTTCTATTCCTTGTCAGTCTTTAGGAACCGTTCCCATTTTCTGATTCGAATATTTTCAGAGGGATCTTGAAAAGAAAGCAGCTATTATGGGTGGGGGAAATTTTGTTGTGCCTGTGCAAACAGTGACTGATTTTCTTGAGAATAAGTTATCAGGTAGTTTCTCATATCATTATCCCACTTGTCTTAGTATAAATTACAATTGAGTTAAGTAACGGAAAGAAAACTGTCCATTTATCATTTAACTTGGGAATATTTAATTTTCTTAGGAACATCTGTGCCACCCTCGAGCTATCGGTTAGGAGTAAAAGCAGCAAATCTTCACAATCTCTTCCCTAACCATATAACAGAGGCTTTGAAGCATTCGATTGTCGCATTTGATCAGGAGGTTGAGTTCTTTCTTAGTTTCTTAGTCATCTGTTAACATTTTTCCTTTTAGACTATTCAGTAGATGTGGTGTCACAAAATAACTTTTTTGGCCAAATTCTTGACTTCCAGTTACCAGGCTTTATCTCCAAGGATGCCCTTCTTCATGGGGTAGAGGTAATATAAATTTACTACTCTGTTGACCTTTTCATGTTCCAGTTTGATGGTATTCAAGTATCACTATCATCTTTGTCGCCGTCACGTCAGGAAAATTACTTCTGGCGGGGATCTGTTTCTGTTTTTGTGCTAGCAATGTTTCTTCAGAGCTTGTAAATCATTTCCTTCTCTTCTTTTTCTGTAAATTTTCCAGACTAGAACAAGCTCTCCTGTTCAGATTCCACGTTCCTCTGATACTTATGAGAGTGTGTCTCTCAGAGGACTTTATCCAATAGGTGAAGGAGCAGGTTATGCTGGTGGAATTGTTAGTGCTGCAGTTGATGGCATGTATGCTGGTTTAGCTGTCGCTAAAAATTTTGATCTACTCCCTGATGGCATTGAAGCAACTCTGGGGAGGGCTTATGGCACTGGATTTGTTAATTACTAAGATCCCTTTTGGTGTATAAACTAGAAAGTGCAGGCTGTATATACTTTGGCCAATCTTCTTGCTCATCGTAGCTGAGGAAGGTATGAGTTGGTCTTTGGCTTCAGCACTCTTACCACGCCTTTCTCCAACCATATGCTTTGTAATTTTCTTGCTTAGAGCTATAGCTTATAATCAATTGTTTCATGTGCTTAATGTCCTTATAATCTATATGATGCACTTACTGCAGATTTATGGGACTTCTCGATGCGATTTACTTGGTTATGGGCTGTTGACAAGATTCAGAGGGTGCATTGGAAGGGAAGTCCACGATACGTTTTGGGCTGTCGATTTTTATAACAGTTGGATCTAACTTGCTTAATCTTGACCAAGCATCATCAGTATATGGTGATCTTTGGAGCACAGGATGCAAGTGAGCTTATTCCGGTGGGAGAGGAATTGTTTGAGCTAAAATTGGCAAACTTGAAGAATCAGATGCCAGAAAAGTTTGCCAGTTTGTTGTCACCTTGAGTGGACACCATGATCATTTACAGTACAGGTTACTGATGGGACCTAAAGTTCAACCAAGATTGACTGAAGTCCTGCTTTCTGTTATTTCAAGGTATCATGCAAAATTTTGTTACATAGGTTTAAGTGTATGAGGATAAGAATTATCTTAGCTCTCTTGCTTTGTTTGATGTCAGTTTATATTGGACAGCATGATGAATAATGTAACTCTGATGATGTCAGAGCACAACCATTAGAAGGTCATTCAAATTTCTGTGTAAAATATCAATATTTGTCTACAATAGATATGAATCTCGACGTAAAAACTCATACGTGGTGCTGGGCTTGGATTCAATTTGTCATGTCTCACATCTGTCCCTTTGTTGACATTAGTTAGTATCTCTGTAGTAGGATTTATTGGCTTGTCACAAGGATTGCACCGAACTCCATCCCTTTTTATTTGGCGGTTGTCTTGATCCTCCTTAACTACAAATGCCCTTTACACTGACTGACTCTTGTCCATGGAAATGTCTGTCGACCAGATGTTGATTCCATAGTTGCCCCATATCATGTTGAACTCTTTTCTAATCACGATGAAGGATCATTATACTTTTGACCTTGCATTAGAGATGAAGTCAGATTCCATATATGATATGTTTGGAGTGGTAATGACAGTGGAAGCTACACAGGAAGAATGACAAATCTTTCCAGAGATATAGTTAGGCTGAATTATTGCAAAGTATCAAGACTGGTTTTGTTCTTGAGACTGTCACATTTAATTTTATGTTCTTTGTGATCACCATTAGCATTTGAAGTTCAATGTACTGGAGAATCTCGTATCCAATTTGAATCTCACTGTGATCAACCAATGTTCTTGATCACGTTAGTTCAGGAATTTGAAGTCATTGTGTCGTTGAATGTCTGGTTCGAGGACACTACCAGTTCTTGAGTTTTTTTAACAAAGTATAATGTCGTCTTTCAAGTTGGAACTTCCCATCGGTTAAGTTACCTATTTGAACTATTAGACAATGTTCGAATCTGCTCATCTAGTGCCAATGGAAATTTAGGTTGGATGGTCTTTGGGTAAATCAAAATGGCTTTTCTTTAGCACTCCAATTTAGTCTGCCTAGGCTTGTTGAATGGGGGCGTTTTGATTCAAACCTAAGAACAAAGCTCAAGCTCGTTTGGAACTGCATAGGGAAATTCCATAGATTATCACCAAAAAGGAGGAGAAAAACATAAGCAGTCACCATAGACTAATAGGGCCTATTTGGTTTGGCCTTGGGGAAATGTCCTTAGGGAAATGCTTTTGGGAGAATGCAAATACCTTAAATGTTATACCGTTTGGTAAATTGTAGGTTCAAATAGCATTAAAAGGTAACTTTAGCATAAATATCATTTGGTAAAACTAACATTTGTAATGGGCTTTTACTTTTATTTTTATTTTTTAAAAAAATTTGAAAATCAAATCCGGCGGCCGGTGGTTAGCCGGCCAATTGCCGGACGGCCAAATTTGATTGCCTGAGGTCATGACCTCAAGCGACGCCGTCACCGCCTGGAGGCGTAACCTCAAGTGTTGGAGGTCGCAGTGGCAGCTAGATCTGGCCGCTTGAGGTCACGACCTCAGGCGACGTCGTCGCCGCCTGGAGGTGCGACCTCAGGCGCTTGAGGTCGCAGAGGCTAAATTTGGCCATCCAGACCCCTAGATCTGGCGGCCTGAGGTCACGCGGACTCAGGTGGCGTCGCTTGGGGTTTGCGCACGCTAGACAATGCTGCTTGAGGCCGCACTGAGGCGACACTACCGAGGTCTGCACGATCCAAGCGACTTCGCCTGGGTCGCAGGTCACGCCACCCCCAGGCGATGGTCACTAGGGATGCACAACCCTCAAGCGGCGGTGGTGGCTGCCGGAGAAGCCCGATAGGTGGGGAAGAAAAAGATGAACAGGGAAGAAGATGGGCAGGGAAGAAGAAGACGAAGGGGGAAGATAAGATGAACAGTGACGCAGTTGCATTTCCAAAATACCCAATGCCCAAAACACCTCCCCAGCATTCATGAGAATGCTCACATTTGGTAAATGAGCTTTCAAAACATTCGCAAAACAAAAATTTTCGCATGAGAACTTTGGGCCCCTGAAAAGTCAAACCAAACGGGAAAGCTCATTCAATCTAAGACTTAAGGCTAAACGGTGGGCCGAGATCGGGCATAATGTTGTTACCTCAGTCGGCCTACTTGCTTCTAGAAAGGCCTAGTGGACTCAAGGATTATGTGCATCTGAGTGAAAGAAACATTGTCCACGGGCGATGTTTGGTCTGTATCATGCATGCCTACGAACTATCCTAAATTCTGCAAACAAACACTTGTTGTCGATCCAACATTGCGCGTGGAAGTGATTTTTTTCCCTCTTAGGACATGATCTCACCAAATATTCCCGGTCATGTCCGGCTTCATCATAGAAATGGAGAAATTCTTCCGAAGGACCTAAGTATATGGACCAGGCGCAACAGCACCTGCCAAATAAATTTGAACCGTATGTAATCCGATCCACCCGGTCCTCGACTCGAGCAAGACTTTCTCGAAAGAAGGGAACGCTTGTGGACATTCGGTGCGTGAGCTCGTGACATCGACAAGACCATGCCATCATATGGCCAAAAGATCAAATGCATCTTCTGACAGAGAGAGGCCAAAAACACCCAGAAATTCTCACTTCTTGCGGATCTGCAGATCTCCTCACTGTCTCCTGCCACGCCATGAGTCCTTTCGGTATCTGTCTATGTACCACTTATCTAAGGCATCCAATGTGCCCTAAACCTCAATGCACAGACAAGAACATGAATCGGCGGGAACAGTGCAGAAACAAAACCATCCCTGCGCCAATTTCCTTGTCCCCCACAATTAATGCCTATGGAGAAAACTCACAGACAGAGACTGAGACTACTCACAATAGGTGACAAAATTTCAATAAAGAACAATACATATACATATACATGTACATACATACATATATTTTTTATTACATGAAATCTGAAGATCTTTCCAAGCCTCTAATAAGAAAAGGAGAAAATGAATTGTTTGGGAGATGAAGAGCACGGGAAGATGCAATGCCTTTGATTCACCATAATTGGGGTTTGCATTTTTCTTGCACATGATTGCCCATCCTTGGGTCCATTTATAATTGCAAAAAAGGAAAAAAGAAAGAATTGAAAAAAGAAAAAGAAGAAAAAAGAAGATGGTTGTGAGGAACCTCCATTTGAGAATTGGGTACTTTATGCAAAATCACTGCTCACGCACGCCATAATGCACTTCTCAAATCAGTGTCTAATGTGGAGGGGCATTACTATTCCATGGGAGCCAAATTGGCCAGAGAACATGACCAAAAAATGATTGTTTTGCTTAATCATTGTATTTGCACGCGCACATGCCCACAGAAATTAGTAATAGATAAAACGTGTGGCTGATTGTATCTTGCGTGGAATTTGGGAGATTCAATGCCCCTTGAACACACATTCATAGCGCCCAATCATTTGGCTAGCACAACAAAGTGAAGGTGATAAAAGGTGATCGTTATCCATGATTGTGCATATTTCTTTAAGTAAAAGAATTTTCTGCAAAATTAGTTTTATGGTCTTTTGCGCATTTGGTTTGCTGAAAAATGATCAGTTGACGGAAAACTATCTAAGGTTAAAGGAAATACGCATGTTTCAATTTAGGAAAATGGAATTCCCTAACCTAAAAAAGGGAAAATAGTTTCTTACATTATGAAGTTTTCCTCGAAGTTTTCCTCGAAACAAAGACGCCCTAATATTCAATTTATTCATAGTAGTAACTTCAAGGGAAGCTGATTTCCCAATTTAAGGTGTGTTTATGTCAACGAAAATTTCATGGTAAAGTAAAATGTATTCCATGGAAACCAAATAGTGTTTTTCTTGGTTGGGAAAGCAGATGGTTCTTGGTAATTGGTATATAGAACATTTCTTCAGATCAACTTTAAAATAGGCAATTTTTTTTATTAAAAAAAAAAAAAAAGGCAGAGAGAGAGGAAGCAAAGGTGTGAAAGGTTGTTGCAAGAGCGACCAGACCACAGCTACAATGCTATCGAAGCCGTGACCATAGGCTTGGCATTGCTAGGGTTGGACAACCCCATGACATCTGTGACATCTGACCTACGAGATTTGACCTAGGTCGCGTGATCTCAAAAAATAATCCAATCTCGCCTAGGTGGGGCAAGACCTAGACCTAGGGCTCGCACGACCGCGGCAAGTGGTCAAATTGGAGGTTGCATGACCCCGCCTCCGACGAGCAGGTGCCCATCGCTTGTCCGTCTCTAGTTCCATCCCAAATGCACACACGAGTGCAGAAGAGGATACATCTTTAGTCGGTACATGTGATATTCATAATTGAAAAATGAAAATGCTCATCAAAGGGCATACTTTCTTATCAGGAAATCTGAAATGTCAAATTATTTTTCTCGGGGTTTGCTTTGAGCATTGAGCTTTGAGCATTGTCAAGGCAACTTCGAACTCGAATTTTTTTAGAAAAGTAGTTACCAAATACTAAATCTTATATTCAAGGGTTAATACCTTGAAAAACCCAAAACTGGTACACCTATGACAAATTTACCAAAAATTATATTTTTTACCACAAAAAATCCCAAACTGGTATACTTTTAACAAATGTACTCTAAACTGGTATACTTGTGACAAATTTACCCTTTGTTAATTTTATTAAAATTTTACTATCAAATTATTAAGTTAAATGACATGTGACAGTTGACTAGTATGCCAATTTGGGATTTTACGCTCTGTTTATCACAATTTACAATTTTTGTGATTTTTTGTGGTATTAATCCAATTTAACAAATTTACCGAGTTTTGAGTTTTTTGCTGTCGAACAAATTAGTTTATGATGAATTTGTTATAAATGTATCAGTTTAAGATTTTTTATGGTCAGTCAGAGTAATTTGTCACAGGTGTACTAGTTTGAGGTTTTTCAGGATATTAACCCTGTATTCGAAGAAATTTAGGTGCTTGAAGTTGCTTTGAAAAGCATCCTGGAATGCATGCATGGATAAATAATATAAAAAAGAAGAAGAAGTTGGGGGGATCATATTTGTTATTGCAAACGATCCAAGATACCATGTTCCCATGGTTATGAACTCATGGGTCACGTCATCAAAATTTGAACCGACCGAATTTCGCAACAATTGTCATTTTCAGTCGAGCTAACGAGAGGTGGGAGGGGGCCGTCTCCTTTTTGCCGGAATCAGTTAAACTTCAGCTCAACTCAACGTTGTCCGAGACAGCATATTCACAAATTTCGTTTCTTCCCCCCCTCGATTAAATGCGAGAAGACGACAATTCGAATCTTCTCTTTCATATGATTCGTGATGACTACTACGTCGCGACGGGCGCAAGAAAGCTCCACGAAATAAAGCTAAATAAAGAGTAATCCGATCGCAGTGTCTTTTGTCATGGAAATGGAAATTTGATTTTATTGGTTTTTTTTTTTTTTTGGGCATGTGAAACGGAAAAACGAGTAAATGAATACATGAGGGAAGCAAAGAGTGTTGGGGGACCAAAGTGGGGAGGGGACGAAAAAAGGTGATGTTGCCCTCGAGTGAGAGGGTCACGTATCGTGCAGCTGTCCAAATCCATTCACATGGCGACATATATCGCAAGAATTATTCACATTCTCTTTGCACTTGTGTTAGGGCCTTTAATTAGAATGTAATGATGGTTTATTAATTGGTCTTGGCCAAAGAGCTTCAAATTGAGTCAAAAAATGAGAATTATTTGAAACTTGGCTCGACATTCCAATGTAATCTTTCCAGCCTGGAAATCGTCGACGTACTAGTGTGCCACGTAGAATGGTTAATCTTTATCAGACCGCTATGTCGGCAATTTCTTGAGAAAATTGATTGAAAGAACTACAATTGGAATTTTGCGTAGAAATTTAGGACTAAATTGGCAAGACCAAAAAGTTCAGGACTAAAGAATTAACTTCCGTATGATGCGTTTAGGATTGATTGTGTAATTTTTTTTAAACTATTTAACGGGAAATGTAAAGCGAGTACTCCTGATTGACTAATTATTAATCTATAATCAATCTGAACCTAAAAATAGTTATTTAAGGAACTAGAAAATCTAAAAAAAAAAGTTAGTAATAAGAAGAATGAAGTATCATTATCTAAGCATTCTTACATGTGAGAGCACCATAGTATTGCCAGGCATGTGCTCGCGGCATTCCATTCTTGAGTTTAGGTGATGGTGGGTGACCAAACTATGAAAGCAACTAGGGTGAACTTCTACCATTTGACTTTTGTATCCAACCCAAATAAAAAAATAAAAAAAATTACACGAAAATTTAAAATTGTAAATTAAGTAGGAGCCTTGTGACAATTTTGTGCGAACCCATGATTCGAAAATTTTCAAATTGGAATTTGCATGCGATTAACACGAATATTATGTTGGAAAAACAAGCTTCCAGGAGCTCATATTTCATGAAAAATCATATAATTTTCTCGCCGTGGAGTTTCGAATCGTGTCATACCACATGTTCGAATTCAATTTAATGACCACCCGTCTCTTCGAATTCGTCCAACCGAGGACGATTCTCATCATTGATGATGGGGCGAGAGGACCTAATTTCTAGTACCAATTCACTGTAGAAAGGAAGAGCAGCACTCCGTGAAAGTAGCTGCCTTACACTAAGGCATCGCTTTCTTGAGCTCAAAAGCAGCCAGCGACCAAATTGCGAAAGCCAGCTTGAAAGGAAAGGGACCGAATGGCACGAGCATGGATTGAAAACGTCGCCGTTTTTGTAACTTGCTTTATGGCTAATTTAACACCATAAATATCCATGCTTTGAGACCAAATTAATCATGTTTATTATGTAACACCACATCATTATCCACGTCATTATACATTCTAGAAAGTCATTTGACCTCTTGACGCGATTTTGATGATGGACAGCATCGGCAAGTCTCGTGACTTGGCTTCGCATTGCTCTTGGAATTCTATGGAGAACTAGGTGAAAAATGAGGTTAAATTAAAGGTTAAAAACATAAAAAAAAAAAAAGACAATTTATTTCAAATTAATTTTCGTTTCGTGAAAAACTCGAAATGGTACCTCAAACTAAAATTCGTGTCACAAAATAATCTAAACCGGTAGCCTTGACTCAAATAATTCAATATCCTATTAAAATAAATACATAGCAAATATTTGCAGGACATATCTAATATATAGAATGACAAATCCAAGGTGGAAAATGCCATGTACTTGACATTTATGCATTTTAACGAAGGGTGGATTTCAGTTAGGAGTATTGGTTTAGGATTTTTAGTGAGAAATTTTAGTTTTATTTGGAGGAAAATTTCATGATAAAGGAAATTATTTTTTTAGGAAATTATTTTAAAAAAATATATTTTCTTCATTATTGGTTAGAAAATACATTTTTCTAACTTTAAGAATGTATATTTTCTTTGACCATGTATAGTATTTCATTGACGGATTTTTTTCAACAAACCAAAATCATGAAAATTTTAAAAATTAATTTGTGGAATTTTTTTCACTCAAATAAGCACACCTTGAACTAAATGTATGATAAGGTACCGGTTTGCAATTTCCCCTGAAACTAAAAATTAGTTTGACATAAATGTGTCATTAAATTATTAATTTGAAATTTCTAATGATATTAATCCTATATTAAAAATCAATTTTTTATTTGGAGGATCCTCTGTTTTTATTCTTTTTTTCCTTTTCAGGCTTTCTATGCTGGCACTGCTTCTGTTGGTCTCCCCTTGGTCGACCTTTTTGCTTTGCGGAAAGTGTCCTAGCGGCTGCTTTTCGAGCAATTGATTAATTAGTTCGAAGTGACTTTTATTATTGGCTTTGGGCATATGATGTGTTTTTTTTTTTTAATGCAATGCCAGAGTTCAAAAAGTTCAATGCGCTGTCGCACGTTTTATTTTCCTTTTTTGCACCTTATTTTCCCCAACAGATTCACCATCACATTAATCCATGAAATGAAGAATAATGCTTTTTGAGAGGGGGGGACCATAACGAAAAGCCTACATTTTGTAAAAATTTGGCCAATTTGCTTGCCCTTATTTGTTATTCTTGACTTCCCCTTTGATAGTATTTTGAGTTCAGGGCGCATTTGTTTAGACGTAAATTGCTTTAATAAATAATATTTGCAACAGGTTGAAGTGTTTTGAGTTTAGGGTGCATTTATTTCAAGAAAAATGATTTGTCAAGAAACTATTTTCCCAAAACTATTCACTTGGATCACTTATAAAATTAAATGAATGATTTTTTTTTAATCATCCACGATATTATTTAGACATAAATTACCGTCGATAACGAAATACTTTTTATATACTAATTATTTCAAGCAATATGAGTGATTATTTTTTTGGGAAAATACTCTTCAAATCATCTATTTTCTACAAAATAAATGGAAAGATGATATGCGTATTAGATCAATACAAAAGAAATCAGCATAAGACTTATAGCTCAACCTCATGCACGCGTGTGTATTAGTTAAGCAAAATAACTAAATACAAGTACCGTCAAGTGAAAATCACAAAAAGCATAACAATAAATTTTATTTTTCATGTCTTAAAAAAAAAAAAGAAGAGAAAAAACCAATGAAAGGCTTGCTAAAATCCATCATAGACCTCCCTTAATAACAAGTCCTCAACTTGCTATGATCATTGGGCAATCATTCGAGTGCCTAATTCTCTAAAAAAATA
Organism: Eucalyptus cloeziana; assembly: GCA_014182715.1. Taxonomy (NCBI): domain Eukaryota; kingdom Viridiplantae; phylum Streptophyta; class Magnoliopsida; order Myrtales; family Myrtaceae; genus Eucalyptus; species Eucalyptus cloeziana. Next base: position 32,666,363 of record CM024636.1, read on the forward strand.
TCACCTTTAGGTCTAATCCTAATTCTATCATGAATTTTTTTATCAAAAAAATATCTTAACTTTCTCTTTAATCCCACATGTCCAAAAATTACCACTAGTTGCCACAAAATCACTAGCATTAGAGCCAGTCTTCATCAATATTCTCAAATTCGTATGGAGCAAGAGTAACCTCTCGATACTGACAATCTTGAAGAAATTGGTGTCGATTTTTAGAAATGTGAGTGGATTTGACATTAAAGTAAAAATTGATGAGTTTTTTTAGACAAGAAAGTCCGGAAACTAGACCTAGAATTGGGCATACGCTATGGAATTGGCCCGTCATTCGAGTTAGAAAGAATTAATGACTCGATGCACACGCTCATGTAATCATCTGTCGTAATCCGAATCCATCCACTAGACAAAAAATCCTCCAAATCAAAACCGAAGTTAGCGCATGGATCCGCAGGAATTCGATGCGAAATTTCAATTCGTGTACTTTTCTTTTTCTTCCAATTAGAAAATTCAAGTGTAAGAGTCGAACGGAATCTAGAGGTAGGCAGTCACCGTCGGATTTGACCGAGATCTCCAAAATGCCGAACAGGCCGAGCAAGAACCGAGGCGTCTTGGAAACGGCCGAAACTGTTCCCCCCGTCTCGGTCTCTCTTACACCGATCTCACGTAACCTCGGATCTCTCCGTCTCTCTCTCTCTCTCTCGACAACGCCCAACAACCTTAAAGTTTCCGAAAAAAAAAAGAAGGAAAAAATAATAAGAAAAAGTTAGACCGTTGCATATTTTCCGGCGGCGATCCCGGGAGATTGACGAAGTTCCGGAGGAGGATCCTATCCCGGCGTTTCCGAGGAAACGTGGGGGGGCCTGATCGGGTGCGGCCGGGTCTACGTTCCGGTCAACCGAACAAAGATCGTGTGCGGAGAAGGGGAGGACGACTTTTCAGAGTCGCGCGCGGAAAACGAGCTTGCTCTTGCGTTGACCGCATATTCCTCGATCGGCGAGCTCAAGATCCACCCCCTCCGATTGTCCTTGTCTCCTGGATCACGACACGTGTCCCTCTTGCTTTAGAACTCAATAGCCCCCGTCCCGACCACGCGCCTCTGTCGGTCGAGGAGTATTTTGTTAGATACGTATTCTAACGCTCCCTCTTAAGGAGGTAACTAGTGGTTTGAAAAATTCGAACTCAGAATTTTCTAATTTTAATATCACGCGAGATTTGGAAATTTGGAAAGACCTTTAAAAATTTAATTTGTTAGATGAAATCATGAATTTATTATTTAAATAATCTAACAAGCGTGATCATGACTTCAAATCTATGGAAAAAAATCTCTTCGGGAGCCATCATTTGTAGACCACGGGGCGGGGCGAAGACTATTGTAGGATGATGGGACTAGATGCTCTAATGAAGGCACGGCCGCTCAGACAGACAACGTTAATTCACTCCATTTAATACGCTTTCGCAACAGCTCCCAGCAACGTGTTGGTTCCTTTGCCCTTGCCCTCACGGAGTGGTGACACGTCAATGAACGTCACGTGACGCTCACGTGATTAAGTAGTCACCCTCGTTTTCGAAGTGCTCGTCATCCTAGCGATGCGAAAATTAGAAGATAAAATATTAAATCCATCCCTCGACTGGTCTAATGAAGGTTCCTTTCTTCGGACTTTAGAAAAAAACAAAACTAATTTAATGTCATGATTCGAGCGTTGCGAAAGTTTCAAGGGTTCCAGATTTAAAAAAGAATTAAAAGCACGCGAGGCGTGAGAACTGAGAAGGGCTCGGTCTCTCTATTTTGGCGGGGTTGAATATGTCCGTTCGATTGTTTTATTGTTAGGTAAAAACGACATCCACATAATAAATTCATTTGAGCAAAAATGTCCATTAGGGAGGCGACACCAGCCGACAACGACGGAGGCGGTAGCAAGCGTCGACGACAACGTGGGAGGCTGAGGGTCAGGGGGAGAAAGATCAGAGCTAGGGTTAGGGCTTGCTGTGGTGGGTGTTCTTGAATGCGTTGATTATTTCCTCTTGTTATGCGACCCGACGATGAGAGCTCGACTGCGACGTTAATGTCGCCGCTCTGACAGCACCCTAATCCCGTCTTTCTAGAGAGAGAGAGAGAGAGAGAGAGATTGCCAACATGTTCGTCGGCTTGTCTTCTGTTCTGCTACCGAGTCTTTCTGCATCGCAATCAGCGTCTTTTCTTTGCCATGCAATGCGCCAACGGGGAATATCCATCGTTCGCGTCGATAAAAAAACCAGAAGAAAGCGACGAAACAGATGCGTCTGCATGAAGCCGTGAACTTTTGTTTGCATTTCATTTGGCCGGCCGGCGTGCGTATCGAACTGTAAGGTCTAGCATCTATGGAGGAATGGTTTCGGCATGGCCGATGCCGACGCCGATAGCCGTCGTTCCAGAGTTTCAAGAAGTATGCAATGCATGGCTTGCTCCATCGTACAGGACCACTGCGAACGAGACGAGACGAGACGGAGATCGGATTCATCGGTGGGTTTCTATGCTTTTGAATGCTGCATGTGGGTCAAATTTAATGCTGCGCTTTTCGATAGTATCTCCTCGCCTTTTGCTATCGATTTGACGCGATACGACGGCGTTATCGAGGTCCCGTTTGTTCCGTGAAAATTAATTAGCAATTCGAAAAATATTTTCCTAACTTTTTGATAGTTGTTATTGACTAGAAAAAAAAATGAGTCGAGGTGACATCATTTTGTCGGACCCTCTAAGCTTGGAGTTCTCGGTTAGACATTGGGTTGACTAAGCATTTTCCAAATGGAGATAGATATGTTGTCAATATAATACTATACTGTCTGTTGTAAATAGTAAAATTAAACAGAAATAATAACCTTGAGAAAGCGAAAACACAAATTAAATATAGACTTACTTGATTGTTATAAAATTGTAACGTAATTAAATAGGATGTGAGGTACGGATTACCGATTCTCCTTAAGGTAATTAGTTTCAGCCAACGGTGCTTTGTAGACTTATAAATCACGCTTTTCAAGATACAAGACCTCGATCCCGTTCGTATTAGTACTATTCAAACAAGACTCAATCGAACTTTTCCTCAAATTGGTATACTTAGAGATGTTTATAGAGTTGGTTAGGACATGATATAAAGAGACATAACTATTGCAGAAAATTAAAAGGATATGTGCTGAAGAGACATAAGTAATGCAGAAAACTAAAAGGTCGTGACTCGAAAAGACATAATTGCTACAGAAAACTAAAGGGAAATGATCCCAAAAGACATAACTTTAAAGACACTTTTGTTAAGTCATTAACCCATAATTTAAACTAGATAGATAGATAGATAGATAGATATAGATAATGAGAACAAGGACTCAAGCCGTATGTGTACACAAGATTAAAATGAAGAAAATGAGATTGGATCGAGTTGAAGGGGAGAGAGAAGAGATTATAAAAGTAGCGAGATTGTTCGGGGTGAGCGAAAGAGAATAATTTGGATAATTATTCATAATTAACTATCATATTAGCATTTATTTAGAGTGCTTTTTCAATGCATTATTAATTTTTTTTTTTTTGGTAAATAATAGTGTGCGACCAAAATTTCATGGCCGAATTTAGATTAAAAAAATAGTCCCTAATTTTTTTAAACCTATCTGTGTATATCCACCTATTTGTCAATTATCATGTAATAAGATAGTGATTCCCACACTATTGGGATATCTACTCTTCTCTATTTCGGATAAACTCTGTTAAAAAAAGCAATTCACAAACACACAATTATTGTTTGGTTTTAGAATATTAATTGTCATTTCACTTAAACTATATAAAACATGAAGACTTTGTTGGTTGAGTTGAAAGCCTCAAAAGCAACCGCGTGCGTGGATGGACTAATCTATATTTCAATAAAGAAGGGGTTTCTACATTTTATTAATATTATTATTCCTTCGTTCTTCCTAAATGACCCATTAAATTTTTTAAGTCTATCTATATTATTAAGTCAAAAGTGAGATTTGTTCAATTATTAAGTCCTCTCTAATTTACTTTACATAAAAATAAATAGGAAGTCAAAAAGTGAGGGTCTAATTATAATTGAACACTTTACTAAAGCAACTCAATCTTTCACTTTTTAAAGAAAACTGCCGGTAGGATTTAGAGGAAAACCCATTTTTAAAGACCAAGCTTACTTCGACCCCAAAAAAAAAAGGACCAAGCTTACAATAAATGCAAACTAGAAACAATAAAAGAAATGTGCAAAACGTTTAGAGTTATATGACTATATAAATGCCATAACTTTCTCAAGAATATTAAGTAGAACTTTCCATTTGCCAAGAAAAGAAGATACTTTTCTGTTATCTTCTCTAAATATTCTTTGGTTAAATGTCTTTGAATTGTATATAATGAGGATAAGCGTGTAATAGGAGTATGGCTTTCCTTGGAAAGAAGTCGACCCACCACATTTCTACTAAGAAATTCGATAGCTGTACAATTTATTTTGAAAATATAATTATGTAGAATATAAAATTAGACACACATCCGTGCATATGTTTTCGGAAAAATTTAAAATACATTCCTCACTTTTCACCCAATGACTACTTACGATACATTTAACTTTGGAGACCGCTTTGTATCTTTGCATTAATTAGGAAAAACAACATAAATAATCTCAAACTTAATCCTTGAATTTTTAATTTGTTCAATTTGGTATTTGAACTTTCACCCGGTGTACAATAATGTCCCTAATCTTTTAAGTTATTCAATGTGATATTTGAACTTTTGTACTTATTTAAATTATTCCATGAAATATATGAAAACGTTCAATGCCGTTCCAAGACTTAAATTAATAAAAATATAACATTGGATATTTTCATATAATTTAAAAACTAGTTTAAATATTTACTAAAATTTCTGGAATTATATTGAATAAATTAAAATTTTAGAGATAACGTTGCACATCAATCTTAAATTTAGAAACTATACTGAAATAGTTGGTAAGAGTTTTTTCACAACATAAAAATGTTGGGAGTATTTGTGTCATAATAAGTAAGTTTAAGATTGATGACATGAAATTTTTTTGGGATATGTGTGGTAGAAATATATAATATATATTTTTTTTTTTTTTTGTATTATATGCTCAATGTATAAGTTACGGTCATGACAAGTAACTCTAGCGGCCCTAAGTTTTCATCGTTGTAAAAGGAAGTGTTAGGCCCCTGTCGAGTTGGCACTTGTGAAGAGTGGGACCCACTTTGGTCCTTTTCAGTCCTTCTTCCTTGTGGGGGCCCGGTCAATATCAAATTGAGTTCCAAATGGAGACGCTAACCACAAGAATAATCGCCGTTTCTCATTAATTTCTCCTTTTTTTTTTTCCTTCGCCGGGGGGGGTTGGGAGAATATTCATCATTCACCTTTCCGGTAAAAAACAACAAAATTCGAATTAATTTTATATTGGAAAATCAATTAAATAAATACAAATAAAAAGCCACGTCGATATTAAAGTAAGTGGCGCGAAAACAACGCCCACCCTTTTTTCTCCTCATTTGGAACCGTTCTCCCTCTCTCTCTCTCTCCTCCTCCTCCCTCTCTCTCTCCTCTCCCTCTCCGCGAAGAAGAAGAACGAGTCCCGCTCGCTCCATCGCCGCTCGCCGCCGCCGCCGACCGTCCTCTCGGGACTTCCGGTATCCATCTCTTCCGACGGACTGGAGCGATCGGATTCGCCGCCGCGACCGCCGCCGAGCTCGCGCTTCTTCCGCAGATTGGTCGGTCGGTTCCCTGGAGGTTTCCGAGGCTTCTCGTCGCTTTTACGGTCGGATTCCGCGTGCTCCGTCGATCGAGGTCAGTTGTTTTTCGTGCGGCGGATTTCGGTTTCTTTCCGCGGCCGCTTTTCGGAGCGGCGAAAAGTTCTGCCGGCTGATCGCTCGATCATCTTGAAGTCCGGTTGCGATTTTCTGAATTAATCGGCGGAGATTAGGTTCCGGATTTCGTTTCTGATAATTTCCAAACTAGGATACGGCGTTAGATTGATCGCTCGATTTTGTTGGATCGATAAAGGAATGTATCGGATTTTCGATGGTTTTTGCTATTTTTAGGAACTTGGACTTTCAATGATAAATATTTCTCTCTCCATCTCTCGCTCTGCGCGATGGCCTGAGAGTTTCCCGTCGAGGCGCGCGGAGGCGATTCCCGAACTGCGTTTGATCGCAGTTCTGGTGTCGTCCTCGATGTCGGAAGCTGGGAATCTGTGCGAGCGCGGACGATTTCGTCTTTCGCTTTGGATTCTCCACCGCGAGCCAAATTGATTATAAGCTTAAAAAAAAAATAACACCTCGGTTTTGGTTTTGGTTTGATCTTCCTAAACGACAACCGTAATCTCCTCACAGGTTCGTCGGTTCCCGTTCCTTAATTTTGGAGTTACTCCCCACCATATTTTTTGACCGTTTTTTTGTACGCTGGACTCTGCACATCGTGTTGTTTCCCCTGGCTGTTTTTGTAATGAATTGTTTAGCTTGAGGTTTCTAAAATTTCTGTCTCCCTCTCTCTCTCTCTCTCTCTCTCTCTCTCTCTCTCTGTTTTTCTTGCTTGAGATTAGACGCTGAATTTCATGGGGATGGGACAATGATCTCTCTCTCTCTCTCTCTCTCTCGCTCGCTCGCTCGCACGTGGGCGGCCATGTCTCTTCCGATACTTCCGAGAACACTAGCACCTGCAGCTTCAAATCTCCATTTTTAATCGAGGATTAGAATAGTTCCCGGCTACGGACAAAACTTCAAGTCATCATTTAGAAATAGTTTACTACGCGCTAACCCATTTTGTGACACGACGTGGTTAAGGAAGGAGGAGACTTTACAGAGAGGCTTCTAGTCTTTTTTCTCGCTTTCTTTCTTTCTTTCTTTCTTTCTTTTTCCTTCTTTTTTTTCGTATGGAAGACGGTGGGGGCTGGAGACATGGCTGAAATCACTTTCAAGCGCTGTTTCATTGAAAGTGAGTTTTTGAGAGAAAGGAGATGAGAACGAGCCAGGCTTTCGTGCGTTGTTGTTGAGTGGAAGCCGCCCCCCCAATTCACAGCCCAGCAGACCATGGCACTCCCGTGAGAGGGACAACAGAGTACGGCGTCCCCCCATCCTGCGCACCCCCGTTTTCTTATCCTGCGCACCCTCCCACCCCCATCCCACATTCTCACCTTGCTCTCTTCTTCCTCCCTTGGCATCCTTGGAGATTGCTCCTCAGCGCAGGTTGTCGATGCGCTTTCAAGAATTGTCCTCCGTGATTGCGATTTTGATGACTTTTGCCCATTTGCCGAAGTCTCCTCCTTTGCGTGATCTACTTATTTTGGGGGTACTGGTGATAAAGGATCCGGTACCCAATTCCGCTAATCTCAACCAATTGGTAGTGAATCAGAAGAGGGTCTCTGTTTTCAGATTTTGTTCCTGGTTTTATTCTTTTCTTAGCCGTTCCCCGCTGTGGTATCTTACTTTTTCCGTTGTGCTTTTCTGCCAGACTGGTTGCAGAGGAAAGGATCTTCTTTCTTGAGCGATTGATGATATGATTCTGTTGCATGTGGGATACAAGACTGCCTGGTCTGTCAAGTATGGATTAGTATATGGGTGAATTCATCAATGTGGGTTTATTTAGAGGGAGCGAATGGATCTATGTGAATCCCGTCCAGCAATACACAAGCACACAACCGTGGAGAACCCAAGGCCACCCCTGGTTCCTGCAGAAAGGAACAATGCGGCTGCCGCCGCCGCCGCCGCCGCTGCCGCCGCCGCCGCCGTACGCCGCCCTCGAACAAGGGATGTTAGCTCAAGGTTCAAGTCATCCACTCCGTCGACCCCTTCGGTTAGGCGTTGCCCATCTCCAAACCACACAAGGACCGCAAGTACGCCCTCTCAATTGGTGCCAAAGCGAGCCCACTCAGCCGAGAGGAACCGCCCATCGACACCAGCCTCACCGTCACGCCCGTCCACGCCCTCACGTCCATCCACCCCGTCACGTCCATCCACGCCCTCACGTCCATCCACGCCCTCACGTCCCTCCACCCCGTCACGTCCATCCATGCCCTCACGCCCGTCCACACCATCACGTCCGTCCACACCTGTACATGATTCATCTGTAGATATGCAATTGGCATCTAGAAAAGTTAGCGCCGGTAGATTAGCAGAGAGTCTGTGGCCTTCCACAATGCGAAGTTTGAGTGTTTCCTTCCAGTCCGATTCTATTTCCATTCCTGTTGCCAAGAAGGAGAAATCTGTAAGTAGCACCCCATCGGACCGCACCTTGAGACCCACTTCAAATGGAGTACACAAGCAATCTGAAACGCCAACCATGGTCCGAAAGCCTACGCCAGAGAGAAAAAGAAGCCCGCTCAAAGGGAAGAATTTATCTGATCAGTCGGAGAATTCTAAGCCAATTGATGGTATAAATGCTCGTATGATTGATCAACATAGATGGCCTAGTAGAGCAGGTGGGAAAGTGTCTTTGAATGCCTTAAATAGCAGCTCAGATCAATCTGACAAGATTACTAGAGGTTCTGCATCGATATCAGGAATTGGGTTATCAACACTTAGGAGAATGCCTTCTTCTGATGTTTCGATGAAACCTCTGCGAAGATCTAGCAGTGATGCTGAAAGGCGACTGTCAACTAATGAATCCGACAGAGGAGAGGCTGATGGAAATTCATTTGAGGATGATTTGCTTGTTGGCCCAAAAAGGCTTCTCTTATCGAGTTTAGCTGACAGAGTGACTTCATCAACTCCTGCAGTTAGATCTCAGTCTTTGCCTGGATCTCGTCAGCCGTCACCGAGTAGAACATCTATCCCATTGTCCTCTGGTTCTAGAGGTGCCAGTCCATCAAGGACAAGGCCATTGACGCCCCCTTCCAGAGGAATAAGCCCCTCTCGGATAAGACCGGCAAATGTTGGTCCTCAATCCAGCAGCTCAACATCTGTTCTTAGTTTTATTGTCGATTTTCGCAAGGGGAAGAAGAGTGCTGGTTTTATCGAAGATGCTCATCATCTCAGGCTAATGCACAATAGATATCTGCAGTGGCGATTTGCTAATGCACGAGCAGAGGCAGTACTTCATGATCAGAAAGCACTAGCAGAGGTAGAACACTTTACTTTTTTCAAAAAGCTTCCTTCCAAGAATTTTGCCTCTTGATCAACTCTATACATATTTTTTGCTTCATCTTAAGTGGAAGCCTGTTAATATTCCTGTCAAGCATGCATTAGCTTTCATCCCTGGCAAGAGAGCGTTTTGCTGTAGAAATTACTGCCACGCAGAATTATTGCTCAAGACCAGCTTAGATCTGTTTACTTCCAATGGTCGTTATGACAGCCCAAGTCAGATGGTCCCTAAATTTTTGTTATTAGTGATTGGCTGTGATTGAACTTTGGTGCATATGTTCCTTGTGGGATTTATACTATTTCAATGTCTGAGTACGAAAGAAGGTCAATATAAAAGCTCTGGGTATTTGTTCACTCTTAAAGCTCAAAGTCCTGCCATTGACTTCGGAAACTACAGCTGCTTTTGTATCGGCAGTTATGATCCTCTCTGGGTATGAAAAATTACTTTTAATCAAAAAGATATCTGTATTACTAGATGATCTACTACTGCATTGAAGATGCTTTATGAGATTCATACTATTTTATTGTCTTTATTGATGCAAAGGGTACGAAAAGAAATTGATAAAAAAGCTCTGGGTGTTTATTTACTCCTAAAGCTCAAAGTTCCACCATTCTATGAACTGCTTAGAATTGACTGTGGAAACTAAAGCTGCATTTGTATCTGCAGTTATGATGCTCTCAGGGATGAAAAATTACTTTGAATCAAAATGATATCTGTATTAGTAGATGATCTACTTTTGCATTGAAGATGCTTCTGAGCATTATTTTATGGTCATATAAGTGATTTTGGCTCATGCAAGCAATGGGAGTGAGAATTCACAAAGGGGGAAGCTTCTCTTTCCATAGAAAGCTAATATTATTTTTATCATAAGTAATTATTGACAGTGATATTTTATCGTAATACTGAATTTCAGATTGGCTTTTAGAGGGAGAGGGTTTGTTTGATTATTTTTCTGCCTAATTTTCCTCTGCAACTTTAAAGTGACCCTGTTTCTCTGTCTAGCCTACTTCCTTTTGTATATATGCTCAAGATTTTTCCTTGAGATTAGAAAAGAAATGTTTGCAAGCTTTCTGCACTGAGACACATGGAACTGTGTTAAAATCAGATAAACATGGAAACGTTTGAATTAATATGCATATGTAATTTGTGTGAGCATGCTTGCGTGCATGTGTGTGTGAGTGGTGACTTGTACCTGTACTATATTGTCTGTGAGCGGTATACTTTACGGTCATTTAAGTGTTTACTCCCTACTGTCTCTTGATTACTTTTACTGATTTCCGTAATACTTGACTAACTTCTGCAGAAGACTTTATTCAATGTTTGGGTTGCTATGATTGAGCTCTGGGATTCTGTTATCATGAAGACTATTATTCTTCAGCAGATGCAGCTAGAGCTCAAGCTGAACTCTATTCTGAATAATCAAGTAAGAACTTTCTGTTAAAGAAGCTTTCATGCTATGAGCAGCATCGGCTGAGTCCATTGTTTCACCCATTACTAGCTTTTAGATTTCATTTCCTCATCTGATTCATGCTTCGATGTTTTTTACTTGTTTGGCTGAAATATGGTAAGAGCACTTCCGATGATTTCATGAAAAAGATGCTGGGGGACTTTTTTGAAGAGAAGCTGCTGTGGAATTATTATTATTATTATTTATAACTTTATACTAAAAATAGTCCAGACTTTATGGTCTAAAATAGGATACCACAAAAGAAGTGGTTGGTATGATTGTATTTTGATGAGGTTTATGTTTGATTTCTTTACTATATTGAGAAACGTGTAAAAACTGACAGAAGTCTGAGCTACTTGATCAATTGACAAAATTCTGTTTGATTTTATACCTAGCATCAATTTATAAGGAGGACAACTTCTGTTGCATATAGCTATTCTGATTAATCTTGGTGCACTTTTGTCCGATGAACTTTTATTTTAAATTTTCAGATTGGCAAACGAAGCGTAAACATGGCTCTATTTGCATGCCTGTTCAAACATATATTAAGCTTTTTGATTCTAGCTTAAACTTCCGCACTTTTAGAGGAAATTCTTTTTTATGAACTCTTATAGATCAATGTCCAGGATGATACTCTAAATGCTTTGCTTTTAATGGCTCTTCTGTATCCTTAATGACCAATTCAGATGACCTACCTCGATGAATGGGCTTTGCTTGAGGAAGATCACATTAGCTCATTATCTGGAGCTGTAGAAGATTTAGAGGCTAGCACTCTTCGTCTTCCTGTTACTGGAGGAGCAAGAGTAAGTTGGTTTGCAAAGATTATTTTGTTGGTTTGAAAGAATAATTGCTGATCTGTATAATATCTGATCATGGCAAATTTATATTCACAGGTAGATATAGAATCTTTGAAAGGTGCTCTTTGCTCTGCTGTTGATGTGATGCACGCTACAGGATCCTCTATGTATCCCCTTTTTTCAAAAGTAAGACCTAGTTATTATTATTATTTTTTTCTTTACTCATTTGTAGAGTGTTCTAGGGTCTTCGAGAATGGGATTTGTTGGTAAGGTCTCTTTCCTCAGGAAATTCCATTCTGTGATAGTTTAAAGGAAGCAAAAAAGTTTTTTATGTGTTTGCTTCATTGTAATTGGTTTGACTTATAGCACAATCAGATTGTACTACAGAGGAACCATGTCTTGAGGGAGGGAAATGGCTATTAGTTCATCGCAAACCCTTGGTCATTATTCAAAGTTTAGCAGTTCAGATGTTCTGTTGAACAAGTATCTCTAGGGAGGGAAATTGCATTTTGTGGATACTTGCCCGTTGTGCTGTCTTCCATACCCATATACCTTTGGGTTTACAAAATTATATGATGTATATGTTTATCATAACCCTTTTTTTGACATAATCGTTACTCAGATTGTTGTCTGATGCTCTTAAAACATGATTGAATAGTCTTGCAAGGCCTAACGTCATTCCCCTCTTCTTGTCCCTGAATTTACAGGTTGAGGAAATGAATGAGTTGGTATCCGAACTGGCTCTTGCAGCAGCACATGAAAGGGCGATGCTCGAACAATGCGAAACTTTATTGGCTTCAACAGCTGCCATGCAGGTGCGGGACATAAATATTACGCCAAAATCTACCTCTATGTTTGCATCAAGTCTGATATAGTCTGCCGCATAATGCTTACAGACTGAAAGTATAATCTCATCCACATTTTACTGGTTTGAACGTGTTGTTGATGAAATCATGGAGGAATCATAATTTAGTGATTTGATCGCAAAATCTAAAGTTCAGTGAAGTTGATAAAGTTTACACCATATCTTCGACTAGGGCAAGTCTTAGCACAACATAAGATGCAACCTGTTTGCTTTGTGAAAGATCTCTTCGTAGTGCATGGCTAGCTAGCTTCAAAAGTGTTTCCTTTGCGTAATATCGATTTGTAGCGTGAGCTCTCTTACTGAGATGTTTGGTTTTTACTTTTGTCAATTCGCAAAGGCGGAGGAATGCAGCCTCAGGACGCATCTCTCGCAATTGAGGCAGACGCTGGAGAAAAGGAGCACCCTATTCCGGCCGTCGAGATTGCCTTCTTGACTGTCCTTAATATAACACGTTCCACACATCGACCAAGGTCTGTTCCGGAGTCGACGCTTGTATATTCATACCCCGCCTTTTTTTTTCCCTCTTCCTTTAATTCTTTTTCTTTTTTTGTTCCATTAATTTTTTTTTGGCTTTCCTCTTCTGCCGTGGTGGCACCACCAGGCCCCACCTTCACAGTGTAATTTTGATGAAACGGTTTGAGTATAATTAGGAAAAGCAATGCAGAGAGAGCAAAGGGATTGAAAGGAATGATGTCCAGTGCAAAATTTAGGAATGAGAGAGTGAAGATTTTGTGTATTGCTTGTGGTTCGACAAAGCAAAAGGCAAGCTAGTGATTTGATGAAAATAAAATCTCTGATATTTTTCTTTAGTCGTTCAATCGATTACAATTAGACATCCAATTGTAATCGCAAGTACCTAATCAGGATAATAATACAAATGATCTTGATCTTGAACTTTTGCAAAATGCACAATGTGATCACTAAATCTTTAATTTATTCAATGTGATCCATGAATCTTATCTTAATGTGGGACGGCATTCAAATTGTTAATGGTATATGTTCAATTTAATCTTTTAATTATATGAAAATATTCAATGTTGTAACTTGAATTAATAGAAAAATAATATCAGATATTTTTTTATATAGTTTATAAACTAAATTTCATATGTATCAAAGATTCATGGATCACATCGAATAATTTTAAAGTTTAGAGATGATATTGCATGTTGAAGTGAAGTTCATGGACCAAATTAAACAAACTAAAATCTCGAAAATTACATTACACATTGGGACAAAAGTTAGGGATTATTTATATCATTTTCCATATCCAATTTGCAAGAGCTCTCTAGCAAGCTATGTCCCGGGCCGAATACAATGGCCTCAGATCTCTCCACGAGCCGAAGGATGGTGCGATCTATGGGTTCAAGGTTCGGTTTACCTTTGATTTAGAGGTATGTTTAGACCGAAATTGAACCTAGTGATTCGGGAAAGTGCCAGACCCAAATCAGACCACTGAAGAAGTTTACAATCCAAGCCCAAATCACTTCCTTCACTCTTGTTCTTCGTTTTGCCCCTTTTGATCAAGTGGCCAGAAAATCTGACGGTCGGGCCCCGTTTGGTATATGTGGGAATGAAATAACGGGGACAAGATATAAGAAATCCCAATAGAAATCGAACTTAGAAATTACTAATCTTAATCTTTTGAATTTAATCGTTTCAACTGGCTATACATAATGGGATATTAGACAAGTGAGCTTACCACATTAGTTATCTTTATACAAGGCTAATTTTAAAATCCACATATCTACTTGCCTTTTTTTTTTTTTTTTTTTGAATATATTAACTCATTCCCATTGGTTCTTATTCATTGGCACGTCCCCCACCATATTAACGAACATGCGTCGATGCAAATCAATTCATATTTCCATTCTGCATCATTCCAAGTAACCAAACGTGCCAATTAAAAAAAAGGAAAAAGTTACCAAAAACCCTAAACTTTTCCTAAAGTGACAAATTTGTCCAAGATTTTTTTTTTTGACATAAAAATCTCAAAACTTTCCTAACTGTGACACATTTACCCTAAACTTTTTTTCATGACACAAAAAAACTCGAACTTGTATTCGTGTGACACATTTACCCTAAACTATATGGCATTTTCGTCTTTTACTTTTTATCTTTTTCTTTTTTTCTTCCTCTTCTTCGACGGAAGGAAACCGGACTCAGGCGAGGACTGTCCTCGCCGGCATCGAGCAAGGGGTGCCATATTTAGTGAGGGCGGCCCTTGTCGGCATTAGGCGAGGACAGCCTTTGCCCGATGCCCATGAGGGCCGTCCTCGCTTGAGTCCGGCTTCCCTTCGACATGGCCAGAGGGAAGAGAGAAAATGAAAAAAAGAAAAAAAAAAGAAAAGAAAAAGCAAAAATAGAAAAAATAAGATGAAAATACCCTTGGTGGGATAAATATGTCACGGTTAATAAAGTTTGAAATTTTTCATGTCATAAAAAAAATTTTGAGATAAATTTGTCACTTTGAGGAAAATTTGGGATTTTTGAACACTTTTTCCCATAAAAAAAAGTAAAGGGAATTGGGCTTTCATTATGACCCAAAAAAAAAAAAAAGAGTAACCAAACGTGCCGATAAAGGGAATTGGGCTTTCATTCCCATTCTAGTTAGCCTCACTTCCTTTAATAGACATCTTCTTAAGAGTAAAAACAAAGCAGATAGAAGCAGAACTTCCTGGGGAACAAAAATAAATCAAAGTGTGCATGGACTAACACATGCTTCTTGCTTTGATGTACAAGAGCTCCATTGGCAAGAGATTGCTTCATCACTGTGCTCTTAAGGTAATACACTTCATTGACAAAGTACATTTTGTATTCAACTTAGGACTAGTCCAGCAGGCAAAGTGCTGCTATTTGCTGAACTTGTTTTAAACCTAGTTAGCCGGTTCTCGAAATAGGCTGTGTCGTACACGTTACTGTACACAAGTTACAAAAATTTCCCAATCTAAAGGAATTCAATACATTAAGTAAAACAAAAATGGCTCACGAGTCTTCTACCTCGGCGCATGGCTCTCAGATGCTGGCTGAGACTTCATTGGCAGATGATTTATCTGGTTTCTTTGGTGGGTCTTGACCTTTCTGCAGAATAGCTTTGTTTGGGACCAAAACGATGGACATGTTCCTTTCTCTAAAGTTCTTGCTCTCCTCGGTTGCAAGCTGTAGGTTCATGTCCATGATTAGCCAAAGCGGAAACTCATAGGAAGGTAGAATATGCAGAATTACTGTTAAGCTTGTGACTGAGATAAGCATTAATCTGTAGAAACGGACAAATAACTTCTTGAGAGATTTCTTACATATATGATCACCACTCAAGAGCCACGAGGTTTTAGAAGGACACATGACAAGTCATGACGTGTTTTGAATGCCAAGTTAAACTCGATTTTGCTTTAGTTTGACAATTGTGATATTACAAGCTAATTAATATATCACAAAATATAAGGGTGACTCTGTCCCAAGAATAATAATAATAACACTAATAGAATCTTTTGTTTACGTTTTCATCGCCCCTCGGGATTCGCACAAGGCATTGTCCCGGTTTCGGGGCATCAGATAGGAACTTTTCTTCATGGGAAAATGTAAGGAGGTTTTTTGACAGCCAAAATTATTGAACATATACATCCCATGAAGTGCGTGTATTAGGAATACCTCTCCAACGTCATTCTGGAAACGTTTGATTAGCTCAATGGCATTATTTCTGAAGTCATTTTCACGACCTTTTAAGTTCACTATAACTTTAACCTGCAAGAATTATATGAAAGTTTCACACATAGAGGTCCCATTATATTAGTATATAAATAAGCAACATGTGCCAACATCATAAAGAATGATCCAACCAACCTTATCACCATCTTTCAAAAACTTCTGTGCTGCTCTTAAACGTACAGAATAATCATGCTGATCAATGTTGTAACTGTCCACAAAATGCCACACAATTAAAAGACAGACCAGTGCATTCGGGAGACAGACATGGGCAGAATCTCAATAACCACACACGGACTGTCAGTATACATAAGGACTGCTACCACCCACACTCTGTTTATAAATTTTTTATACAGTTTGAGCTGAAAAGAGTACAAGCAAATTCTTATGTATGTGGAGAGGATTAACCAAATCACTTAATACCTCAGTTTGATTTGCATAGACTAGAGATTGTGAGTTCGACCCACTCCTCACACTTGAAAGTAACATTTATATTATCAGTAGACTTCCTCTTAAAGAATATTTTAAACACACCAAATAAGCTGTAACATATACAGGAAGTCTACCAACTAATAGTAACTGGAGATCAAAGGTGATGCAAAAAAAGAAAAGAGCATACAGTCGGGTTAAATATCTTGAAATTTCAGAGTAAATCCTTACCCCATTTTCAGCTCCTTCAGATCCATACGACTAGCTAAAAATGCAAAGGATAATTTGATTAGTACACATTATCGTTAATGAAAATCTGCACATGATCACTATAGAACTCCTAAAGTTAGGCAAAGCAGACATTCACCAGCACTTTTCTTCTGCTGCTCCCGTTTCTTCTTTTGTTGTTCGTATTTGAATTTCCTGGGAGGATAAAAACATTGACAAGAAAAAACAGTAGCCTTAGATTTTCCTTAGATGACAAATAAAGTTGGCTACACTCTTAAACCAATAGGTGAGGTCAGTACAATTATTTGCAGAACTTTTCATAATGGCAGGGCTTTTCCTGGAATTCTGATAACATAATTTGCCACATGTGACAGCTTTAATCAATCTTCAAATGACAAATTTTCCCATATAACATTAAATTGGCTTAGAAACATCACTACATCATCAGATTAAACCAGAAACTTAGCGAGTTTAGGTTCTGAAAAAATCATGACAAGACAAAAAGCATTGCAAACTCACTAACAAAGAAACATAAAGACACAAAGGAAGAAAGAGGAATAGGAAAATTAGGGTTGGTTAACGAGATGATCAAACCGTAAAAAAAAAATATGCACAATTGCAAGTTATCACTGATGAGTAAATACAGAAAGGAAGTTCAGTGAGAACACCAAGCAGTACCAACGGAATAATGGGAAAAACAAAAATAAATTTCTTCAATCTTTAGGCATGGAGCAGATTATTAAAAAAATCATGTCTATGCAGATTAATCGCAAGTGTGTTGATTGTATGTCATATTCCATGTCTAATGCACTTCCAGAATATGAAGAGGGATATCTGAGGTTTATACTTGTAATCCATGATTCTGAGCACTGGGGGATCCGCATCAGGGGACAATATGACCTGCATTTAAGCAGCCAAAAGAAAGACATTGCTAATCTTTTCCACAAGAAAACTTGGAGGTTAAGACTATGATATCCTAAATGCATCTTTGCAGAAAATGTCAAATTGCTCATGAGCAAACATGCAAATTGCAAAACTCCATTCCTCAATTAATTTGTCAAAAATTACAAATAAGATATTCCAAAGATATGGAGCAGATTATGTAAAAAATCATGTCTGTGCAGATTAATACATCTTGTGATAGACCATAGTTGATCTCATGTCCAATGCTTAGTGCCAACCCCGAGGTACTGACCAAGAAGGAAGAACTGATTGAGATTATATTGAAATTAGTAGTTTAGGTATCAAGATTCCCCAAAATATGAGTTTTCATCGGTGGAAAATATTCTGACAACCTGATACAAATCTTGAAGTCACAAATTCCAAGTTTCCAAGTGCAATCTTCTTTCCTCATGTGTCAGTACCGTCATTGAGTACACATTAAAAGTTGACTAACTTCTCATACATCATTCACGACCATTAAAAATAAAATATTGGATTCTTTTGAAAGCTAATTCCCAAACACTAAATATGCAAACTCGTGAGCATTATACAATATACTGCTCGTAGTTAGGCATACTTCTCATATGTGATCCCAAGATTTTACATCTTTTGCCAATCCCCACACAAGAAGGTATAGGCAGACGTATATTCTCCAAGAACAATTTTCAATTTTGGAGTGTTCCACCCATTTTGTTGTGAGAATAAATCTAAAATATAGTACTTCATGGTATATGCTATCACGCGAATAGATAGAGAAGCAACACAAGCACGAGACGTTTGTACCGAAATCTAGCATATCTTCCTATTGGATTTCAGATTAAGAAAAGAAAAAGTTCAAGAATTTGACAACTATAATCATACCAGATCGAGCTCAGCATCCTCAGCCATCTGAATTGCCTCACTTTTAGACACCACCCCAACCTACACCAAGATATAACTCAATAATCCACAGCTTTAACAAGAACATGCATACAAAAGGAACTGAAACAGTCCCGAACAGCATCCCTAACTAAGTTCAAGCCAACTGCAGCCATTCAATTTCAAATACAAAACCCCTCAAAGGCTCTTTATCATAACTACACTGATGAGAACAACGATTGTTACCTCGACTTCAATCCAAAATGCAGAAAAGAAGGAGAAAAGATGGAAGAAGGAAACCGACTCACCATATTTTGTTTCTGATCAATCAAGCGTACAGTAGCCGACCTGCATCAATCCACCACACGGAGGTCGAACGCCATCATTTTCAAACTCCAACCCGACTAACTCCAAATTTCGCGACACGCTCAAACAAATCATCCAAAGAAGAGAAGTTCCGAGCACGTCACCTGATAGTGGACACGTCGAGCGCTTGGTCGTCCTCGGAATCGCTCTGCCGGGACCGCCTCCAGTCTCTGGACCCCGAGTAACGCGATCCTCCGCCTCCGCCGCCCCCACCGTAACGGCACGCGATGGAGCCTCCGCGGGGGGCGAGGACGAGGGAGCATCTGGCGAGGCCCATCGCCTCGGGGAGGCGGACTCCGAAGAGCTTCGACGACTCGAGCGAGGACAGGGAGAGAGGCGGAGACGCCGCCGCCGCCGCCGAAGCCGACGTCGCCGTGGAGCTCGTGAGGATGGGCTTGAAGGCGAAGCTTCCGGTGACGGCAGCCATGGCCGTCGTAGCGAGGGAGCTCTGCGACTGCGAGAGCGAAAATTCGTTGTTCAATTCGTCTTCATTGCATTCGCGCACTCGCCGTTGTAATCATCGTCTTCCTTATCCACAAGGACTCCTTTTCGCCGAAGAATCGGGGCTCCGAATGGGCCGGAAGGGGCCCGAGCCCGTTTCTTCATGGGCTTGGATAGGCCCGCCCAGTTGGAATACGGGCCGAAAACCAAAAGATTTAATAAAATGAGAAAATGATACGAATGATTTTGAATTTTGATCAACGTGCAATGTATTTTACAAATTTTGATTTGTTCAATCATCCCTAAAATTTGATTCAATGTGTAATATAATTCCCGAAACTTTAATTTGTTCAATATAATTTTTGAAATTTTTGTATATATTTAATTTAATATATATTTAATTAATGACAGGATTACACCAAATGTTTTTATATAGTTTAAGAACTATATTAAATATACAACAAAAGTTCCACATTCAATAAATTATAAAGTTAATATTCTGAAAAACTCAAAATTGTACACATGTGACAAATTTATTTTAAACTAATTTTTTGATCATGAAAAACCCCAACTTGTATATTCGTGATAAATTTACCCCGACTAATCATAAAAAATCATAAACTGGTACACTTATGATAAATTTATCAAAAATTAATTTATTTGATTGCCAAAAACTCCAAACTTGTATATTTGTGACAAATATACTTTCCGTTTACGAAAAATTATAAAAATTGTATAATTGTAACAAATGGAGAATAAATTTGAAACTAGTATACCGATCAACTGTCACTTGTCATTTAGATTAGTAATTTGACAGTAAAATTTAACGAAAATCAATAGAGGGTAAATTTATCATAACTATATCGGTTTGAGTAAATTTTCAATAATATACTAGTTTGGGGTTTTTGATGATCAAAGAATTAGTTTATGGTAAATTTATCATAAGTGTATCTGTTTGAGGTTTTTCAGAATTTAACTCTAAATTATAAGTTTTGGGATAATATTAGATATTTTAAGAATATATTAAATTAATTAAAAATTCAGGAGTCATGATTGCGTCATTATCTCTTGAAAAAGCGTAGCAAGATTTTCTCAAGATCGTCTCCCGCTCTCGCGTCTCGTTCATTTGGGAGCGAGCATGTCTTCTGGTTCGAGCGAACGGCGACATCAACCGCCGCCGCCGCCGACGACGACGAAGGCGGGGGACTCCGACGACCGGCTGAAGCTCGCCGTCGCCATTTCTCTCCTGCGTTCCAAGTTCCTGAAGAACCACATATCTCCTCCTCCTCCTCCTCCTCCTCCTCCTACTGAATCCGACGTTCTGCGATGGAAGCGAAAGGTCTGCTCTCTCTCGCTCCTTCCTACTTCGCTCAAATCGCCTTCGTCGCGTCTTCCTCTCTGAATGGAAGTAATGTTGCCGGCGCCGCTGTCGTTGCCTGTGGTTTTTAAGGCTAAGGAGCGAAAGCAGGAGCTCCTGCGGCTCAGAGAGGATCTCAAGGAAGCAGAAGGTTCGCGTTCTTCGAATCTCTCTCTCTCTGCTCCCGATTGTGTCTTTGCTTTTTTACTGGTCGAGTCTCATGATCGGAGGCTCTGTTTTGATCTGTTGTTTCGCGCCAGAAGCATCGCACTCCGCTGCATTCCCTCAGGTCGCGTCCTGCAAGTGCTATTTCTTCGGCGACTTGGGGAAGCTGAGCCCCGACCGGTTCGTAGGCGGCTCCGATCATCGATTCAGCGATGTTCTTCGCCGGAGATTTCTCAGACAAGGTTTTCCTCACATTAATAGCGTGATCATCGCCATGGGACGCCAGTTTGAGTTTCGACGGTCTCAAGGACTTGATTTGCTTCTCTCGCTTTGCAGTGCGATTCCGGGAAACTAAGAGGAGAAGAGATGATTCGCATCAGCGCCAGCATCTCTCAGGTGCTCTCTTTTGGTTGATGTTTATAATTCCAGCATGCTCAAATGTCTGCCATGTACTTCATGAATATCTCAATATCGTCAGTGTTAAGGAGGAATTGGTGAATTTTGATCAGATAGTTCAAATTGTACCACGGTTTGGAATATAATGTCCTTCCGCAGTTGTATTAGTTGTGAAACTTCCGATGTTGCTAGCCTCACTCGTTGCTATAATCCAAACTAGACTTCCTGAGGTATTACATCTGCACCTTTCGTTTTTAACTAAGTTGAATGATTGCGCTCTTCAGCTTGACATGGTTAGTTTCCACCAATGGCTTCTGGTACTGGTAGTGAATGGGCAAGAGTAATGGTGGAGGATTTTGTGTACTTGTTTTTATGTAACGATTGAGAAAAAACATTTAGAATGAATTGGGATTCGGACTTGAGAGACTGGTGCAATGACTGACTTTGAAAAGCACCAGATGTTTTCCTCTTCCTTCCTCTGGCAGAAATGATCTGGATATTTCTTTCACAAGGCCAGTAACCTCCTCTCAAAGGACTTCCAATGTTTCTTCGTATTTGGCCTTTCCCTGTATTAACATATAATTGTTGTTAACCCATGAATTCGGCAGTATGAATATGCTATTTATGGCTATATCTGATTTTCTGGAGTCCTTGTACACATCAATTTCAGATGTAACAACTATAGATGAAGTGGAGCATCTTTGTGCTGCTGCTGATTTTCTTGTGGAGCTTTGTGATGCTACTTCATCTGTGAGATTTCTCTCTCTGTATACTCTGTGATTACATTCTATTTATCATAAATAAATTGTATCCGAATTGTTTTGTCATAGGTTGAGGAGGATAATTTTGCTAACTGGTCACATCAAGCTGTAGACTTCATCCTAGGTATTGAGAGCTTGCATAATTATTCCTGAATTTAAATTTCCATAAGTTGCATTCACCTTCACTTCTCAATTTCATTATCTGCAATTGCCACTTTCAATTTTGGGTGTTTTCCTTGTAAGCTGTGTTGCTGGTTCATTGATATGTTGAGGAAGTCCAGAGAAGAACCTAAACACTCAGTCGTGAAGTCATCAAATAACGTATCAAAAGTAAAAGAGAGATCGTTTATCTTCCATGAACCTATGTTTATTAGAGCTTGCACATGGTGGTCTATGTATTGGGATGTCTGCTGCAAGGATGAATGTTATTTACTGCACCAGTGTCATTGTGACAAGTTGAGAGATGTGCCCAAGTAATTTGCCAGCGCCCTTAATTTGAAGCTGTAAATCATTTTCACACAGAGAAATTTTTATAGTGAACTATTCATGGTTTTGAGCAAGGTGGTTAAGTATGTGGTTAAATCTAAATGGCACTCGAATTGCAGCAAGTACTTTCTGGAAGTTTTGAGGTCAATGATTTGATGTTAGTTTGTCCAGGTTTCTTGCCAATAGAAATTTATGAAGATGATTGTCTGTGCAATTTGGCATTCCTGCCAAATACCTTTTTTGGTCCTCTGGTTAATTTTCTAACAATGCTCTCTCCAAAGCTTCATTGAAGAATCTATTATCAGTGAAAGAGAACATGGAAAGCATTGAAGGTATTGTCAACAGTTTGATATTGCGTTTGGTTAGAAGGATGACCTCTCTTTCGGGAAAAGATGGTGGTAAGTCTTTCTCATTCCAATCCTTCTCCTCTTGATTTAATGACACCCTAAACTGTATGATTGATGAGTGATTTATATGTACTGCAATCGTTCACTTTCCTCAGTTACAGTTACAGTCGATCATTGGTGTTTCCATTTTGTTAGTGACTCATAATACTTATTCCCCTGCTGCATCATTTTGTTTTAGGGCGGGATGATGTTGGCAATGATGTGCAGTTCCATGTTCAGCATTTGATTCGGAAACTAGGAAAGGCGGTCTACCTAGGACAAAGAGCATTAGTTGCAGTTTCTCAAAAGATTCCTGTTGTGGCAGAAAGTATACTCTTTTCAGATCCTTTTGATGATAAATTTCCTGACATGCATCAGTATATGTTCATCTTGTAAGTAAATCAACCATGACTTCTCCTCTAGCAGATCATATGTCACTAAGCAGATTCCTGAACTTTTTTTTAACCATATGGACTTACGTAACACTAGTTCCAGTCAGACGATTGTTGAATGGGATCTGTAGCAGGCCATATGACTGCCTAGATTCCTGAACTTTTTTTTAACCTTATGGACTTATGTAACACATATTCACATCAGACGATTGGTGAAATGAGATCTATTGCCTGCATCCTACTTGGCATAATAAAGTGGATGATCGTGTCAGGGCATATGGTCTTTCCTGAATTTCGTAGGCTAAACATGGTGGTATCCAGAGCTAAGATCATGCTTTTCCTTTAATGGCCTCATAAAGAGAATGCTTTAACTGATGAGCCTTGGATACGTTGGTTTCATTGAGTTTATAATTCATTTGCTGACTCTTGTGCATGCAGAATCCAACTTCTCGAATTCTTGGTATCTGATTATTTGCTAACATGGTCAAGGGATGAAAATTTTGACCAATGTGAGTGTACTTTATCTGTTGCTTGCATCTTATGCTGCTCTTTAACTTCACTTTAGCTCCGCAAGACTAAAGCCACAATTTTTTATTGTTCTGCACAACTAATATCATAAGCATAGTAAGCTCTTTGATAGAGTAAGCATTGAGCGTTATTTTGTGCAGTGTTGTTTGAAGAGTGGTTGACATCAATTATCCATGCCCGGAAAGCACTGGGAGTCTTGGAAAGCAGCAGTGGTCTCTACATGCTTTACATGGATCGGGTGGTCGGAGAATTGGCGAGACAATTGGGTCAGATTTCATCAAACCACAAGCTGAATCCAGATGTTCTAAGCAACCTGTTCCTCTGACTGCATCTTGCATCGTACTGTTGTCACTGTTAACCCCTGTGCTTGCCTCATATTATACTCTTTTGTTGTGGACGACCGGTGTGCAGCTTCCATCGATCAGGGTAAGCCTGAAGCTGTCAGTTGCTTGTTTATTGTTAACGTCCGCAGTTAATTAGCCTCAACTTAGCCAATCATGATTTGTCATCACATTATTTCTCTCTCTCTCTCTCTTCTCCCAACCCTGAAGCCTTCTGCATTTTCTTTTTGTTCGTCCGGATTCAGATTGAAATGTCCTTTGCGAATATAGATCAGCTGTCTTCACGAGGCTCTTGACTTACTCGCAGGTACTGTTGCTGTTACACCAGGTACATGTTTATGTTTGGTAACTTTGGTTGGGAGGAAAATTAAGGGAAGTTAGTGAAAATAGGGGTGAAGAAAATTGGAGTGGAAAAATTTTCCCAAATATCTAAAATTTCTGTGAGTGCAACGAGCAGGGAAAATTTAATGTGGCCACGATCTTCCATTCGCTGATTGAAGGATAATATTGTTGGTGGAAAATAGAATTAGTAGCTTGAGTTTATTGCCCCTTTTTTTTTTTTGGGTTGTTTCCGGAAATTGATGAATTATCTTGGAGGGTGATCGGTTCCAAGGTCTATCGAAGAACCTTTTTCCCCCCTTTTTGGTTCATTTTTTATAGCAAAATCACAAGAGATTAAGAGCAACAAAACGGTTCAATGTAAAAGATGAACAATAAAAATCCTTATCCGCAAAAATAACAATCCACGAGATGAACATGGAGGCATGTATAATTATAAATAATAAAAAGTTCAATCACGTAACATAAAATATAAATTGTAAAACTTCACAATATGAGCATGTAGTCACGTATAATTATAAACAATAAAAAGTTCAAACACTTAACATAAAACATAAGTTATAAAACTCCGTTCTCCATTCATCCATAAAAATTTAGAAGAAGAGGAAAGATTGATGAAGAGTGCAGAGGAAGAATAAAGGACAAAAGAGTGCTGAGATTAGAATTTATGAGGAAAAGAATTAGTGTTTTGACTTTTTAGTTTATAAAAATGATTTTGAAAAGGGTTCCAAAAAAGGATTGTGCAGTTTGGATCCTTGATGGGTATTCATTCAGAACGTTCAACCAGTTCCAAAAATTTGGAACTTGTTCTTGGGCTAATTCCAATGAGAATTGAATCTAGAATTTATTTTTTAGGTGGTCTGGTTCAATTCCCAAGTGAAACCAGTTTTCTTACACACCCCTATTCAATAGTAAACTGGGTCACGCGGATTCCTGAGTGAAACCAGTTTTGTTGCACAACCCTATCTTTTCAATAAGTCCAGCGGCGCCAAACAATGAGATAAAAGTTGATAACTAAAAATAAAGAGAAATGTATACGATGCGAGTTTTTTTTTTTTTTTTTTTTTTTGGTGTATACGATGCAAGTTTAAAATGAATCAAGTTTCTGTATTTAAATGGTAATAGGCGTGAAAATAAGTAATGAAAATGAAATTAGCCGCACGCCTAAAAGACGTTTCGCATTTGTATGCACGTTTTAGAAAGTCGAGGATATAATTTGTCGCTAACTTGCTCTTCGGACGGTATATAACTTTCATTTACGCTGTCGCATGTACGTCACTTGTTTTACCGTGTCGTTTCGAGGATATGCAAGAGAGTGTTGCCTTAAGAGGTCTTCTGTTCTTTAAATATATAGATATGTGGCCAGTGAAGCATATATTTTCATGCTTTATTTCCTCTTTTGTATCTGCCGAAAGTTCACGGTAATTTTCGTCAACGCAATGTCACCTCTCTTATTCACGTAGAGACTCCCATCTTCTTCTTCACCCGTCATTCGTACCAGACCCGAAACGACGGAAATCCCCGCCTTTTGCTACGTAAAAATCGCCTTTCTTCCGATGGCGGGGATCAAGTTGGCCCTCGCCCTTTCGTTCGTCATCCTTCTGTCGCTGTCCCGATCTCCTGAGAGCTCGGCTAGTGCTCGCGGGGGTGGCGAGTCCACAGATAAAATGGGAAGGAGTGGCATCCTTGTGAAAAAGATTGCCGGCGGCGGGGGAGGTGGGAGCAGCGGGGGAGGAGGAGGCGGTGGTCGAGGGGGAGGCGGGGGGGGGGCGGCGGCCAAGGGGAGGAGGCCGTGGTGGACGAGGGGTAGGTGGCCATGGCGGCAGTCGTGGGGGTGGTGGGGGGGCCGATGGCGGCAGCGATGTCTGGCCAGGGGGTGGAGCTAAACCCAACAACAGGACTCGAAGGTCATCGGCGGCCATCGGATCTGACCCGTCGTGGCATGCCTCCATCGTTTGTTCCTGCCTTCTCCTCAGTGTTCTGTTGGCTTTCGAATCTCTAGTTTGATCGCCATGAAAGTAGGAGTTAGGCGGTTGTTGGACTTCTTTCGTGGTTTCCGTAGAACCTTCAGCTCTATCTGACCACCATTGTCATGGTTTAGTTATAATAATACTTCATGAAGTTGATCTTCAGCATCCAAAAGCCTTGAATACTTTTATTAACATATGATCTCGACTTCTGTTGATTTCTACATAACCTAATATATAACGTCGTTCATAATCATGTGGTATACTTTCAAATTTTTTCTTTCTTTCAAATGTTCCTAAATCAAGTTATATTGAATGCTGCATCACATGATATATCGAGATAGTTCTATACACCTAAACAGACTTCTTTGTTTTGAATTCATGTGAAACGATCACCATAGTCAAGATGCCTGAATGTCGACATATCTTGTCGCGCCTGTGTAAGAATTTCTTACTTTGCGAGCCGAACGCTCGCATTTCGGTGTTTATAGCCACAGTGCTATGATGAGCCCATGTTTCTCTCCTTATTTAGCTTTAACCAAGGTTGATTCTGCAGATTATAAACCCCCGTTCAAGAAGAGCCTTATCAGTAAAACACAAAGATCACATCATTCACTTCTCCACAGATTACTATAATAGTGGCCAATGCATTGTTAGAGCGGTCCCCCATGTGAAAATATCGTTTTCAATGATCCAGATTCAATTCATTACGTGTATCATGTTCATTTAATAAGGAAATCAGGGAGAGAGGATTTTGGTTTCCAAAAGTAAAGGGAGGGAGGCACCTAGCGGTAGGGGTGATCGGGTCCAGGGTGGGTAGGGTTTAGACTTGGACCCTGTACCCGATCCTGTTATAATCGGTTCCCCTTTTTTGGACCCTATACCCGACCCTGTTTGTATTAGACACCTTGTACGCAACTCACCCTGTTTTTCCGATCCGGTTCCAGGGTCAACCCCGTTTCCACTAGAACCTGTTTTGCAATCTCCCGATATCCTATATAACTTTGAATTTTATATTAATAAACGAAAAATAATGTAATCCTCATAATTTATATTGAAACATTAAGCACTGGTAATAAATTAATACATGAACTTTTTGACTAAACAAAAAATTAAAGATCCATAGGGCTAATTATATAATAAATAAAATCATAAGGTAAAGAATTAGCAATAAACATGGGTCTAATATTAGTCTTATTCCCACAACTACTACATGAAACTATTCATTTACGTAAGCATAACTCATCCTACAAAAGATAAATTTGGCGGCGACGAACACCATCCGTCCATCAGACAGTGCGAGAGGGAGTCGGTGAGGGAGGGAAGCAAGTAAGGCAGATGAATGACAAAGGAGGAGTGCCGTGCGTGTTTGAGAGAGTCAAGAGGAAAAATATCGCATGATTGCGGGAGAGAATAGAAATCGGGAGAAAAAAAATGGTTTTGGATCTCTACTTACAAAATCAGTCTGGGAACTGGTTCCAAAACCGATCCGAAACCGGTTTCCGGGTGGCTAATCACTCAAAACCTGTTCCCGGACCGGTTTAAACCGGTTCCAAATTTTGGGAATCGGTTCCCGACCTGGTTTCAATGGGAACCGGTTCTCGACCCTGTTTTCCGGGTGGGCCGATATGAGAACCGGGTATACCCGGTCCGGTTGCACACCCCTACTGAGCGATGAACCAGGATCGCGTCCACAATCGGCTATGGGGGAATACGACCGGCCATCGCTATGTGGAAATTTATTCCATTACAAGAAAATTTAGAATTTGTTTGGTAACGCTTCTATTTGGGGAATAATTTCTTTTCATAAATATATTTTTTTCTATTTATATTATCTGAAACAATTTCTCAATAAAAGAACGCTTTTAAGGTTCCTTCACGAGATGAATATTTATTGAGAGATTTTTGCGAAAAGATACCCCATTTGTCTTTTTTATTTCTTTACTAAATGGCTGAGTATAGGTTTGTTTTGAGACTTTCTTATGCGGTAACATGTCGACCATTGCCGACTGTTGCCACCATCGCCCGCCGACCGATGCCGGTGGTCAGTCGAGGTTGGTCGGCCGTGATTGGTGTTGGTGGGCGGCGTTGGCGGCGGTTGGCTGAGGTCGGCTAGCGGCGGTGGGCGGCGGTGGGTGGCAATTGGCCATCGGGGTTGGTGGCTTTGGTGGCTGGCAAAGAAGAAGAACGGAGGAAAAGAGAAAAGGAAAAGATAAAATAACTTATTTCTAGAAATTGTTCTTTTATTTCTGTTCCAAATCTATTTCTTGGTCATTTTTTTTATTCTGGGAAATAGAAAAATTAGTTGGCGTTACCAAATAAAATTATATTCTTTTTTTATTCCAAGAAACAAAAGAACAGAAATTAGAAGAAATAGAAATGTCACCAAACGGAGTTTTATTCATGTAGTTGAATTACCTTGAGTTTAATTATGAAAAACATTGTAATTTTGAATCGATAATTTTGATATTATAGTTTATATTGATAATATGTGTTTTAATATTTCCTTTTAATTGCCATAGATGTTGTTAAACTAGGCATATAAAGAATACACAATAATCTATATTCGAATATATTATCTGTACTTACTGTCTAGAAAGTTAACTTACAAGGGTGAGGCGAGCCTACTAACGCCTCGTTAGCGGCAATTTCCCCACAAACCATTTTTTGCATAGAGAAAACTTCCCTGTTCTCCAAGTGGAGATTATATAGTCCCACACACACCTAAATAAGTTTTGTAGTTGTATGCATATTTAGAAAATCTGACCGATAAGAAAATATTATATCGGCGTATCACATGAAATTTCCTCGCACCCCAAGCTGCAAACAACATTCGTGGTTATATTTTTGAAAGTAAAAATAAATACCACCAAACGCCTTAAATTATGTTCATTGCGACGTCAATATCCCAATTAATTTTTGTGAGTTGTCAAAATCCTGAACTTGTGCTGCTTGGCAAAAAGTACCTGCTATCTGTCATTAAAAATCCTAAACTTGATCCAGCATGACACATATATCTCAATTTTTTTTGTCACCCATAACCGAAATCTGAACCGGTGTGACAAAAGTTGGGACATTGGTGTCACTGCGCGCATAGATTATTGTTGCCAATAGGCAAAAGCTTAATCTAAATTTGGACCATTATAAATGACAGGTCTCCACTTTCGTCCTACATGGACCACCGTCCCAATTTAGTTTGGTACGCCCATTAGGTAAAATTTTCTCAAGAGGAATTGATGGTGTTTTTGAGTTCTAATTTATCCTTGTCCACAGCACATGCTTACGCGAATCTGTTCGCACGACGACCTCCTTTTACCGTGTCGTTTTAACAATGCCGATGTGGAGGAGGTTATTTTCCGAACCGTATGTTCTTGATATAAATATAAGCAGTAAAGCAGAAGTTTCCTGCATTATTTCCTTGTTTATATCTGCTGAAGATTTACTGTAATGTTCGCCAACACAATACCACCTCTCTATCGCTGAGAGATTTCCTTTTGTTTCCTGAAATAGTCACGCGGTCCAACTGATATAATTTGTATCTGATCATCCCTACTTTCCTCCTCCTCCTCTTCTTCTTCATCTTCTTGATGGACCTTCGTCTTTAAATATGTTTGCAGCATCACCATCACTCGTATCCGACCAAAGGACAGGAATCTCCACGTTTTTTACTACATAGAAAATCGCCTTTCCCGTGAACCAATCGACGCGCACGATTTCCAGGATTCCATGGCAGCGTTCAAGTTGGGGCTTGCCCTTTCGTTTGTAATTCTTCTGTTGCTGAGCGACGGCGTCTCGTCCGCCTTCCAAACGAGAAAGATTGGAGTCCACGTGAAGAAGGGCGGCGGCGGTGGTCACGCAAGTGGCGGCGGCGGTCATGCAGGAGGCAGGAGTCATGCAGGCAGCAGGGGTCACACAGGTGGCGGCGGCGTTGGCAATGGCGGTCATGTCTGGCTAGGGGGTGGAGCTAATCCCCACAGAGGGGCTCAAAGGCCCTCAGCCATCGGAACTCGCCCATCATCACCGCTCAACTCTGCTGTCTGTTCCTCTCTTCTCCTCGGTCTACTGCTCTTGCTTCAGCGTTAGTTTGAATGTCACTGAAATTTGGAGTTTATGCGGCAGTCTTTGGGCTTCTTGTAATGGTTTCTGTAGAGCTTTTCTTGATTTTGCTTCGAATACTGCTAAGAATAGAGAGCCTTCTTTGGCAGGAGTTGATTCTATAAGTCTCTCGTTCAAATTTCTGATTCATGATGGATTGTTTTTGGGAGACTTTATAGCCGCATCTAGGGTTTTGCTGAGAAAGCTTGGATGAACAGCTCAGATTGCTTTTCTGCACTCTTATACAGAATGTACTCCCTTCAGTCCAGTGAGAAATACTTCATGAAGTTGATCTTCACCATCCAAAAACCATGCATAATAACATATGATCTCACACTTTTTATTTATTTCCGGATAACCTAACGTATAAGGTCATTCATAATCACATGCTATACTTTCAAAGCTTTTTTTTTTTTTCCATATATTCCTATATAAGGTTATATCTATGCTATATCACATAATGTATTGATATAATATTAGGCACCTAAATTAGTTTCTTGTTTTAAATGTATGTTTCATGATCACTATAATCAAGAAACGTGATTCACCGGCGGTGTTTCTCCTTTTCAACTGTCACACACACACACACACACACACACACACACAGACACATATTTATAGATTACATGTGTGCATTCATTTATGTAGGGTGAGAGATAAGTCCTTGCATACTTATCTATGTAATCGTAATTAATCCTGTTCATAGCATGCACTAAGATGAAGTTGTCCGCACAGAAATCTTGTTCTACCGGGCATTCAATGATGGCAAAATCGATAGACGATGTGGTCTAAGGGATCTGCACTTTCATGTATTGGCCAGATGGATATAGATGTAGACGTATTTATTCGTCCAATCCTGACCGGTATACACCTCGATCCTTGAATTCATTGAAGTAATCGCGTGAATTCCTAAAGATTCCCTCGCTTATTGATGAGTTCATAATTAGGGTCGAGTCAGATCAGGATCT
Organism: Eucalyptus cloeziana; assembly: GCA_014182715.1. Classification (NCBI taxonomy): domain Eukaryota; kingdom Viridiplantae; phylum Streptophyta; class Magnoliopsida; order Myrtales; family Myrtaceae; genus Eucalyptus; species Eucalyptus cloeziana. The sequence goes on from CM024636.1 coordinate 32,697,713, forward strand.
CCATCAGAGCAGAAATCTATTTATCGGCACTCGATTTTGTTATTTGTTCCTCTTTTCCTTGGCTCGTAGTTCTCGAAACTAGACTGATAGGACCAGAACAAAAATAAAGAAAGAAAAAAAGGGTTAGGGAGTTGGCAGTGGCGTAAGATTTCTTGGCTTTCCATAGGATTCCTGATTTCGTTTGTACTTTGATCATTTGGTTCCCTCTATTTCTTGAAATTCGATCGTGTTTTCTTGCTTCTAAATTAGTGGGGAGCAATGGCGTGTTGGAAAAAAGCATTTCATGTGTCGATCACACGATGGATATGAAGTGACCAATCAATCATATTATAGTCACGTGCTATGTATTTCATTTCATTTTATGCAATGTCTAAATTATTGAAATCACTAAATTCGATTGTCATGTCATGTAACCATCAACATGATATATCTTCTCGACACGTCATGTGGAATATTGATCGATTTCGCTAAGATAAGCAAAACTGGATTTCTCAAGTTTAGGATCTCTACATCTCATAGGACTACATTGACGGATTGTTAAAATGTTTAAAATTAAATTGGTAAAATCGAAAAGTTGAAGACCGAATTGACCTTCGTAGAAAAGATTTAGAACTTTTCAAGGCAATTTTCTAAAATTTTCAAATATTTAAATTTCTGTGAGAATGAAGAGGAGGGGAAATTTAAAATCATGAGAATCTTGGTAGGGATGTGGTTGGAAATTGATGAGTTATTCAGCAGGCAAATAGGGATATGAATTTTGGCATGAGGATTTGATTCGACATCTGATGGACATTGATAACATAAAAACCAAAATATATCTAACATGAGTTTAAAATGACTTTAAGTTTTTGCAATGTAATTGATCATAGACATGTGAATAACCAACGAAAATAAAATTAATTAAGAATAGAAGCATGGAGTACAATATAATACGTGTTTTATACATATATAAATCATCTAGATTGAGCACGTTTATTTTTTTGGTAAATTTGAAAAGTATGTGAAAGATGGAAATTTTAGTGAAAATCATGCATCACATAGTGTACCATGCATAGAAGTACTAAGTATCATACCATTAGAGGTTCAAAGTTCGACTTCTCGTGACTCGTGCGATCTAAAAAGAAGTATGCCGATAACGGTAGTCGGTTTTGAATCGATGAGAACATCTTTCACGCAAATGATATATGAAGTGGAACACTAGTATACTACCGCAACATACCTAAAGAAAGTTTTTGCACACATAAGAGGTATTATGTCAACATATCACATGAAATTCGAAGGACTGCAAACCGGAAATTAGATTATACCCTACAAGAATTTTCTCTGGGAATTAAACACTAGTAATATTTTCCATTAATTAACTCTATTGGATTGTACTAGTTTTATGTACACACCACATTAATTATATGACATCAAAAACCTTGAATTGTTGTTGGTAGCATAGTCGGACGGTTGCTGTTCGACCATAAATGTCGTCCAGAAAAAAGAAAATTTCCTCGATAAATATATAAATGTTTTTTTATTTATCTATAAGAATTCTATCCTTTCTTCGTTTCTGCTGAAAAATTCAGTGCTGTGGATTTACTACGGTCAAACGACGAAACTACACCCACATCGGGGATGGAATTGACCTAGTGATAAAGGTTTTTCGGTACTTCCGACTTAGAAAAACCAATAATTATGGATCCAACTCCTACTCTGTATCACTTGGATTTAAGCAAAGGGTCGTGACATAAGGTTATCCATTCTAGATGGCCCGTGCTCCCCAATTATCAAGCACTTCCACAGGTTATCCATTCTCGTCACTAGAAAAGTAAAAAACACGAGATTTTTTGGATATTATCAGTTTAAAATTATCCGAGGACCAACTCATTGCACCATATACATATATCGAACGGATTAATGTGCTTTTCTTCTTCCAATGGTTTAAACTATATGACAATTAGCGATAATTATTCTTTTTAGGGAATGTAGATGCACGGTCAAAAGAATTATCTAATGATCAATGATTCGCTAGCTGGATAGACACAGTAATGCTTCAGAGGCAAAACTAAAACTCCCTCAGCAAGTTGCCATTAAGTTAGCCAACAATGCCCGCGAATGAGAGGAAGAGGAGGAGGAGGATCGTCACCGGGTGGCGGTGGCAGCGTTTCGTGCTCCTTCCACATGAGACTAGTTGTGCAACAACAATGTCGGCCCTTTGGTTGAACAAGTCCTCATAACTAAAACCCACACCTTTCCCTGCGAAGCCAAACCCTGCAATCAAAATGTCATGTTGTGGAAAACCGTCAAAGCCATTAACATGAAATATCTTCTCGACACGTTATAATGGAATATTAATTGATTTTGCTAATGTAAGTAGAATCGAATGTCTGAAGTTTAGGACATCTAGAATGACTATATTGATAAATCGTCAAAAAGGTTATGAATAAAAAAAATTGAAAATTTAAGATTAAATTGGTCATCCTATGATGATATGTTGATTTTTTTGAGACAGTTTTCTCAAATTTTGAAATATCTAAAATTTCCATGACTATGAAGAGCAGGGGAGATTTGAAACCGTGGGAATCTTGACAAGGATGTCTTCGGAAATTGATGAGTTATCCAGCAGGCAAATAGGGATATCAATCTTTGGCATGAAGAGACTTGATTCGATATCTTTACGAGAATGGATCTTGATATAATAAAAATAAAACATATCTTACATGAGTTTTAAATAACCTAAGTTTTTGTAACGTAAATGATCATAGACATGCGAATAACTAATGAAAACAAAATTAGTTAAGAATTGAAGCACGTGGTAGAATAAGAAATGTGTTTTTTGTGTATATAAATCGTCTAGATTGAGCGGATTTTTTTTGGTAAACCGGAAAAGCATGTGCAAGATGGAAATTTTACTGAAAATCACGTATCACATAAATGTACCGTGGCATAAAAGTACTAAGTATTTCACTATTAGAGGTTCAAAGTTCGATTTCTCATGATGCATGCAATTGAGAAAGAAGTATGCCAATAACGTTGGTCGGTTTTGAATCGATGAGAACATCTTTTGTCAAAATTCTATATCGAGTGAAACAATACCAAACACTCCTAAGGAAGTTTTTGCATTGATGAGAGGTATTATGTCAACATATCATATCAGATTTCACGAACCACAAGCCGAACATCCGATTGTACCCGCAAGAATTTCCTTTGGGGACTAAACAGTGGAATATTTCTCGTTAATTATTAGTGGACGTTATAAGTTTTTAATTACGCACCACATTACTTTTATTAGCCAATTTCTTTTCGAAAGCAATACAACCCATATGGACAGTAATAGGTGATGGGAATTTTTAGGGGAAATCGTCCAACCAGTCACAAATCTATTGTATGAGTATCAATTTAATTCTTAAATAATTTAATTTTACCAATTAATCTCAAACATTTGTGCGAAATCCTAATATCGTCCTTCTAGAAAAATTTTGTTGGGAATCACTAATGTGATTGGAGATGACTTGACCGCCACGTCACCGATTTTGGCAAAAATTGATCAGAAGGATAACATTGACAAAATTAAAACATTTAACTGAATTGGTATTTGCATAATAAATTTAAGGCGGATTAGATAATTTTCCCGAAATTTTTGTTACATAGCGTGTGTGGTGAAGCAAATGAACGACTCTTATGACAGAGGTATCTCCCTTTTTTTTTCCAATTTGGTCTCTGTTGTGTTGCCATGATGCTATAACGAGCCTATCTACTTAGTACTTACTTCCTGATGTGGTCTGTCGGGTGCCAAATTGAATCCGGACCATCGTAAACGATACCGGAATCGAGTCTCATATATCCGTCAGGTTTGTGCATTACTTTCTCGAGAGAAAGAACTCCCATGTTTTTTCTCCGCACGCTTATTGAGTTCTCATTGGTTTAGCCCGTCACACGTGCTCGCGCGAATTTGTTCTCGACAAAACCTCGTTTTACACAATGACGCGAATGTTCTAGAAGACGTCTTTGTTCTTGCTATAGTTACGATTCATTATAAGGTCATTCTCCTGTTTCCAAAGTAGTAACGCAGTTCAACCGAAAATCTACCGCTGCTTCTTTGTCTAACGAAAATCACCATCGGAATAAGAAGATCTCCAGCCCTTTTCCTAATCAAAAAATCATCTTCCTCCCCGCTCTAATCGAGAAAGCAATCTCGATCTTCGCGACCTAATGGCAGGGATCAAATTTGCCGTGCTTGCCCTTTCCCTTGTATGCCTTATGTTGCTGTCTCCTTCTCCCGCTTACGGAAGTACCACAGATAAGACTGTCAGCTGTGGTGGTGGTGGCAGCGGCGGCGGCCGATGAGGTGGTTATACAAGCAGTGGTGGCTACACAGGTGGTGGTATTGTATATCCGGCACATGTGGGTGCCCGCGGAGGACTCAGAGCTCCATCGCGGTCGGACCTCGTCCATCATTACTCGCCTCCGCTGTTTGTTCCTCCCTCTTCCTCTTTGCTTCAACACTTATTTGAACGCTAACGCAACTCGAGAAAACAGAAAAGAGGAGAGCGGCAACCTAAAAAGGGGTGTTGTTGGACATTCTTTTGTGCTAATATGTTTATAAGTTTGTTGCTGTAAAATTTCGTCCTGACAAGATTACGCCCTTGTTTGCATTTATTTGGTCTACTGTTTGCTCTTATGTTTTGGTCGGCAATCGCTTATGTGGACAGTCGTCCTATGTGACATGGCAGTAATTGAGATGGACAATATTTGATAATATTGTTCAAATTATTTTATTTATTTTTTCTTTTCTGTTTTTCCTAACCTTAGGTTGGTAAGGTTGCCAACCGACACTCACTGGTCATAAGAGAGGGCTGCTGAGGACTGGTCATAAGAGAGGGCTACTGAGGGCGATGGGTTCTCGCTTAGAACTTGGCAAGAGTCACGACCCTCACTAGTTGGCTGACGAGGGCTGCAATGTGAAAACTTATAATCAAGGCCATCGGATGGTCGACTATGAAACCGGTTAAAAAATCGTATACTCATACGATGCCCTCTATCAGTGATCGTTCAATGGATTACTTTTATGATGTTTGCCACATGAATAAGATCAACAGGCTTTGCAAGAAGTACATGCTTTATTAGTCGTAGAGAGAGAAAGCTTCTAGAGAGAGGAGCTCTGGAAAGAAAGAAGTTTTGTATTACTGAAAGGATTGGATGGATACAAATGAGGGGGATGTCATCCCTTCTTATACTAGAGGCTCTCTGATTACATCCATTGATTTGTTTTTCATCCGGCGGACGAGATCGCACCGCCATATCTACCAACTACCGACATAAATGACCAACAATTATAACAAGAGACTTCTAGAATACGGCTCAATTACCGTATCACCCGCCATTGGAAAGTTCCGGAAGAAGCCTTGTTGGGAATCCAAGTGAGCACAGGGGGTCCTCCATGCCAAGGCACGATCCTTTAGTTACCGGAACCTCTTGGCCGTGACAATAGCATTAGTGGATTGCTGGGTTAGTTTTGCTTCCTATCTTCTCACGGGGGTTGGAAAGAAGAGAGGTCAACTGGAGTGGAAGCCAAATGAGGGGGCCGAGAATCTATGATAATCCGAAGAACGATTGCTAGATACGATTTTGTTCCCCCTTTGGACTACCATATCGACCCTCTCCTATGGCCAACCAGGGTTGACTAGAGACCAAAAAAAGAAAAGAAAAAGGAAAAAGAAAAATAAATAAACAATAAAAAAATTACTAAAAATATTGTCAGCATCGATTATGCCATATAGAATGATTAATATCTATGTTAATGATTTTCATTTAAAATTGACCGAATGAAAAATTAGATTATACCCTACAAGAATTTTCTCTAGGAATTATGTCAACATATCACATGAAATTTGAAGGACTGCAAGCCGAAAATTAGATTATACCCTACAAGAATTTTCTCTTGGAATTAAACACTAGTAATATTTTCATTAATTATCTCTATTAGATTGTACTAATTTTATTTACACACCATATTAATTATATGACATCAAAAACCCTAAATTGTTGTTGGCAGCATAGTCGGACAGTTGCTGTTTGACCATAAATGTCATCCATAAAAAGAAAATTTCCTCGATAAATATATAAATGTTTTTATTTATTTATAAGAATTCTATCCTATGTTCGTTTCTGCTGAAATATTCAGTGCTGTGGATTTGCTACGGTCGAAAGACGAAACTACACCCACATCGGGGATGGGATTGACCTAGTGATAAGGGCTTTTCGGTACTTCCAACTTAGAAAAACCGATAATTATGGATCCAACTCCTACTCTATATCACTTGGATTTAAGCAAAGGGCCGTGACATAAGGTTATCCATTCTAGATGGCCCGTGCTCCCCAATTATCAAGCACTTCCACAGGTTATCCATTCTTGTCACTAAAAAAGTAAAAAACACGAGATTTGGATATTCTTAGTTTAGGGTTATCTGAGGACAGACTCATTGCACATACATATATCGAACGAATTAATGTGCTTTTCTTCTTCTAATGATTTAAACTATATGACGATTAGCGATAATTATTCCTTTTAGGGAAGGTAGGTATGCGGTCCAGAGAATTATGTAATGATCAATGATAAGCTAGCTGGATAGACACAGCAATGCTTTAGAGGCAAAACTAAAACTCCTTAAGCAAGGTTCCATTACGTTAGCAAACAATGCCCGCGAATGAGGAGGAGGAGGATCGTCACCGGGTGGCCGTGGCAGCGTTTCATGCTCCTTCCACATGAGACTAGTTGTGCAACAACAATGTCGGCCCTTTGGTTGAACAAGCCCTCATAACTAAAACCCAAACCTTTCCCTGCGAAGCCAAACCCTGCAATCAAAATGTCATGTTATGGAAAACTGTCAAAGCCATTAACATGAAATATCTTCTTGACACGTTATAATGAAATATTAATTGATTTTGCTAATGTAAATAGAATCGAATATCTGAAATTTAGGATATTTGGAATGACTTTATTGATAAATCGTCAAAAAGTTTATGAATAAAAAATTGAAAATTTAAGATTAAATTGGTCAGGGTCTGACACGTTGATTTTGTTTTTTTAGACAATTTTCTAAAATTTTGAAATATCTAAAATTTCCATGACTATGAAGAGGAGGGGAAATTTGAAACCGTGGAAATCTTGACAAGGATGTCTTCGGAAATTGATGAGTTATCCAGCACGCAAATAGGGATATCAATCTTTGGCATGAAAAGACTTGATTCGATATCTCTACGAGGATGGATATCGATAAAATCAAAAATAAAACATATCTTACATGAGTTTTAAATAACTTAAGTTTTTGTACCGTAAATGATCATAGACATGCGAATAACTAATGAAAACAAAATTAGTTAAGAATTGAAGCACATGGTAGAATAGGATATGTGTTATTTGTGTATATAAATCATCTAGATTGAGCAAATATTTTTTGGTAAATTGGAAAAGCATGTACAAGATGGAAATTTTACTGAAAATCACGTATCACATAAATGTACCGTGGCATAAAATTACTAAGTATTTCACTATAAGAGGTTCAAAGTTCAATTTCTCATGATGCATGCGATTGAGAAAGAAATATGCCAATAACGTTGGTCGGTTTTGAATCGATGAGAACATCTTTTGTCAAAATTCTATATCAAGTGAAACAATACCATAGACTCCTAAAGAAGTTTGTGCATTGATAAGAGGTATTATGTCGACATATTACATCAGATTTCACGGATCACAAGCCGAACATCCGATTGTACCCGCAAGAATTTCCTTTGGGGACTAAACAGTGGAATATTTCTCGTTAATTAATATTGGACGTTATAAGTTTTAATTACGCACCACATTACTTTTATTTTATTTTATTTTATTTTTTTATTTTCGGTCGGTCACATTACTTTTATTAGCCAGTGACTTTTCAAAAGCAATACAGCCCATATGGACAGTGATAGGTGATGGGAATTTCTAGGGAAAATTGTCCAATCCGTTCACAAAATTTCTAGGGAAAATTGTCCAATCTATTGTATTGAGTGTCAATTCAATTCTTAAATTTTTCAATTTTGTCAATTAATTTCAAACATTTGTGCAAAATCCTAATATCATCCTTTTGGCAAAATTTCGTTAGGAATAACTGACATGATTGTAGATGACTAGATCGCCACGTTAACGATTTTGGCAAAAATTGATCAGAATGACAACATTGACAAAATTAAAAAATTTAACTGAATCAATATTTGCATAATAAATTTAAGGCGGATTAGATCATTTTCCCATAATTTTTGTTACGTAGCGTGTGTGATGAAGCCGATCTCGAATGAACGACTCTTACGGCAGAGGTATCTACTTTTTTTTTTTTTTTTTCCCAATTTGGTCTGTGTTGATGATGCTATAACGAGCCTATGTATTTCTTCCCGACGTGATCTGTCGTGTGCCAAATTGAATCCAGACCATCGTAAACGATACCGGAATCGAGTCTCGTATATCCGTTGGGTTTGTGCATTACTTTTTCGAGAGAAAGGACTCCCATGTTTTTTCTCCGCACGCTTATTGAGTTCTCACTGGTTTAGTCCGTCACACGTGCTCGCCCGAATTTGTTCGCGACAAAACCTCCTTTGCCACAACGACGGGGATGTTCTAGAGGATGTTGTAGAAGAGGTTTGTTCTTGCTAACAGTTACGATTCATTATAAGGTCAGTCTCCTGTTTCCAAAAGTAGCAACGCGGTCCAACTGAAAATCTGCCGTTGCTTCTTTGCCTAACGAAAATCACCATCATCGAAATAAGAAGATCTCCAGCCCTTTTCCTCAATAAAAAAATTATCTTCCACCCCATCTGATCGAGAAAGCCATCTCGATCTCCAAGACCTGATGGCAAGGATCAAATTGGCCGTGCTCGCCCTTTCCCTTGTATGCCTTATGATGCTGTCTCCTTCTCCCGCTCACGGAAGTACCAAGCCCGCAGATAAGACTGTCAGCTTGGAAACGAGAAAATTTGAAATCCACATAAAAAAAGGCGGCGGCGGCGGCCGTGGTGGCGGCGGCGGCGGCGGCAGCGGAGGTGGTTACACAGGTGGCGGCGGCTATGCAGGCGGTGGTATGGTATATCCAGCACATGTGAGTGCCGGCGGAGGGACTCAGGGGTCCGTTGCGGTCGGACGCCGTCCATCATTGCTCGCCTCCGCTGTTTGTTCCTTCCTCTTCCTCTTTGCTTTGATGCTTATTTGAACGCCAGGAAACACAACTCGAGAAAACAGGAAAGAGGAGAACAGCAACCTGAAAAGAGGGGAGTTGTTGGACATTCTTTTGTGCTAATATGTTTGGAAGTTTGTTGCTGTAAAATTTCGTCCTGACAAGATTACGCCCTTTGTTCGCATTTATTTGGTCTACCGTTTGCTCTTATGTTTTGGTCGGAAATTGCTTATGTGGACAGTCATCCTATGTGACACAACAATTATTGAAATGGACAATTTTTGATAGTATCGTTCAATTTATTTTATTTATTTTTTCTTTTCTGTTTTTCCTAACCTTAGGTCGGCAAGTTTGCCAACCGACCCTCACTGGCCATAAGAGAGGGCTGCTGAGGGCATTGGGTTCTCGCTTAAAACTAGGCAAGAGTCATGACCCTAGTTGACTGACGAGGGCTGTAATGTGAAAAATTTATAATCAAGGCCATTAGATGGTCGACTATGAAACCGGTTAAAAAATCATATACTCATACGATGCCCTCTGATCGTTCAATGGATTACTTTTGCAATGTTTGTCACATGAAGAAGATCAACATGCCTTGCAAGAAGTACATGCTTTACTAATAATTAGGGGCATATAAAGTGGTTTGCTGGGTTAGTTTTGCTTTCTATCTTCTCACGGGGTTGGAAAGAAGAGAGGTCAACTGGAGTGGAAGCCAAATGAGGGGGCCGAGACTCTATGATGATCCGAAGAACAATTGCTAGATACGATTGTGTTCCCCCTTTGTACTACCATATCAACCCTCTCCTATGGCCAACGAGGGTTGATTGGAGACCAAAAAAAGAAAAAGAAATAAGAAATAAGAAATAAATAAACAATGAAAAAAAATATTACTAAAAATGTTAAAGTCAGCATCAATTGTGTCATATAGGATGATCAATATTATGTTAGTGATTTCTAATCAAAATTAACCGGATGAAAAATTAGCAAGATTTAAAGGTTTAAGACTGAATTAGATTTAGGACTTTTTGGATAATTTAAAGGTATATATATATATTATTTTGATATGCTTTCTCCATAAATCTCGTCAAAAAATTGTTGTAAAAGTCATAAACCTATTATACAAATGCCAATTCAATTTTAAACAATTTGATAAATTTAATTCTAAACATTTTAATTATTAGCTAATATGATCCTTCTAATCAAATTTCACCTTATATTATTGAGTAATAATCTAGTCAATGTTAGTTATTCTACATGCCATGGCTAGTGTCGATTGGTGCTAATGTAAACTATTTTTGCAAATTTTTTAATTATGATTTTTTTTTCTCTTTTCTTGTTCTTTTTTAACTATTGCCTTCCATTGCCATTGTTGAGGCCTTGGAAAAACTATGTCAAAAAATAAAGCATAGCCAAAATTGGTTGGAAAAACTATGTTAAAAAATCACCAAAAAATAAGTTTAGAACTAAATAGCTGCCTTTAGTGGATTAACTTATTAAAACCACGAAATTAATTTTTTTTCAATTTTTTTTCAGCCCAATCAAACACCATATGGCTCGATTTCTTCGAAATTGAATTTTCTCAAGGGAAATCCTAATGAGAGAGATTTTGTCGCCACAATCCGTTGTTAATTTCGTTGCTTAATTTGTCTCTGGAGGACAAACCATTGTTTGGGAGAGAAAGCTTGTCCGGCAGGATTTGATTTCCATCTCCCCAACAGATTTCCTATGCGCGTGGATTGTTCTGGGAGAGAATTGGTGGCGTTTTAGGGTTTCTCTGATAAGCTTGGATGAATAAATTCATCTGTAGTGTCAACATGTTATGTTTTTTAATTGCCATCGATATTATTTAACTAAACGTTACAAAACTTAATATAATAATCTGTATTTGACAAGGGCAGGGCGGGCCTATTTATGCCCCTATTCGTCTCAATTTTTCCCATTGTCGCTACCTTTCCAAAGGTGAACCACTTAAGAGAAAGCTAATGAACAATTAAACGAGAATGAAGGTTCCTTTCACAGGACAATCGTTCGTGTTTTAGTATGAACTCTCCCAAGCCCTACCAATCCCAACTTGATACTCATTTTAACATGTAACTATCTTATCTTTGGGAATCGTCACTAATTCGGTTAGGGTAGATTTTAGACACTTAAAGTAAATTGCAGGAGAATGTTTTATTTTTGTGAACTAGAGACTCAATAGATTCTAGGACTTGATCAGTCCAGGGGCGTCCACGCACAGGTTGCTCACCGTCAAGCACATACATTTACGCCGAACATGTACGCATAGCGCGGGCCCACGCATTTTGCACATACGGATTCACAATTCATATACATACACTCACTGAACTTACAGTTACACACTCAGCCACCCACACTTCGTATACCGTCACACTCGGCCATCCCCAATGAACTCTGCACATGCCACACTCTCCCACGCTCCCATGAACTGAACACACGCAACCTCTCCGCGACTTGCCCGGACAGAGGCGGGAAAGGGCTGGCCGCGGCCGGAGCTTGACCGGGCAACCGTGGCTGAACGGCAGGGCGATGGAGTGGTGGCAGTTCAGCCACGGAATGCATGGCAGTGAGCCTCGATTCGACTCTTCTCAGCGCGACCACCATGATTTTCCTGCCTTCGCTCAGAACATCTCTCTATCCCCCTTTTTCCCTGCCGAACATCTCTCTATCCCCCTTTTTCCCTGCCGAACATCTTGCCGAAGAAATCCAGTCCTTCAATGATCGCGCCCCGGCGGTGCCAATGGTCTTCTCTTCGGCCGCGAAAATTGACGATGTCAGTGGCCATATATCTCCATGCGCCAACGAGAAATTCCCGATCTGTAAAGCTTGAACAAACATTGCCTCTCTGTCTGTCCTTCGTTTTGTTTCTTTTTCACATGCGCACACGCGATGCTTTCTCTCTTTTTGCCCGCTCGTGCACGTTTTTCCCTTTAGCCTCTGTGGTCATCTGTTACACGCCGATTTAAGCATCTGCCCATGCCCTTTTTTTCCCTTTTTTTTATAGCTTGCACTCACGCCATGCCACCCTTAACATATATATTTTAATAGTTTTCTTTAGTTTCGATTTTATTATTTTAATATATCTGAGAAAACTAAATTTCGAGAAACTAATAAAATTTTAAAAAACTAATATTAAGTGCCTAAGTAATCTTTACAGCGAGAATCAGGCATTTAATGAAATATATATATAAATATATATATATATATATCTTGACCACGTTCGGGTGCCTTCATTTTTACGTGTCGTTCATACGCGACCGAAAGAAGGAAGAAGAATCACAACCTTTCGCTGCGGGAATCCGATCAACACACAAAAAAAAAATTCCGGCGGCTTCGATGGCCGCGTTCAGATTCGCGCCGCTCGCCCTTTCCTTCGCGGTTCTCTTGCTGCTGTCTGGATCTCCCCGGAGCTCGGCTCGCGAGGTCACCGCGTCCACGGACGAAACCGTTCGCCAGCGGCAGCAGCAGCAACGGCGACAATCAAGCAACGACATCTGGTCCTCCTTCCGAGCGAGAAAGATCGGCGCCCATGTGGTGAAAAGGCTGAGTGGCGGTGGGGGCGGGGGCGGGGGCGGGGGCGGGGGCGGGGGCGGTCGTGGCGGTGGCGGTGGCGGTGGGAGTGGGGGCGGTCGTTCAGGTGGCGGCGGCGGTGGTCCCGCAGGTGGGAGCTGGGGTGTTGGTGGCGGCGGCAGTGGCGGTGGCGGCAGCCGCGGCGCCACTCCCATCCGGCGGCCGCCAGGGAGCGTAGTGCGGCCTATTCCCACCGGGACTCATGGATCGTCAGCCGTCAGGTCTCGCCGGTCGACGACGCTCGGCTCCGCCGTGAGTTCCTCTCTGACCCTCGGTCTACTGCTTGCTTCTTCCGCCCTTGTTTGAATGTAGCCACCGGAAAATCTGGAGTTCGGCCGGCTGTCGTTGGGCTGATCTTACTTTTCGTGATTTGATTTGGGGTTAGCCTGCGCTTTTTCTGGTAGCAGTCGAGTCATATGGTAGCTGTTCGCCCATAAATGTCCTCCCAGGAAAAACAGGTTTTGCTTGATAAAAATATAATTGTTTCTTAGAAAGTTTATCCTACATTTTATCTGCTGAAATTTAATGTTTGCATTTACAACAGTCGAAGCTACACTCACGTCGAGAATAACCTAGTGATAAGTAGGGGTGAGCATTGGTTAACCCACCCAACCTTGTCGGTCCTAATCCGATTTTGGGAAAACTGGATTGATCATTGATCTTGGAATTCTTGGATCAATACTATGCGGATTGATCTTTGGTTTCAAGAGTTTAGGATCAATCCAACCCAAATCAACCCTAACTCTATTATCTAATATATTCTTTATAATTATTTTATATAGGGAAAACTCTAAAATAAACGGCATCAACAACATTAAACAATTCATGTAATTTTACACTATTCTTTAATAAGTTAAATTTTTAATATCTTTTACGGTGTCAACAATTATAATTTATAAATAAGGAAAATGTTTTTGTGAGAAGTACTTACGGCGTCCAAAATGGTATAAATAGTTCCTCAACATCATCCTTTAGTACTTATTTTCTTATATATTATTTGTCTTCTTAATCTTCAATTTGTCAAAATTGAAAGAAACAACTTCTCCATTTGCCACTCAACACTCATCTCGCTCGCTTTGGATCACTCGTGCCACTTGTTGCTCAATGCTTGTCTGGCTTGTTGCTCCCCGCTCAATGCTCAATGCTCACCCACTCGATGCTTGATGCTCGCTACTCGCCTCTTTTAGTTGACCTCACTCATCACCAAATCCATTGGATTGATTTGATTCTTGATCTCATTTTCAGGGAGTAGAAAAAATGAAAAAAATATTATTGGTTGGTCCCGGATTGACCTTAGAATAGGATTGAACCTATTAGGTCTGTCCAATCCTCGGTTGCATTTTCAAGAAGTACAAAAAATGAAATAAAAAAAAAATTATCAATTGGTCTTAGGTTGACTTTGAAATTGAACCCAATTCACTAGGTCAGTTTGGTCCTCAAGTTCAAGTTCAATAAGATCGGTCCTTAGTCTCAAGTTCAATAGGGTCGGTCCTCAGTTCCAAAAATTAAGAACCAACGTTATACGGATTGGTCTTAGAGTTAGGTGGTGGACCAACTCAATTTGGACTATGCTCACCCCTAGTGATAAGGGTTTTTCCGTGTTCCCGATTTGGAAAAATCAATGGTTGTAAATCTGATCGTTACCCTGAATTTCTTAGATTTAAGTGAGGGCCTCTAATAATAGATTGCGGTGCTGATTCCCTTTAGATGGCTCGCTAATTGAAGTCCTACTCTCAAATTATTAAAAAGAAAAAGTAGATGAAGCCACGCGTCTCCACGTATTGTATGTCCTTGTCAGATAGAAAATAAATAAATAAAGAACATGAGATTCGCATGATCTTACTTTAGGATTATTCGAGAAATAAATTACTGCATTCATATATATATATCAAATGAATTAGCGCGCTTTTCTTCTTTTTAACTGTTTACATTATATGGCGATTAGTAATAATTGTTCTCTATAGGGATGTAGACAAACAGTCAAAGCACTGTGTGATTGGCTCTGAAAGAGACAAATTGAATATAAATCAATGAAAAGAGGAACTTGGAGGCTCTTCTGAATCCTCAAATGTGTTCGTTTAGTATCTACCCTATCTTCGAAATGATCATCGATTAGGTGGGTAGACACGTAATGCTTCAGAACCAAAACTTAAGCACGACCACCAAGTTCTTCTTCAAAGCCCCTACATGCAGATCATCAAGAATCACTCCATGTTATTATGAAAAAAACTATCGTGCGGTCCGTATGCCGATAGAACAAGCTCACTCAAACCATTAATCGCGTTGCCCTCACAATAGAACCCGCATGATTAAACTGTCCAAGGATCTTGATCAAATTTGCCCTAATCTTTTGCTGTCACTGCAATGTCAATCTCCCGAGACCCTGGGTCGAGAAAGTGCTATTAAGTTACTCAACAATGCCTATGAATGAGAGGAGGAGGAGGAGATCATCATTGGGTGGCGGTGGCGACATTTCGTGCTCCTTCCACATGAGACAAGTTATGCGACAACAATGTCGATCCTGTGGTTGAACCAGTCCCCATAATTAAATCCAAACCTTTTCTCGTGAAGCCAAACCTTGCAGTCAAAATGTCACGTCCTATAGTTTTTAACATGATACATCAATTGATTTTGTTAGTATAAGTGCAATAGAATATCTCAAGTATTTGATATTTATAAGAATATATTAATAAATTGTTAGAAATTCATAACTGAATTGATAAAATTGAAGAATTTAGAATTAAATTGATTATTGCATGATAGATTTAGAATTTTTTGATAATTTTTTCAAATTTCGAAATATCTAACATTTTTTTACCTATGGGCTAGCGGGGTGGAATTTAAAATATTGAGAAACTTGGCAGGGACGTCTTGGAAATCGATGACTTGCCCAGAAGACAAATAGGGATATTAATTTTTGGCATGAAAGGACTACATCTGAGATCTTTACGAGGACGGATATTGATTAAATTAAAATTGTGAGAATCTTAGCGGAAATGTCTTGGAAATTGATGAGTTTCCTGAAGGCAAATAGGGATATCAATTTTTGGCATGAAAGGACTAGAGTGGCATCCATGTGAAAAGGATTGGCGGTGACCGGGGAGGAGGCGGCGGTCGAGGGGGAGGCGGGGGTGGGGGCGGTGGCAGTCGAGGGGAGGAGGCCATGGTGGACGAGGGGAGGTAGTGGCGGCGACAGCTGTGAGGGTGGTGGGGGTGGCAGCGGCGGTCATGTCTGGCCGGGGGTGGAGTTAAGCCCAACAACAGAACTCAAAGGTCCTCGGCGGCCATCGGATCTCACCCGTCGTCGCTCGCCTCCATCGTTTGTTCCTGCCTTCTCCTCAGTGTTCTGTTGGCTTTCAAATCTCTAGTTCGATCGCCATGAATGTAGGAGTTAGGCGGTTGTTGGACTTCTTTCGTGGTTACCGTCGAACCTTCAGCTCTCTCTGACCACCATTGTCACGGTTTAGTTATAATAATACTTCATGAAGTTGATCTTCAGCATCC
Organism: Eucalyptus cloeziana; assembly: GCA_014182715.1. NCBI lineage: Eukaryota > Viridiplantae > Streptophyta > Magnoliopsida > Myrtales > Myrtaceae > Eucalyptus > Eucalyptus cloeziana. The sequence goes on from CM024636.1 coordinate 32,713,993, forward strand.
AAAAGCCTTGCATAGTTTTTGTAACATATGATCTTGATTTTTATTTTTATTTTTATTTTTTATTATTACTTTTTTTTTGGAGATAGGAGGAACCAGCTTGTAGCCGACAGTCGCGCCGTAAACCCCCTGGTGACGCTAGCGCAGAACCCACCACCATGGCGTCACGCTTAATACCACTAGCGACCACGCTGGGATTTGAACCCGTCCCTTTCGTGAGGGGGATGAAAGCCCAAGCCAACGCGGCTACCACATGTGGTGGTATGATCTCGATTTTTATTGACTTCCACGTAACCTAATATTTAACGGCCTTCATAATCATGTGGTATACTTTCAAATTTTTTTTCTTTCTTTCAAAATGTTCCTAAATCAAGTTATATTGAATGCTACATCACATGATATATCGAGATAGTTCTATACACCTAAACAGACTTCTTCGTTTTGAATTCATGCGAAACGATCACCATAATCAAGAAGTCGGAATGTCGACATATCTTGTCACGCCTGCGTAACAATTTCTTACTTCGTGAGCCGAGCAATTCTCGCAATTCAGTTTCTATAGCCGTAGTGCTATGATGAGCCTATGTTTCTATCCTTATTTACCTTAACCCAGGTTGATTCTGCAGATCATAAACCTTGTTCGTTCAAGAAGAGCCTTACCATTAAGACACGAAGATCACATCATTCACTTCTCCACAGATTACTATAATAGTGGCCAATGCATTGTTAAAGCGGTCCCCTATGTGAAGATATCGTCTTCAATGTTCCAGATTCAATTCATTACGTGTATTATGTTCATTTAATAAGGAAAAAAAAGGGAGAGAGACTTTTGGTTTTCAAAAGTAAAGGGATGGGGGCACCGAGCAGTGAACCGGGGTCGCGTCCGCAACCGGCTATGGCGGAATACGATCGGCCACTGCTATGTGGCAATTTATTCCATTATATGAAAATTTAGGATCCATTTGGTAACGTTTTTGTTCGGGAGAACAATTTCTTTTCAGAAATAGTTTTTTTTTTCTATTCCATGGAACAATTTTTTAGTAAAAGAACGCGTTTGATAACTACACAAAATATCTATCTTCAGAATGAAAACAGAACAAAAATGAGCTTAGTACGATTTACAAAATTTTTTGTAATGTATAATTTTTTTTAAAATTTTTTTCTTATTCTTCCTTACTGTCACTACCGACCACTGTCGACCGTTGTCAACTATTGCCGCCATCGCTCGCTGGCCGACGGTAGTGGTTGGCCGAGGTTGGCTGGCCGCGGTTGGCATTGGCGGGCGGCGTGGGTGGCGGTTGGCTGAGGTTGGCCGGCGGCGATGGTGGCAATTGGCCGGTGGCAAGCAGCAGCGGGGGTAGTGGCCGGTAGAGAAGAAGAAATGAGGAAAAGAGAAAAAGAAAAGATAAAATAACTTATTTCTAGAAATTGTTCATTTGTTTTTGTTCCAAATCTATTCCTTGTCACTTTTTTTATTCTAGGGAATAGAAAAATTAGTTGATGTTACCAAATAAAATGCTATTCTTTTTTCATTCCAAGAAACAAAAGAACAAAAATTAGAAGAAATAGAAATGTCACCAAACGGAGTTTTATTCACGTAGTTGAATTACCTATAGTTTAATTATGAAAAACATTGTAATTTTGAATCGATAATTTTGATATTATAGTTTATATTGATAATTTGTGTTTTAATATTTCCTTTTAATTGCCATAGATGTTGTTAAACTAGGCATATAAAGAATACACGATAATCTATATTTGAATATATATATATATATATATATATATATATATATATATATATATATATATATATATATATAACTGAGGACATCGCCTTGACTCGCCGCTTCCGATGGCGCCATCGGGCTTGACTTCTATACCTTGGGGGAGAATAGCACAGGATCCCAACACTATGACCCCCCACATACAATACTTCAACAACTGTGAGTTTGGAATCCTCGACCTCAGCGATAAAGGAGAGACTCAGCTGCCCACGGTTGGGTTTATATTTGAATATATTATCTGTACTTATTGTCTAGAAAGTTAACTACAAGGGTGAGGCGAGCCTACTAACGTCTCGTTCGCGGCAATTTCCCCGCAAACCATTTTTTACAAAGAAAAAACCGCCCTTTTCTCCAAGTGGAGATTATATAGTCCCACAGACACCTAAATAAGTTTTGTAGTTGTATGCATATTTAGAAAATTTGACCGATAAGAAATATTATGTTGGCGTATCACATGAAATTTCCTCGCACCCCAGGCCAAACATTCGGTTGTACCCTACAAACAACATTTGTGGTTATATTTTTGAAAGTAGAGAAAATACCACTAAATGCCTTAAATTATGTTCATTGCGACATTAGTATCCAATTATTTTTTGAGTTGTCAAAATCCTGAACTTGTGCTGGTGTGGCAAAAGTACCTGCTATCTATCATTAAAAACCCTAAACTTTATCCAGCATGACACATATATCTCAATTTTTTTTTTGTCACCAATAACCGAAATCTGAATCGGGGTGACAAAAAAGTTGGGAGATTTGCGTCACCGCGTGCATTGATTATTGTTGCTAATAGTCAAAAGCTTAATCTAAATTTGGACCATGATAAATGATAGGTCTCCACTTTCGTCTTACATGGACCACCATCCCAATTTAGTTTGGTACGCCCATTAGGTAAAATTTTCTCAAGAGGAATTGATGGTGTTTTTGAGTTCTAATTAATCCTTGTCCATAGCACATGCTCACGCGAATTTGTTCGCACGACGACCTCGTTTTACTTTGTCGTTTTAACAATGCCGATGTGCAGGAGGTTATATTCCGAAACATACGTTCTTGATATAAATATAAGATGTATAGGCAGTGAAGCAGAAGTTTCCTGCATTATTTCCTTTTTAATATCTGCTGAAGATTCACTGTAATGTTCGCAAAAGTCAATATCACCTCTCTATCGCTGGGAGATTTCCTTTTGTTTCCTGAAATAGTCACGCGGTCCAACTGATATGATTTGTATCTGATTATCCTTACTTTCCTCTTCTTCTTCTTCTTCTTCTTCTTCTTGATGGACCCTTCGTCTTTAAATAAAATTGCAGAATCACCATCACTCTTTTGTACCCGACCAAACGACGGGAATCTCCACCTCTTTTCGCCTTTCACGCGATCTGATCGATGGGCACAATCTCTCCGGTTTCCGTAGCAGGGATCAAGTTGGCGCTCGCCTTTTTGTTTGTAATTCTTCTGTTGCTGAGCGACGGCGTTGCGTCCGCCTTCCAAACGAGAAAGATTGGAGTCCACGTGAAGAAGTCTAGCAGCGATGGTAGTCATGCAGGAGGTGGGAGTCATGCACGCGGGTCACATGGGCGGCAACGGCGATTACAAGGTTGACAAGGGTCACACAGGTGGTGGCAAAGTTGGCAATGGTGGTCATGTCTGGCTACGAGGTGGAGCTAATCCCCACAGAGGGACTCAAAGGTCCTTGGCCACCGGAACTCACCCATCATTGCCGCTCGCCTTTGCTGTCTGTCTTCTCCTCGGTCTATTGTTCTTGCTTTTGTAATGACCCGGGCGGCCCCACTATGTAATATTGTCCGCTTTGTATACTGAGTCTTCACGGTTTTAAAACGCATCACACATATTAAAGGGGTCCAAGCCTTTATAAACAAGCCCAGAACTCCCTCCCTAGGCATGTCCAAGGACCGAGGGGCGGACGCACCGCCATCCCTCCTCCCCGCGCACCACCGCTCGGGCTGTCACACTCTCCCCCCCTTAGGAGCACAGCGTCCTCGCCGTGGCCCCACACAAGATCTGGAGTCGGCTTTGATACCATTTGTAACGACTCAGGCCCCACCGTGTAATTTTGTCCACTTTGGACACTGAGTCCTCACGGTTTTAAAATGCGTCACACAGATTAAAGGGGCCTAAGCCTTTATAAACAAGCCCAGAACTCCCTCCCTAGGCGATGTAAGACAAGAAAGGGACCCCTTTCTTGCGCACGTCCGGGGACCGAGGCGCGGACACACCACCATCCCTCCTCCCCTGTGCACTGCCGCTCGGGCTGTCACAGCTTCAGCTCTAGTTTGAATGTCACTGAAATTAGGAGTTTATGCGGCAGTCTTTGGGCTTCTTTTAGTGGTTTCTGTAGAGCTTTTCTTGATTTTGCTTCGAATACTGCTAAGAATAGAGAGCCTTCTTTGGCAGGATTTGATTCTATAAATCTCTCGTTCAAATTTATGATCCATCATGGATTGCTTATGGGAGACTTTATAGCCACATCTAAGGTTTTGTTGAGAAAACTTGGATGAACAGCTCAGATTGCTTTTATGCACTCTTGTGCAGAATGTACTCCCTTCGGTCCAGTGAGAAATACTTCATGAAGTTGATCTTCACCATCCAAAAACCTTGAATAATAACATATGATCTTACACGTTTTATTTATTTCCAGATAACCTGACATATAAGGATGTTCATAATCATGTGCTATACTTTCAAAACCCTTTTTTCCCCATATAATCCTATATAAAGTTATATCGAATGCTATATCACATAATATATCGATATAATATTACACACCTAAATTAGTCTCTCATTATAAATGTAAGTTAAATGATCACTATAATCAATAAATGGGATTCACCGGCGGTGTTACTACTATGTCAATATATGTTGGATGATTGCCCTAAAGCTACTATGTAATAGTTACATGTTAGGGATTTCAGTTATACTATCATTATTATTATTTAATTAATGGCAATGACGTATTCATTCATTTGTCCAATTATTTTATATTTATGAATGATTCCATAAGATCAGTTGCAACTAGACCTATTCTTGAGATGTTGAGAATATATGTGACGGGTTTATAGTTAGGCTGAATTTTTAAACCGTTCCTGATCAATGGATTATTGAGTGGATATTTATAATCCTATTGAGATCGGTATGTTCTTAACTTCATCATTAAGTATTGGATACTTAAGGGAATGATGAGTCACATGTCATTGGGTATTATGATGCCTGAGTTAGAACATGGGTGTTTGTATTAGACAAGTTCATTGAATGTAACACATATGGAACGATTAATGACATGGAAGCTTTTAGCGTGGTTAATGTCTAATTGTTCATGCTTTGGTCTTGTGTAAATAATCCTTAGACCTGAGGCACAGTGTTAACTTGTGTGTCGAACAACTATGGTTCACGGGTGCACATAATGTCGGGTCGTTGATCCGTCTTTATACTTGATGGTTATAGTTTGTTCATATACGAAGTTGCACGTGTACGCAATATGTAATCTGTCTCCTTGTTACACGCAATGTATAATAATGATGTCCTATGCAATCTGATTATGACAATGCATTGAAACCTTCGGCCGGGGTTGTAACTGAGAATAAATTGTTTATATCTCGAATAAAATGCATGTGAATTAGATTTGTGCATATGATTGAATTAGTGATTTGACAAATATTCCATGGTCTTTGTTTGATTGGGACATAATAAGACAGAGGGATTGAATTACACTGTAGCCAAAACTGACATGTTCATTATGTTCTTAAAGTATTCACACTATCTGGGTAGCCATGATATATTGCTAGATGTCAATTATGACTTGTGGGACCCAAAGATTAATTGGGACAATTAATTCTTTTGGGAGTACTAATGTATTAGTACAAGTCTTACTACCAATTTAGTGATGAACCTAGGGATGTCACACACCATAAACAATTAGGATAACATGGAACAAGAGAGAAATATTGTTGCAAATGTGTTTGCAATTACTACAATCGAATTGAGTCGATTTGAAATTGTATTATAGTCACGAGCCTACTTGTATATGATGGACGCGCATGCCCAAAGTGGATACATGTTAATGTACCCTAAATACACACACAAAGATTATGTTCTTTTTATTTTTGTTTTAGGAATTGATTAATTAATTAATTAATTAATTAATTAATTAAATTATGCATAGGCCAGCAATTGCTAACCGTGTGCAATGCACATCATGTGCGTTTCCTTTTTATAATAACAACTAAAAATAAAAATAAATTTTTTTTAAAGCTTCGTGCACATGCACGATCATGCGATCAGCAACGGTTATTGATTCCACGATCAGCAACCGTTGCCGATTTGTGAAATTTTTTTAAAAGAAATGCCGTAAAAAGGTTGCAAAAAATAGAGAGAAAAAGGGCGTGTGTTTTGTGTCTTAGAGACACAAGAAAGAAAAGGGATTCTCTCTCGTTTGGGCCGTGACTAAAACATCAAGGATACGACGGATTGTCTCCACGAGATTGCTAGCACGATCATAATGGTGATTATCCGAAAGTTCTCTCTTCCATTCGACATCCATTGTTGGTGTGTCTGAACTAGAGGTCCGATGTTTGTGGGACTCGAACTGAAGAACATCTAAACCAATTCGTTTAAAGCGTGCTTTGAGAGGTAATTCGTTTAACCCCCTTTTTATATTCAGATTTTTGATTAAAACGCACGAATAATGCCTTTGGAGAATCATGTATAAAATATATCATCTTTGTTTCCGCTGTATATTTTTAAATTTTACCTATACATGATTCATGAAACCCCAACAGTGGTATCAGAGCCAACCTTAGGCGTTTTTTGTGCGTTTAATTGATTTATAGTTCAAAGATATTTTTGCATTCTAATGGCCAATTTATTTTTTTATTAAGAGAATTTCTTGCTTTTATGTGGCCTATAGAAGTTGATTAATTTATGTGATAAATTAATCAACTAAGCAAAAATTAGAACTAAATCAATTTTGAATAAAAAATCCGTAACTTGTTATACTTGTGTTTATAATCTGCGAATGATTCATGATTGTGAATTTAAAGTTGACAATGCAACTTCCGTTCGAAATCACACTCGTGAAATTTGTTTAATCGATTTCGATTTCTTGACGTGGTTTGCGTTGTTCGGCTTTAAATTTAGTTAAATGCAGAATTTTATTTATGCCTTCCGGAGCTTTAAATTTTGAATTTATGGCTCGCAAGAAAGGGTGGTGGTCATGGAAAAATCCCTAATCATTATGATTGTTGTATGTATGAATGTATGATGATTACATGTATTCTTTTTGGGGTTGTAATTATTAAATGGAGGCTGCGTCCTTCCTTTTATATTTATTTTCATGAAATGTAATCTTAACATAGTTTAATATATCAATTGTTGATGTAAATGCTATGAGGGAAGAGGAGCCATTGGAGGAGCCATTAAGCCGGAGAGCTCTATGGGCTCGGTCTTTGAAGAGTTCAAAGATTCAAGAAGAATTGAAGGGCAGGTCTCTATTATTAAAACATTAAAATGGCTAAATGGGTCTCTTTAACTCGAGACCTATTGAACCATAATTCCATGATCACCACGTAGGATAGATGTTTATGTGATATCTATTTATTTATTGGGTTTATGTTATCATGCATGTTAAACCGATTAATGTGCAAAGTGAGACCGTTAATAACGACCCAAATCTCCTTATTAATAATATTAAGTCGAAACAGGTTTCGAATTTGTGGCCTTCCATCGTCGTGGTTTGATCCAATATTATAGTGGTTAATTGACCAGCTATGGATACATAGGGGTTAATTACCATTCTTAATATTAGACCACTTCATTATGCACGTGATGTTGTGGGGTTGGAGCCAAATGATTTCTAGTAACTGTTAGGTGAGGGAATCGTTTGTGCTTTCAATACTTACATGAGACGATGGGCTAGACTTAACTATGATCACGATGCCAATAACTGTTAGGTGATGCTTTCATGGTCTAGAGGCCGAAGTTATGATTAGGACTCACATATCATGCGTTGAAAAAGTTGGTTCACTCACTAAGTTCATAGAACACCAATAACTGCTAGGTGAGGTGGGCTTTAGGCTAGTGGGACTCCTATTCCCACTAGTAATCTTTACCCAACAAAGATTACCGCTTCCCATCTTAAGGAGTATGGGATTCGAATATAAATTTAGTGGGAGGATCTATTTCGTTTAAAGGCCAAAATGAAATAGTTATTTTGAAAGATACAACAACTACCAATTTATTTTCTGCAACATATATATATTATTACTTTGAAAATGGTGACTACAAACCCACTCGCTTCTATACTTGACAAAAATTGTTTGATTGGACCCAATTTCACTGACTAGGTGAGGAATTTGAGAATTGTTCTCAATTTAGAAAAAAATTAGGTATGTGCTTGATGAAAATATGCCAACCTCATTTCCTGATGGTGGGACCCAAGGAGAGCGTGTCACTTATGATAAGTGGTGTGACGATGACTTAAAAGTTAGGTCATATATGTTTACTTCGATGAATAATGAATTACATAAGAAGTATGAATCTATGGAATATGGTAGGTCGATCATTTTGCACTTAAAGGAATACTTTGATGAGAATGATTGAACCTCTAGATATGAGATATCTAAGGCATTGTACCGCATGAGGATGGTTGAAGGATCATCAGATAATGATCATGCTTTGAAAATGATTTGGCACATTGAAGAATTGACTAGGCTGAATCTCGTTATGGACAACGAGTTAGCTATGGATTTGATCCTCCAATCTTTACTCGATTCCTTCTCTAGTTTTGTCCAAAACTTCCACATGCATTGTGAGTACTAATATGAACACCTAGAGGGGGGGGGGGGTGAATAGGTGTGAAGACAATTTTTCGCAAAAAATAGTAGAAATATTTTACTTTTGAAACTGAGTCTGAAGAAAAACAGACTTTGAGCGAATTCAGACTTTAGCAAATAGAATTACGAACAAAATAAAGAAGTTTAGAATCTGTTATGCGATGTAACAAATTTATGAAATAACCTATAAGTATGCAATAGACTTAAATAAGAAGAGTTAAGGAAAGAGAATATTGCACACGAAATTTATAGTGGTTCGGTTTAGATCAAGTCTATATCTATTCTCCCACACTAACAACCTTTGGCTAGATTCCACTAAACAATCAACAAGAGATTACAATTTTGAGTGCAAACACTTAATAGTAGATAACACTATTTCACTAAGTCACTCTTTTGGTATTTCTCTCACGATCACAAATGTTTAAGCTCATAAGAGACAAGTGTATGATCGAATTCGCTCAGACTTTGGAATTATAAATTCTACGCTCTGTCTCTTACTTGCTCATCAGTCCTTGATCTGCTTAAATACTTATCCACTTCCAAACTAGCCGTTGGACTGTATCTTAGAGGATTGTCTTCTAATCTACCCATTGGACAGATCTGTATCTAGAAGATTTGGTAGCCGTTGAGTGACAAAAGTAGAATCCCAAGTTGATTTCGATCGCCCATACAAACAGAATCTTGGTTTTCATAAGTAGAGCTTCTTCATTTAGAAAGTTCTTGTCTCCATGATCCAATTTTCAATCAATTATATTGAGTAAATCAAATCAATCTTAATGTAGAATCCAAACCAAATCACTATCCGTTATATGTTTTGGGGCTTGTGTAACGTTCTGTCAAATTGTCTCGTTCTGAACATGCTTCGTTTTGAATCTGCTACGTTCTGAACTTGTGTCTCGTTCTGGATGTAAAGTCTGAGAGTGTTTTGTTGGAAGTAAAGTCTGAGTGTCTTCAGACTGAAGTAGAGTCTGAGTGTCTTCCTTCTAAAATATACTTTACAATCTGGACGTTAGTCTGAGCTTATTCTGCTTTTGAACAAATTTAGCCTTAAGGTCTGGACACAGTTTACTTCTGAACAGATTTACCCTTAAGATATGGACACAGTCTGCTTCTGAATAGATTTACCCTTAAGGTCTGGACACAGTTTGAATAAGTTCAGCTCCAATATAGAGTCTGTCTTTTGGTTCTTCCAAGTATAGACTTTGATAATATCCTTTACACGTTCTATCATCTACATAGTCTATTACTCAACTATCAAACATGTTAGTAGCCTTTGATTTATTTTGTCATCTTCAAAATATCATAAGGGATTTCCCTAACATGCATAAGATGGAGAAATTCTTGCTGAGTTACATAGCATGCTGGTAGTTTATTAGAAGGAAATGCACAACACGAGACCAAATGTAGTGGCTATGGCTAAGGCTCCTTCTTCAAGAGGTAAGACTGTTTTAAAGAAAAAGAAATGGAAGAGGCCTGTCAAACTTGTTGTGCAACCAAAACCCAAAATTGATAAAGGGAAATGTCATTACTGTGGTGTCAAGGTGCACTAGAGGAGGAATTGTAAGAAGTACCCGCGAGCTTGAAGGTCAAGCCAAATGACCAACTTTATGAAGGTATGGTGTCTATGCTTATTGAAACTAATCTTATGGTTAGTGCTAAATCCAGCTCATGGGTTCTAGATTATGCTGCAACTTTACATATTTGTATGTCTTTATAGAATTTGGAAATGAGCAGGATGCTAGGGCGAAATAAGATTGTTCTGTCATTTGCCAATGGAGCAAGAGTTGCAGCATTAGCTATAGGGACTTTTCGTTTATGTTTACCTTCTAGACATGTATTGGTTTTAAAGAACTGTTTGCATTATAAGAATGCTATTAAGAACATCATCTCTATAGCTCGTTTGGGTAAAGAAAATTATGAATTTTCTTTTGCTGATAATGTATGTTTTATTTATCATAATAGAAGATGTGTTGGTACTAGCTTATTAACCAATAATCTTTATACCATTACAATGTCCAGTAATGCGATTACCGATGTTAATAAGCAAAATGGAATTGATATAAATGCCATAACTAATAAACACCCTAGAGACAGTCCAAATAAAAAATATGTTTGGCATCTCCGATTTGGTCATATTGGAGAAGACCAAATTAACAAGTTGAGTAATGATGGGTACATTGATCCATCAAATTTTGAGTCATATTTGACTTGTGAGGCATGTCTTCTAGGAAAAATGACCAAAGTGCCTTTTGTGGGACATAGCGCGCGAGCTGCTAACTTATTAGGATTAATACATACAGATGCATGTGGACCAATTAATGAAACTGTTAGAGGTGATTATAATTACTTCATTACCTTCATCAATGATCAATCATTGTATGGTTATTTATACCTCATGAAGTATAAATCTGAATCCTTTGAAAAATTCAAGGAATTCAAGGCTGAAGTTGAGAAACAAATAGGAAAATGTATTAAGGTTCTTCGATCGGATCAAGGAGGTGAATACCTTAGTACTAAATTCCTGGACTATCTTAAAGAGAATGACATTTTATCATAATGGACACCTCTTGGAACTCCAGAACATAATGGTGTATTTGAACGAAGAAATCGTACTTTATTAGATATGGTGCGATCTATGATGAGTTACACTGATTTGCCAATATCCATTTGGGGATATGCCCTTGAGACAGCTGTATATATACTGAATAGAGTGCCGCCCAAATCTGTTCCAACTACGCCCTATGAGATATGGCATAGTAGAAAACCTAGTCTTAATCAAATTAAGATTTGGGGTTGTCCAGCTTTCGTGAAAAAGCTGAAAATGGAAAAATTGGAGGCAAGATCTGAACAAGGTCGCTTAATTGGATATCCAAAGGAAACTCTTGGATATTAATTCTATTTTCATTCAAACCAAAGAATTTTGGTAAGCAAGCATGCTTCTTTTCTGGAGAATCAGTTCGTCCAAGAAGGTGGTGTTGAGCGGAACATAGTCTTACAAGAAGAAAATAATGAAGTGCCAAATAACCGAGTTCAGATACCAATCTCTAATTTAGTGGGAGCTTCTGATACACAACCTCTTAGGAGAAGTGCGAGAACGTCTCGCCCACCTGCTTGTTATAGAAACTCAGTTAATCATATTGAACCATTATTCATTGTGAATGATAGTGATCAACCTGGTAATCCTAAAACTATGAGGAGGCGATGTTGGATATCGATTTTGGTAAATGGCTAGAAGCCATGAAATCCGAAATGGATTCAATGTAGTCCAATGAAGTTTGGACCTTAATTGACCTGCCTGATGGTATTATACCAATTGGCTGTAAATGGATCTTTAAGAGGAAGAGGAATGCTGAAGGTCAAATTGGAACTTACAAAGCACTGGTGGTGGTGAAAAGATATCATCAGAAAGAAGGAATTGATTATGATGAAGCTTTCTCACCTGTGGCCATGCTAAAATCCATTCGGATTATGTTGGCTATAGCTGCACACCTAAATTATGAGATATTCCATATGGATGTCAAAACGGCTTTTCTAAATGGTTTTCTCGAGGAGGACATCTATATGGAACAGCCACGGGGTTTTGAATCCAATAGTGAAAAATGGAAGGTATGTAAGCTTAAGAGAACCATTTATGGACTCAAACAAGCTTCTAGAAGTTGGAATATCCATTTTGATGAGGTAGTCAAATCATTTGGCTTCATAAAAAATCTGGATGAATTTTGTGTATACAAGAAGATCAGTGAGAGTGCAATTGCATTTCTAGTTTTGTATGTTGATGATATACTTTTGATTGGGAGTGATGTACTAATGATATCATCGATAAAACTATTCTTGTCACAGAAATTCTTCATGAAAGATTTAGGAGAGGCAACCTACATTTTAGGTATCAAGTTCTATAGAGATAGATCAAGATGATTGATTGGCCTCTCACAGTCTACGTACATAGACAAAGTGTTAACACATTTTAACATGTAACGTTCCAAGAGTGGATTATTATCTTTTAGGCAAGGGATCCGTCTTTCTAAGGAGATGTGTCCCAACACTCCTGAAGAAAGAGAGCGGATGGCGAAGATACCATATGCATCTGCTATTGGAAGCATAATGTATGTTATGCTATGTACTAGACCTGATATTGCAGATGCTGTAAGTATTACTGGTAGATATCGGTCTAATCTAGGAGAAGAGCACTGGATATCAATCAAGAATATTCTTAAGTACTTGCGAAGGACTAAGGATCTATTCTTGATATATGGAAAAGGAGAATTTAAAGTTATAGCTTATACAGATTCCGATTTTCAATCGGATCCTAATGATTATAAGTCTACGTTTGGGTTTGTCTTTACATTCAATGGTGGCGCAATTAGTTGGAAAAATTCCAAACAAAGCATAATTACCGATTCCACCACTGAGGCAGAGTATGTAGCCGCTTCTGAAGCAGCAAAGGAAGCCGCTTGGATGAAGAAGTTTATTTCTGAATTTGGAGTCGTTCCTTCAATTGAGCAACCGATTATATTGTTTTATAACAACAATGGGGCGATAGCTCAAGTTAAGGAACCAAGGTTTCATTAGAAGTCCAAGCACATTGAGAGACGCTTCCGTCTCATTAGAGAAATTGTTGGAAGAGGTGATATCGCATTGCAGAAAATTGCCTCAGCAGAAAACGTGGCAGATCCCTTCACTAAGGCCTAACCTCAGTCTTCTTTTGAAAGACATATTGACAAAATGGGTTTGAGGTACCAGACGAGTTGGCTTTAGTGCAAGTGGGAGATTGTTGGATGTATGCCCTAAAGCTACTATGTAATAGTTACATGTTAGGGATTTCGGTTGTACTATTATTATTATTATTATTTAATTAATGGCAATTATGTATTCATTCATTTGTCCAATTATTTTATATTTATGAATGATTCCATAAGATCAGTTGCAACTAGACATATTCTTTTGAGACGTCAAGAATATATGTGACTGGTTCATAACTAGGTTGAATCTTTAAACTGTTCCTGGTCAATGGTTATTAAATGGATATTTATAATCTTGTTGAGATCGGTGTGTTCTTAACTTCACCATTAAGTATTGGATACTTAAGAGATTGATGAGTCACATGTCATTGGGTATTATGATGCCTGAGTTAGAACACAGGCGTTTGTATTAGAGTTCACTAAACATGACGCATATGGAACGATTAATGACATGGAAGCTTTTAGCGTGGTTAATGTCTAATTGTTCATGCTTTCTTCTTGTGTAAATAATCCTTAGACCTGAGGCACAGTGTTAACTCGTGTGTCGAACAATTATGGTTCACGGGTGCACATAATGCCAGGTCGTTGATCCATTTTTATACCTGATAGTCATAGTTTGTTCATATACAAAGTTGCACGTGTGCGCAATATGGAATCTGTCTCCTTGTTACACGCAAGGTATAATAATGATGCCCTATATAATTTGATTATGACAATGCATTGAAATTCTTGGCCGGGGTTGTAACCGAGAATAAATTGTTTATGTCTCAAATAAAATGAATGTCAATTAGATTTGTGCATATGATCGAATTGGTGACTTGACAAATATTCCATAGTCTTTGTTTGATCGGGACATAATAAGATAGAGGGATTGAATTACGTTGTAGCCAAAACTGACAGGTTCATTATGTTCTTAAAGCATTCACACTATCTGGGTAGCCATGTCAATCATGGCTTGTAGGACCCAAAGATTAATCCGGATAATTAATTCTTTTGGGAGTATTAATGTATTAGTACATGTCTTACTATCAACTTAGTGATGAACCTAGGGATGTCACACACCATAAACAATTAGGATAACATGAAACAATAGAGAAATATTATTACAAATGTGTTTGCAATTACTGCAATCGAATTGAGTCGATTTGAATATGATGCACGCGCATGCCCAAAGTGGATACATGTTAATGTATCCTAAATGCACACACAAAGATTATGTTCTTTTTATTTAATTAAATAAATTATGCACACGGTCAGCACGAAGCATCGCGCACATGCACGAAATAATGAATCAGACATTATTTTAAGTAACCTGTACAGCGAGAATCAGACATTTAATGAAATATATATATATATATATATATATATATATATATATATTTTCGAAAGAACAAGTTTTAAATGTCTTGACCACGCTCCGGTGCCTTCACTTTTACGTGTCGTTCATACACGACTGAAAGAAGGAAGAAGAATCATAACCTTTCGCTGCGGGAATCCGATCAACACACAAAAAAAACTCCAGCGGCTTCGATGGCCGCGTTCAAATTCGCGCCGCTCGCCCTTTCCTTCGCGGTTCTCTTGCTGCTGTCTCGATCTCCCCGGAGCTCGGCTCGCGAGGTCGCCGTGTCCACGGACGAAACCGTTCGCCAGCGGCAGCAGCAGCAACAGCGACAATCGAGCGACGACGTCTGGTCCTCCTTCCGAGCGAGAAAGATCGGCGCCCATGTGGTGAAAAGGCTGAGTGGCGGTGGGGGCGGGGGCGGGACCGGGGGCGGGGGCGGTCGTTCCGGTGGCGGTGGCGGTGGCGGTGGCGGTGGCGGGGGTGGTGGCGGTCGTTCCGGTGGCGGTGGCAGTGGCGGAGGGAGTAGGGGCGGTCGTTCAGGTGGCGGTGGCGGTGGTCGCGCAGGTGGGAGCGTAGTGCAGCCTGTTCCCACCGGGACTCATGGATCGTCAGCCGTCAGGTGTCGCCGGTCGACGACGCTCGGCTCCGCCGTGAGTTCCTCTCTGACCCTCGGTCTACTGCTTGCTTCTTCTACCCTTGTTTGAATGTAGCCACCGGAAAATCTGGAGTTCGGCCGGCAGTCGTTGGGCTGATCTTACTTTTCGTGTTTGATTTGGGGTTAGCCTGCGCTTTTTCTGGTAGCAGTCGAGTCATATGGTAGCTGTTCGCCCATAAATGTCTTCCCAGGAAAAACAGGTTTTGCTTGTTAAAATTATAAATGTTTCTTAGAAAGTTTATCCTACTTTTTATCTGCTGAAATTTAATGTTTGCATTTACAACAGTCGGAGCTTCACCCACATCGAGATTGACCTAGTGATTAGGGCTTTCCCGTGCTCTCGACGTAGAAAAATCGACGGTCGTAAATCTGATCCCTACCCTAAATTTCTTAGATTTAACTGAGGGGCTCTGAGAGTGGGTCGCCGTTCCGATTCCCCTTTAGATAGCTCGCTGGCAGTGCTCTTAAATCATCAGAAAGAAAAAGAAGATGAAGCCATGCGTCTCCACGTATTGTATGTCCTTGTCAGGAAAAAAAAAAAAAAAAAAGAACATGAGATTTGCATGATCTTAGTTTAGGGTTATTCGAGGAATAAATTACTGCATTCATATATATAGAATTAATTAGCGCGCTTTTCTTCTCTTTAACTGTTTACATTATATGACGATTAGTAATAATTGTTCTCTTTAGGGACGTAGATACACAGTCAAAGCATTGTGCGATTAACTCTCATAGAGACTGGCTCTCGAAGAGACAAATTGAATATAAATCAACGAAAAGATGAACTTGAAGGCTCTTCTGAATCCTCAAATGTGTTCGTTTAGTATCTAACCTATCTTCGAAATGATCATCGATTAGCTGGGTAGACACGTAATGCTTCAGAACCAAAACTTAAGCCCGCCCACCAAGTTCTACAAAACCCCTAAACGCGGATCATCAAGAATCACTCCATGTTATTTTGAAAAAAATTATGGTGCAGTCCGTATTCCGATAGAACAAGTTCATTCAAACCGTTAATCGAATTGGCCTCACAATAGAACCCTTATGATTAAACTGTCCAGAGGATCATGATCAAAATTGCCCTTGTCTTTTGCTGCCACCGCAATGTCGTTCTCTCATGACCTTGGGTCGAGAAAGTGCCATTAAGTTACCCAACAATGCTTATGAATGAGACAAGGAGGAGGAAGGAGGAGGAGGATCGGTCGAGAAAGTGCCATTTAACTTACCCAACAATGCTTATGAATGAGACAGGGAGGAGGGAGGAGGGAGGAGAAGGAGGATCATCACCAGGCGGTGGCAGCGGCGACATTTCGTGCTCCTTCCACATGAGACAAGTTATGCAACAACAATGTCGATCCTATGGTTGAACCAGTCCCCATAACTAAGCCCAGGCCTTTTCTCGTGAAACCAAACCTCACGGTCAAAATTTCACATCATGTAGTTATCAACATGATATATCAATTGATTTCACTAATATAGGTGGAATCGGATATCTCAAGTATTGGATATTCGTCAGAATTATATTGGCAAATCGTAAAAAATTTAGAACTTAATTAATAAACTTGAAAAATTTAGGATTGAATCGACTACTATAGGACATGTTTAAAATTTTTTTGATAATTTTCTTAAATTTTGAAATATCTAAAATTTTTTACCTATGGTTTTAGAAGAGAGAACCCACCGGGGGGGGTGTTTAAAATAGCGAGAAACTTGGCAGGGATGCCTTGGAAATCGATCAGTTATCAAGAAGACAAATAGGGATATCAAAAATAGTTGCCAAACAGTCTAATATTTCCCTAAGGGGCTTGTCTCTAAAGCTCATTGGAAACGCATCGGTGGCATGAAAGCTAATCAAATTACGAAGATAGAGAAATTGAATAAGCCAATGAAAAGATAGATTTTGTTCACGTTCTTTTGGGTGATGACGTGTACACGGATGAAACCGTTCTCGTTCGACAGCAGCAACAGCAACGACCGAGCGACGACATCTGGTCCTCCTTCCTGGCGAGAAAGATTGGGGCCCATGCGGTGAAAGGCTGGGTGGCGGTGGGGGTGGTCGTTCTGGTGGAGGTGGTGATGGGGGGTAGGGGTGGTGGTTCAGGTGGCAGTGACGGTGGCGGCGGCGGCAGCAGTAGCAGTAGCGGCGGTCCCATCCAGCGGCCATCAGGGATTGTAGTGCAACCTATTCCCACCGGGAGTCAGGGGTCGTCAGCCGTCGGGTCTCGCCGGTCGCCGGCACTCGGGTCCGTCATGAGTTTCTCTCTAACCCTCGGTCTGCTGTTCGCTTCCGCCCTTGTTTGAATGTAGCCACCGGAAAATCAGGAGTTCGGCGGTCGTCGTTGGGCCTATCTTACTTTTCGTGATTCCATCGGGTGTTAGTCTTGCGCTTTCGCCGGTGGCGGCCGAGTCACAAGGTAGCTGTTCGCCCATGAATGTCCTCCAGAAAAAGAAAATTTTGCTCGATAAATATAATATAAATGTTTCTTACGATGAAAGTTCATCCTATTTTTGTATCTGCTGAAATTTATTGTTTGCATTTACCACGGTTCGAAAGACGAAGCTACACCCCACATCGAGATCGACCCAGTGGCGACGGCTTTTCCGTATTTCCGACTTAGAAAAATCGACGGCTGTGGATCCGATCCCTACTCTGAATTACTCAGATTTTAAGTAAGGGGCTCTCACGCCGTTTTGATTTCCCTTTAATTAGCTGGCTGATTGCGGCCGTGCTATTAAATTATCAAAAAGAAAAAGTATATTGAAGCCACGCAACTCCAAATACTGCATATCCTTGTCAGGAAAAAAAAATGAAAAAAAAAAAAAAAGAACACAAGATTTGGATAATCTCAGTTTAGGGTTATTTGAAGAATTACTTACCGTAAACATATATTGAATGAATCAATACGCTTTCCTTCTCTTAACGATTTAAACTATACGATGATTGGTGATATTTATTCTCTTGAGGGATGTAGATATACAGTTAAAGAATTGCGTGATTGGCTCTCAAAGAGACAAATTGAATATAAATCAATGAAAATATGAACTTTGAGTTTGAGGCTCTTCTGAATCCTCAAACGTGTCCGTTTTTTAATTGACCTATCGTCGAGTGTCAAGCACTATCTAATGCTTCAGAAGCAAAACATAAGCCCCGCACAGCAAGCTC
Source organism: Eucalyptus cloeziana (assembly GCA_014182715.1). Taxonomy (NCBI): domain Eukaryota; kingdom Viridiplantae; phylum Streptophyta; class Magnoliopsida; order Myrtales; family Myrtaceae; genus Eucalyptus; species Eucalyptus cloeziana. The sequence goes on from CM024636.1 coordinate 32,732,518, forward strand.
TCCTTCGAGTCCTTCGCCTCTAAATGCAGACCTTCAAGAATCACTCCATGTTATTAAAAAAAAAATATATATCGTACTGTCCGTACACCGATACAACAAGCTCACTTGAACCATTAATCGTGTTAGCCTCACAGTAGGACCTGCGTGATTAAACGGGGCCAATGGATCTTGATCTGCATGAACGAATTCGCTCTTGTCTTTTGCCGCCGCCGCAATGTCAATCTCTTGAGACCTTGGGTTGCGAAAGTGCTATTAAGTTAGACAACATTACTTGCGAATGAGAGGAGGAGGAGGAAGAAGAAGAAATAGGATCATCACTAAGCGGAGGCGGCAATGGCATTTTGTGTTCCTTCCACATGAGACAAGTTATGTGACAACAATGTCGACTCTATGGTTGAATGAGTCCTTATAACTAAACCCAAACTTTCTCATGTGAAGCCAAACCTTGCGATCACAATGTCCCATCATGTAGCCATCAACATGAAATATCGATTGATTTTGTTAATATAAGTAGAATCTGATATATCAAGCATAGGACCGTAAGAATTATATTGACAAATCATAAAAAAATCAGAATTTAATTGATAAAATTAAAAATTTTAGGATTGAATTGATCATAGTACGATAAGTTTATAACTTTTTAGTTAATTTTCTCAAATTTTGAAGGTGGAATTTAAAATCGTGAGAATCTTCGCAGAGATGTTTTGGAAATCGATAACTTATCTAGAAGACAAAGAGGTATATCAATTTTTGGCATGAAAAGACTACCTCCGACATCTTTGCAACGATGGATATTGATTAAATTAAAAATTATGAGAATCTTGGCAGGAATGCCTTGGAAATCGATGAGTTATCCAGAATACAAATGGGGATATCAATTTTTGGCAAGAAAGGACTAGATTCGACATCTTTGCGGATATTGATTAATTAAAAACAAAACATATCTAACATGTTTAATGTACTTTTAAGTTTTTGAAACGTAAATGATCATGGATAAGTGAATAATTAATGAAAATAAAATTAGTTAAGAATTGAAGAACAAAATAGAACATGATACTTGTTTAAAACGTATATAAATCGTCTAGATTGAGCAGGTGTTTTTGGTGAATTTGTGAAAGACGGTAATTTTAGTGAGAATCATGTATCATATAGTGTACCTTGTAGAGAAGTACTAAGTATTTTAAATTTAGAGGATCAAAGTTCGATTTCTCGCAACATGCGCGGTCTAAAAAGAAGTATGTCGATAAAGTTGGTCAGTTTTGAACCGATGACAACATCTTTTGTGAAAATACTATATCAAATGGAACACATATATACCACCACAACATACCTAACGAAGTGTTTGCACGGATGCGAGGCATCATATCAACATATTACATTGGATTTGGCCAATTGCAAACCGAACATTAGGCTCTACCCTACCAGGAATTTTCCTTGGGAACTAAAGAATAGTAATATTTTTCGTTAACAAACTCTTCATTAGATGGTATTAGTCTATTTACACATCAAATTAATTTAGTGAAATTTTCAAAAGCAATACATTCTGGGAATTCTTAGGAGGAAATTATCCAATTAATTCTACTAAGTCTATTGTGCGGATACCGATTTAATTTCTAAATTTTTCAATTTTACCACTTTATTGCTAAATCTTTAGGTGCATTTAATGTTATCTTATTAGTCAATTGCCAAAATTTGCTGATGTAGTGGTCTAATATTGTCCTTTGGGCGATTTTCGTTGAAATCATTGATGTGGCCGGAGTTGATTGAACCGCTAAGTCAGCAATTTTTGGCCAAAACTCACAAGAAGAACAACGTTGACATAATTGAAAGTTTAGAACTGAATCAATATTCTCACGATAACTAGAGAATTGAAAGGGTAATTTACCTGGGTTTTCTATTTCACAGCGTGCGTGGCGTAGCCAACCTCGAATGAATGACTGTCATGACAGAGCCATGTCCTTTTCCATTTTGGTCTCTCTCGCCGTGTTGCTATGAGCTTATACGATGCGATGCTTTCTTCTTTTCCTTGGAGGGTCATCTACTTTTTTTCCATTTTGGTCGGCCATGATGCTATATCAAGCCTATCTACTTCTTTCCAACGTGGTTTGTCGCGTGCCAAATTGAATCCGGACCATCGTAAAGGATATCATAATTGAGTCTCGGATATTTATTGGGATTCTCGTATATTTGTTGGGTTTGTGCAGTACTTTCCCTAGAGAAAGGACTTTGTATATATATATTTCCACACACTTATTGAGCTCTAATTGATTTAGTCCGTTCCACGCGCTCAACCAAATTTGTTCGGAACTAAACCTTGTTTTACGGCGTCGCATCAACAACGCCGAGGTTTTTATCTTACTTTTATTTCTGCTTAAACTTAGTGCTTGCATTCACAGTAGTTGAAGGGTGAAACTGTGGACCTCCTTTCACATATTGTTGTCAAAAAAAGAAGAAGAAAGATTTGGATCATCTGGAATTAGGGTTAACTTATGATAAACTTCTACCTCATCACATCCAATATATGATTATTAAATGAATTAGTGCTTATGTGCATGTGTTTTGCATTCACGTGAGAAATTGATATTTGGAAGATTAAATAGAGAATCACATGTTACGAAGCATTTAAACCATTAAATAACGCAAAGAAATCGCACACGAAGGTACACGTTATGAAAAGATTGTATAAATGTTAATGAAAAGTGAAAAATATCCCGAGATTGGAAATATTTTAAGGGAAGTTGTTATAGTTTGAAAGCTAAATCAAAATATAATCATTCGTAAGAGGAAGATTAAAATCCCATAAAAATAGGAGGGGCTCTTCACATCCACAGGACGTTCTACAATGTCTCCCGAAGATAGAGAAATTGATTAAGTCAACGAAGGGATAGATTTTTAGGTTCTTTCAGGTGATGACGTGTCCGTCCATTGAGCAATCATCGAGTGCCGACTGTTAGCTGGGTAGACACTGAAAATCAACCTCCGCAATCTTAAATGATTATCTGTATTTCAGTGAAACTAGAGATCACCGGCTTCTCCACTTTGCGTTCGGAAATATGTCATATTAGCTTCTCCTCGAAAGCCTTCTTTGCCTTTAAATACGAATAATTCATCATCAAGACACTGCACTCTTCCTCTCCAGATCATAGTTCTCATCCAACTCTGTCTTCGCAGCTCGTAAACCTTCGCAGTTCTCATGGCGATCATCATCAAGTTCGCCCTCGCCCTCGCCCTCTCCTTTGCGGTCCTTGTGCTGCTGCAACCGTGCCGACCCCTGGAGGTTCCGAACTACCAAGGCGTGGAAGATTGGCCCGAATTGACCATTGCCCGGCGAAACCAGAGAATCATAGAAGAAGATAGGACCGGCGTCAACATGACGAGGTTGGGCGGAGCCACAACTGGAGGTCGGGGTGGAGCCACAACTGGAGGTCGAGCCGGAGCCGGAGCCCGAGGTGAGCCCGATCCCGAGGACGAGCCGGAGCCTAGTCCCAAGCCCAACCCCTACTTTGTCCCTGGCGTGAGGCCAGACCCCGCGATCATAATGCCGACGCCAACGCCTGAAGATATTGTTGGAAATACGACGTCCTCGGCCATCAGGTCTCAGCCGTTGCTCAGTTCGGTTGTTTATTCCTCTCTGTTCCTTGGTTGGTTGTCTAGAATCCTAGATTGAATTGAACCCTCAAGAAAGAGCAAGTTAGGGTTGGTTGTAATGTCGTATTTATTTTTCTCATAACCTCTGAATTAATTTGGATTCTTGATGATTTGGTTCCCCCTGCGGTCCTGTTTTGCGTTTCCTTGCCTGTCAACTTCTGTGATACATGTTCATGATGTTTTTAGCAGTCAGCAATAACTCTTGCATGGATCGGGGCGCGCGCGCACACACACACACACACAGATATATATATATATATATATATATATATATGTATACATATGTATGTATATATGTATGTATGTATGTATGTATGTATGTATGTATGTCCTTTAGTGTGTTCTATTTTGATGGTTGTTTTCATGAGGTTCGTGAAGGCCCATTTTAGGTGGATGATTCAACCATTCTTGATTTTTTTTTTTTTTTTTAATCTGTGGTGGTAGGTTTCTGATAAACAGTTTTGAAATGTAAAAGAAAAAGAAACCTATTTGTGGATAATTAGAATTACTTTTATGAAATTATCAACTTATCACTCATCGACTACTTTAAACTAACCAACCCTAAATATGGATTTACCAATCTTTGTTCGAGTGAAATACGAATTCTATTTTAGATCATCTGGGTCATCAAATTTGAGTTACTTTTTGTTTTTTTAATTAATTAAGTTTTGTTATCATTTATCAACTTTTATTTTTCTTTATACTAACCGCCTCATATTCATCGATTTTTATGTGTGACTTCACAAATTTTCTCCCACCAAAGGACTAATTGTCTTTCACCACTCTCATTTGAGTTGATGACCAACATGTCAATAATTCTATCAAATTACCACTTTTATTTACCTTACTTACAACCCGTTAATCTTTTCAGAAATTACAAAACTTGATTGGAGTGATTATTCTTTGATTAAATTGCTAACTTACGGAGCAAAGTTTATTGACTGTTCTAAGTTACAAACTTCTCTCATCTCTGGCAAAATATAATTATTATTATCTTTCACAAACCATTGTTTACCCTTCTTGGTAACACGTGAGATTACTATTCCTTATTTAAGTGACTTGGCAAATTTTTTTCTGATTAAATTATCCACTGATTTTTGGGTTACTAAGCCAATGTTTTAAGTTGTTTTTTGCTTACCAACGCTAATTTGAGTTGCTTACTGATATTTACTTAATTTTTCCATAAAATTACAAAGTCTTTTATTGAGTTACCCAGTTTTCAAATTTACCAACTCTTTTTGTAATTATCAACTTTTCAAACTTGCCGATACGTTCTAAAATTCTCAATCTTAATTAGAGTGATTACAACTTTTCCTGATTAATATACCAACTAATTTTGTCTTACCAACCAATATAATGAACTCTATCTTTTTTTTTTAAACCTGGACTTCTCTTAACTTTAACAAAAAAAGGTTTTCTGATCGTTTATCAAAATTTACTTTTCTTTCTTATAAACTATCATATGAAATTAGAATCTTTATTTTAGTGACTTGCCAAATTTTTGCCTGATCAAGTGACCTAATAGAATTTTTGGTAAGTTAAAAAAATAAACAAAACTTGGTAAAGAATTAAATGAGAGTCGATAACTTAGGACAAATTGATGACTTAATCAGAGGAAAGTCAATAAATCGTTTAAATTAAATTTATTGATATCATATAAGAGTTGGTAAATTTGACCTACAGTTGAGAAACATAAAAATAAAAGTTTGTAAAGCTAAGAAAATTAGTAATCAAAAGAAAAATGAACATTAAATAAGAGTTAGTAACTCAAAAGTAGTTGATAAAGTAGAGAAAATTGGTAAATTACTCTAGTTGAGGTTGATAATTTGTAAATAATTGTGGTAAATTTAAAGCTTTAGTAAGAATTGGATAATTCTTGAAAAACTATAAAAAAAAAAGAAGGCAAATTAAAGGATAGATAATGGTAAGTAAATGGCATTACTTTTGTTAACCCAATACTAAGTGAAATTTAATGGGAAAGAAAGTTAGTGAGTTTACTAATTTGGGTTGGTAATAAAGATTGTAAATGTTTAAGGCTAGCAAAGATAATAACTCAATAGAAAAGTTGGTAAATTAAAAATAAAATAAAATTAAACATTACTAAGTGATTCAAATGAAATTGGTAACTCAAAAGTAGTTGGTAATTTAATAAGACAAAAGTTGGCAATTCACTCTAATTGAGATTGTTATTTTCATATAAGAGTTGAAAAAATTTGAATTGTTGGTAAGTTATGCAAGTAATATATGGGAGTTAGTAAAACAATCGTTCATTAGCCAAAAAAAAAAAAAAAAAAAAAAAAAAAAGAAGAGAAGCTGGTAATTTCATAAAAATATCAATGAGTTACTATCAGGTTACCTGACACTTATCAAAACCTCATTAAAATTTACCACCATGGTTCACAGAACAGTAAAATTTTGCCTCGTAAAGTGAAGATTGAACATTCGATTAAAAAAACAAAAAGTGAAGATTGAACCCCTATTACTCAGCCAAAAGGATAAATAGGAAAAAATAATCCGAAGGGAGATAGATGAAGAAATTTGTGCAAATATAAGATGAGGGTGAAAAAATGACTAATATCATCTACAACATAATAGGACTCTTTGAGCCCCGACTAATCTCTCCTAAAGCAATTCTCTCAAGTCCTAACACAAGCCAGAAACTAATGCTCTTAGGGACAACCTTGGAAAGAAAAAAAAAAAGAAAAGAAAAGATCGATGAGTGTAATCCGTTCTTTGATCAAGTCCGGTTTGCGCTAGAAAAATCTTGATCCTTAGTTACATTCTTCGTACATATAACATCACTATCCACACGATCAACATACTCTTCCTCTCAAAAGTTCGTCTCAAAACAAAGTTTCCTCCATAACTAGCAGGCTTGGCGGTTCGGTGGTGGAGATTACATTCATGCTGATGTCCCGACTTGCAGAAACATGAATTATGTGGCTAGGGCTGTCCTCTTTTTGGCTAGAATTACTTGTACTCTCAATGGAACGAAGATGAAGTAGTAGAACCAGTCTTGTCTCCAAGAGTTTGCTTCAACTATTTCTTCGTGACCCAGAGATTTTCGCGACTCCATGGCGGAAATCAAATTCGCACTCGCCCTTTCCTTCATAATTCTCATGTTTGTTTCTCGATCTCCCAAGAACTTGGCTCACGAGATCGCCGAGTCCATGGATAATAAGAGGGCCAACGGTAGCAACAACAATGGTCAAGTGACGGCATTCCTGTTTCCAAGCGAGAAAGATTGGCATGCGGGTGCGGCGGTTGCCACCATGCGACCCTAGGCAACCGCGGCAGCAGTCCCATCCGGTTGATGCTGGCCTATTGTTCGCTTCAACCCTAGTAGGAATGTCACGACCGCCCGAAAATTCGTAGATACGTATTATGTCTTGTGGACAGTTTTTTGGGGATTTGATTTGGTGATTTTAATGCGAATTTGTAGGTAGCATATGATGTTTCTAAGTCATATGGTTGTCGAACCATAAATGTTGCCCAGGAAAAATAAAAAAAAATAAAATTGCTTGATAAATAGAGAATTGTTTTGTATGCCTGAACGAGAAGGGTGAGACTTATTGAGCCCACTTTAAATTCGATCCATTATCTCCGATTATGAAATTATTTACACATTTAGCCTTTGATAATTGAGATGCGTACAGATTCGATTGCATAATTATCTTCAAGTACACATGTCGATTGTTTGTGGTTGAATATTTAAATAATAAACCATACTTTCATATAACAGTTTAAGCTTTTAGAATAATTGACAATAGTTCAACAAAATCTCATATGATATCAAATCTGGACATTCTAAGCTCGACTCTTTTCACTCTTAAGCTTCAAGTACAGGAATTTATATGTGTGTCGTCTTACAAAAGCAAATGACGTCGTGACACATATTGATGCTGGTGAGAGTATATAGTCTTGTAGTTGACTCTCTGAATTTATTTATGTACTAATCAAAAGTATTCTCTTTAATATTTTTAAATTAAAATTGGTTATTTTTCATTTAAATACACTTAAAAAATCCATTTACATTTCAAATAGTTATTTGACGTGAAATTTGATACTAGATAATTTAGATTTAATATATTTACGATGCTCTGGTTATTCTTTTTAGTTTCTTGAATTTATTATCACAATTTTGGGTCCACATGGCTTGTGCTTGCTATTATGCACATGGATGAAGTTTCTCCGGGGGGTGCCAAGTACAGTCCGCTCTCCCAAACATAAACGTTTTAGGCTCGCAGGAAGTTCTGGCAACCTCTCAAGCTTGTTATGATCATCTCTCGAACGAAGTTCTTGAAGACAGGAGAGTTGATTAGTGGTGGTTGTCACTTTGCTTCCCTAGCAATCTAACTCCAAAAAGGAAACTCGCTCGATTGCGGTATGGCTTTCCTCAAGATTTCCACAATTGCCGGCTTTCAACAAGTTAAGATTCTTCATCATCCATATAGCCTTCGGTAACCCTCTTATCTTAGTCCCATACATAAATAAGTGCTCCAACCTTTTTAGATACCTAATAGAAGCAGGCAGTACTGTAATCTATTTACTACTCAAGTATAATCGAGCAATGATTCTTGTCATCCAATGAAATTTGGTACCTCCCTTATCAAAGTGAACGCTAGGTTCATTTCCTCCAACATTTTGAGATCTCCAATAGAATCAAGCAACACCTTAATCCTTGTGTTGAGCAAATTCAATGTGAGCAAAGATCTCAATTTCCCAATGGACTTTGGAAGTTTTGTAAGCCGATGACAATCCTCTAAAGACAAGCACATCAAGTCTGCCATGTCTCCAATAGATGGATGAAGCTCTCGTATACACCGCCTCTCAAGTTTTAGACTTGACAGGTTCTTTAGACCGCATATTGCAAAAGACACTGTGAACAAGTCAAAACGGGGGCTTGGGAACAACTTTGACTGCTGAGCTTGAGTTGCAATTATTTCCAAGCGCTTTAGGCGCAGCTTACATATAGAGCTAGTGATATGAGGTGACTTTGGATGATGTTAATAAAAAATTAGTATCTTCAATTTCAAGCATGTCGAGAAGACGGAAGTTGTCGAGAGATGGCTTCTCATGAGATGTATAACTTTCAAGTCAAGATGCACCTATGAAACAAATTAGTATTACAAAAGCAAGCAACAAAAACGGCTACAAGCACCAAGCATGGGCCCCACCCATTCTAGTTCTCTGGAATGTCACTATCTAACAGCTTGAGCACAACTAAATTCTATAAACACAGGTTGACCGCATGCAAGTGTGAAGGGCAACGGTGCCAAGTGAGCCATTTGAAAACTCTTCACTTGTAAAGTCATGCTCTTTGCAAAGTCTAGTTAGTTTAAGTGCTATGACCTTCTCTGTTACCTAAAGACATGAAAAGACATGAGTGAACTTTCTACGATGAAACAAAAGAATGCATTCGAGAAGTAAATATTGCATAGAGACTTGTTCTGTTAATAAACCATTTCTTCTTTCAGATTGTAAATGGAAGCTATTAATATCATTTGCTAGATAAAAATCATAATATTACCTTCATTTCACTCAAACGAAACAAATTTAGTTTTCTGCTATGCAAAACAGAGAAACAAAGCAGACCTGATGTTTCCTTATCCAGAAGAAAATAGCCGTTAATAAAATTTACTTTTCTAGTCTGCACAACATCCAACGCGATTTTGGGACACCATAGTCTACTATGCTTCCTAGGAAATTTAAAGTCTTCTTGTCGGACAATTTCTCTTTCAAGATCTCTAAGCAGGTCATGCATCAACAGTGCATCGTCATCACCAATCTTTATCAAAGACTTACGAATGAGGAAATTGATTTGAATTCTTGGGAAAAAATCTTACGCTTTCCAAATGTAATACGGCTAGATTCTTTCTTCACCAATAAAGTAACATGCAGTATCAAGAAAAATTTCTCTTTGTGCATCCCGTAGCATTTCAAAACTAATCTTTAATTTGTGAAAGACATCTTGATTGGGAAGTAAATCTAATTTCTTCAACGTGTCTTTCCAAAGTAGTTTACTTTTGCCACAAGGGGAGGAACTGACAACCTCGAGACCAAAGGAAGTCCACCAGCTTTGCGAATAATATGGGAGAAATCTGATCACAATCATGTGGAGGAGAATCCATTCTAAAAGCATGCCTACTAAAAAGCTAAAGAGCATGGCGGTAGCTCAATTCTCTCATCTGATCGATTTTAACTCTTCGAAGTGCGCTTGGGCATTATTTTCTCAGTTCTCCTCTTTGATCGGTAAGAAATTGATGTCCCTCGTCGTAATAATAATTCTGCTCCCTAGATCGAACCATTCATGCTTTTTAGCAAGTTTTGAGAGTTGGTCCCACTTATCTAGGTCATCAAGAACAATAAGGATTTTCTTGTTGCAGAATCTCCTTTTAATTTGATTAATCCCTACATCACAGTAAAAAATCTTCACTGATTTGATGTTAAGAATTTCTGCCAATAATTGTTTTGGTAATTGAACAACTTTGCCACCCTTTGAAGCTTCTCGAACATAAGAAAGAAAGCTACACCCATGAAATCGACTATAAATTTGATTAAAGACAACCTTGGCAAGAGTAATCTTACTGATGCCTCCCATGCTCGGACTACTAGATAAAGTACATTTGGAGAACCTTCATCTAATAGGTGCACAATGTCTCCAACACAATCCTGAATTCCAACTAAATGATTAGGAGGATTTTTGTATCTTTGATTCAGCTAGATCAAAACTTCAGCAACAATCAATCTAATGAGTTCACCTTGCCTGTAAAGTTTGATCCGAAGGATCTAGTCAGAAATATTGTAGATAGAATATTAATTTATTAAGTTTAGGAATATTATAAGTTAAACACAAACCCGCCACGGAGGAGGAGAGGAAAGCAGAAGCGATCGCCCCACTCCGAAACATTTTTGTATATGTACTGTGCAGATATTTGGGAAAAAGAATAATTACAAGTGGAGATTACTTGTAATTAGTATGTAGTTTCAACATCTAACTCTTTTTAAAAAGAAAAATCATTCCATCAAAATAAATGTCAATTTACTTACATTAATTGCAATTATTTATCGAATTCAATTGTCAAGGTAAAAATCAAATCTTTAACTTTATGGAGGATGCTCCCTCATTCGTAAATTGCAAAAATTGAAACCTTTTATCTTCCTTTAAATATATGCAAAGGATTTGTTTCTTTCTTTCTTATTGCTCACATGTAGTTTGTCCTCTATTTTCTTGGTTTGAAATGGATTAAAGTCTTAATAGCTGAAATGAGATAAAAACACCACAAGTGTTATAAATTTCGCACGGCACTCACTTGAGTGTTATTGCTATTTTTTTTTTTCAGATCACTGAAATGCCATAACTTCTAAAAAATGTTCACTTAAATTCCATGACTTTTAAAAATAAGTTCACTTGATTGTCATAATTTTCTTTTGATCACTTAAGTGTCATAACTTTAAAAAAAAAGGTTCATCATAAGTCCCATGCCACGTCAAATTTCTAGCACTTGTTAACATCTTAAAAAATTACGACACTCAAGTATTTTTTTTTTAAATCATGGAACTCAAGTGATTAAAAAGCAAGTGATAACACTCAAGTGTTTGTTCTCTAGAAATAATGATAAAATAATGTTATGGCTCTCAAGTGAGCACCATGTGAAAGTCATATCTCTTATGGTGTCATTTTCCTTAGTTGGAACAATTGTTTTCTACATCAAACCTACAATGATTTACTGACCAAAAAAAAAAAACTACAATGATTTGGAAGTTTGGAAAAAAAATATTTATAGTCTATTTAAAAGATGCAACTCAGATACTGAAATTATAGGATTTGTTATGTCTTAGTAGAGAATCTATTTAGCATTATGTTATTTTAGATCTTACTTATATATTATTAACATTTCTTTGTACTCTTTATTTCTGCGAATTGTTTTTCTTGTAAGAAATTGTGAATTTTCATTGACATAATAAATACCCTCGTATGACAATCTACGTTGTTTAGGTAAAATTTCCCATTCATATAAAATATTACTCAGAATTATGATGAACTAACATTAATTGATTATTTTTCATAAAACAGTTCGTGCTACAAAAAATTATTTTTGACATTTGATATGGTTAAAATAAAGAGTCGTAAAAAAAAATATTTCTCTTGTCCAAAAACTAGTCTACGTTTACTCAGGGCGCGCATGACAAAATTTTTGTTTCTCTATTTCTTTGTTTTTTTGTTCCTCCGAATATGTTTGGAATAGAAATCCGTTTATTAATGCAATATTATTTTTCTATTTCTAGAACAGATTTCTATTCCAAAAATAAAATTTGAGTAGAAATCATAAGTTAAAATTTTTTTAACTTTTTTTATTTCTAGAATAAAAGTAAGAAATGAAAACTCTTCTTGTCATTGACTCTTGTCACCACCCATTGCCCAACCGGTGCTCGTGGGATGACAGCCGCCCACCGTTGGACGTCAGATGTCAGATGCTTGATGCCCAACGCTCGACGCTTGCCACCGAACGACGGCCGTTGCCTCCCTAGAAATAGAAATTTTATTCTATTATCAAATGAATTACTGTTTCAAAAAAATAAAAATTGAGTAGTTATCAAACTCGTTTCTCTGTTCAGAAACTCGTCCAAGAAATAGAAATTGAGAAATTAATTTCCGATCAGAAATTGATTTCTATTCCAGAAATTTTGTTATACGTGCCCTTATTGTGTAAGTTTATTCACTATGCTCGTGCAATAGGAATTTCTTTTCAATTTAAATTTCATTAATAACATTGGCCTCTCTTGACTTTAATCCTCGCTCCGTCACTGACAGAAACTAATAGAGCTTATTTTTACCAGAATAAGAGAAAGTTTTTCTTTGAAGAGACTCGGTCTTGTGATTTCTAACGTGTTGTCTTTGGCATGTCGGAATGAAATTCGTAGAGGATGAAATGAAATAAACGATAATTCCAACATTTTTTGTTTGGCGAATCGTGGGAACGAAATGGTATTCTTTAATTATAACTTAATAAAACAAATTTAGCCATTGCTTAATATTAGTGTTGAGGGAAGCACTCTACACTAGCTTAGTCGTGGAAATTACATATGAAGAGAAATCAATCCTTTTTTCAGGGAACCGAGTGACCAATAGAGCGAGTGAATGTGTAACGGGCAGATATTATATATGTGTGAATGGAATGAAACAGAGAATAATGAGTAGTTTTAGATTTTGTTGCAAGGATGAGAATATTTGCAATTGCTTATACTTGTACGAATTAAATATATAATTTAAAAGAAAAAGAGAGGCTCAAACCTTACCCTTTTTAGATCCCACCCTTTGATACGACTGACTTCCCTCAAAGCCTCCTTCCATCGTTGTAATACATCACAGCCAAACTTCTCCTCCTGCTTCTTCAAAGCATCATGGTACAACCCAGTTTGGCATGATTGTTGCTTTGCCGTCTCTGTTTCTCAAGCAGTCCACCATACATGCAAGCTCACGAAGACACCACGCACTAGAAGCATAGTGTCGCGACCTCTTTTTTTCCGACGCCCAATCGGGGCGGGCGCCTAAGGAGGCTAATGGCTCGGCTGGATTAGTTAAGCCCGGACTCTCCCAAGTCCACCAATTCATGACTTTAATAGTCTAAGTTTTTAACTTGTAAATTAATTTTTAAAACGGAGTCGCCACTAATCAATTTGGGGTGGGTTGATTAGAAACCCATGCGAAATATTGGGAGAAATATTCGCTCTGCGCAACTAGAGAAATTAGGATCGGGGACTTGATTACACTAGTTAATCACTAATGCCCTTTCGGTACCTAACCTTGTTTAAACCCTGAGGTTTTTGGATGTTTTAGGGATTTTCCATGCATTATTTGGAAAAAGACATTTTTTTAACCTTTTTCCCAATTTTTTGGACATAAAAGGGATTTTTTTGGATTTTTTGGTATTTTTGGAAAAATACAAGTTTTTCGGCTTTTTCTGGATTTTCGGCATTTTTTTTTGGAAAATATGGAATTTTTGATTTTTTTTTTTTTGAAGTTTTTTTTGGAAAATAAAATATTTTTTAATATATTTTAGAAAATAAAGTTTTTTTTTTTATTTTTTTGGTGTTTTTCGAAAATAAGATATTTTTTATATTTTCTGTTTTTTTTTGGAAATTAAAATATTTTTATATATTTTTTCGAAAATATATTTTTTGATTTTGATTTTTTTGGAAAATAAATTAATTACTTATTATTTATATTATAAAAAATAAAAAAAACAAAACTAAAACGACCGCGTACTTTTTTTTTGGAAAATAAACAAAACTTATTATTTTTTTTGTCTTTTTCCTTTCTTTTTTTTTTTTTTTTTTATAGAAAAACGGCACCATTTAAGGGGGAGGGAACCGGTGGAAACCCTACCCGGTTCCCCCGACCGACCCGGATCCGGCTCGCGACCCGGTTCCCTCGGAACCCTACCCGACCGGATCCGGGTCGCGATCCGACTCGCCGCCCCCCTTTCCGGATTTGCGGAATCCCTACTCGGTTCCCGATCCGAGTCCGACCCAACAACCGGGGTCGCGACTCGGAAGATCGGAACCCTAGGGTTTCCGCAAATTCCAGCGCCGAGGAGGAGGAGGGGTGGATTGATGCGGCGGCAACGGCGGCGATGGTGGTGACGGCGAGGGAGGCGACGACGACGGCGGCGGCAACTACCGGCAACGGGCGGTGATTCGGACAACGGGCGGCGGTGCGGCGGAGGGTGTGCAGCGCCCCTCGGCTTCTCTCCCCCTCTCGCTCTGCGAGCTCGCGGCTGACCTCCTTCCTCCCCCAGATCTGAGCTCGTGGGCGTTCGGGCCTCTCTCGAAGTCTCTCGAGAGAAGCTTCGGACGCTCACGAGCCTTCGACCTCGGTATCTCTCTCTCTCTCTGGTGGTGCTGGTGGTGGTGTGGTGCTTCGACGGAGGCGGGGGCCTCGGTATTTATAGGCGAGGGCGGCCGGTCGACGGAGCTCGACCGAGGGCGCCACGCCCTTCCGCCGGCCGAACCGGCGTCCCATCCGACGCCGCCCACCCTCGCTTCACGTCCCGTCGCCGCTGCTCCTCCTCGCTCCACGTGCGCCTCTGCTGCTCGCCCGCTCTCTGGGAGGTGCGTCCTCCGCGCGTGCGCTGCAGAGGCGGTCGAAGGAGGAAGACGACCCAAAGTGGGCCGGGTGGAGGAAGACGGGCGCGAGGGGCCCATGCGGAGAGGGGGGTGGGCTGCTCCTTTTGCTTTCTTTTTCTTTTGTTTGTTTTTATTTATTTATTTATTTATCCGAAAAGATGAAATAAAATAGACTAAAAATAAAATAAAACCTAATTAATTAGAATAAAATTTAGGCGTCAACAACTGCCCCTCTTTGAAGGTGAGTTCGCAGAGGTTGCATTCAAAGACAAACTGATGCCTAAATTTTATCCATGCATGTGCAGCAAATTATATTTCATTTGGGACCTATTATCCTATGCAACAAGAGCAATATAACATTACATATACTAAAACAGCTAAGAAGATACCTGTAATTACTTACCGAGAGTGAGTGAGATAGGGTGTGAACCCCGAGTTTTGGCAAGTATCAAGGTGTCATCTTACCTGGTGATATGAGAGGGTTGCTTCTCTAGGACCCGAACTATTCTTCGGTCGCCGTGACGAGAAATTGCTTCTCCAGGACTCGAACCATTCTTCGGTCGCTTGTTAAAACAATCAATGATTTGTCTAGGACTCGAACTTTTCTTCGGTCGCTTTGACGAGAAATTGCTTCTCCAGGACTCGAACCATTTTTCGGTCGCCTCTTAAAACAATCAATGATTTGTCTAGGACTCGAACCTTTCTTCGGTCGCCTTGACGGGAGATGTATCGACCTTTCTCAGGGCATCTCATTTGTGGGTGCCTGATTTGTATCGAGGACACCAGTTAGTACCCGACCTTTCTCGGGAGATGCGCCGACCTTTCTCAGGGCATCGATTAGCGGAGTGCCTGATCTTAGTCAAAGACACCAGTTGGAACCCGACCTTTCTCGGGGATGCGCCGACCTTCTCGGGGCATCGATTTTGTGGGGATATCTCGACCTTGTCAAAGACACCAGTTGGTACCCGACCTTTCTCGGGAGATGCGCCGACCTTTCTCAGGGCATCACATTTGTTGGGGTGTCTGACTTCTGTCAAAGACACCAGTTGGTACCCGACCTTTCTCGGGAGATGCGCCGACCTTTCTCAGGGCATCACATTTGTTGGGGTGTCGACATCCAAAGACACCCGTTGGAACCACCTTTCTGGGGATGCAGACCTTTCTCGGGGCATCGATTTGTGGAAGATACCGGACATTCACAAGTCATTGAAAGAGTACCGGATATTCACAAGTACAAACCACGGAGGATATTTGGGCCTTTGCGGGCGTCAAAGGGGTACTTGGATGATCACAAGTACAAACTTTTGGAGGATACCTAGATGTTCGCAGATATCGAAGGGGTACCTGTATGCTCATAAGTACTAGATGCTGGAAAATACCTGATTGATTGCAAGTGTCAAAAGAGTACTTGGATGTTAACAATTACGGACTTTGAAGGATGTCTGAACGTTGCAGGCATTGAAGAGGTACTTGGATAATCACAAGTATGAATTTCTAAAGAATACCCGGCAAATGGAATATCGAGGATGGGTCTCGCATATTCGTGGAGGTCTCTCACCTATTGATAATTGGGGAATATCGAGGACGTGCCTTGCATATTCGTGAAGGTCTCTCACCTCCTGGTTATGGGGAATATCGAGGACGTACCTCGCATATTTGTGAAGGTCTCTTACCTATTGATAATTGGGGAATATCGAGGACGTGCCTTGCATATTCGTGAAGGTCTCTTACCTTCTGGAAATTGGGAATATCAAGGACGTACCTCGCATATTCGTGAAGGTCTCCCACATCCTGGTTATGGGGAATATCGAGGACGTACCTCGCATATTCGTGAAGGTCTCTTACCTTCTGGAAATTGGGAATATCAAGGACATACCTGAGATATTCATGAAGGTCTCTCACCTCCTGGCAATTAGGGAATATCGAGGACGTACCTTGGATATTCGTGAAGGTTTCTCACCTCCTGGCAATTGAGAATATCGAGGGCATGCCCTGCATATTCGTGAAGGTTTCTCACCTCCTGGTATTTAAGGAATATCGAGGGCATGCCCCGCATATTCGTGAAGGTCTCTCACCTTCTGGAAATTGGGAATATCGAGGGCGTACCTCGCATATTCATGAAGGTCTCCCACCTCCTGGCAATTAGGGAATATTGAGGACATACCTGGGATATTCGTGAAGGTCTCTCACCTCCTGGTAGTTGGGAATTTGAATGTAGCACAAGGCTTACCTGGATGGCGGCAGGCACGCAGGTGTACAAAATAGAGAAATATTTGGATGAACACAGACATTTAATGATATGATCGGGGACCACTCAACTGGTCCGAGTGTAAGAAAGCATACCTAGGTGATTGCAGGCGCATAACGTGGTGGAATACTTGAGTAGCTGCTAGTATTCAAAGATACAATTTGGAGGACAACTCGGACAAGTCGAGTGTCACGGAAAGGGAGTATCTGAACGGTAGTCGGTACTCAAAGACAAGAGGATACTTGAACAGTCACAAGCATCCAAACTTTAAGGATAACTTGAACAGGTCAAGTGTCAACAGAAGGAGTACCTAAGTAAAGGCAGGCACTCAAAAACAGGGGGATATCTGGACAGTTTCAAATATTAATATTCTGGGGACAACTCGAACAGGTCGAGTGTCGACAAGAAGGAGTACTCGGCAAATGGTAAGTACTCAAAGACAAAGGGATACTCAGACCGTTGCAAGCATCCAAACTCAGGAGATGACTCGAATAGGTCGAGTGACAAGAAGAGAGTACCAGGACAGTGGTAGGTACTTTAAGACAGATAGGGATATGCTTATTTGGCAATATCTCTGATTACTAAGAGTATGTTCATTATTTACACAATATGTAGACATGTACACAATGATTGTATATGCTGTAAACTCATAAGTTCAAATGCGATTTATGCATGACAACTTTGTCAGTTTTCTATCATCCGAATTCCATTGGGAAGATTTTGAAAGACAACCCTCATTTAGAACGTAGATGTCTTGAGCATGCCGGATGAGGGACTTTCAGTCGAAAGGACTTTCCACTCACTCTCGTGGAAAGGCTGTTGTATCACGACCATTGATGCGGGATTTATAAGGATCGCACTTCTCACCGTCATCATGTCGGCGGGGTCCGAGTATTCTCGCAAGTAGTACGACTTTACCAATGTGAGAGGTCTTTGTTGAAATTGTGATGAAGACTTGGTTAGCAACTCATAAAAGGGGACCATCAAGGTTGAAGTCGATGGATGAAAATGCTGCACGATTCTCTCCGGGTTTACAAGTCAGGAACCCTGTGAAAAGAGATAGAATAATCTTGCTCGTACTTCTTCGAGCGATATTTATGCACATATGAAATCTTACGTTAATTGAAGTGCCCCTAGTCTGAAGAGACTTTTTACAATGGGAATATAACGTAGACTCGACTCACATGTAGAAGGGTGAGAGTTGGTGACTGTCTTAGCATTCGTCACTAGTCTTTCTTCTTATTATCAAATGGAGATTTTACAACCACAACTTTTTCTTGGCTGCATTTTTTTTTTACTGGGGGGCATTGGCCTTGCTTTTACCAGGCACACCGCTTTTTTATGCCCGCTTTTATTCAGTTCCTCATTTATGGGCATTGACCTTGCTTTTACCAGGTACACGCTTTTATGCCCATGCTTTTTCATTTTGTTGCTTGAGGAACTGATCTAGGCGAGTTCAATCGAAGCACCATTATTTAGACTTTGAGTCTTCATCTTGCCAACGCTGTAGGCTATGGCAATAACTTCTGCTTTGTCTCAATGTGAGGGTAAAATTACAGACTCACTTGGGTTGTACAATGTATACAAATGCATTGCTCTTCGTCATTCTAAGGCACTTAAATTAATGTGAGTGTTCATATGCAATAAAGATACTCGAAGATTGATGCAAGTGCGAGCAAGAGAATTTCTATCCCTCTTCTCACCTTGTGATGCTGATTTGCCTTGTCTTTGACATGCTCCAGTGTGGGGTGATTCTTGATGAGAGAAGCTTCACCAATGTATGGGGGCTCAATAGGGGGGGTGAGCAATGAAATGCCTCTCACTATTTTGGTTATCGTACCATTCGCGAGAGACCTCTTTACCCTGCAGTCATGGAATTTTCTGCACTCATCTCACAAGTGTATAGATGGGGGACTGTGTGTAGGATATGGCTTGCCTGTCATCATCCTGACGCACCTCATCCAGCATGCTCGACTAATCTTGTATTCTTCACTTAGCTGTCTATTCTAGTAATCCTTAATGGAATCAGTGATTTAGACAGACAAAATCATCATGCAAAAATCCATTTGGAGAAAGGCATGCAGCATTTTTGAAGTATGAGAGAGTTTGTACTCTCAAAACAAATGAATGATTTTTACTCAAGAGACCCTATTGACAACTTTAGGGGTGCTTACTTGGTGAAATTGTATTTACAAATGTGTTGAATTTTGAACATCAAAAGAGTTATTCACAAATGGGGTGTCAATGGATTGTCTTTACGGAGAGATAATACACAAATGATCAGCTAAGGGTTGGGACGCTGGACGGGCATCTCTGCTCTTGTCTCGGGTTACGTAAATTGATCTGGATCACTGGATTCGCCACTATTTACCCATTAAGCTCGGTTCTGGAATCCCAACGCCTCCTGTCAATATGGCAAAGAAAACGAGTTCAGAGAGCGAGCGCTAGGGAATGATGCCAAATTAGTTTTTCCCCATAATTTGTATGTGCTGGCCTCCAAGAATATTTGAACGTTGATGACGGTCTCTTTACAGCTCCATGCTCTTTTTGATTGGCATTTTTTTATTTGTGGCTACGTATGCTTGATTGCTGGTTGTCGATTATAGCAGCATGTGGATAAAGTCACGTATTCCAAGCTTCTAAGGAATCTGAGATGGACAATCAAAACCTCTAGCTTTTGTTAATTATTTCCTGAGAGAACATGCGTCAGGGACAAGAAGCGAGGTTTCCCAGTTCCAAGGTTATCGTCTGGGATAGATGGCTTCTTTTAACTGGACTGGTTCTTGAACGACATGTCTTTTACACCAAGTTAGGTGAATCTGACGTAGATCACTCCTATGCGCTTGCTTAGGTAGTATCGGTTATCCCATCAAGTTTGCTGCCTGATTCTCAACACTCCCTTAAATGCTAGTGATTACCATTCATTCTTCTTTTTGAATCTACCAAACACATTTTTATGATGGTGCAAATACATCACTCACAAAAGACGCAGAGGCAATTTCATTTTGATAGAGAAATGCTCGGCAATGCCGAGCAATGAACATCTTTCAAGGGTAGTACTTTTTTACAGCATCCGAATTAACCGGTTTGGAGAATTCCCGCCCATCCATTTCGTCGGGATCAAGGCTCCTCCGGGAGTATCTTTTTATCACATAAGGACCTTTGTAATTTGGGGCAAACTTGCCACCGGGCTCCGGAAGATCGGCGTGTCTTCCTCAAGACTAGTTCATTTACCTCGAAGTTCCTAGGTCGCACTTTCGATTGAACGATTGGGCTACCTTCGTTGATAACACCGACCATGACAGAGGGCTTTTAGTCGTTTTCATCGATCATATTCAGTTGCTCGAGCCTTTGTTGCGTCCACTCTTCCTCGAGACAACCCTACGGGATAAAATTCTTAGGGATGGGATTTCTACTTCTATGGGCAAAACCGCTTCCATGCCATAAACCAGGGAAAAAGGGGTTGCCCCAGTGGAAGTTCGAATCGAAGTTCGATATGTTGTTAGTGCGAAAGGTAACCTTTCATGCCAGTCGCGATAGTTTTCAGCTGTCTTGGCTAGGATTCTCTTGATGTTCTTGTTGGCGGCTTCCACGGCTCCATTCATTTGTGGACGATAAGGGACGAGTTCGAGATGTTGGATTTTGAACTCAGAGAATAATTGATCAATCAACTTGTTGTTCAGGTTTGACCCATTGTCGGTGATGATGGCTTCTGGCACGCCATATCGGGCGATTATGTCATGTCTGATGAACTTCATAACGTTCCGCGCAGTTACGCTTGCATAGGATGTGGCCTCGATCCATTTTGAGAAGTAATCAATTGCAACTAAAATAAATCGATGCCCATTTGATGCCTTCGGATTGATTGGGCCAATTACATCAATGCCCCACATTGAAAATGGCCATGGTTCCGATAATTGATGCGATTCGAGTTGGAGGGACATTTATCTTGTTCCCGTGAATCGCAACGATGACAACTTCGCACGTGTCGTGCGCAATCGCTTCCAAAGGGAGCCAATAATAACCTAATCTCATTATTTTCTTGGCCAACATGCGTCCATTCATGTGAGGGCCACATACTCCCTCATGTATTTCCTGCATTATCCGTGTGGCTTCAGTTGCATCAACACACCTTAGTAGGACTGAATCATATGATCTTTTGTACAGATTTTCACCGCTGACGAAGAACCTTGAGGCCATTTTCATTAGGTATTTTCGATCAGAGTGAGTGCTTTCTTCAAGGAATTCCTGCTTCTGGATGTATTTCATGATATCGTAATACCAGGGTTTTCCGTCGGGTTCTTCGGTTATAGCCATGCAGTGGGCCTGTCTTGTCAGAACTTTGATCTTCAAAGGTTCTACTTCTAGCCCTTTCGTTACTTGTAACATAGATGACAACGTTGCTAGTGCATCGCGAACGATTATGAATTCTATGAAGGTATTCAAATGAGATGTCTTGAAATTCCCCCACCAATTTTTCCAAGTAGTTGTGATAAGGCACAAGTTTGGTATCTCTCGTCTTCCATTCACCCACAGTTTGGAGGATGATTAAGGCGGAGTCACCGAATACTTTTAGTTTTGTCACTTCCATTTCAATAGCTGCTTGTAAGCCGAGGATGCATCTTCATATTCGGCTATATTGTTGGTACATGGAAAAATCAATTTTGCAGCCACAGGATAATGTTGCCCATTAGAGGATATCAAAACTGCCCAGTGCCAGAACCTGACAAATTTACAGCTCCATCGAAAAACGTAGTCCAAGCGTCTTCTTCTATTGTTGAAATCCGGTCGTCTGGTGTATTATCCTCGTGTACCTCCTTAGGGCCATCTGCTAACATATCCGCAATTACTCGACCTTTAAGCGATTTTCGTGACATAACTTGGATGTCGAATTCTGAGATCAGGATTTGCCATTTGGCCAATTTTCCTACCAAGGCCGAACGATCGAGCAAATACTTGATCGGGTCACTCTCAGTTACGAGGAACGTTTGGTAGTGCAAGGTATATTGCCGGAGCACTGTGCAACACCCATACCAAAGCAGCGCATGTTTTTTCGATTTGGAGTAGTTTTGTTCGACGTGGTGAACTTTTTACTTAAATAGTAGATGGCTCGCTCCCTCCCATCATGAGGTCCTTCTTGTGCAAGCATTGCGCCTAAGGATTCACCGTTGATGGTAAGGTAGAGGATCAAAGGGTGTCCGGGACCGGAGGTACCAAAATCGGGGGCTTCATCGGAGTCGCCCTTCAGATTTTCGAATGCCAGTTGGCAATCGTCATCCCATTTAACTTGCGCACCCTTCTTGAGAAGTTTAAAGAAGGGCTTCGCAGTTTCAGAAAGTTGAGAAATGAACCGCGCAATATAATTTAATCTTCCCAAGAGGCTTCGGACTTCCTTTACGGTCGAGGATGAGGCATCTCAAATATTGCCTTGGTTTTCGATGGATCTACTTCTATCCCTTCACAGCTCACAATGAATCCAAGTAATTTACCGAGAAGTTGCCCCGAACACACATTTTTGCTGGGTTCAAGCGCGGCTTGGCGGCGGAGTCGGTTGAATAATTTCTCCGGGGTTTTCACATGGTCTTCTCCATGTTTGGTTTTGGCGATCATGTCGTCGACATATACTTCAATTTCTTTGTGCATCATGTCATGGAAAAGGGTGACCATGGCACGTTGGTAAGTTGCTCTAGCATTTTTCAGGCCGAAAGGCATAACCTTATAATGAAAAGTCCCCCATGGAGTAATGAATGCCGTTTTTCCTTGTCTTCTTTCTTCATCTTTATTTGGTTGTATCCCGAGAATCCATCCATGAAAGAGAAAAGCTTAAATCAATTTGTACTATCCACAAGAACGTCTATATGAGGTAACGGGAAATCATCTTTTGGGCTTGCTTTGTTCAAATCGCGGTAGTCAACACAAACTCGGATTCGACCGTCTTTCTTCTTTACTGGTACAATGTTTGCTACCCAACTAGGGTATTGCGAGACTTCGAGGAAACCTACTTCCGGGAGCTTCATCACTTCTTCTTCAATCTTTTCGATAACTCTGGTTTAGTTCTCCTTAGCCCTGCTTCTTGGGGGCTACATCGGGGTTAGTTGGCAAGCTATGTTCCACAATCATTGGATCGAGGCCTGGCATATCGGCATATGACCATGCGAATACATCTTGATATCTCTTTAGGAGGGCGATTAAGCTTGCGGCTTCTTCTTTAGGAAGGTTCGCGCCAATCCTTATCTCCCTCGAATCTCCCTGTCTTTTGCCTAAATTGACAACTTTGTGTCTTCGGTAGTAGGGGGCCTGGCTTCTTCATGTCGCTCCCAATTCCGTTGAACTTCATCGGAATCATCAAAATCTTCATCTGAGTTATCAGAATGGTTACTTACGGTGTTGGTTTGGACCGTTCTCATACCCTCGCCTGCTGCTAGATTATTCCTGTATCACAAAATAGATAGGTTAAGGGGACAAATAAGTTTAACAGCATGTATGCTTCTTTCTTTTTGAAAATGGGGATGAGTTGTTCTTTAAGATGAGGAAGCATGAGGAAACCCGGGCCTCAGATTTCTTCTTTCATTTTGCGGTGGCTATCATCAACGGGCCGGTTTGGTGTATCCCCTCATGCCCTCAAAAGGTTTTCAACTTTATTTATTAGTAGATGGATTTACAGAGTGGTTTCAAAAAAGGTTCCCTAGATGGAATTGAGGTTGAAAACAAAACAAGCCAAACTTTAAAGAAAAATGTACAGGCTCCCGCGTAGGGGAGTATGCAGAGGAAAATAAAAGGATTCTACTCGAGCGGGTCTGCACCCATTTCCCCTGACGGTCCTTCTTTGATAGCGCCCACGAAGAAGTCTTCATACCAATCGCCGGTTTTGTCTCCCTATGCTCGCGGCTTTGCGGACTTCAAATCATCCATGCCTTCCCACCCATCAGGGACGATGTGGTGATGATGATCATAGAAACTTTGGGGGATTGAATAGTTGACATAGTAGTCAAATTTACCACTTGGTTGGCCCAGAGTGTCCATGATCACCTCTCCTCTACGTGCTTCCTTAACATGCTCAGGGAACATGACACGGGTGCTGGGTACTACGAGGAGGCGATCTTCACCAAAACATAGCCATGGGGAGCGAAACGTAAATACCCCGGCGTCAAAAGATCCCGAACCTTGTCTCTCGGGATGGTGCGTTATCTAGCGAGTGTCCTAATTCCCCGAATGATAATCACATTGCTTGGACGGATCTTAACCAAGGAAGTACTCAGGGGTGGGACGACTCAATTCCCTGGTGATCATCCCCTGCTCTAGGAGAACGGGAAAAATAATGGCCATTGACTTAGGAAGAGGCGAATATGGCCGCGTGCTTCTTGAGGACCTGGGGTAGCCGAGTCCCTTGCCGCTTGTGTTAATAAGGTCTTCTTCATTTACTTTCGCCAACTCCTCGTTGTGACAAGAGAGGAATGTATGGGCAATTTGGGCGAAAACTCTGTCAAGTGGTGTACCGTCTCGTGTAGCTCATTGACTTGACGCTGAAGCTGGGTAAACGAGAAGTTATCACCTGTTTCTTCTAATCGTTCCTCATCAATGGCACCTATGAAAAGGTCTCCAAACATGGTGGTCACGCCCTCTGGTCCTTCTTCCTTTGTAAGCACGGGCTGAAGCGTGCTCTCTGGATTATGGGCAATTTCGTGCTTTCAAAGTTGAACCACTTTGAAGTATTCACTTCTTCTTCCTCTGCATCATCGGGCCGGGCCGGGAAAGTTTCCTCGAGACGGGGATATACAAGGCCGATTTTTTTCTTTGCTCTTCTATCCGGGAAAATCCTAAACCGATAGTATAGGGTCTCCTCGGGGTTTTAATAGGCGACGGATGCCCTGGCCTCTCCTACCAAGCCCTTGTCCCGGAATGAAACCATGTCCAACCATGATTTTTCCTACCATGATTGCAGCACTTGATACCTCCGGGATGAGAGGCAAAGTCCCTCGAGTTTCGTGTATAGTGGACACGAGCTCGAACGATTGATAGCTGGCTTCGCTTTTCTCACTAGGTTCGACATAAGGGATGGCCGTCTCGTGGTAGATGCGGTGATCCTCTTCTCCTCGGACTGTGATCAGTTTTCCTCCAACCACAAACTTCACACTTTGGTGGAGGCTTGACGGCACTGCTCCTACGATGTGGATCCATGGGCGTCCTAAGAGGAAATTGAACGCAGTGGGGATGTCCATCACCTGGAACAAAATTTTGAATATAGTCGGGCCTATTTGAACGTCGAGTTCAATTTCTCCCCTTTGTTTCTTTCTTCGTTCCGTCGAATGCTCGAACGGAAGTCCTGGGTACTTGGATCCATGATCTCTCTATTTTAAGGCGGCCGAGTGTCGCTAGTGGACATATGTTAAGAGCAGATCCATTGTCAATCAGCACTTGAGCGACGTGAGATGCGTTGCACTTGACTGATATGTAGAGGCCCTTGGTGTGTCCTCTACCCTCTTCAGGAATTTCTTCATTAGAGAATGCCATTTGATCTTTTAGGAGGATAGTACTGACAAATTCCTCGAGTTTGTCATGCTCAATTGTTTCAGGGACATGTACCTCACTTAGGACTTTCATGAGGGATTTTCGGTGCTTGACGGATGTCCGAAGCAATTCTAGTAGAGAAATTTGTGCTGGTGATTTTCAGAATGTTCCACCACATTATATTCACTGGCCTTAACTACGGCCAAAAACTCCTTGGCTTCTTCGTCAGTGACGGGCTTGGCAGACTGAGTGTTTGCTTGTGCGTAGGTTCGCCCAGATCTTGTGACCAAACCAACCTCAAGGTCATAAGACCACGGTACGGCGTTGTTGTATTCGTATTTGCAAGGTTGGGGAATCTCGATGACTATAGCTGTTTTCGCCGCCGATGCTTGAACAATAGCTTCCTTTTTTTCAAAGACGCTCTCAGGTGAGGTGGAATCTTTCTTTTCCTTTTCTGCATTCAGCGAGGCAAACTCTTCCTCCCAGTTGATGAGGACTTGCGATATGGTAGAAACTATACCGGTGTGGCTAGCGTATATGACTACTCCGGCCTCTATCATTCTTAATACCCTTTTCTCCATTACTGCAAGGGGTGGTATCTCATTGCTTGAATAATACCCAGCTTCTATCAGCCCTCGATAGATGTCAACAGTAGGTACTTTGGCATTTCTGATTTGACCGGCCTCTGAACTGAATATTGCATTTACCTTGCTGGCGTGATCGGGGAGCGGATTGCTTTGGACATTCGGTTTTGTAATTTGGAACGAGAATGCCTTAGTATCTAGCAAGTTCTGGATCCGATGCTTAAGGGTAAAACATTCGTCAGTTGAGTGACCTATTTCTCCCATGTGATAATCGCATTTTTTGGACGGGTCATAGCTGGAGAAGCTTTCAGCATTGGGTCGCTTCGGCTCGGTTGGGAGGAGGTTCTTGTTTCGGAGGATTGCGAGAACTTGCGATGGAGATCCGGGAAGCGGAGTGAACTGCCTCCTATTGTTGTAGCGTTGAGGAGGTTGACGATTGGCGGTTTGTCGTTGTCCTGTGTTTGTCTGAACAGTCGGGAGGTGACTGGTGTTTTATGTAGGTCGCATTAACATCAACCGGGGGGCTCTTTGTCTTTTCTCACGTTGAGCCTTCTGCTGATGGGTGCAGGCTCAACGAACCAGCCATCCCTTAACCCTATCTCAATTTGTTCTCCTACTGGGATGAGTTGATTGAATGATTCGGCGATCGTAGTTACCATTCGATTGCGGTATTCATAGGGGAGGGTTTTGATGAACATTTTTCTTAGTTCGAAATCAGTTGGTTCAGACTCGATCCGGGCGGCAGATTCCTCCATCTAATAGCATATTCCTTGAAAGATTCATGCTTTTTCTTTTCCGTGCGCTCTAGATCCTCACGAGAAGGGGTAATATCCATTATAAACTTGTACTGCTTGAGAAATGCCTCACTTACTTCACCCCATGCTTCGAGGAGGTTTATATTTTTCGTGATATACCATCTCAGCGCAGGGCCTACTAGACTTGACTGGAACAACTGAATCATCAATGGCGCATTATTAACGTACTGGGTCATTCGAACCAAGTACATTTGCAAATGAGCTCTCGGACAAGTCGTGCCATCGTACTTTTCAAACTCGGGTATTTTGAATTTTTCTGGCATTTTGACTTTGGAATAAATAGAGAGATCTCTGTCAAAGTAGGATCCTGGAGGCCTTGCAATTGCTTCAGTCTTTCCTCAAGCTTTTCGAGGCGTTTGTCATGCTCGATTTTAGACAAGCCGCCTGACTTAGCTTTCTCAATCACGGTTTGGTGCGGATCATCCTCCAATTCAGGCATGTTATCATCGGTATCTCTTCCTTGATCACCTCGAATGGATGATTGTGGCAACAAGACTTCGATTGAGGGGGGCAGAGCCGTTGCCCTGAATGGAATCTATCTGCTTTGAGAGTTGCTGGAGCACATTGAAAACCTGCTTCATTTCACTTTCCATGATCTCGACACGGCTTGGTACGTTTTCTTCAGCCATTCTAGTTTTCGAATGCGATTACGTTGTAATTACCTCGTGTTTGCGCAAAATGGAAAGAACATAAGTGAGGGAAACAAATGGAGCATTGGCCCATGGCGAGGGTCGAGTCATTTTTATTTATTAACAGGGGAATATATACAATGCCGAAAGGGCTCTTTAAACAAGACATAAAAGATAGAACGACCCTAACTATTCACGTTTTCACATCAAAAAACCGAACTGCCAAATTTCATATGTGATGGGAAGCTCCAGTCTTGTGAATCCGCTTGCTCTTTTGTGCTGGCTTTGATATGTGTTTCCTGCTTGTCTTCAAACTTCTTTCAAGCGATTCAATTCGTCTTCGGAGAGTAAGTTTATCAGCTACATCGGGATTCTTTTGGTTGCAATTCTTCGGGAATTATGTGGTTGAGGATGTAAAACGTGGATGCGTGATGAGCTTTTTCTTGCCCCTTCAGTCTTCTAGGCACGACGATCTTTTCGTGTGACATCTACTCCATGCATCTGGATTATACGGATCTCCTCGAGTAGTTATAATGGTGTGGGTGAAAAGGATTCGGAACAGTCCCGGCTTGAGTGGCGGCGGGATTTCTGGAGGACCTGTGCGACGAGCCACCCTATGTGGATAATATGAGGTAGCTCCGGAGAGGCCCAAAGGTGGGATGGGGTCGTAATAATCAAGCGCAAAACGTGCCTTTCCTGCAATGAACCACTTAGCTCGCCATAGGAATGTCTCGGGGACAGGGTTTTTTAATAAATAAATCCATTGAGAATACTCCTCGCTGGGAGAGTATTTTTCCAAGCTTTGAAATTTTTGAAGTGGATGCTTGAATTTGTTGATTTCGAATATTTGCATGAGGTGCCCAAATCCTTTGATATGAGAAAAGAACCACATTTGTAAAATTTCGGGGGCGGCTCTCATGATTTTTTCTTTGTTTTCCTTAAAACGATTAAGGGATAAAAATGTTTCGGCTAAAACCATGTTCACATATCCTGCTCCAAAAGCGACTTGACTTATCACCCCGCCATTAAAGGATTTATGGCATTCTTCCTATAGGGGAAGATAATAAATCCGAAGAACGCTAAGAGGAAGATCTTGCTTTTTGGTTCATTGATTGTTTTTCAAAACATTCAGTCAAAGATGATAGCGGAAATGCATTGTTGTTGGCTTTAACTATTTCTCTTACCGAACGATTTTTAAAAATCGTGATAGGCTAACCACGGGGTCAATGCGGGTCGGTGGCTTGGCGAGCTCCTTTTCCGGGGGCATTCCTATGGCGAGGCGTATTCCTCCAAGGTCGGAGTCAGTTCAAATTTGCCGAACATGAAGGTGGATGCTTCAGGGCACCAGAAATGTGGTAGTGCTTGCATGACTCCGGAGTGGATATTGATTTGGAGCAACGGAAGGAGATGACCGATGATTGATTTGACATACTCCCGGCCAAGCCGATCTAACCGATTCCACCATCTCGAGGAGCTCTTTCTTGGGAGCCGGAATGAACCGGATATCGACTCTTCCCATCACATATGAGAAATGGAGTTACATGACCGACCCTATGCCATGAGCCGATAAAAGACTAAGTAAAAGTAAATAAATTACTTTGCTTTTAAAGAGAATGGCAAGCACAAAGACATGCACATGAGATGTGTGGCTCGATTTCTAACTGAGAAGGCTTGTTGAAATTAAAGGGTACCCGCTCATCGCAGTCTCGCGTTAGCAGCATACCCTCCTAACCTCGGCTAGAGAAATTCGGGGAAAAGAAAGGCAACCTCTACATCGCAGTCTCACGTTCAAGGTCGTATCTTTCTTGACACCATCCTAAATATCCTATGGCGGCCCAGGTCCGGCGGCCGGGTTGTGTGTGCTGTGTGTAGTGCTGAAACAGTAAAGCATGCATCACAATTCATAATCACAAGACAATCTATTTTAAGCAAAGTTAAAATAAACTTCTAAGCTATTGACCTGCATAAAGAAAAACCTAAGTCAGTAAAGAATTTAAACAAGGCAAAAAAAAGCCTAAGTCCTCAAATCTCCCCAGTGGAGTCGCCAAGCTGTCGCGACCTCTTTTTTTCCGACGCCCAATCGGGGCGGGCGCCTAAGGAGGCTAATGGCTCAGCTGGATTAGTTAAGCCCGGACTCTCCCAAGTCCACCAATTCACGACTTTAATAGTCTAAGTTTTTAACTTGTAAATTAATTTTTAAAACGGAGTCGCCACTAATCAATTTGGGGTGGGTTGATTAGAAACCCATGCGAAATATTGGGAGAAATATTCGCTCCTGCGCAACCAGAGAAATTAGGATCGGGGACTTGATTACACTAGTTAATCACTAATACCCTTTCGGTACCTAACCTTATTTAAACCCTGAGGTTTTTTGGATGTTTTAGGGATTTTCCATGCATTATTTGGAAAAAGACTTTTTTTAACCTTTTTCCCAATTTTTTGGACATAAAAGGGATTTTTTTGGATTTTTTGGTATTTTTTGGAAAAATACAAGTTTTTCGGCTTTTCTGGATTTTTGGCATTTTTTTGGAAAATATGGAATTTTTTGATTTTTTTTTGAATTTTTTTTTTTGGAAAATAAAATATTTTTTAATATATTTTAGAAAATAAAGTATTTTTTTATTTTTTTGGTGTTTTTCGAAAATAAGATATTTTTTATATTTTCTGTTTTTTTTGGAAATTAAAATATTTTTATATATTTTTTCGAAAATATATTTTTTTGATTTTGATTTTTTTTTGGAAAATAAATAAATAAATTATTATTTATATTATAAAAAAAAATAAAAAAAACAAAACTAAAACGACTGCGTACTTTTTTTGGAAAATAAACAAAACTTATTATTTTTTTTGTCTTTTCCTTTCTTTTTTTTTTTTTAGAAAAACGACACCGTTTAAGGGGGAGGGAACCGGTGGAAACCCTACCCGGTTTCCCGACCGACCCGGATCCGGCTCGCGACCCGGTTCCCTCGGAACCCTACCCGACCCGGATCCGGTCGCGATCCGACTTCCGCCCCCTTTTCCCGGATTTGCGGAATCCCTACCCGGTTCCCGATCCGAGTCCGACCCAACAACTCGGGGTCGCGACCCGGAAGATCGGAAGCCCTAGGGTTTCCGCAAATTCCGGCGCCGAGGAGGAGGAGGGGTGGATTGATGCGGCGGCAACGGCAGCGATGGTGGTGACGGCGAGGGAGGCGACGACGACGGCGGCAGCAACTACCTGGCAACGGGCGGTGATTCGGACAACGGGCGGCGGTGCGGCAGAGGGTGTGCAGCGCCCTCGGCTTCTCTCCCCCTCTCGCTCTCTGCGAGCTCGCGGCTGACCTCCTTCCTCCCCTAGATCTGAGCTCGTGGGCGTTCGGGCCTCTCTCGAAGTCTCTCGAGAGAAGCTTCGGGCGCTCACGAGCCTTCGACCTCGGTATCTCTCTCTCTCTGGTGGTGCTGGTGGTGGTGTGGTGCTTCGACGGAGGCGGGGGCCTCAGTATTTATAGGTGAGGGGCGGCCGGTCGACGGAGCTCGACTGAGGGCTGCCACGCCGTTTCGCCGGCCGAACCGGCGTCCCATCCGACGCCGCCACCCTCGCTTCACGTCCCGTCGCCTTTGCTCCTCCTCGCTCCACGTGCGCCCGCGCTCGGCCGCTTCCCGGAGGTGCGCCCTCCGCGCGTGCGCTGCAAAGGCGGTCGAAGGAGGAAGACGACCCAAAGTGGGCCGGGCCGGAGGAAGACGGGCGCGGGGGCCCATGCGGAGGGGGGGGGGCTGCTCCTTTTGCTTTCTTTTTCTTTTGTTTGTTTTTATTTATTTATTTATCCGAAAAGATGAAATAAAATAGACTAAAAATAAAATAAAACCTAATTAATTAGAATAAAATTTAGGCGTCAACACATAGTTTTTAGAGAAGATTGACACACAAATTTTAGAGGTCTTGATTGCGCGCTCTAATTCATCTCCGATTGCTTTGCCTTTTCGATCTCTTCATTGTCTCGAAAACATGAATTCCAGCTATGTTCATGGAGTGATGGAGGCAGTCAGCAAAATTCAAGCGAGTGTGGGGCCCTCTAAAATTATAAAAAAAAATCTCGAATTCAGCTCTTAGTGACGACTCAACATCACCGCTACCGGTGGCGGACGCCGTTGTTCCATGATGTGTCCTTCCTGTCCATTGCCAAAAGTACATTGATGAGTTTATGATGAAGGCAGAGATGTAAGAGGAGTGTCTAATCGACGTGATTCTGGAAGATTTATAAACAAGCCATTGAGCCATGGGAAGTCTCCTCCTTTTCGCTGTGCTTTTTTTATTTAAGGGCTGCAGAACTTTCTTGCAGTAAAAATTATTCTGTCAACTATTCTAATTAATTACCCTTCAAAAAGAAAACATATAACGTCAATCACTAACTCGTCGCATTCTAAGGCATGGGCTGTATATTTCTCGCGTTGCTTTTTCTATGGAAGGGCCCGAGAAATTTCCTACAATTAAAAATTATTCTATCACTCCAAAAAATAAATTATATAATCTCCATAGATTCCAATCCACATTCCAATTTATTGATAAATATGAACATCAATGACAAGAGACTCGACTCTTCATGACTTGCGTAAGGACCCCTAAATTTTCCATTGCTTTGAATGGGGAGTTATGGAGTTATGTGGATTCTTTGCCAGTGGCCGTGGGCTTCGTTAGTGAGACCCTCTATCTCCCTACCTGTTTACATTGGTCATGGAGGTACTATCGGGTATTCTCACCACTCGCTCTTTGATGCCGGAGTTCAAATATTATTGAAGATGCAAAGCGACTAGCCTTTCACACTTATTCTTTGCGGATGACGTCTTCCTGTTCTGTGAAACTGATTTGCCTTCGGTGAAGCTATTCAAGGAAGACCTCCAAATCTTTTCTGATTAGTTTGGCTTGGATCCAAACACAAATAAAAGTGAAGTCTACCTTGCAGGAGGTTCACCTTTTTTAAAGAACCAAATCCTCCTTACCCTTGGCTTCCTAGAAGGAAGCCTACCGGCTCGCTATCTTCGGATTCCCATCATCACTTCTAGGATCAGTAAGGTAGATTGCTGCGTGTTAGTCAACTGCATCATTGCGAGGGTACAATCTTGGACCCATCGCTTCCTCTCCTTCACCAGTCGGCTACAATTGATCAAATCAGTCCTTCATGCCATCCAAGCATACTGGGCTAGTGTTTTTATCTTACTTGCAGCAGTCTTGGATCAAATTGAATGAATACTTAGATAATTCCTATGGAAAGGCCCGAAGTTGGGAAGAGGGAATGTAAAGGTTTCCTGGGAGGATGTCTGTTGCCCAAAAGAAGAGGGGGGCCTTGGGATTCGAAAGCTTCATGAGTATAACAAGGCCGCCATGTTAAAACATATTTGGATTTTGTTTGCCGATAAGGAATCTTTATGGTGCAAATGGATTCACTCGACCTTCTTATAAAGATCAAAATTCTGGGTGGCCAAAAAGCCAACCTATTTTTCGTGGGCTTGGAAGAAGATCCTCCAACTTAGGACTGAGTATCGAAGCTCTTTCTATTGGAGAATTGGGGATGGTTGCTCGGTATCCCTCTGGTTTGATAACTGGCACCCTAGGAGCCCTTTGAACTTGTACTTTCCGGACTCGGCCATATATGTATCTAGCCTTCCTAGGCAGGCGACAGTGGCAGACCTATTCACTGACCATGGAGCTATGATTAAGGGGGTCTTGGACTCTTAGGTGGATCCCCTTCCCACCCTCTCCCACTCTTCCGATCGTTTTGGCTGGAAGGGAAACACCTCCCATCTCTTTACGGTAGCCTCGGCATGGGATTTGATTAGGAGGAGGAAGACTCGGGTCTCTTGGCACACATTCATTTGGAATAACTCCATCACTCCAATGTACCAATTTAACCTTTGGCTTATTGCCAAACGGAGGCTTCCTACCCAAGCTCTATTATTATTATCTTATGGTAGGATAGATAGTGCCTTGTGTCCCTTCTGCAATGAGGTGCCGGATTCTATAGACCACCTATTTTTTGGCTGCTGCATCTCCTCTGGCATTGCCTTCTTTTGGGCGTCCAAGTGCAATCTTCCGTGGTGAAACAATTCGTGGGTCGAAAATCTCAAGTGGGTCGCCACCTTCCTTATGGGCAAAGACTTCTATAAGTGTATTGCTCACTTCTCTTTTGGTGCTCTTTGTTATTTCATATGGAAGCACAGAAACGGCATCCTATTTCGAGAGTAGAGCTTATCCATCCCAATGGTGAAGAATCAACTCGTCAAGGTCGTTAGAGACAAGGCCACCACCTATAGGAGTGTGGACGATACTTATAGAAACTGAAGGCTGTAGCGTAGCTGGGGTATTGATCCGATCATCTTTTGAGCTGGGGACTCTTCTATTTCTACAGGGCCCTAGCTTGGTGTTTGCTATTTGGATACTCTGTTAGATGCAAATTGCGCAACCCCAAAATCTCCATAACTAGAACAAGAACATGCATAATTGAAAAGAAAGATTAACACACCTGTTTTGGGATTCATCATATATAAAGCGGAAGTAGAAGAGGGATTTCCCACATATCAAGGGGATCCACGCATCAAGTCCTTCTCCTCTATTGCCCTCCGTATCACTGGCTCAATGAGGCGATCCTCCTCACGTTTAGCGTTAGGTAAACGCTCCTTAGGTGAGGATATATGTGAGAATTAGGGTTAGAGGAGAGACTTGAGCACTATTTATAGAGTTTCCAGCCATGCCCCCTCATTACGGGCCAGGCTCAACTCGGCCCACACTAGCCAGCCCATATTAGACTAATTAAGAAATCTTCTATCTCACCTTAGACCAATCCCCGTAAAACGGTAAACGTTAAACGGTAAATTACAATATCAATTAATGTAGTCCACATTAGGAAAACTCTTACATTCTCCCACTTGGACTATATTAATTGAAATCGCATCTTGTATGTGCACACATTGGTCAAGAGATAATTCTTAATAGTCAATCATATCCCATAAAGTCTTAAACACCGAATCATGGCGGTAACTGCATGTATACACACAGAGCCTTCCATGGTCACGAATGTTATCAACTCTATAGATATGGATCCAATATGGTAGTGTGTCAAATGGACAATATCTCTCATAAAGATATCTCATTTGTCAGTCACCATTCTCTTACCTTAAGCGTCACAAAATTTGTGCCACTAGAGAATGTCCATTCTCTTACCTTAAGCATCACAAAAACTTGTGCCACTAGAGAATGTCCTTATGGTTCCATGAACCCACATATGTCTTGTCCTTACGGTTAACATTTCTTTATGCATAACAAAACATATGAACAAGGCTAATAACTGGATGCCCCTAGCCTTCACTCAAGGTTTATACAATACCTTGAGACTTTATCAATATGTATTTACCATAATAACAATACATTCAAAAATACTTTATTGAATGCAAAAGTTGATACATATCAAAACCGTTACAAAATGTAACGAACACAGATGAAACCTTTATCAGAGTAAAGCCAAAATAGCTACCACTAAACAACAACATCTCATGATGCTCCTAGGCCCATGCTAATGACATGTCGCTTAAAATACACATGGGTGTAGACCTTTAGTTAGTGGATTTACAACCATATCATCTGTGGAAATATGTTATATTAAAACGTCAGCTTTCTGTACCGTTTCCTTTTGGTCAAAATTTTTTACCACCATATATTTAGACCCCTTAAGACCTCTGTAGTAAATAGATAATACTACAAATTTGTTATCTCAATACAACTGTATGGGTCAATCCATAAAATTAAAAACGGTCAACTCCTTAATGAGGTTCCGGAGCCTAATAGCCCAAGTAACAGCCTAAAAGAATGTTACTAACACTGCTTTCATAATAAAAGATGACATAAAAATTTTTTTACCGCACTTCCTGCCAACATAAATATGTATTTCGTTATTGATATTATATCATCCTAATAACCAACAAAGTTTACATCTAAATATCTTACTAGCTGCAAGAATTGAACATATCCACATATTAATATATAATCTCTTATCCTCTTTAAGTACCTTAAAACCTTCTTGGCAGCAACGCAGTGATCACGTTTTGGATTTGACCAATATATACCTAGAAGTCCCGTCACAAAGACGATATTTAGTCTAGTGCAAATTCGAGCATACATTATACTTTTAAGTGCACTAACACAAGGTACATCCTTTAATTAAATTTTCTCAATATCTAAATAAGGACAATGTGATAGATACAATCCATTACCCTTAACAACAGGAGCAATTCCTGGCTTGCAATAATGTATATTGAATATTTCCAATATACAATCAGCAAACATCCTCCGAGAAAATCTAATATAAGAATGACAAAAACAATCCTTACAAACCTTAGTACAAAAGATATAAGATGCCTCAAGGTCATTACTTGTAAACAAAAAAAAACATGTACATAGTGTATGAGAAAAATAAATTTCCTCCCATTGACTTTGCAGTATATTGAATTACTTTATTCTCAATTGAACAAAATAACAACACTATGCAACTTTAATAATATTGTCTGGAAACTTGCTTAAGACCATGAATAAGACTTTTCAGTATACACACAAGTTTACTTGAATCATCTGCAAAATTCTCCAGTTGCACTTATATAGATTTTGTATCTCTTAGACATAACTCCATATAATATATATATATATATATATATATATCAATGCCACGTTCACTCTGAAAGAATCTATAAAGAAATAATTATTTCTTCACTAACTATCCACCCCTCTTTCAGAGTGAAAATATTATTATCATTTTTTTATGGCATCTAATCACATACTTAATTAAGAATAAGAAACGACATTTATATAAGTTGCTAAAACAACCATGTAATGGATATTGTAATCATGCTCTCACAAATAGACTATATAGTCGATGATATAACTGATCGTCTTTCCCTAACAAATCTCTTTAATAAAGCTGCAACCATTTTATTCTACACTTGAGAGGTTTAAGAAATTTCATTATAAACTATATCAAGAATAG
Organism: Eucalyptus cloeziana; assembly: GCA_014182715.1. Lineage (NCBI taxonomy): Eukaryota > Viridiplantae > Streptophyta > Magnoliopsida > Myrtales > Myrtaceae > Eucalyptus > Eucalyptus cloeziana. The sequence goes on from CM024636.1 coordinate 32,769,088, forward strand.
TACCTTAAACCTCAACAAGTTTAGTCTATGGTACAGGAGATTCCATAATTATCTGTATAGGTAAAGACAAAAACACATTAACCCCCATCATACTATTATCTTTAATAGTCTAAGAGCAGCTATCCTCTAAAATTACGTCAATCTTAAGAAACTTTAGAGTATGTGATTCCATAATTCTTGTATCTTCTTTAGGGTCATAAGATTAATACCCCTTTAACAATCTGGATAAGATACAAAATAATATCGAGTGGATCTAAATTCCAACGTACTTAATATTGGATTAGATAACCTCACTCCTACATGATACCTCTAAATTTAATATGATTCAATCAATTTACGTCCAGTCCATAACTCAAAAGAAGTTTATAAAACAACTTTGATAAGAAATACGTTTTGTATGTGAAAAAATTGCTTTCAAAATATCAACCCACAGTAGACTGATAAATTAGTCTTATTCATTACCATGTTAATTATGATGCAATTATGCCTTTTGGCAAATCTTTTTGTTAGGATTTTTAGGTATAGTAATTAAATTACCACCCCATAATATACCAAGTATTTGACAAATGACCCTTTAAGCAATTCAGTATTGTCATACTTGCCAAAATACTTACCACTGCAATTAGGTCTGACAACCTTCAAGACTAATTTTAACCAGTTTATTCTTTATCTCGGTCATTTTCCTTAAATACAACAAAAAACTTTTGGAAACAACCTTTTAACCATATACAAGATGTATATGTCATTAGGACTTAAACATAATCTTTGCAGATATGTCCTAATTTCAATATTATACAAAATATAATTTCAAGCAACTAAGGCTTCCATCATATTATAGCAGTGCAGTCCACAGACAAACCTCTTTTCAAGTGCTGCAGAATGGAACGCTTTATGGACAGTAAAATTTTTTTATTGCATTCTCAAGCAACAAATCATATGTCCACAACTTAAAATTTGAAGCAGTAAAAACCTCAATAATAATGGAATTATTAATTACAGAAAATGTGACTGAAAAATAAGCAATGTATATAATTAGCATCATGTGAGCACTGTGTAACTTGACATACAAGTACACATCCAGAGAGTTACATGCATAATCATATAATCACCTTTGGGCAGAATACGTGACATGCAGTTGTACACTCTCCACATGATAGCGGTTATGAGAATATATTCCAATTCTTCGTGAATTCATCACCTTTGGGCATATGAATCACTAGAATCGATCACTCCTCCACCATACCATCATGTATCCCTCCATGAACTAATACACAATCATCTCCTTTGGGAGTATGACTACACATTAGATCGGGAGACATCCCAATCATTATATGAGACAAATATTTCTCAAACCCAATCAAGCGTGCCACTTTGACGGTCACTACTCAATTGAATCCTTGAAATTCTCTCATACCAGGGATATAAACTTTACTTCTCACATACACCATATACATGTGATTTTAACTTTAGTGATAGGGGCACCAAATCACCAAAATCACATATTATGCTAATTACATTGTTTTGTTCATTAATAAAAATTAATCATATATATATATATATATATATAGCGAATCTGAAAAACAGATTCCAATGAGATCACCGTTCACAGCAACACAAGAAACTTCTCATAACATAAAAGCAATCATCTCTTGTGTACCCCAATTACTGATTACCAGAACAACATTACAAGAATGCTGATCTAGAATATCTCTCACAAATTAACATCAATAGTAATACAGGGTATACCAAATCGATAAGCTTGACAGTTGATCCATTATCACTCATGAGTTCATAAGGCAAAACATGACTCCAAGGCCAACGGCTAAAAAATTAGCCAATTTTTAAGTAACAACTATCATTGTAATCAACCAATGACCTATTAAATGAGTCAAACCAGAGAACCAAATATCTAAAATTTAACAGTAAATATTATTGCTCTGTGTAAATGTTATCATACTCCTTATCCATAAAAAATATTCAACTTCATAGACATTAACAAGTGACCAGATGAGTTCATATACAATATGCAATAACTTAATTGACATGCATTACCCACATTCAGCAGATGTGTTAATCAATACAATCAATTTGGTCACGAGTTCTTAAGACGTCCATCATTTAAAGATTACCAGTATGTAAAGGAGTATGCTTAAACAACAAAAATTTTATAATCAATACATAGCTCAATTACTATCCCATAATGGTTGTATCTCATTAAGCCAACTTTAGTTCACAATAAAGTTTAATTTTTTTTTATTAATGAATCACGCTATTATAATGTTTATGTGATAACATACCTGTAAACCCAACACTTATATATCCAAAATCACAGAAAATATAAGAAAAATACGCAAAAATACACTAAATATACACGTATTTAGGGTTCCGTATGTATTTTCATATCCATAAAATTATCAAACATGTAAAATAAACATACCAAAAGATAGAGGATGAAGATACAAGTCCAACGCCGTTCGACCACCTATATATATAGATATACACAAATACAAATCTTCACAAACCCCATTATCCTCGTCTCGAACGAATTCGACATTGACTAGTAACTGCGGGCAAACTCGCCATGGCAATAGAACAAAACCGCCGAGAGGAGAAAGTCGATTCCGAAATCAGAGATGGACGAGCAAAAGAGTGCGCACGATGACCGACAGTTCATAATTCAAACAACACGACGTGACGCAAAGAGTGGAGAAGAAGAACGAAAGTAACGCTAAAATGTAACTTAAAATTCTAGAACTTTTTCTATGTATAAACCCTAGAATTTCAAATTTAAAATTCTCACTCAATTCTCAACAAAATTATACAAATTATATATGGTTGGAAATATCTCGACATGTATAACAAAAACCCCATGGTTTTAGGATCAATCAAGCAAAAAATCCACATGAAAAAATAATGATCTGGCGGCGCGTGGGGGCGCGTGCGGCCTTCTTCAGCGACGCACCGCCCACGGATCTTCTCGTCTCGTCGAGCCCAATCCGAATTTGTGATTTAATTTTATTTTTATTGAACAAAAAATCTCGAAAATCACAAATTATGGCAAAAAACTTATGCGTTCAAGTTCTAGGGTTATGGAGGCTCTGATACCACATGTTAGACGCAAATTGCGCAACCCCAAAATCTCCATAACTAGAACAAGAACATGCATAATTGAAAAGAAAGATTAACGCACCTGTTTTGGGATTCATCATATATAAAGCAGAAGTAGAAGAGGGATTTCCCACATATCAAGGGGATCCACGCATCAAGTCCTTCTCCTCTATTGCCCTCCGTATCACTGGCTCAATGAGGAGACCCTCCTCACGTTTAGCGTTAGGTAAACACTCCTTAGGTGAGGATATATGTGAGAATTAGGGTTAGAGGAGAGACTTGAGCACTATTTATAGAGTTTCCAGCCATGCCCCCTCATTACGGGCCAGGCTCAACTCGGCCCACACTAGCTAGCCCATATTAGACTAATTAAGAAACCTTCTATCTCACCTTAGACCAATCCCCGTAAAACGGTAAACGTTAAACAGTAAATTACAATATCAATTAATGTAGTCCACATTAGGAAAACTCTTACATACTCTTCATCTGCATAGTTGCTTCCTTGACGGTTCTTCACTTTTGTCGTTGCTGGACGTGTGCGTAGATTGGGGTTCATCTGGCCTTTCGTGGCCTCCCGCTGCTGTCTGTCTCTTTTTGCCTTTATTTGGCTGTTTTGCTTCCTTAGACCCGCTTTTGCGGTCCTCTTTTGCATTCGACTCCCTTCCACTCACTCTAACCTGTTGTTTTGTTGAGTGCAAGTTTTGTGGTGCCGGATCTTTTGTAATTATTAGTTAAAGCTCAATATATTCTTACCCTTCACCAAAAAAATAACATAAAATGACAAGATACAAGAAAAATTCGTCTTTAGAAAGAATAAGGAGTTTGCATGCTGTGGGTTGCTCGAAGATAACTTACAACAAGCACCCAATCACTAGTGGCAAATACAAAAAAGAAAGATTATAATTCATGTCGGAGTAAGAAAAGTGTCAATCTACAGGGGAAAAAACGTCAAACACAAGTGACCAATTGAGTTCAAGTGACAGCACGTCTATTCAAACAAAAGTGTCCGTATAAAATTCCACGAAGGTCCGATACATATAATGACTTTTTCAAATTCGAAATAAAGAAAGCATTTTTTTTCCATGTATTACATTCTATCTAGTTAAGTAAAATATTCCATACATACTTTCTTTCAAGATAGAAATTTCTAAGATAAAAAATTAAGTTAGGGAGTTCTATCCTTATTGTTATATATGCGAAATCAAATCTTAAGGGTTGCATTGACGTCCACCATTCACAACTTATGAGCAAGAGAAGCTCAAGAAACGTGCAGTGTGCGCAAACTCATACAAAAAATGTACAAACAAGAAGCTTCATCTGATAATAATCAAGTCATATACTATAGTTTAATTTTCTCTTACCATTGAATTGGTCAATGACATATACTCTAGTGATATTTTTGGTGTAGCTATAGTTTGTTACAGTTTTACCCTTAATAAATTGATTTTCCTTTAACTTTGCCACTTTGTGTTGACGAGTTTCCATCTTCTCATTTATACTATTATCGTGAAGCTTGTTGTGATTTTTTCTGAAAAAATTATGGCACTTTTTTATTGGTTAATCGTTAATAAGTTAGCTTAAGCACAGAAAAAAAATTCCAGGTGTTAGGTGGAGAGAAAGTGTCAAAGTCAACTTCTCATAAAGCTCTCCCCCTTAAAGCACCAAAATACATGTTTCAATGTTAGATTATTAGATGAGATAGAGAAATTATCAGACTGGATTAGATTAGACATTACACCAAAAGATATCTCCATCAATAGGCAAGTGAATCATAGAAAAAGCTTTTGTGCTTTCTACTGTTAGTGAAGATCCTAGATCGAACATGAAATGGAACTTTAAGAAGCTTTACATTAATCTGAATTACTTGCTAGACCATATAAATTGTCACCCAGAAAGAGACATATAATCATAACAAAACTAAAATACAGCCACATTATTAGATTGTTAGATGAGATAGATGACATTATCAGATTGAATTAAATTATATATTAGATTGTTATATGTCTTCATCAATAGGCAAGTGAATCATGAAAAAAGAATATTGGATTATTAGCCTTAAGCCTGTCGACGGTGTGCACCGGGATGACGGCAAAAGTTGGATCTCATTTGCAGCTGCTTTTGTGTGTGTGTGTCTATATATATAACTTTCTTTTTTGGGAGTACCAGAAAATGCCCATTTTATTCTTCTAATTTAACTAGCAAACTAGGATCCGTGGCATTTAATGGTGATTTGACGGTCAACAATTTTTTAAAGAAAAAACCAATATAACCGGAATGGTCTAAAATTCAAGAACTCCAAACTTAGTGGCCGACTGGGCTGCGAAAGCCCATTCCTCCAATTCGGCCCTCAACTAGATCATCTCTCCTCCATTTGTACTGATGGACTTAGTTTATGCGGATGCTTTTTCTTCAGGGTGTAAGGTCCCATTATGTTAAATATATATGTTGATTTCCATCAAAAAAAAAATTGGCAAAAAAAAGAGTTAAAAGATCCATTTGAACATTTTGCATAAGTTGAGAGACTATTGATACCTTTGTCCTTTTTTTTTTTTTTTTAATACCACAGCCTTTCGGTCTTAATACAATGTCTACTTATAAAGTCACCTTTTGTTTATTAGACAATTTGACTTTGAGCTCTTCAACTTCAAAGTCGAGTTTGCTGCGACGTTAGTTATAAAAATCCTTTATTTTTGTTTGCTTTCCTCTTACAATTGACCTAGTGAATGACATACCCTTTAATGATACGAGCTTCCTCTTTATAAATTAATTTTCACTAGAAGGAGACGAGCTTTTGTCTACTCATTTAATACTATTATGATGAAGCTTGATCTGATTTATCTAAAAAAATATCATGGCAGCTCTTTAATTGTTAATCCTAATTAAGTTAGCTTAAGAAAAGAAGAGAAAAGAAGAAAAATTGCCAGATATTAGGTAAAGCTGTGGATGTCAACTTTTCATAGATTAAATTAGAAAAAAATAGATTAGATAACTTAATAATAATAGAACTAAAATACTACTAGATTATTAGAATGTTATATGAGTTAGATGACATTATCAGATTGAATTAAATTATATTAGAAAGATTAGATTATATATTAGATTATTATATGTCTTCATCAATAGGCAAGTGAATCACAAAAAAAGAATATTAGATAATTAGCCGTAAGCCTGCTGATGGTGTGCGCTGGGATGACGGCAAAAATTGGATCTCATTTGCAGCTGATTTTGTATAATATTCTCCTTCTTTTTTTTCCATTTCAAACTTTCTTTTTTGGAAGTTCCAGAAAATACCACCGTGGCATTTAACAGCGATTTAACGGTCAACAATTTTTTAACGAAAAAAACCAATATAAACAGCATAGTCTATAATTCAAGAACTCATTTGGCAATGAAAACAAAAAATGTTTAAAGATCCAACTGAACATTTTGCATAAGTTGAGAGACTACTAATACCTTTATTCTTTTTTTCCCTAATACTATAGACTTTCTGTCTTAATACAAAGTCTATTTATGAAGTCAACTTTTCTTTATTAGACAATTTGACTTTGACCTCTTCAATTTCAAAGTCGAGTTTATTGCAATGTTAGTCATAAAAATCCTCTATTTTTGTTTGATTTCCTCTTACAATTGACCTAGTTAATGACATACACTTTAATAATTTGTTTTTATAGTTTCAGTTTGTTACGATCTCCCTCTTTATAGATAAATTTTCACTCAGAGGAGACGAGCTTTTTTCTACTCATTTAATACTATTGAAGCTTGATCTGATTTATTTAAAAACAAATCATTGCTGTAAAATATTACGTGGCGAATAAATAATAGAAAGAATAGAGAGATTGAGTAGAGAGAATTAGACACCAGAAATCGTAGAGAAAGTCAGAGAAGAGGGTGTGACTGTTTATTATGATGGTTGTCCACAGTAGTGATTGTACATCAAAACTAAACTCCTATTTATAGGAGAACAAGAATGTACTTATCATTAATATCAATGTATCGAATGATACATGTACTGGATATGGGATATGAACGTTCATTATATAGGGAGATGTACTTAGAATGTATGATACAAATGTACCATAATAAGTACATTAGATAAGATGAATATAATGAATATTCATTCATATATTTCATCTATTCATGTATTTCATAACACTCCCCCTTGAATATTCATTGTATTCATTATGAATGTGCATCGAATGATACTGCCTCATTAAAAACCTTAAGCCGGAAAAACCCAGTGGAACAAAAACCGGACAAAAGGGAAAAAGAGTGCATAGCACAAATTTTATGATTTCTTCCTTTTATGGATGCATTAATTGCCTCGTTAAAAACTTTAAGCCGGAAAAACCATATGGGAAAAAACCGAACAAAAAGAAAAAAGAGTGCAATGCATATATAGCCACTGCTGGGGCTAATCAATCTTCCATCTTGTGAACTCGCTACATATCAATGCTATAATGCATAGTTCATAATATCTCCCCCTCAATTGAGCCATGTAGCCACTGCTGGGGCTAATAAATCTTGCACCTTGTGAACTCGCCACATACCAATGCCATATACTAATTTCTCAAAAGTTGATGTTGGCAATGATTTGGTAAAAAGATTTGCAAGATTATTTATGGATCGAATCTATTTAACATCAATTTGTCGACTTTCTTAGAATTCATGAGTATAGAAAAATTTCGGCGAGATATACTTGGTCCTATCACCTTTGATATATCCTCTTCTGACTTGTGCAACACAAGCAGCATTATCTTCATAAATTATAGTGAGATAATTTGTAATCTGTATTAAACAACAAAAATTATGAATATGCGTTATAACGGATCTTAACCAAACACACTCTCTTCCAGTTTCATATAAAACAATAATCTCAGAGTGGTTAGAAGATGTAGCTACTAGCGATTGCTTCGTAGAACACCAAAAAATAGCGATGCCATTATAACAAAATAAATACCCGGTTTGAGAGCGAGCCTTATGTGGATCAGATCTATATCCAGCATCAGCATATCCAACTAAACCGGAGTTAGTTGAATTCTTGGAATAATATAATCCCAAATCTATGGTTCCTCGGAGATAACGGAAAATATGTTTAATTCCATTATAATGTCTCCGAGTTGGCTCAGAACTAAATCGTGCCAATAAATTTACCGCAAAAGCGATATCTGGTCTTGTACATTGTGCCAAGTACATCAAAGCCCCAATTGCATTGAGATATGATACTTCAGGACCAAGTATCTCTTCATTTGATTCTCTATGACGAAATGGGTCGTTTTGGGGATCTAGAGATCTTAGAACCATAGGGGTGCTCAATGGGTGAGCTTTGTCAATGTTGAAGCGTTTAAGCAATTTTTCAACGTATGCTGATTGATGGACGATTATTCCATTTGCTTTATGCTCAAGCTCTAGATCAAGACAAAGTTTGGTTTTACCGAAATCTTTAACTTCAAACTCCATTTTCAAATACTTAGCAGTTTCAGCTAACTCTTCTGGAGTTCCAATTAAATTTATATCGTCGACATAAACTGCTACAATAGTAAATCCAGTTTCTGATTTCTTAATAAACACGCATGGGCAGATAGGATCATTCTTGTACCTTTCCTTAATTAGGTACTCACTTAGGCGTTGATACCACATGCGACCGGATTGCTTTAACCCGTACAAGGATCTTTGCAATTTTATTGAGAATAAATTGTGGGGAGTGCATGCTTCAGGCATTTTGAATCTCTCGGGAATTTTCATATAAATATCAGAATCTAATGAGCCATATAAATATGCCGTCACAACGTCCATAAGACGCATTTCCAATCTTTCAAAGATTGCTAGGCTAATGAGAAAACGAAATATAATCATATCCATCATAGGTGAATATGTCTCATTATAATCAATCCTAGGTCTCTGAGAGAATCCTTGGGTAACGAGTCGGGCTTTATACCTAACAATCTCATTTTTCTCATTTCGTTTTCGAATAAATACCCATTTATATCCAATGGGCTTTACATTATCGGAGATACGAGTTACAGGTCCAAAAACCTCTCGTTTAGTTAGGGAAGCTAATTCAGCCTTAATTGCTTCCTCCCACTTAGGCCAATCTTGCCTTTGACGACGTTCAATAATAGATTGCGGCTCACAATCATCATCCATAATTTTATGAGCAACTGAGAATGCAAAAGCATCATCAATGATGATTTCATTTCAATCCTAAATTTCATTATAATATGTAATGGAATTCTCAGTATTCCCGAGATTGGTGTTCCTTTCATGGGTTTGCGCCTCTTTAGGGGCAATAAGCTCTTCAGGAGCAAGCACAACGCCAGGCTCTTCTGGAGCGGATTCCTGATTCTTTCCCCTTCGTTTTCGAGGAGCAATATCTTTTGATCCTATCGGTCTACCACGCTTCAAGTGCGGGGGATTTTGATCCATTTTAACTTGTCCTTTAGGAACAGCTATCCTAACTGGAACATTTGCAGCTGGAATATGATAATAGTGCAAATAAACATGCAAATGTGTCATTGCGTGTAGATAATAGGCAAACATGTGACCATCTACAGGATGCGTCCACTAGTACCATAAAATATCGATATGGTTCACTTGGTGGTTGTATTGGTCCACAAATAACACCCTGAATTCTTTGCAAGAATAAAGGGGATTCAAGATTAACCTTTGTTATAGAAGGTTTGATAATGAGCTTTCCTTGTGAGCAAGCCTCACAATTATAATCTTTGGACAACAATACCTTTATATCTTTTAAAGGGTGCCATTTTGTATTTTGAATTATCCTACGCATCATTGAAGTGCCAGGATGACCAAGATGATCATGCCACAGTCCAAACTGATCATGGCTTACCAATCTCCAGGATGTGGTGGCGTAGGTTTCAACAGTCTTAATCATGACACAATACAAACCCATAGAAGAAGCTTCTAGCTTCTCATGGATGGTCTTCAGGCCCATCTTATAAGAGGAAATGCCAATGTATTCCTTATCATGCTCATAAATAGTCTCAATATGGTACCCATTACGGCGTACATCTTTGAAACTGAGCAGATTCCTCTTTGATTTAATGCTTAGAAATGCATTCTCAATATGTAGGACTGTGCCATTTGGCAAAATAATTGCGGCATTCCCAAAACCATCAATAATCTAAACATGACCTGATATTGTATGGATTTGTGCCTTTCGCAATGTCATACTCGAGAAAAAGTGTCTACTACGAAATATAATATGTATTGTTGTACTATCAAGCAAACAAACATCTTCCTTTTTTCTCGGTATTTTCCATTTGCATTTATATTGACAACTTTAGGTGTCAAGTATCATAAAAGTTGCATATTAGTTATATAGTTGAATAAAATTTCAAAAAATAAATATTATATAAGGTTCATAAGCATTTTATAAAGAACAATAAAAAGTAATATATTTAAAGCGAAACAACATAAAATTCAAAATTCAAATTATCATCCACCAATCTGATTCATCAAAGTAATTAGAGGTCCTCAAAGAAATCAGAGACATCCAAAGATACATTTGCTACTTTAGGAGCAAGAGGGGTCCCACCAACGGAGATATTGTTGGCCTCAACAGCGGTTATGACAGTAGGATTGATTTCAATGACATGAGATTCACTACGCTTGCCCGTATTATTTGAAAATGCCTGATATAGGTCAACAAAGTGTTTTGGCGTGCGACAGGTACGTGACCAATGCCCAGTCATGCCACAGCGATGACAAAGACTTTCATTAATCATCTTCTTTGGCTTCTTTTCTTTGCCATGATTCAGGCCAAAGTTTGATTTCCTAGGGCGGTTAAATTTCTTGCCATCCCTCCTAGGATTATACTCTTGCCTGCGCTTATAACCCTTAAAATGGCCAATATTTTTCTTAAAGTTAGCATGTGCTTCAGGCAATGCTTTTGAGCCAGCAGATCTAAGATCATGATTTTTGAGCAGCAATTTATTAGTTTGCTTAGCAATGAGAAGCACAGAAATTAATTCATAATATGTGGCAAACTGACGTTGCCAATATTGCTATTGCAATACAATATTCGAAGTATGGAAGGTGGAGAAAGTTTTCTCTAATAATTCAGCATCAGCGAGTTTGATACCACATTAGTCAAGCCGAGAAATAAAGCAGAATTATAGTCAGACATTGATTTAAAATCTTGCAGTTTGAGATTTTGCCAATCATATTATGCTTGAGGAAGGATAACAATCTTGGGATGATCATACCTATCCTTCAACCTCCTCCACAGGATCTGAGGGTCTCAAATTGATAAATATTGAGTCTACAAGCTCTCATGCAAATGATGGCGAATAAAAATCAGCGCATTTGCTTTATCCTTTTCATTTGAGGTTCCATCCTCCATAATTGTATTAGCGAGACTTTGCCCTTGGAGATGCATTTCCATGTCAAGGCACCAAGATAAATAATTCTTTCCACTCACTTCCAGTACGTGGAATTTGGGCTTTTCAATATTTGCCATAATCTTTGCAAAAAAATAAATCCTTATTAATTAAAAGGATTTCCAAATATCCATCGCCACTTCAGGAGCAAAAGGATACTTTTAGATTTGAAATTTGGCTTCGGGCCAAGAAAAATAAAGATGAAGAATTGATAGAAGAAGATGAAGTATAAGTTGATTAATAAACAGAATACCCACCTTGCAAAATTTACTTACTCAGTCGGTAGATCCTCGTGCTTGCAAAAATTACTTACTCAGTCGGTAGATCTATCGTGCTGATAACGTGTTGTAAAATATTGCGTGGCGAATAAATAATAGAAAGAATAAAGAGATTGAGTAGAGAGAATTAGACACCAGAAATCGTAGAGAAAGTCAGAGAAGATGGTGTGACTGTTTATTATGATGGTTGTCCACAGTAGTTATTGTACATCAAAACTAAACTCCTATTATAGAAGAACAATAATGTACTTATCATTAATATCAATGTATCGAATGATACATGTACTGGATAGGGGATATGAACGTTCATTGTATAGGGAGATGTACTTAGAATGTATTATACAAATGTACCATAATAAGTACATTAGATAAGATGAATATAATGAATATTCATTCATGTATTTCATCTATTCGTGTATTTCATAACAATCATGGCATTTTTTAATTGTTAATCACAATTAAGTTAGCTTAAGAAAAGAAGAGAAAAGAAGAAAATTTGCCAGATGTTAGGTGAAACCATGCATGTCAACTTTTCATAGATTAACTTAAAAAATTAGATTAAATAACTTAATAATAATAAAACTAAAATACTACTGGATTATTAGATCGTTAGATGAGATAGATGACATTATCAGATTGAATTAAATTATATTAGAAAGATTAGATAATATATTAGGTTATTGTATGTCTTCATTAATAGGCAAGTGAATAATGAAAGAAGAATATTAGATTATTAGCCTAAGCCTGCTGACGCTGTGCACCACGTTGACGGCAAAAGTTGGGTGTCATTTGCAGCTGCTTTTGTATAATATTCTTTTATTTTTTTTTCATTTCTAACTTTCTTTTTTGGAAGTTTCAGAAAATTCCCATTTTATTCTTCGAATTTAACTAGCAAACTAGGATGCCGCCGTGGCATTTAGCGGTGATTTAACGGTTAACAAATTTTTAACCAAAAACCAGTATAAACAGAGTAGTCTGTAATTCAAGAACTCATTTGGCAAAAAAAGAAAATGTTCAAAGATCCAATTGAACATTTTGCATTAGTTGAGAGACTACTGAAACCATTATTCTTTTTTTCCCCTACTACTATAGACTTTCAGTCTTATTACGATGTCTACTTATAAAGTCACCTTTTGTTTATGAGACAATTTGACTTTGACCTCTTCAACTTCAAAGGCAAGTCTGTTGCGATGTTAGTTATAAAATTCCTCTATTTTTGTTTGATTTCCTCTTACAATTGACCTGGTCAATGACATACTCTTTAATGATTTTTTTTTTTTTTTTTTTTTGGTTCTTTGTGCAGCTTCGGTTTGTTACAATCTTCCTCTTTATATTTTAATTTTCACTAGAAGGAGACGAGCTTTTTACTACTCATTTAATAATATTATGATGAAGCTTGATCTGATTTATCTAAAAAAGATCATGGCATCTCTTTAATTGTTAATACTAATTAGGTTAGCTAAAGAAAAGAAGAGAAAAGAAGAAAAATTGCCAGATGTAAGGTGAAACTGTGTATGTCAACTTTTCATAGATTAAATTAGAAAATAGTAGATTAGATATTAGATGTCTCTGTCGTTAGTCAAGTGGATCATTTAAAAAAAGACCTTTCACGCTTTCTACTATCTATGAAGTTCGAGATCAAAGTTGAAATGGAACTCGAAAAAGTTAAGACGCTAATTCCAATTACTAGCTAGACTACACATACTGTCACCATCCAGAGAGATATAACCATCCAGAGAGATATAATAATGATAAAACAAACTTCGAGATAGAATGCTATATCAGGTTTAACTGTAATATATCTAGGAGAAAGGGTGCACACTCTCACGCAACTCTGACTTAGACACCTCAGGATTTGGTAGACCAGTAGACTTCTTTCATGAAACTACAGCGTAGAAAGTAGTGATGCTTCCTATTGTTCCAATTCCTACTATTCTTTAAGTTTGGTCGACCGAATAAACATCACACACAACGTTAATTGTGTTGGATTTTCTACATTCTTCGCAAGTTTTGCAGTCTGTCACCAGACTCGCCTAACATTGGGCATCCATAAACATAGGTTGACATGTATTTATTATATAAGGAAAGCCTTACAATGATTCATAATGAAAGAGGCACAATGTCTGTAAATTACGTAGTTCTGATGGATCAGGTAATCTTTTTATGCATGGCAAATCCTAATTAATAATTCCTCCAGCGATTTCAATTTTCTCAAATCTTGAATTTCTATTAGCTGCTAGTAGCTGCTCACTGTCAGCTCTTCGAGCTTCCCTAAGCTTGATAGACCCGATAGCCTCACCAACTTCAGACAATTTTCCACTTTTAAATGATAGAGATTCTTTAGTTGTTCAAACTTGATCTCTCTCAACGAACATCTATAGAGTGTCAACTCAGATGAGTACCTCAAGTTGGAAAAGAATGGCTGCTTTAGTGGAAACCTGAGATATCTTGAATTCAAACGACAAAGACCGGAAGAAGCCTTGTGAGAGATCAAGTTTCATTGCAAGGTAAGAGATACTTTTACAATCGTCAGATTTCAAAACTATAAGATTCTCCGGCATCCTTATGGCCTTCAATAGATCTCTTATCTCAATCTCAGCCTTAACTAAGTACTTCAGGCTTCAAGATATCTAATAGAGGCAGCTGCTTTCCTAATCTTTGTACTTTGCAAATGTTGACGCCTAAATTTCCATTCTAATTAATTAGGTTTTATTTTAGTTTAGTTTATTTTATCTTTTTCGGATAACAAAAAAAAAAAAACAGAAAACAAAACAAAAGTAAGAATAAAGCAAAAGCAGCCCATCCCTCCTCTTCATGGGCCCTTCCGGCCCATTCTCCTCCAGCCCGGCCCCCTTTGGGTCATCTTCTTCCTCCATCCGCCTCTGCAGCACACGCGCAGAGAGCGCGGCGATGGATGGGCGGACAGGCAGCGATGGCGCGCGTGGAGCAGGGAGGAGCAGGCGTCGACGGGACGTGACCGGGGGAGGAGCAGATGGCGGATGAGATGGCGGTCTAACCGGTGGGTCGACCCTCGCCGACCGGCCGCCCCCCTCGCCTATAAATAGAGGGGGGGCCACCGTCGACGAAGGGGGAGGAGGGCCGTAGAGAAGGAGGAGCAAAGAGAGAGAGGCGACAAAGGTCGAGGACTGCAGATCTTCGAGACCTCCCAACTGAGAGACTTTAGAAAGGGGGGCCGAGGACGAGCAGGCCGAGATCTGAGGTCGGCCGAAGTCCTCAAGGCAGATCCGAGCGTGAGGGGGTAGATCTGAGAGTGAGAGGGCTGAAACGAAACACACGGACCCAGAGAAGGTGTTCCGGTTGGCTCCGACCGAGTCCAGGTTCTCGCCGTCGTCGTTCGCTACAGTCTTCACCGTCGCGGATAGAGCCCTCTGGCTTCGTTGTTGCTCGCCGTGGCCTCCGCCGTCGTAAATCAACCCCTGTCGTTGCCGTCATTGCCTCCATTCAAGAAAAAGGTAAAAATAGGCCCGTCGCCGTTGTCCCCACCGCTTTCCATCGCCGTCACCATCGTCATAGTCGCCGCCATCGTTGCTGTCGCCGCAGTAACGCTTCGCTTTCCATCCCTGGCGCTGCGGATTCGCAAACCCTAGGGTTTGTGATTTTCCGGGTCGCGAAGCGAATCCGAACCCGAAAAATCGGGTAGGGTTCGCAATCTGGGGCGGTTGGGGAAGCGGGTCGCGAGTCGGAGCCGGGTCGGGTAGGGTTCTGAAGGAATCGGGTCGTGAGCCGGATCCGGGTCGGGGAACCGGGTAGGGTTTCGCCGGTTCCCCCCCTAAACGGTGCCGTTTCAATAAAGTAAAAAAAAAAAAAAAGAAAGAAAAGATAAAAAAATCCGAGTCGGGCCCGATCGGCTTTTTTTATTTTATTTTAAATAATAATTTTTAATAAATAAATATTAAATATATAATTTACTTTCCAAAAAAATATATAATTTATTTTCGAAAAATATAAAAAATATTTTAATTTCCAAAAATAGAAAATATTAAAAAAATATAAAAAATGTTTTATTTTCCAGAAAAATAAAAAAATTTAAAAATACTTTATTTTCCAAAAAAATATTAAAAAACATTTTATTTTCCAAAAATAAAAATAAAAATATTCTATATTTTCCAAAAAAGCCAAAAATTCAGACAAAGCCAAAAAGACTTGTATTTTTCCAAAAAAAAAAAATACCAAAAATCCCTTTTATGTCCAAAAAATAGAAAATGACCCCAAAAAATGTTTTTTTAATATAACTCAGATCAATGACTCTAGTGATACCAAGTTCATCTCCTCCAATCTTTTAGATCTTCAATAAAATTAGGTAACTCTCTTATTCTTGTGTCGTACAAATTCAATATGAGTAATAGTCTCATTTTTTCAATAGAGTCTAGAAGCTTTCAAAGCCAATAACAACCCTTTAAAGACAAGCGTGTCCATCCCGCCATCTCTCCAATGGATGAATGAAGCTCTCATATACACTGGCCCTCTAGATTTAGGTTTGACAGGTACTTTAGTCGCATATTGCAGAAGCTACTATGAAGTATGAACAGGTCAAAATAGACGCTTATGGACAAATTCGTCGACTAAACTTGGGCTGCAATTGTTTCCAAGCACTGTTGGTGCTCTAGCTACGGATAGAGCTATCAATTTCTAGTGATATTGGACAATGTTCATCAAAAACCAGTATACTCAAACACAAACATGTCATGTCAGGAGTTGTCAAGTGATGGAATTTCAAGAGATATATAATTTTCAAGTAATGATTCACCTCTTAAACAAATTAGAATAAGAAAATCAAGACAAGGCAAATGGCAACAAATAGAGGTGGTGTCGAGCAGGAGCGAATGGTCCTCATACTCGAGGTGCTTGCCCTCGTTCAGCATGAATTCTCCCACAACTTTACCTCACGCAACGGTTGGGAAATTTCGATTCACTTTAGTTTAGCCATGAGATTTTGTCATATTCAGGACTCACCACAAGCCTATATGGGCCAGCTCGGAGCCAAGGTGGAGGTTGTCCCACTTCTTATGTACTAGAAAATCCAAATTTCGGACTTGCTTACGCTAATGAACCCTTTTGTTACATAAATTTGTTTTTGTTTGCCTATTAAGTAAGCAATACGGTCTTGTCAAGTTAAAAATCGTAAGGTTCTTTCCACTAAGTGTCGATGGTTATCTGTGAAAATATTCCTTAATGGATCATACGAGACAATGAAGTTATAAAGCTTGGATCATAGAGATGGCGAAAGTAAAATACTAAAAGATACACTTAACCTCGTTATTAAGCTTGGACATGAAGTTATAAGTCAATGAATGATGGTCCAAGCATGCATATTTCAAGCGCGCATATTTTAATATCATGTTCGTAGAGCCATACATCTGATTTGTGAAATTATGTAGAACTCATCTTATAAGCATCAAACTAGCCGACGAGATGTAAAGGAATTTGTTATCCTTAGTTTGCTCATTTATTGCGTACCCACATTTGATAGAAATGTCTCAAAAGAAGGAGAAATTTGAATTGTTTTGTTTTGGTAAGCCAAATTGATCGATTTTAGTACAAAAGAAAAGAGAAAAGAAAAGGTAATGGTGCTCTCATGCTGGGCACTATGCTGAGAGGACGCCATTAATACAGAAATCTAAAACGCCAGAAAATGAGCAAAATATAACTAGATTATAACTAAACTTTCACAATTGTGCGGATACATTGATCTATGGAAGACGCAGAGCTTCGCCCACGAAATTAGGAATATTGTCCACATATGATACAACAAACTTTACAGTACGGATTGCTATCCTCATTGCCATACATGTGTGTTCAAATCCTACCCAAAGGGTGATGTTGACATCACAACCCATGAGAGAGATTCTCAAGAAATATGCATCGTGCGCAAACTCAAACCAAGGTGTTTAAAAAACAAGCTTAACCTAATAATAGTCTAGTCCTCTCGTAATAGAATGACCAGAATTAAGAGGTATTAAATGCATCTTTTGATCAACTATAATATTGGCATGGTTCAAGTATTATTCGAAGAACATGACTTCCGTATTGCCGCTCTGACAAAATGTGTAATGTGTCATAATGCTGAAAAACACGAGAGACAAAACAAAAAGTTGAACTTCCAAGAAGTTACACAAGAATATTTTATTCTCTACGTGGATAAGCACCGACTCAACAAGTGCAAAATCATTTCAATGATTGGTAACCTACCGTTGGGTCAATTCAAGTAGAGACGGACCCCAAGTGAGAGAGAACTGAAGATCAACAGAGTATGACAGAAATATCATCTCAAGCATAATCGGGCATCACTTTTTTTCAGGCTTGTGATAGGCTAAGAATCCTCAATAAAATTAAATCACACAGTTCAGTAGCAAACAGACAAAAACAGAAGATGTTGAAAGTTTATCAGCATTCATGCATTTGTCACACAGACGGTTCTTGCAGGGCTGTGGGTAGCTCTAGCTCAGGCGCAGATATAAGAAGTGGAGAGAGACATAAAAGTCGACCATCTGCTTGGTTACTTCTTTCAAACTTGGAGGATCCCACTGCACGTTATTTAAAAGACCCACAATAAGTTTCTGTCATGAAAATTGAGAAAACGTCCAAGATTGTAAAATTTGGGACTGACTTTTACCGTAGGAGTCAAGTCCTTATCCACTAACCATGCCCGAACGCCCTGCAGATGACAAAGAAAACTATTAATCAGAACATAAACCTGACCTTTGCAACCCCACAGGTGGCAAAGAGTACAGTAATGTGACGGTAAGGAGAATGGGAGAAACACCACAAGTCCTAATAATTTAATGGCAGCGGATGTCCATGATTCGCATACCCCTCAAAAGTCTCGAAACTTTTCCGGAGATTCCACAAAGGATATTCGGTATTACCAGGTTAAACATTGATCAAGATTCTGGAATTTGCCTTCATGGATATTAAAGTCTGAACCTTAACCAAGTCTGACAAAAGGAATCTACATCCAGCGAAGAAAATCGAAAGAACGGCAACTCATAGATCTTAAAGTGACTTTCAAGCGCATGGAGAAGCTGTCCTTAGTTTTCTTGATCCGACTAGAATTCGTACTTAACGGAATCACAAAATAGAAGTGCTATAAAATTTATACAAATTCGAAAGCTTGATCAGACAAGTTAGAAGTGCTATAATATAATTGAAAGTACTTAAGTTCGATCATGGAAATAGAACGTAAAAACAAATTAAGGTGTGCGGTGATGAGGGAAAATTACCGGTGGGTTGGGTCCCACGAGGCCGAAATCACAAAATCAGCTATAAAAGTTTGCTAATTAATGGCCATAAGTGTGGGCCCGCGAGTAATACTCTTCTCCCCGGATGAGTCCCAAACGAAAAAGACGCGTGTTCGACCGAAAATTTTAAAAGACCGGAGAGTGCCATCCTACCAAAAACGATCAAAAGCAACTAGATTTGGATTCATTTACTAAGTTTTCTTTTTTTCTTCCTAATATACTCTCGTCTTTGTTTATGTCATATTGGGTGCAATAATACTAATGTCCATAAATCATGCGTGTATTACGAATTAACATCAATTAAAAAAAAAAAAAAAAAAAACGAGGTACATAACAATGCCTCCAGAAATTTGTGCCTCACATCTTAGTTTCTCTCGGTACGTAATTCCTTTTAATAATTTTAGGGCCGCTTCTTCAACTTCTTAAAATTACTTATGATTTTGAAAGGTTCATGAAAGAATTTCGTGTTACTTAAAATGACGTGAAATGGCAATGTGATGTATGTTCAGTATTAGATAAAGGCAGATCTCAAATACAAGCGGAGGTATAAGGCAAATCAAAGTAAAGATTGCCCCACAAGAGACCAAGACTTGACTTCAAGGAAGCCTCGACGGATCCTTTCGACTATATAATAGGAAAGTAGAAGAATGCTATTTATGTATTCTCTAAATGAAAACCTAATTCTACTCCCAGTATTATATATATATATATATATATATATGTATGTATCTATCAATCTATATACACACACATATACAAATAGTTTGGAATGATTATGCTAATGAAGTAGAGGACTTTGCTAATGATTATGCTCTTCGGTTCTAAAAGCACTTTGCCCATTAAGTGTCTAGTCCATCAAGATTCAGATCTATTCTTGCATTTATACGTCTTTTTAACCGTAGATTTTCAATCTTGATACAATATTCACTCAGAAAGTCATTTTTTGTTTATTAAATAATTTGAGTTTGAACTCTTTAACTTCAAGGCCGAGTTTGTTATGGCCATGCTATGACAGTTCTAAAAGTCCTTAGCTTTAGTTCAATTTGCTCTTATTATTGAATTGGTTAGGGACATAAACTTTAGTTGATATTTTTGGTGCAGATTTGTTATGATTTTCTCTAATTTCGTCACCTGGTGGTTTTTGTCTACTCATGTAGTACTGTTATGATGAAGCTTGATGTGATTTTATTGTTAAAAAAATTGGCATTTCTTCATCTGTTAATCAAAATTAAGTTAACCGAAAGAAAAGAAAAGAATATAGAAGAAGATTGCCATGTGTCAGGTGGAGAAAGTATCATTGTCAACTTCTCATGAAGCACTACGCACCACCACGCATTTATTTAATTAAACTATACAAAATTAGACCGAGTTATTTTTGTAATGTGAAAAATATGGATATGCATCTTTAGAAGGGAAGGGGAAGAACTGAAAAAAGAAAAAAAAAAGAGTTGACTGATCGTTTGAAAGGAGACAATGAGATAAAGAATTGGAAATGCGAAAGAAAAATGAAGAAAATAAGGCAAGGTACGAGTGAAATGGTAAAGCGTACCGAGTGTCAACCATACTTAGGAGGTCTCCTTGAAAATAGGCGCGGGTTGGATTTCCGGCACCACCAGCAAGATTCCAAAACGTCACGAGACTCGCCTAAGTTAGGGCATGCATGAACATCCAGATGACACGCGCTTGATAAATCAGGCAAATCTTGCAGTGATTCACAGTGACATACGTACAAACTCCACAATTTATATAGTTTTGATAAATCAGGTAACCTTTTTATGGAGCTCCAGTTCGCAATGCATAAGTACTCTAGCGAGTTTGGTAAATCAGGCAAACCTTGTAGTGATTTACAGTCCATTACGGACAAACTCCGCAATTTATGCAATTTTAATAGATCTGGTAACCTTTCTATGGAGCTGCATTCCCCAATAGATAATTTCTCCAACGATTTTATTTCTTCTAAATCTTGAATCTTGATTAGCTGTGGACACGAAAAGATACTCAGCCTTTCAAGCTTCCCTAAGCTTGATAGGCCAGATATCTTCACCAGCGATTTACAGCTATCCACATCTAAACGATGGAGATTCTCTAACTGTTTAAACTCGATCTCTTTCAATTCCCATCTAGAGAGTGTTAACTCACGCAAACATCTCAATTCCACAAGGAGGGGTTGTTCTATTGGTGACTTGACACCATTTAATCCCAAATAATGAAGACCTAGAGGAAGCCTTGGGAGAGATCGAGGATCATCACAAAATATGTCAAGTTCCCAAAGATGAGGAGGCCATGTGATATCTATATCACTACAATCATGGTATGTCAACCCTTCAAGATTCTCCAACATCCCTAGTGCCTTCGGTAGCACTTTTATCTTACTTCCATACATACGTAAGCGCTTCAGCCTTTTAAGATATCCAATAGAAGGAGGCAATTCTGTAATCTCTGTATACTGCAAGTTTAAGTAGAACAATGATTCTAGTCCTCCGATGGAGTGCGGTAGCTCCCTTATTTGAGTGAATCTCAGGTTCATCACCTCCAATCTTTTGAGATCTCCGATGGAATCATGTAACTCTCTTATCTTACTATAAACCATAAATAGGCGCCGCAATCTTTTAAGATATCCAATAGAAGCAGGTAGTGTTGTAATCTTAGTCCACTGCAAATCTAAGTCGAGTAATGATTCTAGCCCTCCAATGGAGTTGGGTAGCTTCTTTATCCGAGTGTATCCCAAGTTCATTTTCTCCAACCTTTTGAGATCTCCAATAGAATCAGGTAACTTTTTGATTCTTGTGTTGAACAAATTCAATTCAAGCAACAATTTTAATTTCCCCAAAGAGTTTGGAAGCTTTCTAAGCCGATAACAATCCACTAAAGACAAGCATGTCAAGCCTACCATCTCTCCAATAGATGGGTGAAGCTCTCGCATACACTACCCCTCTAACTTTAGACTTGACAGGTACTTCAGACCGTATATTGCTGAAGGCACCATGCACATCTCAAAATGGGGGCTTCTCAACAACTTTAATGGTTGAACTCGAGATCCAATTATTCCCAAGTGCTTTAGACGCTCTAGCTTACCGATAGAGCTACCAATTTGTGGCGATTTTGGACAATGTTCAGCAAAAACCAGTATCCTCAAATTCAAGCATGTGGAGAAATCAAGAGTCATCGAGAGATGGCATCTAATGAGATGTATTACTTTCAAGTCATAATTCGCCTGCGAAACAAATTAGAATTAGAAAAGTAAGGCAACCCTGAATAGCAAATCTGCATATGTGATTTGAAACCATACCATGCATGGGCCCCATCCGTTCCAGTTATTTGGAATTTCGCTATCCAAAAGCTTGAGCATGACTAATTTTCCTAGGTAGAGATTAATTGCTTGCATGTTTGAAGGGCAACAATACCAAGAAAGCCATTTTAAACTTGAGAGAATATTCTTAAAGTCTCCTACCAAGTTTCCCCCCTCTAATTCCAACAACCTTAAGCTAGGTAGCCTTAAAAACTCTTCACTTGTAAAGTCATGCTCTTTTGGAAGTCCAGTTAGTTTGAGTGCTGTCACGTTCTCCGTTCCCTGATAACATGAATAGGCATGAGTTAATTTTCTTCAATGAAGAAAATGAGCGCATTCTATGAGTAATATTACATTAACTTCTTCTATAAGTAAACCGTTCTGTTTGCTTCTACTTTTAGAATGTAAATGTGAGCTATTAATATATTTTGCTAGATATAAACTATGATATTACCTTCATTTTACTCAAATTAAGAAATTTAGGTTTTTGCGATGTGCAACAAAAACAAATGAACACATCAAAGATATACTCTAAATTTTGAGCTGATGCTTCCTTGATATAGAAAACAACAACTTTAAATAAAACTTACCCTTCTAGTCTGCACTACTTCCAAAGCAACCTTGGGGCACCATAGTCTACTATGCTTCCTAGGAACTTCATCTTCTTGTTGAACAATAACTCTTCCAAGGTCTCTGAGTAGGCCATGCATCAATAGTCTATCATCATCATCAACCTTTATCAAAGACTTACGAGTAAGGACAATGATATTGCTTCTTGGGTAATACTCCAAAGCTTTCCACATATAATGAGGATAGATTGTTTTTTCACCAACAAAATAACATGCAATATCAAGAAAAATTTCTCTTTGTGCATTGTCTAGCATCTCAAAGCTAATCTTTAATATGTCATGAACTTTTTGATTTGGAAGTGAATTTAATTTCTTCAACGTGTCTTTCCAAAGTCGTTTACTTTGGCAATAAAGAGAGGAACCAATAACCTCGAGAGCCAAAGGAAGTCCACTGGCTGTGAGAGCAATCTCGCGAGAAATATCATCATAGTCATATGGAGGGGAATCCATTCTAAAAGCATGCTTAGAAAAAAGCTGAAGAGCATGTTGATGGCGCAATTCTCTCATTCGGTAGATTTTGAACTCTTTGAAATGCGTTTCAACATTATTTTCTTCATTCTCCTCTTCGATTAGCAAAAAACCGGTGTCCCTTGTTGTAATAATAATTCTGCTCCCTGACCAAACCAATCAGACTTTTCTGCAAGTTTTGAGAGTTGGTCCCTTTCATCTAGGTCATCAAGAACAATAAGAACTTTCTTGCAGCGGAATCTCATGTTCAATTGGTAAATCCCCGCATCAGCATCATAAAACTCTGGTGGATTGGAGTTAAGAATTTCCGACAATAATTGTTTTTGCAATTGAACAATTTTGCTGCCCTTTGACGCTTCTCGAACATTTGAAATAAAGCTGCACCCATGAAATCGACTACAAATTTGGTTAAAGATAATCTTGGCAAGAGTCGTCTTACCGATGCCCCCCATTCCATGGATTACTAGATATCCCACATCAAGAGAACCTTCATCTATTAGATGCATGACGTCTTTAACTTGATCCTGAATTCCGACTAAATGATCCGGCAGCTTTTTGTCTCTTTTATTCAGCTTGATCGAAACTTCAGCAACGATTCTTTTAATGAGTTCGCCGTGACTGTCATATTTGATAAAAGGGTCTAGTAAGAAACATCCAAATAGAATATTAAAGTATCGAGCTCTGTAATATTATGAATTAAACGTAAACCAATTGTTTTATAATATCAACATAACATTGATTTAGAAGTTAAGAAAATGAATTTTTATTCAATCTGAAAGATGCAAATCGAATAGTGAATATAAATTGGATTTTTCATGTCTTAATAGAGAATTCATCTAGTTTTGAAAGGAATTGATTTAACTGGGTGGAAAATTCATCTAATTTTGAAAGGATTAATTTAATTGGGTGGAAAATTTATCTAGTTTTGAAAGGACTGATTTAATTAAGTGGATGTGCTGTGAGTAGTGATAGAATATGTGTGAATTGAGTGACAATTTTATGAAAAAGAGAACAATGGGTAGTTTTAACTTTTAATGCAAGGGTGATGATATTTCTCATTATTTATATTTTTATAAATTAAAATTTTTAAATAAAAGAAAACAAAAAAGAAAGCTCAAACCTTACCCAGTATTTTTGAGATCCCATCCTTTCATACGAGCGACCTTTTTCAGAGTCTGTTTCCATCGTTGCACGACCTCGCAGCCAAATCTCTCTTTGTGCTTCTGCAGAGCGTCCTGGTATAGCTCAGTTTTAAGTTTGACATCTTTGGGTTTCACATCAAAGAAAATCGGCAGAATCATGGTTTTGCAATCCACCATGTATGCAAGCTCACGAAGACACCATGCATTGAAAGCATAGTTTTTGGAGAAAATGGGAATACAGATTGCGGAGCTCTTGATCGCATGCTCTAGTTCACCTCCAATTGCTTCGCCTTTTCTGATCTCTTCGTCATCTCTGAAAACGCGAATGCCTGCTCCATCCATGGCGTGATAGAGGCAATCAGCAAAATTAAGACGAGTGTCCAGTCCTTTGAAACTCAAGAACACCTCGAATTCAGCCCCCAACGACGACGTGGGGTTGCCTCTATCGGTCGACAACACCTTGTACTCAGCCCCAAGCGACAAGTCCACATCAACGCTATCTGTCGACCCTGCTGGTCCATCTGAATATTTCCTCTTTGCCATCTTCTAGAGCTAAAAGTGCAGTGATCGAGTTTAATAACAAGGAGAGAGATGTAAGAGTAGTGTCTAAATCGTGGAGTATTTATGAACGAGCCAAAGAGTCGCGGGAAGGGCTGAACAAAATATTACATTATAAACTATTTTGGTAAAAAAATTCAATTGATTTCACGTCACGTTCTAATTTGTTAAACGAAAAACTTTCCCAGATTTCAAACTATAAAAACAAACAGAGGGTGTACTTTAAAATAATCCATGGACACATTTGGTATCAGTGATCGCATATCACATGCTTGTGGCAGGAAGGCAGAGCCATGAATCAATCGGGAAAAAGAGTCATTAACGACAAAACCTGTTTATATTATATTACAAGCAGATAATGGTGTTCTTGGCTTACATGGATGGCACTTCCATTCACATTTTATTATATTCAGTAACTATCAACTCCATCTGTCCATATAAATTTGCCCGTGGTGATGTCATTAGTTAATAACTAATGGTCCGAGTATGCATTAAGATATCTGCATGACTAACTTAATTCTCTTTCTTTTTTGGCCTTATGAAAACTATATAATGGAAGATCGTTGAAATTAATTCACATGGCAAGTGCATGATGTTAGACCAATGGTAGGTCGCTTGTCATTAGAGGAAGAAGGAAGAAGGAAGAAGAAAAAAATATATATATATATTATAATTATAATTATAATTATAATTACGATTTTTTAAAATAATTTTGTAAGGCTGAAGAGGGAGAGAGTGCGTGTGTAAGCCCTAGGTTAAAAATAGGTAATAAACTCAATCCATTTAGACCCATTTATTTTAACCTTCAAAATTTTAAACCCACTTAAAGAAGACTCTACAAAATTGAAGTGACTCATATATGACCAATTTATTGGGTTTAAGACCCATTTTGACAAATCTAATTTTTGTTGGCTTGAAGACATTGTATGTAAAAGTTTTCTTAATATGGACTACATTAATTGATATTGTAATTTACCGTTTAACGTTTTCCGTTTTACGGGGATTGGTCTAAGGTGAGATAGAAGGTTTATTAATTAGTTTAATACGGGCTGGCTAGTGTGGGCCGAGTTGAGCCTGGCCCGTAATGAGGGGGCCTAGCTGAAAACTCTATAAATAGCGCTAAGTCTCTCCTCTAACCCTAATTTTTCACACGTATCCTCACATAAGGAGCGTTAACCTAACGCTAAGGGGTGAGGGGGCCGTCTCATTGAGCCAGTGATACGGAGGGCAATAGAGGAGAATGACTTGAGTAAGGAACACTGTGTTTCTGCTTCCGCTTCAAGATCGATGGATCCCAAAACAGGTGCATTAATTCTTCTGCTCAATTATGCATGTTCTTGTTCTTGGTATGGTGATATTGGGATTGCATAATCTGCATCTTACATGTGGTATCAGAGCCTCCATAACCCTAGAACTTGAACGCATTGAATTTTGCCCTAATTTGTGATTTTCGAATTTTTTAAAGACTGTAAAAGTAAAATTAAATCACGTATTCTTATTGGGTTCAACGAGACGATCAAGACCGTGGGTGGCGCATCGCCGGGGGAGGCCCCACGCGCCCCCACGCGCAGCCACGTGCCGCCGGGCGTCGAGGACGTGCGTTCACGCGTGTTCATGCGCCCTCACGCGCTCCCACGCGTGGGGCGCTGGACGCGCGTGCGGCGCATGCGGGCGCTGATGTCACGTTGACGTCAGCGACCCGGATTTGGATTTGGATTCGATCCGTGCGCCGACCCGCTGACGTCAGCGTTGCTGACGTCATGCTGGGATCCGACCCGCTAACGTCACGCTGATGTCAGCGATGGACCCGAACCGACCGACCCGACCCGGATGGCGACCGACCCGGCCCGTTGACCCGACCCGACCCGGTCAACCGGGCGGCTGGACCAGACCGGTTTGACCGGCCCTTTGATGACCCGCACGTGGGCTCCACGCGCCGCGCACTCAGGCGGCGCATGCCGGCGCGTGGGGTCTCCGATCCGCGCGTGGTTGGTGGCATTCGACTCGTATGATAATTTCCTATGTCGTGGTATATTAATTTTATATTTTTGATGATTTTATGGATGTAAAAATGCATACGGAACCCTAAATACGTGCTTTTTAGTGTATTTTTTGCATATTTTGCTTGTATTTTTTCTGTGATTTTGGAAATACAGGTGCTGGGTTACTGGTATGTTATAACATGAACTTTGTGAGTGTTGTTCATCAATATTTTACAATAAAGTTTATTTTTATGAAGCAATGTAATTAGCATGATATGTGATTTTGGTGATTTACTGCCCCTGTCACTAAAATTAAAATCACATATGTATGATTTATGTGAGATGTGAATTTTATATCCCTGGTATGAGAGAGTTTCAATAATTCAATTGAGTTGTGACCGCCAAAGTGGCACACTTAATTGGGTTTGAGAAATTTTGATCTCGTATATTGATTGGGATGTCTCCTGGTCTAATGTATAGTCATACTCCCAAATGGGGTGATTATGTATTAGTTCATGGAGGGATACATGATTATGTGGTGGAGGAATGACTGATCCTAGTGGTTCATATGCCCAAAGGTGATGAATTCACGAAGATTGGAATATATTCTTATAACCACTATCATGTGGGGAGTGTACAATTGCTTGTCATGTATTCTGTCCAAAGGTGATTATGTGATTTTGCATGTAACTCTCTAGATGTGTACTTGTGAGTCTAGTTACACAATGCTCACATGATGTTAATTATATATATTGCTTGTATTTCAGTCATTTTTTCTGTAAATGGTAACTCCGTCACTATTGAGGTTCTTGCTGGTTCAAATTTTAAGATATGGAGAGAGAATTTTCTGTTTGCCATGGAGATGGCAGATGTTCATATGGCTCTTACTGCTGATCGGCCGGTAGATCCGACTGCTGAGAGTACAGAGGCTCAGAAAGCAAATTTTGCTGCATGGGAAAAGAGCAATAGAATTTGCTTGTTGTCCATGAAGCGTTCCATTCGGGAACACTTGAAAAGTGGTTTGCATGCAGACTGCAATGCTAGGCAAATGATGGAAGCTTTAATGGCTAGAAACCGTGTGTTGCCTAATGCCGAGATAGGGACACATCTGCAAACACTTTTTTATCATGAAGTATGATAGTTCTGGTGGAGTTAGAGATTATGTTATGAGGATGGTTGATTTGCAGACAAAGCTTCAGGCTCTTAATGTTGAAATTCCTACTGCTTGTATCGTTCATCAAGCTCTAAATACTCTTCCTCCTGACTTTGGGATTATTAAGACCAATTATAGTTCCCAAGATGAAACCTGGTCTGTTAATGACCTGATTGCTAGGTTGGTGGCAGAGGAAGAGAAGTTGAAGAAAGATAAAGGGCACATTGCTCTTTATGCTTCTAGTTCAGCTAGTGACAAGGGTAAGAAGTTGAAGAACTATATCCACAAAAGCAATTCTGAAGCTGCTGGTCCTTCCAACTACAAAAGAAATTCTGAAGGTGCAGGTCCTTCTAACACTCTGGGTCCTAAGAAAGCATTCACCAAGAACTATGGTGTTCTTTGCTACTTTTGTAGAGAAAGAGGACATGTGAAGAAACGCTGCAATAAATTTAAAGCTTGGTTGTCCAAGAGAACTAAGAATGAGCCTAAAGGTAATAATTCTTTGGCGTTTGTTTGTGAATCCAATCTATCTGAAACCCCAACCAATTCTTGGTGGCTAGATAGTGGTGCAACTAATCATGTTGCGTTTACCATACATGGGTTCATAAACCGAAGGACGCCAAATCAGGATGAATTAAAGCTCACTGTGGCAAACAACATTGGAGTTGACATCGAGTTTGTGGGAGACGTCATTTTGATTTTAGATTCTGGTTTTAGGATGATGTTGAAGAACACCTTTTACGTACCTTCTTTTAGGCGGAATTTAGTTTCAGTGTCTTGTTTGGACGTGTGTGGATACTCTTTTGAGATAAAGAGTAATACTATTTACATATTTTATTATTCAAATAAGATTGGGTGTTGCAATTTATCTAATGGATTGTATCGATTGATGTTATCTCCCAACGACATGTACGTTGCTTATTCAGCTGAAAATGTTGTTTCCGAAAGACCTCTACCTAAGGAACAATCTTATGCATTATGGCATAAACGTCTTGGTCACATCTCCAAAGAAAGAGTAGAAAGGCTAATAAAGGCTGACATCCTGCCTACTCTTAAAAGTGATCTAGAGACTTGTGTGGACTGTTGTAGAGGTAAGATGACTAAGATAAAGAATAAATCCGCCGTACGTAGTTCTGATTTGTTGGAGGTTATTCACACTGATATTAGTGGACCGTACACGACTACCTTATGCAGAAATTTTTATTTCATCACATTTATTGACGACTTTTCCCGATATGGATACTTATACTTGATTAAAGAAAAGTCCGAGTCTCTTGATAAATTCAAGATTTTTCGGACTGAAGTGGAGAAACAGTTGGGAAAAGTTATTAAGATTGTCAGATCTGATCATGGTGGTGAGTATTTTGGTAGGCATGGTGATGCTGGACAACTTAAAGGGCCGTTTGCTAAATACTTAGAAGATTCTAGGATAATAGGTCAGTTTACTATGCTCGGAAGTCCTGAACAAAATGGTGTGGCTGAAAGGCGGAATCGCACTCTTATGGACATGATGAGAAGTATGATTAGTAGAACAAATTTACCCGATTTTTTATGGGGTGAAGCTTTGAAAACAACCCTTTATATTCTAAATCGTGTTCCTACTAAATCGGTTCCATTGACTCCTTTTGAGTTATGGACTGGACGTAAGCCTAGCTTGAATCACTTTAGAGTTTGGGGATGTCCTGTAGAGGTGAAGTTATACAATCAGACATTGAGTAAGTTGGATTCCAAAACTACTCGATGTTACTTTGTATCTTACCCAGATCATTCAAAGGGGTATAGGTTTTATAACCCTAATGGAGGTACAAGAATTGTGGAGTCTCAGACTGCAAAATTTCTAGAATTTGACGTAGCTGAAAATGGTAGTTGCTCACGAACGATTGAAGATGATAGTATGGTGGGGATTACTAGATCATTGTCTCATCCTGTGCAGACAATTGTGGAGCCTCCTGCGCCACAAAATGAGCCTGTTGTGGCCCAGGATCCTACTGTTGAGACAGTTCATGAAGAAATTCCACAAGTTCCTCAGATTTAGAATGAGGATGAAGTAGCTCCACTCAGAAGATCAACTAGGGAAAGACGTTCTGCTATACCACCAGATTATCTAGTCTACCTAGGAGAGCATGATTATGATATTGGTTGTGTTGTTGATCCGGTGATTTATACGGATGCCATCTCATCTCCTCAATCAGATTTGTGGTTAGATGCGATGAATGATGAGATGCAATCTATGAAAGACAATGGTGTTTGGGAGCTTGTTGAATTGCCTGAAGGTTGTAAACCTATTAGCTGCAAATGGGTATACAAGACTAAAAGAGATTCCAAAGGGAAGATTGAAAAATTTAAAGCCTAGATCTTTTGGTAGCTAAGGGTTTCACTCAAAGAGAAGGAATAGATTATGAAGCAACATTTTCTCCTGTTTCTTCTAAAGATTCCTTTAGAGTGATATTGGCATTAGTAGCTCATTTTGATATGAAGTTACACCAGATGGATGTTAAGACTGCTTTTCTAAATGGAGACCTTAATGAGGAGGTTTATATGGTGCAGCCTGAAGCTTTTGCAGCGAGATGACTCGGGTAAGCTTGTTTGTAGATTGAAAAAGTCTATTTATGGCCTTAAACAAGCTTCTAGACAGTGGTATTTGAAGTTTCATAGCATTGTCACTTCATTGGGTTTTATTGAGAACAAAGTAGATCGGTGTATATACACCAAGGTCAGTGGGAGGAAATATATTTTTCTCATACTTTATGTGGATGATATCTTGCTTGCTAGTACTGACATTGGTTTATTGCATGAGACAAAGCGGATGTTATCGAAAAATTTTGACATGAAAGACCTTGGTGAGGCATCTTTTGTTCTTGGCATCGAGATCCATAGGGATCGCTCTCGCCGTTCATTGAGTTTGTCTCAGAGGGCATATATTGATCGCATTTTAGAAAGATTCAATATGCAGCATTGCAAACCAAGAATTGCTCATGTTATTAAAGGTGATAAATTGAGTCATTTACAATGCCCTAATTCAGATTTTGAGAAAGTTCAAATGAAGGATGTACCTTATGCTAGTGCACTTGGTATTATTATGTATGCTCAAGTTTGTACTAGGCCAGATATTGCTTTTGCAATAGGGCTTCTAGGCAGATATCAGTCAAATCCAGGTCACGATCACTGGGTTGCTGCCAAGAAGGTTTTAAGGTACTTAAAGAGAACAAGAGATTATATGCTGATTTACAGACATGTTTCAGACTTGCAGCTAGTAGGGTATTCAGATGCAGATTTTGCTGGCTGTCAAGATGATAAGAAGTCAAC
Source organism: Eucalyptus cloeziana (assembly GCA_014182715.1). NCBI lineage: Eukaryota > Viridiplantae > Streptophyta > Magnoliopsida > Myrtales > Myrtaceae > Eucalyptus > Eucalyptus cloeziana. The sequence continues at coordinate 32,800,659 of CM024636.1, forward strand.
CACTGGGTACATATTTATGTTGGCAGGAGGTGCAGTATCATGGAAGAGCAAGAAACAAAAGTCCATATCTTCTTCTACTATGCAAGCGGAGTTTGTAGCATGCTTTACAACTGCTACTCAAACTATTTGGCTCCGGTACCTCATTAGGGAGTTATCAGTTTATGATTTTGTGGATAGGCTCATACAGCTGCATTGTGACAATAACTCTGTAGTGTTGTTTATTAATAACAACAGAAGTCTCAAGGGGTCTAAACACATGGAGGTCAAGTTTTTTACTATAAAGGAATCGGTACATAATGGTGACGTTGCAGTAGATTATATTCCTACAGATGATATGGTTGCAGATCCACTAACTAAAGGCCTACGTCCATGTATATTTGAGCGATATGTCATTAGCATGGGCTTAGGAGCATCTTGGGATGCTGTTATTTAGTGGGAGCTATTTTTTATTTTTCATTTGAATAAAGTTTACATCTGTTTTTGTTACAAATTTAGTAACATTCTGATATATATATATGTCAACTTTTGCATTCAATAAAATATTTTTGAATGGTTTGTTATTATGTTGAATATATATATATTGTTAAAAGTCTCAAGGTATTGCTTAAATCTTGAGTGAAGGCTAGGGGCATTCGGATATTAGCCTTGTCCATATGTCTTGCTATATACATAAAGAATGGTTAACCATAAAGACAAGACATATGTTGGGTTCATGGAACCATAAGAACATTCTCTAGTGGCACAATTTTTGTGACGCTTAAGGTAAGAGAATGGTGACTAACAAATGGGATCTCTCTATGAGAGATGTTGTCCATTTGACACACTACCATATTGGATCCATATCAATAGAGTTGAGAATATTCGTGACCATGGAAGGCTCTGTGTGTATACATGCAGTTACCGCCATGATTCGGTGTTTGAAACTTTATGTGATAGGATTGACTATTAAGAATTATCTCTAGACCAATGTGCGCACATACAGTACGATTTCAATTAATATAGTCCAAGTGGGAGAATGTAAAAGTTTTCTTAATATGGACTACATTAATTAATATTTGTAATTTACCGTTTAACGTTTTCCTTTTTACGGGGATTGGTCTAAGGTGAGATGGAAGGTTTCTTAATTAGCTTAATATGGGCTGGCTAGTGTGGGCCGAGTTGAGCTTGGCTCGTAATGAGGGGGCCTAGCTGGAAACTCTATAAATAGTGCTAAGTCTCTCCTATAACCCTAATTTTTCACACGTATCCTCACATAAGGGGCGTTAACCTAACGCTAAGGGGTGAGGGGGCCGTCTCATTGAGCCAGTGATACGGAGGGCAATAGAGGAAAAGGACTTGCGTAAGGAACACTGTGTTTCTGCTTCCGCTTCAAGATCGATGGATCCCAAAACAGGTGCGTTAATTCTTCTGCTCAATTATGCATGTTCTTGTTCTTGGTATTGTGATATTGGGATTGCATAATCTGCATCTTACATTGTATACATCAACCATCGTTTACCGAACTTGTATGGATCATTACATAAATCAAGGATCCTGTGGATTCTAATTTTTCACCTAATACTTTCACGGTTTGACCAAAAACGACTTGAGGTCTAACTCGTTTGAAAGTTCGATTGGACAATATAAGTGGGTATAATTTGGAGAGAGCTTCCAGATGATACCAATTCGTCAAAATTGGATGATCGCATCTTGATATACAACGCCTTTTAATCTCCGCCATTTGATATTTGATGATATCGGTAGTTATGTAATTTTCCCAATCAGATGACGTTAGTCGAAAGGAGGAGTTACGCATTTTCACGTCATCGAGATTCACATAGGTGCTCCCCGAGTTCTAACTGATTCGGCTGTTTATTGATTGGGTTGTGAACTGATTACATTAGTAAATTATCAAAAGATTTATGACTCAATTGGTTAAATTGAAAAGTTTATGGCTTGAATTGGCATGAGTTCAACAAGTTTAGGACTTTTTAGACAATTTTCCCAAAAATTTTCCACAATAAAAAACTATTTTATATAATTTTAATTTATTCCACTCCACATTCTAATTTATTAATAGACATGAACATCAACGACAGAGATACAACAAATCATAGCCCTTTATATAATGCTGTTTGGGCAAGACGCATAGAGAATCATAATACTTCGTTTGAAGAAATAATAAGGGGTCTGCAATTCGCGATGGACAAAAAAGTAACAACCTGCGGAAGAAAACAGGAAACACGGAGGACCAATAAAGTTGAAGGACGGCACTTCCATTCACATGTCGTTCTATTCAATGAGTGAGGACTCCATCTGTCCATGTATAATTGCGCCTGATGTCCGTGAATGTACGATTCGACGAAAGTCCGACGCTTCTGATGATCTTCTTAAATTTAATTTAAAGAAAGCATTTTCTTTCATGTATTGTACTCTATTTAATTAAGTAAATTATGTCATATATAAATTATATTTCCAATAAAAACTTAAAGGGAAAATACCAAATACTTTTTCTCAAAGTGAAAATTTCTTAGATGAAAATGTTTCTTGGACAAGGAATTCAAGTGGAATATTTTGTATCAAGTGTAAGACTTTTATGGTTATGCCTAGAAATGTTTTTTTCCTCTTTCGAAAGTATTATCTTTCTTGCCAATCACAATTCATTTCCCTCAAAATAAAGATTATATGTTATTAACTTTCATGATATCATTTGCTAAATTTTCCAGATACATCCCTTAATTCGATGGTACGTACATCTATTATGTAATTGATAAGTCAGTTCTTTTCTATACTAAAGTGTCAGCTACATAATAAAGGTTCTCAAAAGGCGATGTATGTGATATAGGAGACCTAGGCATGTTGCTTGTTTCTTGATTGAGTCTTATTTGTATTTAATCAATTGACTCCTAAGCCTTTTTGAAAAATGTTTAATTGAGTCCTAGTCTCCTTGCCGGGGATAATTACTCATCGTAAAATCATGTCATTTTAGTTCTCTAAGAAATTAGAATTATTTTGACAATAACCAAGGAATGAACAAATAAGTTTTATTGATAACTGAGTAAAAACTTGACTACTTCATTCAAAACATAAATAAAATTTTGTCCATAACATTATGTAACTCAAGGAAAAACAATGATCATAACTTTGAGTTTTTCCTTCTCCGTTTTGGTAAAATGCAGACTTTATTTCTCTGTTGGTTTCCATAATCAAATTCTACACTCAGTTATCTATAAGATTCATATGTTTTATTTCTAATTGTGGTTCAAATCACGATATATTTCATTATAATCTCAGAGTACGACTACTGGTTACGAAAGGTCATTAGCATTGATATTAATACTTAATTGTATCTTAGTCAAAATCTTTATACTCAATTAACCAAAAATAATTTGTTTAAGACTTGATTAATCAACCGTCAAAACATTAGGACTTATATCACACTTGTTCTTACACATCCAGCGTGATTCGCTAAAAGAAGAAGAGTTCTCCACATGTACTACATGTTATCAGTTCTATAGCGATTCCCGTGTTTGTTTTGTTGTTACACTTCTAGATAACGTTAAAAAAACATTAATAAATTGATCTAATTAAAAATATTCTATCAACTATTCCAATTGTTCCAAAAAGAAGATATATAATATCAATTGATTCCACTTCATGTTTTAAGTCTTGGGAAGTCTCTTTCATTGTGTTGGGTTATTTCTTGGGCGTCCTTGGAAGGGCCCAAGAAATTTCCCACAATGAAAAATTATTCTGTTCATGTCATAAAAGAAAATATATACTTTGAATAGATTCCACTTCACGTTTTAGTTTATTAATAAACATGAACATCAACAAGATACAAGAAATCGTAATCCTTATCCAAGTTCTAATTTATTAATAAACAAGAACGTCAACGAAGTGCAAGAAATCGTAATCCATATTCAATGTTGCTTGGGCCAAATCCGAGGAAAATAAGGCCACTATTACCAGGTCCCTTTTATTATAATAATTATTAAGAGAGAGAGAGAGAGAGATTACCAGGTCCCTTCTTCCTATTTCCTTGAGAGAGAATTTTGGAAATGATGGGGACGTTAATATATAAACAATAAATCATGTTGAGATATGAAATGTACCAATCCACGGAGGGAAAAAAAAACATTAAACATAAGTAACCAATGAAGTTCATAGGACCGCACACATCCATTCGCATTTTGTTCTATTCAATAGCCAATTTGTGAATGATCTTTTCAAAATTAAGATAAGGAAAGCATTTCATTGATGTAATATATTCTACTTAGTCGAGTTTAGTCTCTTTCATTGGGAAGTCTCTTTCATTGTGTTGCGTTATTTCTTGGGCATTCTTGGAAGGGCCCAAGAAATTTCTCACAATGAAAAATTATTCTATTCATGTCCGAAAAGAAAATATATATTTTGAATAGATTCCACTTCACGTTCTAATTTATTAATAAACAAGAACGTCAACGAAGTGCAAGAAATCGTAATCCATATTCAATTTTTTTTTTTTGATCAGAAAAGAAAATTTCATTCAACGCACCAAAGGATTACAAAGAGTAGCCAACGCATCAGCTATTAACAGGTCTAACAAAATGGGAGAAGTTGGGATGGGCCAAATCTCGGAGAGGGCCTTGTTCGTATGGCTTTTGGTGGCCCAGTCCGCTACTGCATTCTTTTTTTTTTTTTTTGGTCAGTAGTCCGCTACTGCATTCGCCTCCCTTCGATAGTGGCGAACCCTAACGTCTGAAAATGCACGAAGGAGATGGATAGCTTTGTTGAAGATTGCTCGGACCTCCTGCGGCGGCTGGGCATCAGTGTTGACGGATTCAACCAGTATTGAACTATCGAATTCAATGATCAGTAGATTGAAGTGTCTGCCGAGGCGATTCAAATGGCGAAGAGTGACCAAAAGTGCCATAAACTCCGATTGTAGAGTCGATGAAGCGGGAAAGGTTGTGGTAAGTCCATCTATCATTTTGCCATTGTAATCTCGGATAATGCTGGCCATGGATCTCGTGTGGATATGTGGCCGAAAAGCCCCATCAATATTTACCTTAAAAATGCCCTGATCTTGAGGATGCCATAACTCGCCTGTGCTGATCTGTTGTTGGCCGATTGCTGTAGGGTTGCGATAAGAGCAGAGAGCGAACCAAGCGTTGGTGATGGCATTGTCAATCACCTGTGACGCATCCACCTGTTGGTGACGAAAGATGAAGTTGTTCATGCATTTCCAAATGTGCCATAGGATGTATGCGATGGTGTTCTGATCAGGTACGCTTTGCTTTCGCACAAACACAGCTGCGATCCATTCATCTATTCTCTGTGTATGTTGTGTCTGAATGGGTAATTTAAGCTTGGGGTCTGACCATATGGCAATAGTCCAAGGACAACGCAGAAATAGGTGTGCTTCTGATTTAGGTTCATTATGTTGGCAGATCACGCAATAAGGGTTAGAGCTGATGTTCCTGTGAAATAGATTAGCTCTTGTAGGTAGAACATTATGGAAGAGACTCCACATAAAATATTTGATCTTGGGCACAATGCTTAGCTTCCATAATAATTGCCATAAGACTCTTGGAAGCTGATAGTTATGCGAATCTTCAATCTGATTCTGCTAGTTGTTGTTGGTCGGATGGACTGGTAACCACTCTTAACGGTATAGGTGCCGTGAGTGGTTGCCGTCCATATCAGTTTATCCTCTGTATGAGAAGGACTGATCGGGATGGTGAGAATTTCCCTAACTGTAGTGTTGTCATAAAAGTTATGAAGTATTGGGACATTCCAAGCATTGGTTTGCCTATCAATGAGTTCGGCTACCGTAACCGGTTCTTCACGGTTTGCTGGGCCACCTAGAATTCCTTGCAGCCACCGATCTTCTCTTATGTTAATCCTAGTTCCATCACCTACTGACCAGTGAAGTTTAGGAAAAATTGAATTCCGACCTAGTAAAAGACTTTGCCAACCCCACGATGGTCTGGCCCCTTTATCAGCATGCAAAAAATCTTGGGAATGAAAGTAGATACCTTTAAATAATTTACTCCATAGTGCCGTAGGATTATGAAGCATACGCCAAGCCTGTTTTCCGAGCAGTGCATTGTTGAAGTTCATGAGATCTCTGAAGCCAAGACCACCTTGATTCTTGCTCATTTTAAGCGCATCCCATCTTTTCCAATGGACTCCTGATTTAGCAGCTTCATTTTGCCACCAGAAACGAGTGATCTTTTTTTCAATGGAAATACAAATTGAAGCAGGAAGTTTAAATATTGTCATAGCATACTGGGGCATTGCCTGAACAACGGATTTAATAAGTATTTTTTTACCCCCTTAGAGATCAAGTGTTCTTTCCATCCATCCAGTTTCCTATTCACTCTCTCAATAATCCAAGTAAATACCTCCTTCCTGGAATGTCCCCAATCAGAAGGAATTCCCAAGTATTTTCCAGTTTTAAGTAACACTGGGACTCTCAAATCATTCGCCAAATTTTCCTGTAAGGCATAAGGACAAAACTTGGAAAAATAAATTCCAGATTTATTCCGATTAATCTCCTGTCTCGTAGCTACGCAATATTGATTCAATAAGTTGGCCAGATTTAGGCATTCTTGAAGCTTTGCGTTTAGGAAAAAGATGGCATCATCAGCGAAGAATAAATGAGATAATATAGGACACCACCTGTTAATCTGAATACCTTTGATATGGCCCATATGAATCGCTTGGTGCATGAGATTTGATAAAACATTTGCCATGAGGATAGAAAGATATGGAGAAAGTGGGTCACCTTGTTTGATTCCTCTAGTTGGATGAAAATAGTTTAACTGTTTCCCATTGAATTTAATATTGTACGATACCGTTGTAATACACTGCATGATCCATCGTACCCAAGTGGTGTGAAAACCCAACTTTAGGAGATAAGACTCGAGAAAATCCCACTCCACTCGGTCATAGGCCTTTCTCATATCCATTTTCAGAACCGCCTGAAAAGTTTTCGCCTGTTTTCTAGTGCGTAGTTGATGAAGCACCTCTCGCACTATATATATCTTGTCCTGGATTTGATGGCCACTTACAAAGGCGCTCTGCTCATTGGAAATTAATGATGGAAGCTAGGGATTTAGTCGATTGGCTAACACTTCGGAGATAATCTTATAGGCATAATTACAAAGGCTAATAGGTCGAAACTGGTCTAGGTTTTCTGGGTGAGGAACTTTTGTAATTAAGGTGATAAAGGTTTGATTTAGAACAATAGGCATAATCCCTGTTCTAAAGAACTGCTGAATTAACATAAAAATATCAGGCCCCAAAGTATCCCAATTTGACTTATAAAATAAGCCATTCATACCGTCGGGTCCTGGAGCTTTCGTAGACCCTAGCTGGAAAATGGCACGACGGACCTCATCCTAGGTAATCTCGACCACCAACTGATCATTCATTTTTAGGAAAACCACTGTCGGGCATTGATCAATGACAGGCTGATAGTCTCGTTGCCCGACAGTTTGGTAAAGGTTGGTGAAGTACTATGTGGTCATATTCTTTAGAGAGTTGTCATCCCAAATCCATCTCTGATCTGCGTCCTTCAACATACAGATTCTATTGCGTTGTCTTCGTTGTATAGCTGTGGCATGGAAGAATTTTGTATTCTTATCCCCCCACTTAAGCTAACTAATGCGAGATCGCATTGCCCATAATTGTTCCTCTTGCTGCCATAACCTGTTTATTTCCACTTTGATATTGCTGATGGACTGCTTATCATATCGTGTGTGAGGTAGGTTAATGTAATCTTGAAGCTGCTGATGTAAAAGTGCTATTTGGTTTTAGGCTATGGAAAAATTTTGGTGACTCCAGGTAGTTAAGGCCTTTGAAACTATTTTGAGTCTTTGCAACAGATTGTAATGTTGTCCATGTCTTGAACTCCATGATTCCTGAATAATTTCACTGCATTCCTTATCCTGTAACCAAAAAGCTTCAAAAGTAAAGTACTTACCTCGCCGTCTCTTGCAGCCATCAATATTTAGCAGGAGAGGAGTATGGTCAGAACCCACTATTGGAAGCGCAAACACTTCAGCTTCGGGGAATGCAAGACACCAGTTAGATGTACAGAATGCTTGGTCCAGCCTTTCTTTGACTAAATCAACTCCTTCACGATTATTCAACCGGGTAAACGTGCAGCCTTTAGTTGCCATATTCATCAAAGAACATTCTTGGACGACTTGTCTAAAAGAAGCCATCCTGTAGGTGTTAGGTGGTCTCTTGCTAACTTTCTCCCAAACATACAGTATCTCATACACCGGGTCTCGGTTGCGGCGGCGAGCAGGATAGCATGACGGCGCCGGTGGAGACTCCCCCCCTCCCCCGGCGAAGAAGATGAATAGTTGCACGTGGGGGTTTTTCCTTTTTTTTTTTTTTTTTTTTTTTTTTGCTTTTTCTCTCTCTTACCTTACTTTTTCACTTTTGCTTTTTTGGTGCTTTTTTCACCCAACGAAAATAGAACACCCCCCCCCCCCCAATTTACCGTACGTGACCCCTTTTATAAGCCAAAAATTGTATCTTGGAGGTATATTTCATTTCTAATTTTGCTTGAGCACGATACCCCTAAATATATCGTTGAAATTTTTTTCGCATATTCCATCAAGAAAATTCCCCTTTTGTGCAAAAGTGCATTCTCCCAGTGTATATTACCTAAATATGTGAGAAATCTTAACGGAATATAACAAAAAATAAAATTTTCCTAAACTATATGCTATGTGATTATTATTATTATTATTATTATTATTATTTTTATTTTTTATTTAGCAAAAATTAATCCCAAAAATATAGGTGTCAACAGTATTATCTTTCTTGCATATGATAATCACATTTTAGTTTAAGTAAGAATTACACGATGTGAACTTGGATAATATCATTTGCTAAATTATCCAAATATATTCGCTAACTGAATGATATGTTAATACTCAATTTTTTTTTATGCAAACTATCAACTGAAAAATAAAGGCATAATGATTAAAAAAAGTCCTCAATCTATTGTACAGATGTCTATTAGTCTTAAACTTTTGAATTTTACCAATTTAGCCCATAGTTTTATATGATTGCTAATGTAATCCTTCTAATTAATTTCGTTTTTTTTTTTTTTATCGGTCTTACTCTATTTCTATTATAACTCTCACTCTCAGACTTTTGTTCTGCCTCCTTGTAGGGCGTGGGAGTCGAAACCCACACTTGAAACTAAATTCGTCCCCACTCTAACCCCCTTGAAAAGGTGGGGATTCAAACCCCTCACCTCCCCATTTCATGTTGGAAAGGTGGCTACTGAGGCAAACCTAATAGTTCCGATTAATTTAGTTTGAAGACAATGACATTGACACCAATTGTCCTGCATGTTTAAAACTCTTTTTTTAATAAAAAAAAATTTTGAATATTTTAAAGGACTTATTTTCCTTATCTTTTTTTTTTCCTCGTATTGTTCTTCTTATGCCTTTTATGATGGCTGCCAACCAGAGGTGAGCTTACCTTGCCAGATTTGTGTGAAGTGGTCGACGAGGGCCACAATGCCCTCACCTCACATGATCTGTATGAGGTGCGCTCGTGGCAAGCAAGAGCCGTCGGTGGTTGGCATGGAATTTTTGGTCGATAAGGGTGTCGTGGCCCTTATTTGCAACTTGTGAGGTCTTGTTGACTGTTCGAGAAAGAAAAATAGTAAAAGAGAAAGAAAATAAATACATAAATTTATAGAAAATTTTTGGAAAATTTGAAAACATTGTAAATTATCCATGTCACTACCGGCTATATCATGTAAGATGGTTGACATTCACATTATCTATTTTTGGCCAAAATTGGCCAGAATTAACTATATTACCAAATTATCAAAAATTTTAAGATTAAATTACCCATTTGAATTAATTTAGGATTGAATTGGCATTCATATAATAACTTTATAACTTTTTGGCTAATTTTCTCAAAAGTAAAGAATTTACATGTATTATAAAAAAAAAAAAAAACCCTAAAGTGTCTCGGTTGTTAGTTGATTGTGTACTAAACATTCTACATGGCCAATTGACTCTTAAGCCTATTTGAAAAATGTCCAGTGGGTCCTAATCTCCTTCTTGTGACATTTACTTATTGCAAAATCATGTCTTTTTAGCTTTCACAAAATTAAGCATTATTTTGACAATAATCAAGGAGTAAAACGCATAAGTTTCATTGAAAATTCAGAGAAAATTGATTACGAGATTTTATGGAAAAATACAATTAAACTTTGTATCATTACCTTACGTGGCTCAAGAAAAAAATCAAAATCACATACTTTAGGTTTTTCCTATTTTTTTAGGTAAATTTTTTTTTTTTTTTTGGCTTTGTTACTTAATTTGTTCCCATAATTGATCATTAAGATTCACATGTTTAATTTTTTATTGCGGTTAAAATGATGCTTTGTTCCAAAAGTGTATAATTGTCCACTTACTAAAGATCATTGGCAATGATATCAATACTAATTGCATTTTTGTCAAAGCATTTAAAACTCAGTTGACTAAAAATAGTACGTTAGTTTAAGAAAACATTAGTACTTTGATACACTTATTCTCACACAATTGTGTTAACTAAAAGAAGAAGATTAACTGTCCACGCATACGCGTTATCTAATCTTGGGAAAATTCCAAATAAGGACCCGAAGTTGACCAATTTTCTCAAATAAGGACCCGAAATGAACTTAGTGACAAAGAAAGACCTAAAGTGGACCCATTGTCCCAAATAAGGACCCGAAGTTGACCAATTTTCTCAAATAAGGACCCAAAATAAACTGTGTCAGATTAAAACCTAAAGTGGATCCATTGTCTCAAATAAGGACCTCAATTCCAAATAAGAACCTAAGCTTATTGGTCAGCCAAATATTTGCCAGCTATCAAGCATGTGACATTTATGACAACTAGAGTTTGGGTAATTTTGTCCAAAAAAAAATATAGGGAAAATTAACAAATCCTAAAAAAAAAAAAAAAAAAAAAAAAAAAAAAACCCTAGGTTTTCTACGGTCTCCCCATTCCTTGTACCCTCTCCGCAAAGTCAAAGACTCAAATTCTCCGCCAATTGAGGCACGAATTCCAAAACAAGAAGAAAACCAGACGCTTGCTTCTTCTTCTTTTTTTTTTTTTTTTTTTTTTGCGGAGACCCAAATTCTCTGTCGGTCGAGCAAGGTGAGGAGCAGCGAGTGAGAAGAAAGAAGAAAACAAAAACATCTAAATAGATGACCCAAACTTAATTAATATAGAATTTTCCCTTTTTTTTCAATCACAAATTTCTAACAAAATTGCCCCTATTTTAATTGTTAGAAAATGTTTACCAGCGAGCTAAGGTCCTCAATAGAGATTAACTTGATCACTTTGGGTCTTTATTTGACACAAGATTCACTTTGGGTTCTTATTTGAAACAATAGATCCACTTCGGGTCCTTATATGACACAAAGTTCACTTTAGGTCCTTATTTGAGAAAATAGATTCACTTTGGGTCCTTATTTGGAAATTTCCCTCTAATCTTTTGCAATTTCCCTTGTTTGTTCTAGTCAGAAAATGCAGATCAATTGAGCTAACAAAAACTACATTTTAAATTTCAATTTCACTATCACAGCAAAAAAAAAAAAAAAAAAAAATCAATTTCACCATAGCAGCAACTTCGTTCTAGTTATAAATGACAAAGTCCTAGTCCAATGTCATGCACTTGTCATGTGAAATTAATTTCTACAATACTTTGTTATATAGTTTTAAAAGGGAAAAAAAATAGAAAATGTAACTATAATAGTGAGTCAAGCCTTTTTTTCATTTTTGCCAAAGTCAGACAAAGTACCCCTCCCTCTCTCTCTCTCTCTCTCTCTCTCTCTGTGTGTGTGTGTGTGTGTGTGTGTGTGTGTGTGTGTGTGTGTGTGTGTGTGTGTGTGTGACATCCTCAATCCGACTCCTATCTACGAAGTGGAATTACGACAATCACAAGAAAGCAAACACAAATGGGCCCTTTGGGCCTTACGTCCCTATTGGTCAGCCAAAGAAGGCCCAACAAGCCATCCAACCCCATTCTTGAATTTTGGAAGCATGCACATTAAATTGGCCTATGTGCATGAATAGTAAATGGGACTATAGTTTAGTTTAATTCCCATTTTGCCCCTTCTAGAAGCTAGTAGCCTAACGAGACAAAATTGGTGGGCATACAAGAAGGAAAGTGGCGCCCAAGGAAAGGAGGGAAGAGAAGAAGACTTACCTAGCTAGCCTACGTAGCCCATATCCATATCCTGGCACATGCCATTATCTAACATTAATGAGCTTGGATGGGATGATCTTCATGAAACATTATTAGCCAAGTAAAAGATTAGTCATGAGCAAATTAAGGAAATTGTACATGAGATCATTTATACTTGAATAGGAAAATCTTGAGTGAACTCATTCCTTTCTCTCATTCTATCATCTCTCTCATTCTCTCTCTGCCTTATCTCTTGGCGCTCTCCCTCCCTCTATTCCCCTCACCATTGAACCCATTCCCTCTCACACTCTCCCTCTCTCGGCTCACCTCACCCTCACACCTCATCTCTTGTCATTGTCGTCCGCCGCCCTTGCCGTCACCCTTGTTGAGTCGCCGTCCAATGCCACTCGTTGTGTCACCATCCCCGCACCTTTGCCGTGAGTCTTGTGCCCTTGTCGAGCCACCCTCATGTTGTGCCTTGGCCATGAGTTCCTACATCGTGCCACCTTCATTGCGAGCGACTGGGAGCTGTCGCAAGCCACCGAGCCATTGCCGTGCCAATGCCGAACCACCGCCGCTCCTTGTTGCTATCCACTACCAAGCCGTGCCTCACACCTCATCGAGCCACCACTGTGCCAAGCCGTCACCTGCCATGAGCCATCACCACTGCTACTCAATGCTGAAGGTAAATCCAGATCGTAACTTCCTAACCCTTACTTAGGGTGGTAGTTACACTTAAGATTAGGGTTAGAGTAAGGTTAAGATAGTTAGATTAGATGATAAGTGGATTAGGCTAATAGGTTATCATTGATGAAGGATAAGTACTAGTGATAGGTTATTGTGAATAGTGATAAGTGGACGTGATTGTTAGGACTAGAATTAGCACCTAGAGGGGGTGAATAGGTGACTAAAGCGATTTTATAAATTTTAAAACCGAATGAGAGATTAATGAATTAAAAACAACAATCGCTACAAATGAAAGTAATGAAAGATAAAAAGATTAGGGATAGAGAATTAAGACTCCAAATTTATAGTGGTTCGGCTTAGACCAAGCCTACGTCCACTCTCCCGCACGGACAACCCTTCTAGCTGGATTTCACTAAGAATAAAAAAGAGTGTTTACAATCTCACGCCCTTGAATCTACAGTGTAGAAGCTCTACTACACTTCCTCAAGGTCTCACCACACTTTGGTCTCTCTTTTGATTACAAGTATTGCTCAAAGAATAACATAACAAGGAGATTCATATTTTGGAATTTTTCTATCCGACAAACTTCAACAACTTGAGCATATCTCTTATATACTTCTTCATGCCTTCATTACCGTTGGCACATTCCAAAGAAGTTCTTCCAATCAACCGTTGGACAGAATCAATTTAGAGAGATCTCGAGCTCTTTAAGGTAAGTGTAGATAGCCCATTAATCTTGCTCGCCCATACAATCGGGATCTTGGTTTCCATAAGTAGAACCTTCCAAATATAAGATGCGAATCTTAGAGAATCTATATTTATTCAGATATGAATATAAGATCTTGTAGTGTTGAATCCAGTCGAAAGATATTCCTTAGCCATTGGAGCCAAAACCATATTGAATATAATCAGAATAGAAGTTTTTAACTTGACAGTCTGGAAACTATCCATGAGAGTAGACTTAGAAACTTAAGTCTTGATATAGTCAGACTTTGATCTTCAGACTTTACCAGTAGAGTCTGCAAGTCTTTAGACTAGACTGATGGAAATGTTTTGTCGACTTCAAAATATCTTAAGAGAATTTATCCAACAATCTCCCCTTTTTTGATGGTGACAAAACTTTCCTGCAAATTTGAATAATATTGCCCTGCAATACAACATTTAAGCTAACAATGATATCTCATAAAAGATTAGAATAAAGATAGTATAAGTTGTCCTGTACACGGACTTATCCTGTTCATAGATCTGCATCCATAGAAAACGCATTAGTCCTATGTAGATATCAACTATCTTTATCTAATTTAACAGCTTAAAGTAATGCAGTAATAAGCAAGCATTTCAAAAACTCAAGATAAAGTCAAAATGTCAATCATAAATATCAAACAAAATATTAAATTCAAAAAGGTGTTTAAAAAATGAAAGTTTGGAATGAAGTGAAAATCTGCAAGTCTTCTCCCCCTTTTTGTCATCATAAAAAATGTGAGAAAATCAAGGAGCATGAGGAATGCGAATAAGTTGAAAGTCTTCCATAGACTTGACAATTCCTTCCAGCTTCCTCAAATCCTCCTGTAGTTGAGTAAGAGCAGTGCCTTTTGTAGTGGCCTAAACGTGATGTTGAATATTTTTAATCTGATCATGCAAAGAGATGAACATAGCATGATTCTCATTTTGCAGAGTCTGAAATTCACACCCCATAGCATATATTTGGCTTTTGAGCTCCAAAATGATTTCAAGCAACCTTCCAAAATCAACTGAATTGTCAGTTTGTGTACTTGCATCAACTCGGTCTGTTGGTGGAGTTAAACCAGTGGAGTGAATATCAGCAAGAAGATCATTATGTGGAGATGTTGCTTCTTCCTCAGGAAAATGAGCAGCATGTACATCTTCTGCATCATGAAGTGATCTACTAACACTTGCACTGGTAAATGTCAGGAGAAGAGGAGTACTTTTTCTTTGGACATCTCCCTATATTTCAATGCCTTCTGGAGGGGAGAAGTACTCTTCTTGCTGAGGAGTTTCCTCAGTGGCAAAATGTTGTTGATTCTTCTTTTCTGCTGGAGAATCTGCTCGATCTTCTTTGGCTTGAGAGTTTGCTGATTGTTGCTGGGAGTCTGTCTTTGCTGTTTCTTCTTCTTCTTCTTCTTCTTCTTCTTCTTCTTCTTCTTCTTCTTCTTCTTCCTGCACGGATTCCTTTTCCCGGTTCCCTTTCTCAGTTTCCTCTGCAACTTGTTGTTCTGATCTGCTGACACTGGAGTAGAATACTGAGAAACAAAAACAGAAATAGGCATATCATCCTCATCATCTTCATCCTCCAAGATGATTGCCCGCCTCTTCTTGATAGGACCAGTCACAGGTTCCTTTCCTTTCCTCTTAGCAGCGGAAGAGTCCGGGTCGGTCTTAACGGGGTTTTCTCCTTGAACTGCTCTAACCTCTTACTGAGATCTTTCAGATGCATTTTTGTAATCATCCTCAGACCAATGACCATTTGATCAATAGTCTTCACAGAGAGAATGTGGGGAGGCTGAATGTTCAAATGTCTGAAAAGACGAGTGATGAGAGCAGCATAAGGGAGTTTTCCCTTGTCCTTCGCCATAGACCTGTACATGTGAAACATGATAGTATGGGGCAAAGAGAAGTTTAGACCAATCTTGATTGCATACATTAGTTTGGCTTTTGAGATTGATACATCTATCTTCGATGTCGATTTCGGTTTGAGACAGTTGATCACTATCTTGTGAAGCAGAGTGTTTGTAGCATTCATCATTGAGTAGGAGAGACGACATTTTGCGATTCTGTCTCTCGCAAATTCCAGAGTTGCATGACTCACAGACACAGAGATTGATTGGAAAGCTCCCCTTTCCACACCAATTACATCTGCCAGAGTATCTGTGTCAACCACATACTCTCTATCTCTCACACTAAAGGAAAAACTATTGGCATCAATAAAACTAAGGTTGGAATAAAAATAGGCTGTCAATTCAGAATAAGCAACCTCGCTCTTAGTACAGAATTTTATGAAGTTGAAGCTTCTCAAACTTCTCCCTCAAATTGATGTTCAACAGATCCAGAAAATCAAAATCCACCGTTCGTGGGTTCATCACCCCACGTTTCAGCAATTTCCCATACACTTTCTTGTGTTCCTTAGATCGGAACAATTCGTCCTTCTTTCCTCGAAGAGTTGCAGCTATACCCATCATAGGCTTAAAATGTACAAACATCTTCTCGTCATCATCTTTCCCCTCAGGCTAATTTATACTACCAAAGCGAGGGTCACTCGGAAAGTTCGCAAAGGTTTTTGCTGCCGTTCCAACAGGAATAATGCCCGATCTCTCCATCACAGTGAGAAAATGTGTCTCATTTTTATAGCCTTTCTCTTTCAAAAACTTATCAATGAAAGTCATTGCAGAACCTCATTCATTCAATACAGAATAAAGCCTATAAACAAACGCAGGCTTAAGAGTCCTTACAGGTTCGATATCTTCAATGATTTCCTCTGTATGTTGGGGATGACGAACATGGGATCTATTTGGAGAGGTGCGCTGTTGAGAGTGTTGGTGCATTTGTTCACTTGGAAAGTCATATTCATTAGTGAGATCAAAATGCGTAGGCCCCTCAGCCGAGCCCTGTGGTCCCCTGCTCGCAATTCTTGAAGATTTCCTCTAGTACGACATTGTCACTTTCTTAGAGGGAACTTTCACACTTGTGTCGCAAGAAAGATAAAAACTTGAGGAGAAGAACTTGAGAATGAGAATTTCAGAAAGTGAAAGTTTGAGTTCTAGGGTTTTTGTGTGAAATAAGAAAGAGGAGGAGAAAGAGTATAAAAAGTAATCGAATCGTGGTATCTGAAGCGTCGCAATAAGGAAAGAATAAACAAAATTCTTTTTCAAAAAATAATTGCCTTAAACAAATCAATAACCACCTTTGTTTAGAAAATAACTGCCTTAATAAACTCAATTAGAGATAAACAGACAATCTTACATTTTCGAGGTATCAGCTTAAACGAGTAAATGAACTGTAATTCTAACAACTTACAGTCGTGATGATTGGCATTCCAAGTCTGAATCTTTGAGTCTGATACTTTATCAGACTTAAATTCTGAGTCTGATTTTCAACAATCTTCAAGAGATAAAATGTTGAGTCTTGAACGAATAGACTCAAATGAGCTTTTCTCAAGTGGCTTTGTGAAGATGTCTGCCAGTTGATTCTTCGAGTCAATAAATTGTATCAAGACTTCTTTGTTATGAACATGATCTCTTATAAAATGATGTCGAATCTCAATATGTTTTGCTCTTGAATGTAGAATAGGATTCTTTGTAAAATTGATTGCACTTTGGTATTGTCATATTTGATCTCTCGTGCAAGAGTCTTCAATACCAAAGTCTCGTAGTTATTGTTTTATCCATAGTATTTGAGAACAGCAACTTCCAAGAGCTACGTATACTGCTTTAGCTGTTGAAAGAGCCACAGTACTTTGCTTTCTTGAAAACCAAGATACTACCCTGTTTCTAAGTAATTGACAAGTACCTGAAGTGTTTTTTCTTTCAACTCTACAACCTGCAAGATCTGCGTCTGAATAACCAAGAAGAGTAAAGTCTCATTCTTTGGGATACCATAGACCAATCTTAACAGTAGTTGTAACATATTTAATGATACGTTTAGCAGCAATTAAATGAGATTCTTTAGGATCTGATTGAAATCTAGCACATATGCAAACGCTAAATAATATGTCAGGTCTAGATGCAATAAGATAGAGAAGTGAACCAATGATACTCCTGTATAACTTTTGGTCGATTTTCTTCCTTGCTTCATCTTTGTCTATCTTCAAAGAACTTGACATAGGTATGTCAGTCTTTTCGCAATTCTCCAGACCAAACTTTTTAACAAGTTCTTTTACATATTTTTCTTGATGAATAAAGATTCTCTTTTTCAGTTGTTTCACTTGTAGACCAAGGAAGAAGGATAGTTCACCCATCATGCTCATCTCAAATTCATCCTGCACAGACTTAGAAAATTTCTTGCACAAAGTCTCATTAGATGATCCAAATATAATATCATCAACATAAATCTGAACAAGTAGAAAGCTTTTACCTTCCTTTTTAATAAATAAAGTATTGTCTACCTTTCCTTTAGAGAAACCACTTTGAATTAAAAAGTTACTTAGCCTTTCATACCAAGCTCGAGGAGCTTGTTTTAATCCATATAAAGCTTTTTTCAGTCTAAACACTGAGTTTGGTTTCTTTGAGTCTTCAAATTCAGGAGGTTATTCCACATAAACTTCTTCTTGAATAAATCCATTCAGGAATGTGCTTTTGACGTCCATTTGAAATAACCTGAAATTCTTATAACATGCAAAAGCAAGTAGTAATCTGATTGCTTCTAACTTTGCTACTGGAGCGTAAGTCTCATCATAGTCTATCCTTTCTTCTTGCGTGTATCCTTTAGCCACGAGTCTTGCTTTGTTTCTTGTCACTTTGCCTTTTTCATCGACTTTATTCCTGAAAACCCATTTAGCTCTAATAATAGATTTACCTTTTGGTTTAGGAGTCAATTCCCAAACATCGTTAATACTGAATTGTCTGAGCTCTTCTTGCATTGCTTCAATCCAATTTTCATCAGCTAAGGCTTTTTCAATGTTTTTGGGTTCTATTTCAGAAATAAGTGCAATAGCACTAGACTATTCTCGCCTTTTGGATCTTGTCCGCATTCCCTCATTAATGTTTCCAATAATGAGTTCTTCAGGATAATTAGACTTGTACTTCCAGTTACTTGATAGTCTGATAGGTTGTTGATCTTTTTCCTGAGTCGATACTTCATCAGTAACTTGTTGTACTGCTTCTGAATTTTGAACTGCTTCTAGAGAGGTAGATCTAGCAGAGTCTGGAACAAATTTTGATTCTTCAGTCTAAATTTGCTGAATTTGTGGAGAGTCTTGAAATTTGACATTCATTGATTCTTCCACAGTCTGAGTCTTCTTATTGAATACTCTATAGGCTTTGCTTGTAGTTGAGTAACCAAGAAAGAATCCTTCATCTGAATTTCCTTCAAACTTACCAACTCGATCATTTGCATTCTTTAAAATAAAGCATTTACAACCAAATACTTGAAAATAAGAAACAATTGGTTTCTTTCCTTTAAAAATTTCATAAGGGGTTTTCACAAGAATTGGTCTTAAAAACACTTTGTTAATAATATAGCAAGCAGTTGAAACAGCTTCAGCCAAAAACCTTGAAGAAATATTACTTTCAATAAAAAAAGTCATTGCAATTTCTTGTAAAGACCTATTCTTCCTTTCCACAACCCCATTTTGTTCTGGTGTATATAGAGAGGAGAATTTATGCTGAAAACCAGACTCATCACAAAATTTAGCAAAGTCTTGATTTTCAAACTCACCTCCATGGTCTGTACGAATGCTTGAGATAGTGTGACCTTTTTCATTCTGCACATTCTTAGCAAACTTTGAAAAGAGAGAGAAAGTCTCAGACTTACTTGAAAGAAAGTAGACCCATGTAAATCGTGAATAATCATTCACTATTATTAGGCATAACCTTTTTTCACCAATGCTTTGCGTTCTAGTAGGTCCAAATAAGTCCATATGCAAAAGCTGCAGTACACGATTAGTGGAAACTTACTTATTGGTTTGTAAGAGTTTCTAACCTGTTTACCCAATACACATGGTGTGCATAGATCAGACTTTAAGTAATTGAGAATAGGCAATCCTCGAACAAGTTTCTTGGAAGAGATCTTGGTAATTTGCTTCATATTGATATGGCCTAGCTTTCTGTGCCATAGATTAGCTTCATCTTGTACTGATATTAAGCACTGTGAACTTTCATGATTCACATTCAGAAGATAGATATTTCCATGTCTTTGTCCAGTAAAAGATTAAGTAAAGTCTTTACTGATTCCGAGCACGTTCCTTCCGGAAATTGATATTGAAACTAAAAGTATCACACAACCGGCTTATGCTAAGCAAGTTGTAATTTAATCCTTCAACTAAGGAGACATTCTTGATTAACAGATTTCCAATCTTTATTGTTCCACGACCAGTAATTCTTCATTTGTTGTTACCACCAAAAGAAAATTTTCCTCCATCTTTCTGGACAAGTTTTATGAATCAACTTGAGTCTCCCGTCATATGTCTTAAGTAGCCACTATCTAGATACCATTTTATCTTCCTTTTGATAGTCACCTCGAGTTCACTATCTGAGTCTATATCTGTATCAAGGTTTGAGTCTGAATCAGATTTTGCCATCAAACAGATATTGGCATAGTCATCATCACTCTCTTCACATTCAGTATCACTACAGATCTCTGCTTTGAGTGCCTTCCTGTATTTCTCAGTCTTTCCTTTTCTTTTCTTTAACAGAGGACAGTTGGGTCTGATGTGTCCCTTTTTCTTGCATTCAAAGCAAGTCACTTCTTTGTTAAAATCATATTCCTCTATTGATTTGTTTTGAAACATTTGTGAGCTTTGTTTCTTCCAATTGAATTTCCTTCCCTTCTTGTTTAGCTTTCTGAATCTCTTTATCATGAGTGCCAGTTCTTCATCATCTATATCTTCTTCAGAGTCTGTAACATCAAAATAATCATTAGACTTTAAGGCAATAGATTTCTTACCTTTTGAATCTTCCTCTTCGTTGGTGTGCTCTACTTCGTAAGGCGAAGAGTTCCAACCGGTTCGTCTACGAGAGAGTGGAGCAATCCTCTATGTCTCTTTTATTGAGGTTTTTATGTAATTCCAGTCTTTAGAGAGTTCACGTAGGAGTTTGTTGACCTTCATATGTCCCGAGATTGGATGTCCCTGATATTCAAGACCATTCACAATTTCAGTAAAACGACTAAACATGTCAGTTATTGATTCTCTTGATCTCATCTTAAAGACTTCATATTGTCCCAAAAGAATATTGATCCTTGTTTCTTTCACTCAATTAGTCCCTTCATAGGTAATGTGAAGCCTATCCCAGACTTCTTTTGCTGTATCACAAAAAGATATTCTGTTATACTCAGTAGGGGATAAAGCACAATATAAGGAGTAAATGGCTTTAGCGTCAAGAATCTGTCTCTTGGTTATTTCTTCTTGAGTCATCTGAATAGGATCGGCAATTTCTTTTCCTCTCTCTGATTCTGAGGCAGCAGCAAGAATGATTCATTTATCTACCACTTCCCATTCCAAAGGATCTTTCGATCTTAGGAATGATTTCATCTTGTTTTTCCATATGCTGTAGTCTTTTCCATCAAAGTATGGAGGTCTGGTATTGCTTTGACCTTCAACCAACCCTGCAGGCAACATACTAGCCATAGATCTTTTACTCAGAAGTAAAGACACTTATTATAAACGAGTACACAAGCTCTGATATCAATTGTTAGAACTAGAATTAGCACCTAGAGGGGGTGAATAGGTGACTAAAGCGATTTTATAAATTTTAACCCGAATGAGAGATTAATGAATTAAAAACAACAATCGCTGCAAATGAAAGTAATGAAAGATAAAAAGATTAGGGATAGAGAATCAAGACTCCAGATTTATAGTGGTTTGGCTTAGATCAAGCCTATATCCACTCTCCCGCACGGACAACCCTTCTAGCTGGATTTCACTAAGAATCAAAAAGAGTGTTTACAATCTCACGCCCTTGAATCTACAGTGTAGAAGCTCTATTACACTTCCTCAAGGTCTCACCACACTTTGGTCTCTCTTTTGATTACAAGTATTGCTCAAAGAATAACATAACAAGGAGATTCAGACTTTGGAATTTTTCTATCCGACACACTTCAACAACTTGAGCGTCTCTCTTATATACTTCTTCATGCCTTCATTACCGTTGGCACCTTCCAAAGAAGTTCTTCCAATCAACCCGTTGGACAGAATCAATTTAGAGATATCTCGAGCTCTTTAAGGTAAGTGTAGATAGCCCATCAATCCTGCTCGCTCATACAATCAGGATCTTGGTTTCCATAAGTAGAACCTTCCAAATATAAGATGTGAATCTTAGAGAATCTATATTTATTCAGATATGAATATAAGATCTTGTAGTGCTAAATCCAGTCGAAAGATATTCCTTAGCCGTTGGAGCCAAAACCATATTGGATAGAATCAGAATAGAAGTTTTTAACTTGACGGTCTGGAAACTGTCCATGAGAGTAGACTTAGAAACTTGAGTCTTGATATCGTCAGACTTTGATCTTCAGACTTTACCAGTAGAGTCTGCAAGTCTTCAAACTAGACTGATGGAAATGTTTTGTCGACTTCAAAATATCTGAAGAGAATTTATCCAACAGTGATAACCTATCGTGAATAGTGATAAGTACTAGTGACAAAATATCATGAAAAGCGATAAGTGGACGTGTTAACCTATTGTGAATAGGGATAAGTACAAGCAATAGGCTATCATGAAGTAAATGTGATAACTTATGAAAAAGATTATAATTGTTTATTATATTTTCATTTTAAATGTGATAAGTGCTTATTTTATTTTTATTTTAAATGTGATAAGTGCATATTACATTGCAATTTTAAATGTGATAAGTACTTATTAAATTTCTAATTTTTAAAGTGATGATTACTTATTATATCCTAATTTTAAATGTGATAAGTGCTTGTAAAATATTATTTTTGAAAAGTGAAATGCTAAGTTGATAAATGAACTTATGGAGTGGTATTGTATGCTATGAGGTTAATGCATGATTATTTTGGTTGATAAATAATTAATGGGGGATTACATGGAATTATTTCATGACATTTTTGTGTGTTTGCTAGTGTATAATGTATGAGTACTAAACACTCTTGCATTGGCTAATGAGGAAGATAAAAATTGGCTTGAGTAATTGATGTGCTCGTGTGATCACATAAATGGTTTCGTACTCGTATGAGGGATGATGCCTAATAGATTTAAGATGTCTTCACGTCAACAAGATGCTGCCTGTGAATGGAGTTTAGAACAAAGCTCCTTAAATAGAATGCAATTTCTGAGTGAGGTTGAGACAATGCCATGCTTGATGGGGCAAGACGATGCCTTAAGTCAGCCAACAACTCCCACAAATGAGAGGAGGAGTAGGATTATCATTGGGCGGCGACCGGGTTTTGTGCTCCTTCCGGTCAGTGCAACAACATTGTTGATCCAAAAATAATAGCGCTTGCCACCGTCGGATCTCGTCGGTACATATGATGAGAGATCGCATATCATGAATGCATGAAGCAATAAATATGAAAGGAAATTATCTATTGATAAAAATGGCACAGCACAAAAAAAGAAATTGCATAAATATTTATGGAAAGACAATAAAATATCTCCAGATTTGAAAATGCTTTTGGAAAGATGTTTTAGTATCTAAAACATCTAGAATATAATATTGAAAAAGGCCAGGGATAAAATAAAAATACAAATTTACGCATTTGGTATTTGAAAAGAATAATTGAAATATCATAAAAATAGGAGGAGTTGACATGTTATCACTTTGATCAATCATCAATTGCCGAGGGTTATCAATTTCCTCGTTTTTTCTCCCAAAAATAATATATTCTCATAAAATTTATCTTGTGGAAATTGTTTAGCTGGATAGACACTGAAATTCAATCTGTCCAATCGAGGGTTATCAATTTCCTCGTTTTTTCTCCCAAAAAGAATATGTTCTCATAAAATTTATCTTGTGGAAATTGTTTAGCTGGATAGACACTGAAATTCAATCTGTCCAATCTAGACGATAATCCATATTCTAGTGAAACTAGAGAGCGCCGGCTTCTCCACTCTGGGTTCGGAAAAATCTCAGAACAGATTCTCCTTCAAAATCTTTGCCTTTAAATATGAATAATTCAGCATTAAGACTTTGCACTCTTCTTCTCCACTCTATAGTTCTCATCTAACGTTGTCTTTGCAGCTCGTAAACTTTCGCAGTTCCCATGGCGATCGTCATCAAGTTCACGCTTGTCCTCTCCCAAGTGGTCCTCGTGCTACTGCTGCCGCCATGCCGACCCCTAGAGGTCTCGAACTACCAAGGCACAGAAGATTGGCCCGAATTGACTGTTGCCCGGCTAGACAAGAGAATCATTGAAGTAGAGTTCCTGCCCCTGCCCGAACCTGAACCCGAGCCCCTACCCCTGCCTGAGCCCGAACCTGAACCCGAGCCCCTACCCCTGCCTGAGCCTGAACCCGAGCCCGAGCCTGTCCCTGGCATGAATCCAAACCCTGCGATCATAATGCCGATCCCAACGCCCGAAAATACTGCCGGAAGTACGACGTCCTCGGCCATCAGGTCTCACCCGTTGCTCAGTTCGGTTGTTTGTTCCTCTCTTTTCCTTGGTTGGTTGTCTAGAATCCTTGATCGAATAGAACCCTTAAGAAAGAACAAGTTAGGGTTGGTCGTCGTGTCGTATTTATTTTTCTTGTAAATCCTGAAATAAATTTCGGATTCTTAATTATTTGGTTTCCCTTGTAGTCCTGTTTTGCGTTTTCTTGCGAGTAAATTTCTGTGATACATGCTCATGATGTTTTTAGCGGCCAGTTATAACTCTTGCATGGATCGGGTATATATATATTCTTGTTTAGGACTATCACTAAAGAAAATCGAAGATGATCAATCCGGTGCTCGGATTGTATTATTTCGTCCTTTACTAGTTTGTTCTATTTTGATGGTTGATTTCATGAGGCTCGTGAAGGCCGATTTTAGGTGGATGATTCTACCATTTTTTATTTTTTATTTTTATCTTGGTGGTAGGTTTCTAATAAACAGTTTTACAATGTAAGAAAAAAAAACGATTTGTGGATAATTAACAATGCTTTTATGAAATTATCAACTTATCTCTTATCATCTACCTTAAATTATTGATTCTTAATATGCATTTATCAATCTTTATATGAGTGTATCACCAATTCGATTAGATCATTCAGGTCATCAAATTTGAGTTAGTATTTGTTTTTTCTTAATTTAATTAAGTTTTGTTATTATTGATCAACTGTTATTTCTCCTTCTACTAAACGCCTCATATTTCTTGATTCTTACGTGTGAATTATCAATTTTTCTCCTATCAAAGGACTAATTGTAGTTCACCAGCTATCATCTAAGTTGATGACCAACGTGTCAATATTTCTACTAAATTACCATTTTTATTTACCTTACTAGTAACCATCTCCCAACTCTTTTCAGAAATTACAAAACTTGATTGGAGTAATTACTCTTTGATTAAATTACTAACTTACTAACCGATGTTTATCGATTGCTTTAAGTTACGGACTTCTCTCATCTCATATAAAATATAATTATTTTTGTCTTCCACAAAAAAAATATATATATTTACCTTTATTACCAGCAAGTCGAGATTATTAATCCTTATTTGAGTGACTTACTAACTTTATTCCGATTAAATTACCCACTAGTGTTGGGTTACAAGGCCAATGATTATTTGTTTTCTTTTTAAATGTACGAACTTTCCTATTGGGTTACCACTATGTATTTAGATTTTACCAATTTTTCTCCTACTTGACACTTATCAACACTTAATTAAAAATTACCCCCATGGAAAAAAATCCGTTTTTCTTTACCGAACAATAAAATTTTGCCACGTAAAGTGAGGATTGAACCCCTATTACTTAGCCAAAAGGATATAAATAGGAAAAATCCAAAGGGAGGAGACCAAGTAATTTATCCGAATATAGGATGAGGGTGGGAAAATGACTGAAATTATGTACGGCATGATAGGACTTTTTAAGTCCCGACTAATCTCTAGTAAAGCAATTCCCCTATCTCACGCACATCGAATCTTAACACGAGCCAAAATTCATTCTCTTGGGGACAACCTTGGAGAAAAAGAAAGATTGATGAGTGTAATCCGTTGTTTGATCAACTCTACTTTGCGCCAGAACAACCTCGACCTCCTCAATTGCATTCTTTGTACATCTAATTTCACTGTCCACGTGATCCCCTCTTCGTCTCAAAACAAAGTTTCCTCCATAACTCGCAGCGTCGGCGATTCCATGGTGGAGATTCCATTCATGCTCGAACATTTCTGCTGTCATTCGTCTGCTAATGTTTCAATCTATGTAGAGCCCGACTTGCGGAAACATGAATTATGTGGCTAGGGCCATCACATTACATCCTGTCTTCTCTTTCGCTAGAATTAATTGTTATCTCGATACAAAGAAGATGAAGTAGTAAAACCAGTCTTGTCTCCAAGAGTTTGCTTCGACTATTTCTTTGTGACCCAGAGATTTTCGCAACTCCATGATGGAGATCAAATTCGAACTCGCCCTATCCTGCGTGATTCT
Organism: Eucalyptus cloeziana; assembly: GCA_014182715.1. NCBI lineage: Eukaryota > Viridiplantae > Streptophyta > Magnoliopsida > Myrtales > Myrtaceae > Eucalyptus > Eucalyptus cloeziana. The sequence continues at coordinate 32,826,785 of CM024636.1, forward strand.
CATGTTGTTGTCTGATCTCCCAAGAGATTGGCTCGCGAGATTGCCGAGTCCATGGATAAGACCCTCAGCCAACAGCGGCAGCAGCAACCGTCGACAATGCCTCCTCCTCTTTCCAAGCAAGAAAGATTGGCATGCCGGTGAAGAACTGAGTGGCGGTGGAGGTGTGCGTGGCGGTGGGGATGGGGTGATCGTTCTGGTAGCAGTGGTAGTGGTTGCGCAGGTGGTGGTGGTAACGGCGACCGGCAAGAGAAAAAAGGAGGAAGGTGGGAGAAAAAGGGAAAAATAAAAGAAAAAAAATATAATAAAATAAGATATTATTAAAAAATTGTCCACGTCAACGTTGGCCGAACGGCCAGTGCCGGTTGGTATCCATGTGAATGCCAACCAATCAAATTTGATCGGATGGACTGAATTGGCATAATTGTAAAAGATTTAGGATTCAACGGTCCAAAAAAAAATTAAAATTGAATTAGTACAATTATAATAGATTCAGATTTTTTTTTAGTGATTTTCCCTATGGAATTTGATACAAAAGAATTTGGAATTTATTTGGACGCTCTGGTTATTCTTTTTAGTTTCTTGAATTTATTATCACAATTTTCTGCTTGCTATTATACTAGGAAACATACCTGCGTTGTGTCGCGGGACCATTAACAATCAAAGTGACTATATAGATAAACGACATTTCGTCTTTTTATCAAAACTTTGATTTTTCTAGTACTTATGATACTTTTTTTTTTTAATAGCAAGAATATTGGCTAAATTATTGTGTTTTCCAGCTTACAAAATAAGAAAAAACATATGCATTGTCATTATAAGTTCTCATTAAATCGTCATTAATGATCGATTACAGAGAAATCAGTAATATAACATTCGATGATAACATTGAAGTGGCGACCTTTTTCTCTAAGGTACAATAACTTAATTATTTCGAATTTGATCTTTAGTAAACTGTAAGTAATTTTCTTGGTGATGTAAATACACTGTCAAAGTATTGTGTGATAGCTCTCAAAGATGCAAATTGATCATATACCGATAGCTCAGTCTAACGACCATCAATATTTACTCTTTTTTCATCGACCTTGTATTCGCATCTCATAACTCGTGCAATTATCATGGCGGACATTACATTCGCCCTTGTCCTATGCCGCTACCTCTATGTCAACCTCTCAAGGCCTTGGGTAATGATAGTGCTATTTAGTTAGCCAACAATTATCGCGAATGAGCAGAGGAGTAGGATCGTCACTAGGTGGTTGTAGGGTTTCCTGCTACTTCCGGTTAGTGCAACGACATCGTTAACCCTATCGTTGACTAGTCTTCAGGGGGGATTGGGGTGGGGACGATTTCATTTCAGGAGTGGGTTTCGACTCCCACGCCCTGCAAAGAGGTTGGGCAAAAGTCTGAGAGTGAGTGTTAGAGTATGATTATAGTAGTACTGACCAAAAAAAAGTCAGACCATGCCCGAAAATAATAGCGTTCCCCGGTCGTCAGATCTCATCTATACATATGGTGAAAAAATCGCATGTCACGATTGCATAATTAATGAAAAGAAATTTTCTATCGATAAAAGTGGCATGATATGAAAAAAATGCATAAATATTTATGGAAAGGCAAAATAAAAATATTTCCATATTTGAAATTGCTTTTGGAAAGATGTTGTAGCATTTAAAACACCCATAGTGTAATGTTGAGAAAGGCGAGGGATAAAATTGAAAAACAAATTTACGTATTTGGTATTTGAAAAAAAATTATAATTGAGGTATCATTAAAAAAGGAAAAGTTCACGTGTCATCACTTTGACCAATTATCAAGTGCCAAGTGTTATCGACTTCCTCAGTTTTTCTTCCCAAAAAGAACATATTAAAACTTATCTTGTGGAAATTGTTTAGCTAGATAGACACTGAAATTCAATCTTCCCAATCTATATGAATCCTTATTCTAGTGAAACTAGAGATCACCAACTTCTCCACTTGGCGTTCGGAAAAATCTCATAATAGATTCTCCTTCAAAGCCTTCGCCTTTAAATACGAATAATTCACCATCAATTATTGCACACTTCTTCTCCAATATCGTAGTCTCGTCTAACTCTGTCTTCGCAGCTCGTAATCTTTTGCAGTTCTCATGGCGGTCGTCATCAAGTTCGCGCTCCTCTCCCTCGCAGTCCTCCTGCTGCTGCTGCCGTGCCAACCCTTGGAGGTCCCGAACTACCAAGGCGCGGAAGATTGGCCCGAATTAACCATGGCCGCCCGACGACACCAGAGAATCACAGAAGAAGATAGGACCGGCTTCAACATGAGGTTAGGCGGAGCTGTCACCGAACCTGAACCCGAACCCATCCCTATCACCAAACCGGAGTCGGAACCGGAACCCATCACCGAACCCAATCCCGGACCTGGACCTGTCTTGTGTGAAGGACTGCTTCCCCAGCCATCAGGCCTTAGCCATCGCTCGGTTGGTTCGTATGCTCTTCGCCTAAGGTGGAGGGATGTAGAATCCTATATTGAGTAGAATCCACAGGAAAGAACAAGTTAGGGTTGGTTAAAGTGTGACAATTTATTTTTTCTTATAACTCCTGAATTAAGTTGGACTCTTGGTTATTTGGTTCCCTTTATTTTCATGTAGTCTTGTTTTGTGATTCTTGAATGCCATTACTTTTTTTTTTCTTTGACCATGGGAGTTTCATAATTTCTAAAAAAAAACATTCATGTGGTATAGTGAGCTCTGTACATAAATTTGAATTATCACATTCATGTGGGGCCATATGAAGTTTATGATACTTGTGATATTTTTTTTTTCCCTACACACACACACATATATATATATATATATATATGTGTGTGTGTGTGTGTGTAAGAAAATATTGAAAGTTCTTGTTTAGGCCTATCCCAGAGGAAAATTGAAGATGATCAATTTATGTGATTGGAAAGCAAATAGGAATCTGAACAAGAAGTCATTCGGTTCTCGGATTGTATTATTTCGTCCTTTACCAGTTTCTTCTATTGTGGTGGTTGATTTCATGAGGCTCGTGAAGGCTGATTTTTGGTGGATGGTTCTACCATTCTTGATTTTTTTTTTATAGGGGTAGGTTTTTGATAGAAAGTTTTGAAATGTTAAAAAAAAAATAAAAACCAATTTGTGGATAAACACCGATACTTTTATGAAATTATTAACTTATATGGATTAGAATATAAGATCATCTCGGTTATCGACTTTAAGTCATTATTTTTTTCTTTAATTTAAATAAGTTTCGCTATCATTTATCAACTTTTAGCCCATTGTTTTCGGAATGCAAATCAAGCAGCAGATTGGGTGGCAAAGGCTCATTGAAATGACTCTTTTCCAAATTGACTGTCTAGCATTATGTTTTGATTTCAAACAATCTTCTTTAAATCTTCTTAGCGATGAAAGTACAGCTTTATCCAACCCAAAAATAAAATGGCATTCTTCATACATACAACGTCACTATCCACACGATTGACACTCATCTTCCTCTCAAAAGTTCATATCGAAACAAAGTTTCTTCGATAACTCACAGCGTCAGCGATTCCATGGTGGAGATTACATTCATGCTCAGCCTTGTCTGCTGATGTTTTAATCCATGAAGGGCCTGACCTGCGGAAACATGAATTATGGGGCTAGGGCCATTGGGTTGCATGTTGCATCATCCCGTCTTCTCTTCTCCTAGAATTACTTGCGCTCTCAATACAAAGAAGATGTAGTAAAACCCTACTTGTCTCCAAGAGTTTGCTTTGACTATTTCTTCGTGTCTCTTAGATTTTCACGACTCAGTGGGGGAGATCAAGTTCACGCTCACTTTTTCATCTGCAGTTCATCTGCTGCCGTGCCAATCTGTTGGAAATTATGATCCATTTCTTAAAACTATCTAGAAACTACTAACTTAATCACGAAGGTAAGAACCTTCGTAGCAGCATCCACGTTGAAGATTGTCTAGAATTGTTGAGAATATGGAACGGACTGTTGTGTGATTTAATGAATTTTTGGGTGATCTACACAACCTCCTATTATTTTAGTATTTGTCCCCCTACCTATCGATCGACCACTATCCTAAAATGGAATCAGTACTCCCCCGACTCCTTAGTAAGCCTGTCACAATGTTTCATTGTGATATATTATCATTCCCACTTGGGACTCACAATGTTTCATTGAAAAATAAAATCCTAGAACAAGCTAGAGAAACCTACGTGGGCAGCAAGAGTACGTGGGCAGCAGAAAAATAGTTGTCTTACAGCTGTACTATGCCAGGGAAAAAAGTCAAAATTATCATGCTGTATTATGCCAATGAAAAAAAAGTCAAAATTATCATGCTTGTAGTCAGTGGAGTTGCTCTATAAATAGAGCCTAGAATCATTCATGTAGAGGGTGAGAGGAGCATGAAAATATACTTCATATCATGAAGCTCCTCCACCAACACTTCCTTATAAAATTATTTTCATAAACTAATGAAACTATTTTTCCCCATATCTATATTCTTTATCTTTCAATTATCTTATCTTATCTCTTTTCCATCCACTACAAACCATATCATACACTTGCACACATTACTGATAAAAAACTATCATCAATACCAAAACCATGCTTCCGCATGCTCACATCCAAAATTTTTTAACATGAGGGATTTGAGCTCAAATCCCTTGAGTCCGATTGAACATCACGAGAGCTTGGCTCTCAGTTACGCGAATTATGTGGGCAAAAAGCGTTGGACAAAAAGCCAGCATAAGAGAGTTTCTGGCGCCGTTCATGGCTCGACATGGTGGTGATAATTCTTACAGTGTCACAACGATGTCGTCCCCGGCCATTGCATCTCAGTTTGCCGCTCGGTTCTATCGTTTGTTCCTCTCTTTTCCTTGGTTTAGCAATGCTTTTATGAAATTATCAACTTATCTCTTATCATCTACCTTAAATTATCGATTCTTAATATGCATTTATCAATCTTTATAAGAGTGTATCACCAATTCAATTATATCATCCGGGTCATCAAATTTGAGTTCGTATTTGTTTTTTCTTAATTTAATTAAGTTTTGTTATTATTGATCAACTTTTATTTCTCCTTCTAGTAAACGCCTCATATTTATTGATTCTTACGTGTGAATTATCAATTTTTCTCCTATCAAAGGACTAATTGTAGTTCACCAGCTATCATCTAAGTGGATGACCAACGTGTCAATATTTCTATTAAGTTACCATTTTTATTTACCTTACTAGTAACCATTTCCCAACTCTTTTCAGAAATTACAAAACTTGATTGGAGTAATTACTCTTTGATTAAATTACTAACTTACTAAGCGATGTTTATTGATTGCTTTAAGTTACCAACTTCTCTCATCTCATATAAAATATAATTAGTTTTATCTTCCACAATTTTTTTTTTTTACCTTTATTACCAGCAAGTCGAGATTATTAATCCTTATTTGAGTGACTTACTAACTTTATTCCGATTAAATTACCCACTAGTGTTGGGTTACAAGGTCAATGATTATTTGTTTTCTTTTTAAATGTACGAACTTTCCTATTGGATTATCACTTTTACATGATTTACTTAACGTACTGTATTTAGATTTTACCAATTTTTCTCCTACTTGACACTTATCAACACTTAATTAAAAATTACCCCCCTGGAAAAAATCCGTTTTTCTTTACCGAACAATAAAATTTTGCCACGTAAAGTGAGAATTGAACCCCAATTACTTAGCCAAAAGGATATAAATAGGAAAAATCCAAAGGGAGGGAGACGAAGTAATTTATCCGAATATAGGATGAGGGTGGGAAAATGACTGAAATTATGTACGACATGATAGGACTTTTTGAGTCCCGACTAATCTCTCGTAAAGCAATTCCCCTATCTCACGCACATCGAGTCTTAACACTAGCCGAAATTGATTCTCTTGGGGACAACCTCGGAGAAAAAGAAAGATTGATGAGTGTAATCCGTTCTTTGATCAAGTCTACTTTGCACCAGAACAGCCTTGACCTCCTCAATTGCATTCTTTGTACATCTAATTTCACTGTCCACGTGATCCCCTCTTCGTCTCAAAACAAAGTTTCCTCCCTAACTCGCAGCGTCCGCGATTCCATGGTGGAGATTACATTCATGCTTGAACATTTATGCTGTCATCTAAGTAGCACCGACACTGACACGCGACACGCGACACGACATGCCGACATGTCGTTTATTAAAAAAAAGAATTCCGACACGTTGAGACACGTTGTATATTAAATATATATTTTTACATATACATAATAAATTATCATTTTTATGATTATTTCAATCAAATTAATTTGAATAAAATTCATAAGTAAATAAATAATTAAAAAATCCTAAAATGAATTTACACTAATTAATCCGCCATTTATTAATATTATTCATTGTTTAAATTTGACAAATTCAACTCTATTTCAATAATTCATAAAATTTGGAGAAAAAGCAAGCCATCCATATTCTGGACTCACATGTTAAATATGTTGGAAGAGGAGAAAAAAAAACTTAAGAAATGAATTGTGTATCATGGGAAGTGGGAGTTGTTAGGACTAGAATTAGCACCTAGTGGGGGGGTGAATAGGTGATTAAAGCAATTTCAATAATTTAATCCGAATGAGATATTAATGATTTAAAAACAACAATCGCAGCAAATGAAAGTAATGAAAGATAAAAGGATTAGGGATAGAGAATCAAGACTCCAGATTTATAGTGGTTCGGCTTAGATCAAGCCTACGTTCACTCTCCCGCACGGACAGCCCTTCTGGCTGGATTTCACTAAGAATCAAAAAGAGTGATTACAGTCTCATGCTCTTGCGTCCACAGTGTAGAAAACTCTACTACACTTTCTCAAGGTCTCACTACAATATGATCTCTCTTTTGATTACATATATTGCTCAAAGATTGATATCGCAAAATAGAAAAGGAGATTCAGACTTTGGAATTCTTCTATCCGACACCCTTCAATAACTAAAGCAGCTCTCTTATATACTTCTTCATGCCTTCAATACCGTTGGCACCTTCCAAAGAAGTTCTTCCAATCAACCCGTTGGACAGAATCAATTAGAGAGATCTCGAGCTCTTTAAGATAAGTGTTGATAGCCCATCAATCATGCTCGCCCATACAATCAGGATCTTGGTTTCCATAAGTAGATACTTCCAAATATAAGTTGCGAAATCTTTAGAGAATCTATACATATTCGAATACGAAAGTAAGATCTTCTAGTGCTGAATCCAGTAGAAAGATATTCTCTAGCCGTTAGAATAAAGATCATATAAGATCAGAATAATTCGGTCTGGAGACTGTCCATGAGAGTAGACTTTGAAACATGAGTCTTGCTAGCTTCAGACTTTGATCTTCAGACTTTGTCAATAGAGTCCATAAGTCTTCGAGACTAGATCGATGAAAATGTTTTGTCAACTTCAAAATACTTTAAGAGAATTTATCCAACAATCTCCCCCTTTTTGATGGTGACAAAACTTTCCTGCAGATTTGAATATTATTGTCCTGCAATACAACTTTTAAGCAAGCATTGATATCTCATAAAAGATTAGAATAAAAATAGTAGAAGTTATCCTGTACACAGACTTACCCTGTACACAGATCTGCATTCACAGAAACCTCATTAGTCATAAACAGATAATACTATCTTTATCTAATTTAAAAGCTTAAAGTAATGCAATAATGAGCACACATTCAAAAACTGCACACAATTAAAAAACTCAAGATAAAGTCAAAATAACAACTAAAAAATGTTTAAAAAATTGAAGATAAGATTTGGTTTGGTTTGAGGATAGAGTCTGAAGTCTGAAGTTGAAATGCTTGAAAATCTGCAAAAGTCTTCTCCCCCTTTTTGTCAGCATAAAAAAAATCAAGGAGCACGAGGAATGCGAACAAGTTGAAAGTCCTCCATAGACTTGACAGTTCCTTCTAGCTTCCTCAAATCTTCCTGTACTTGGGTAAGAGTAGTACTTTTTGCAAAAGAGCTCGAATCGACGCCGAACCTCTTTAAGCTGATCATGCAGAGTGATGAACATTGCATGATTTTCATTCTGCAAAGTCTGAAATTCATACCCCATGGCATAGATTTGGCTTTTGAGTTCCAAGATGATTTCAAGCAGCCTTCCAAAATCTCCGGAATTGTCAGTCTGTGTGCTTGTTTCAGCTCGGTCTGATGGTGGAGTCAAGCTAGTATGAATGTCAGCAGGAAGTTCAGTATGTGGAGATGATACCTCTCCTTTAGGAAACTGAGCAGCATGAACATCTTCAGCATTTGGAGGTGATCGACTAACACCTGTTTGTGTATCTTCTTCTCTAAAAGTCAGTAGAAGAGGGGTATGTTCTCTGTGTGTATCTCCCCCTATTTCCATGTCTTCTGGAGGAGAAAAGAACTCTTCTTTCTGAGGAGTTTCCTCAGTGACAGGCTGTTGTTGATCCTCTTTTTCTGCTGGAGAATTTGTTTGTGCTGGTTCATCAGCTTGTTCTGCTTTTTCTTCTTCCTCTTCCTCTCTTTCTTCCTCTTTCTTTCTTTCTTTCTCTTCCTCTTCCTTTCTTCCTTTCTCTTCCTCTTTCTCTTCTTCTTCCTCTTCCTCTTTCTCTTTCTCTTTCTCTTTCTCTGTTTCTGCAAATTGTTGTTCTGGAGCAATTGGAACAGATGCAGAAAATTGAGAAACAAGAGTAGAGATGGGTAGAACATCCTCATCCTCATCTTCATCTTCCAAGATGATTGCCCTTCTCTTCTTGGTAGAACTAGCCACTGGTTCCTTTCCTTTTCTTTTGGCCGCAGAAGAGTCTGGTCTGAAGTTGATAGGAGTCTTCTCCTTGAACTGCTCCAACTTCTTGCTGAGTTCTTTCAGACGCATCTTTGTTATCATCCTCAGTCCGATGACCATTTTATCAATAGTCTTCACAGAGAGAATGTGAGGAGGCTGAATATTCAGATGTCTGAAAAGACGAGTGATAAGAGCAGCATAAGAAAGTTTTCCCTTGTCCTTTGCCATTGATCTGTACATGTGAAACATGATAGTGTGCGGCAAAGAGAAGTTAAGACCAGTCTTGATTGCATACATCAACTTAGCCTCTGAGATGGATACATCTGTCTTGGATGTTGATTTGGGTCTAATACAGTTGATCACAATCTTGTGAAGCAAAGTATTTGTTGCATTCATCCTAGAGTAGGAGAGACGACCTTCAGCAATTATGTCTCTCGCAAGTTCAAGAGTAGCATGGCTTACAGACACACTAATTGATTGGAAAGCACCTCTTTCCACACCAATTACATCTGCCAGAATGTCCTTATCAACAACATACTCTCTATCTCTCACGCTGAAAGAAAAGCTGTTTGCATCAATGAAACTGAGATTAGAATAGAAGTACGCTGTTAATTCAGAATGTGCCTTATCACAGTCAGTGCAGAACTGATGAAGTTGAAGTTTTTCAAACTTCTCTCTCAGATTTATGCTCAATAGGTCCAGAAAATCGAAATCCACCGTCCGTGGATTCATCACTCCATGCTTCAACAACTTTTCATACTTTTTCCTATGACCGTCTGAGCGAAACAGTTCATCCTTCTTCCCACGAAGGTTTGCAGCCACACCCATCCATGGTTTAAAGTGTATGAACATCTTTTCATCATCATCATTTCCCCATGGCTGATTCATACTACCAAACCTAGGGTCACTGGGAAAGTTTGCAAATACTTTTGCAGCCGTTCCTTCAAGAACAATCCCTGACCTCTCCATGACAGTGAGAAAATGAGTCTCATTTCTGTAACCTTTTTCTTTCAGAAATTCATCAATGAAAGTCATGGCAGAACCTCCTTCCTTCAATGCAGAGTAAAGCCTATAAACAAAAGCAGGCTTAAGTGTTCTTACAGGTTCAATATCTTCGACAACTCTTTCTGCATCTTGAGGGCGATGACCTTGAGGTCTAGTTGGAGAAGATCGCTGTTGAGATCGTTGATGAGTTTGCTCAGATGGAAAGTCGCTTTCTTCGGTAAGATCGAAGTGCGTAGGCCCCTCACCAGATCCTTGTGGTCCCCTGTTTGCTATTCTTGATGACTTCCTTTGATACAACATTGTTGCTTTCTTTGGAGAAGCTTTCTCACTTGTGTCGCAAGAAAGTTAAAAACTTTGAGACGAAGAAGTTTTGGAGAGAAAATACAGAAGCGGTGAAAAGCTTTTGATCTAGGGTTTCGGGTAAAGTGAAAATGAAGGAGAAGAAGTGTATAAAAGATAACAGATACTGGGGAAATCCAAGCGTCGCATATTTTGGAAATTTTAAGAATTTCCTTTTTAAAAAAATAACTACCTTAATAAATCGATAACCACCATTTTTTAAATATAACCGCCTTGATAAGCTCAATTAGAGATAAACAGATAAACTTACATTTTCAAAATGACAGTTTAAGTAAATGAACTTACAGTCGTGTCGATTCGTATTCTTAGTCTTCAACCTTTGCGTATATCCTTTAGCCACGAGTCTTGCTTTGTTTCTCATTACTTTGTCTTTTTCGTCAACTTTGTTCCTGAAAACCCATTTAGCTCCAATAACTGATTTACCTTTTGGTTTGGGAGTCAATTCCCATATGTCGTTAATACTGAATTGTCTGAGCTCTTCTTGCATTGCTTCAATCTAGCTTTCATCAGCTAAAGCTTCTTCAATATTTTTGGGTTCTATTTCAGAAATAAGAGCAACAACACTAGTCTCTTCTCGCCTTTTGGATCTTGTTCGAATTCCCTCATTAATGTTCCCAATAATGAGTTCTTCAGGATGACTAGACTTGTGCTTCCAGTTACTAGTCAGTCTGATAGATTGTTGATCTTCTTCTTGAGTAGATTCTTCATCAGTAGCTTGTTGTACTGATTCTGAATTAGTAACTGCTTCAGTGGAGGTAGATCTAGCAGTGTTTGGAACGAATTCTGAATCTTCAGACTGAATTTGCTGAATTTGTGGAGAGTCTTGAAATTTGACAGTAAAGTCTTGATTTTCAAACTCACCTCCATGGTCTGTACGAATGCTTGAGATAGTGTGACATTTCTCATTCTGCACTTTCTTAGCAAACTTTGAAAAGAGAGAGAAAGTCTCTGACTTACTTGAAAGAAAGTAGACCCAAGTAAATCGTGAATAATCATCCACTATTACTGACAGAACCTTTTTCCACCAATGCTTTGCGTTCTAGTAGGTCCAAACAAATCCATATGCGAAGCTGCAATACATGATTAGTAGAAACTTTATTTATTGATTTGTAAGAATTTCTAACCTGTTTACCCAGTACGCATGGTGTACATAGATCAGACTTTGAGTAATTGAGAATAGACAATCCTCGAACAAGTTTCTTGGTAGAGATCTTGTTGATTTGCTTCATATTGATATGGCCTAGCTTTTTGTGCCATATATTTGCTTCATCTTTCTTGTACTGATATTAAGCACTGTGATCTTTCTTGATTCACATCCAGAAGATAGATATTTCCATGTCTTCGTCCAGTAAAAGATTGAGTAAAGTCTTTCTGATTCCAGAGCACGTTTCTTCCCGGAAGTTGATCTTGAAACCAAGTATCACACAACCGACTTATGCTAAGTAAGTTGTAATTTAATCCTTCAACTAAGGAAACATTATTGATTGACAAGCTTCCAATCTTTACTGTTCCTCGACCAGTAATTCTTCCTTTGTTGCTGCCACCAAAGGAAACTTTTCCTCCGTCTATCTGGACAAGTTTTATGAAGCAGCTTGAATCTCCTGTCATATGTCTTGAGCAGCCACTATCAATATACCATTTAATCTTCTTTTTGATAGTAAACGCAATTAACACGAATTCAAGCTCTTTTTGGTACCCATACCATCTTGGGTCCGAAATGTTAGAACAATAGACAGTCTTAGCCCAGCTCTTTTAACAGTCTCCAAACCAAAGGACATTCTTTCTCAAAATGTTCTAAGTTTTTACACTTGGAACATCTCAAAGCATTTCTGCCAACAGGTTTTACAAAAACTTTCTGGAAATGATTCTTATAAGCAATTCTAGCTTATCTCTGTTTAATTCTTTCTTTTACCTTCGGAAAATCAATTAGTGGAATAGTTTCAGAAGTCATACCAAGACCTAACTTATCAAAGTATGGTCTTTGTATTGAAAGAATCTTATCCAGCTTTTCAGAACCATTTGAAAATCTTTTTGATATGTTAGTGATATCATTTTTCAAAAGATTATTTTCATTTGAAATAATGTCTCAGTTTTCTTTCACAACAACAAAATCTTTTTCCAGCTTTTCAAACTTTTCTTTCATAAGTTTATCCTGTTGCTTCAATGTAGAATTTTCCCTTTTCAATTCGGAGATCCTCTTAAGAGAGGTTTTCAGACTAAGACAAAGTTCATCAATATATTTAGAAACCTTAACAGGAATTTTCAGGTTACCAACCTCGAGTTCGCTGTCTGAGTCTGCGTTTGAATCAAGGTCTGAGTCTGAGTCTGATTTTGCCATTAAACAGATATTGGCATAATCATCGTCACTTTCTTCACATTCGTATCACTCCAAGTCTCGCTTTGAGTGCTTTCTGTTTTTCTCGAGTCTTTCCTTTTCTCTTCTTTAACAGGGACAGTTGGGTCTCGATGTGTCCCTTTTCTTGCATTCAAAGCAAGTCACTTCTTTGTTAGAATCATCTTCCTCCGTTGACTGTTTTGAAACCTTTGAGAGCTTTGTTTCTTCCAATTGAATTTCCTTCCTTTTTCGTTCAACTTTCGAATCTCTTTATCATGAGTGCGTTCTTCATCATCTAGATCTTCTTCAGAGTCTGTAGCATCAGAATAGTCATTAGACTTTAAGGCAATAGATTTCTTACCTTTTGAGTCTTCCTCTTCGTTGGTCTATTCCACTTCATAGGATTGAAGAGTCCCAACCAGTTCGTCTACAGAGAGTGGAGCAATCCTCTGTGTCTCTCTTATTGAGGTTTTTATGTAATTCCGGTCTTTTGAGAGTCCTCAAGGAGTTTGTTGACCTTCATATGTCCCGAGATTGGATGTCCCCGATATTCAAGACCATTCACAATTTCAGTAAAGCGACTAAACATGTCAGTTATTCATTCTCCTGATCTCATCTTAAAGACTTCATATTGTCCCAAAAGAATGTTGATCCTTGTTTTTTTCACACGATCAGTTCCTTCATAGGTAATGTGAAGCCTATCCCAGACTTCTTTTATTGTATCACAAGAAGATATTATGTTATACTCAGTAGGGGATAAAGCACAATATAAAGAGTAAATAGCTTTGGCGTAAAGAGTCTGTCTCTTGGTGATTTCTTCTTGAGTCAGAAGAGTAGGATCAGCAGTTTCTTTTCCTCTCTCTGATTCTGATGCAGCGGCGGGAATGATTCCTTTATCAACCACTTCCCATTTCAAAGGATCTTTCGATCTTATGAATGCCTTCATCTTATTTTTCCATATGCTGTAGTCTTTTCCATCAAAGTATGGAGGTCTGGTATTGCTTTGACCTTCAACCAACCTTGTAGGCAACATACTAGCCATAGATCTTTTACTTAGAAGTAAAGACACTTCTTATAAGCAAGTACACAAGCTCTGATACCAATTGTTAGGACTAGAATTAGCACCTAGAGGGGGGGTGAATAGGTGATTAAAGCAATTTCAACAATTTAATCCGAATGAGATATTAATGATTTAAAAACAACAATCGCAGCAAATGAAAGTAATGAAAGATAAAAGGATTAGGGATAGAGAATCAAGACTCCAGATTTATAGTGGTTCGGCTTAGATCAAGCCTACGTCCACTCTCCCGCACAGACAGCCCTTCTGGCTGGATTTCACTAAGAATCAAAAAGAGTGATTACAGTCTCACGCTCGAGTCCACAGTGTAGAAAACTCTACTACACTTCCTCAAGGTCTCACTACAATATGATCTCTCTTTTGATTACATATATCGCTCGAAGAATGATATCGCAAAATAGAAAAGGAGATTCAGACTTTGGAATTCTTCTATCCGACACCCTTCAACAACTAGAGCATCTCTCTTATATACTTCTTCATGCCTTCAATACCGTTGGCACCTTCCAAAGAAGTTCTTCCAATCAACCCGTTGGACAGAATCAATTAGAGAGATCTCGAGCTCTTTAAGGTAAGTGTTGATAGCCCATCAATCCTGCTCGCCCATACAATCAGGATCTTGGTTTCCATAAGTAGATACTTCCAAATATAAGTTGCGAAATCTTTAGAGAATCTATACATATTCGAATACGAAAGTAAGATCTTCTAGTGCTGAATCTAGTAGAAAGATATTCTCTAGCCGTTAGAATAAAGATCATATAAGATCAGAATAAGTCCGTCTGGAGACTGTCCATGAGAGTAGACTTTGAAGCATGAGTCTTGCTAGCTTCAGACTTTGATCTTCGAGACTTTGTCAATAGAGTACGTAAGTCTTCGACTAGATCGATGAAAATGTTTTGTCAACTTCAAAATACTTTAAGAGAATTTATCCAACAGGAGTTAGAAGAGAATACTAAGTTTTTCTTCTTTCTCCATTTATTATTTTTATTATTGTGTTTTATTTTTACACACACACACACACACACACACACACACACACACACACATATATATATATATATATTTGACCTCTCATTTTTTTGAATTTTTAAAATTGACATCAATGTCGGAAACTTGTATATCAGAATTCCAACTCGAGTGTCAGAGAGTGTCGGGAAAGTTAATCAGGTGTCGAATTTTCCGACACGTGTTGACCGAGTGTCGGAGAGTGTCGGAGAGTATCGGACACGTGTCGAAGTGTCCGATACGACACGAAGGCTCTTAGAGAGTGTCGGTGTTTCATAGGCTATCATTCGTCTGCTGATGTTTCAATCTATGTAGAGCCCGACTTGCGGAAACATGAATTATGTGGCTAGGGCCATCACGTTACATCCTGTCTTCTCTTTCTCTAGAATTAATTGTTATCTCGATACAAAGAAGATGAAGTAGTAAAACCAGTCTTGTCTCCAAGAGTTTGGTTCGACTATTTCTTTGTGACCCAGAGATTTTCGCAACTCCATGATGGAGATCAAATTCGAACTCGCCCTTTCCTGCGTGATTCTCATGTTGTTGTCTGATCTCCCAAGAGATTGGCTCGCGAGATTGCCGAGTCCATGGATAAGACCCTCAGCCAATAGCGGCGGCAGCAACCGTCGACAATGCCTCCTCCTCTTTCCAAGCAAGAAAGATTGGCATGCCAGTGAAGAACTGAGTGGTGGTGGAGGTGTGCGTGGCGGTGGGGATGGGGTGGTTGTTCTAGTAGTAGTGGTAGTGGTTGCGCAGGTGGTGATGGTAACGGCGACCGGCGAGAGAAAAAAAGGAGGAAGGTGGGAGAAAAAGGGGAAAATAAAAAGAAAAAAATATAATAAAATAAGATATTTTTAAAAAAATTATCCATGTCAACGTCGACCGAATGGCTAGTGCCGGTCGGTATCCATGTGAATGCCGACCGATCAAATTTGATCGGATGGACTGAATTGGCATAATTGTAAAAGATTTAGAATTCAATAGTCCAAAAAAAAAAAAAGATTGAATTAGTACAATTATAATAGATTCAGATTTTTTTTTAGTAATTTTCCCTATGAAATTTGATACAAAAGAATTTGGAATTTATTTGGATGCTCGGGTTATTCTTTTTAGTTTCTTGAATTTATTATCACAATTTTCTGCTTGCTATTATACTAGGAAACATACCTGCGTTGTGTCGCGGGACCATTAACAATCAAAGTGACTATATAGATAAATGACATTTCGTCTTTTCATCAAAACTTTGATTTTTCTAGTACTTATGATACTTTTTTTTTAATAGCAAGAATATTGGCTAAATTATTGTGTTTTCCAGCTTACAAAATAAGAAAAAAAACATATGCATTGTCATTATAAGTTCTCATTAAATCGTCATTAATGATCGATTACAGAGAAATCAGTAATATAACATTCGATGATAACATTGAAGTGGCGACCTTTTTCTCTAAGGTACAATAAATTAATTATTTCGAATTTGATCTTTAGTAAACTGTAAGTAATTTTCTTGGTGATGTAAATACACTGTCAAAGTATTGTGTGATAGCTCTCAAAGATGCAAATTGATCATATACCGATAGCTCAGTCTAACGACCATCAATATTTACTCTTTTTCATCGACCTTGTATTCGCATCTCATAACTCGTGCAATTCTCATGGCGGACATTACATTCGCCCTTGTCCTATGCCGCTACCTCTATGTCAATCTCTCAAGGCCTTGGGTGATGATAGTGCTATTTAGTTAGCCAACAATTATCTCGAATGAGCAGAGGAGGAGTAGGATCGCCACCAGGCGGTGGTAGGGTTTCCTGCTACTTCCGGTTAGTGCAACGACATCGTTAACCCTATCGTTGACTAGTTTTCAGGGGGGATTGGGGTGGGGACAATTTCATTTCAGGAGTGGGTTTCGACTCTCACGCCCTGCAAAGAGGCATGGCAAAAGTCTGAGAGTGAGTGTTAGAGTATGATTAGAGTAGGACTGACCAAAAAAAAAAAAAAACCAGACCATGCCCGAAAGTAATAGCGTTCCCCAGTCATCAGATCTCATCTATACATATGGTGAAAAAATCGCATGTCACGATTGCGTGAACCGATAAATAATGAAAAGAAATTATCTATCGATAAAAGTGGCATGATATGAAAAAATTGCATAAATATTTATGGAAAGACAAAATAAAATATTTCCAGATTTGAAATTGCTTTTGGAAAGATGTTGTAGCATTTAAAACACCTAGAGTGTAATGTTGAGAAAGGCGAGGGATACAATTGAAAAACAAATTTACGTATTTGGTATTTGAAAAAAATAATTGCGGTATCATAAAAAAAGGAAAAGTTCACGTGTCATCACTTTGACCAATTATCAAGTGCCAAGTGTTATCGACTTCCTCAGTTTTTCTTCCCAAAAAGAACATATTAAAACTTATCTTATGGAAATTGTTTAGCTAGATAGACACTGAAATTCAATCTTTCCAATCTATATGAATCCTTATTCTAGTGAAACTAGAGATCACCAACTTCTCCACTTGGCGTTCGGAAAAATCTCATAATAGATTCTCCTTCAAAGCCTTCGCCTTTAAATACGAATAATTCACCATCAATTATTGCACTCTTCTTCTCCAATATCGTAGTTCTCGTCTAACTTTGTCTTCGCAGCTCGTAATCTTTTGCAGTTCTCATGGCGGTCGTCATCAAGTTCGCGCTCCTCTCCTTCGCAGTCCTCCTGATGCTGCTGCCGTGCCAACCCTTGGAGGTCCCGAACTACCAAGGCGCGGAAGATTGGCCCGAATTAACCATGGCCGCCCGACGACACCAGAGAATCACAGAAGAAGATAGGACCGGCTTCAACATGAGGAGGTTAGGCGAAGCTGTCACCGAACCCGAACCCATCCCTATCACCAAACCAGAGCCGGAACTGGAACCCATCACCGAACCCAATCCCGGACCCGGACCTGTCTTGTGTGAAGGACTGCTTCCCTTGCCATCAGGCCTTAGCCACCGCTCGGTTGGTTCGTATGCTCTTCGCCTGAGGTGGAGGGATGTAGAATCCTATATTGAGTAGAATCCACAGGAAAGAACAAGTTAGGGTTGGTTATAGTGTCACAATTTTTTTTTCTTATAACTCCTGAATTAATTTGGACTCTTGGTTATTTGGTTCCCTTTATTTTCATGTAGTCTTGTTTTGTGTTTCTTGAATGCCATTACTTTTTTTTTCTTTGACCATGGGAGTTTCATAATTTCTAAAAAAGAACATTCATGTGGTATAGTGAGCTCTGTACATAAATTTGAATTACCACATTCATGTGGGGCCATATGAAGTTTATGATACTTGTGATATTTTTTTCCCTACATATATATATGTAAGAAAATATTGAAAGTTCTTGTTTAGGCCTATCGCAGAGGAAAATTGAAGATGATCAATTTATGTGATTGGAAAGCAAATAGGAATCTGAACAAGAAGTCATTCGGTTCTCGGATCGTATTATTTCGCCCTTTACCAGTTTCTTCTATTGTGGTGGTTGATTTCATGAGGCTCGTGAAGGCTGATTTTTGGTGGATGGTTCTACCATTCTTGATTTTTTTCTATAGGGGTAGGCTTTTGATAGAAAGTTTTGAAATGTTAAAAAAAAAAAAAAAAAACCAATTTGTGGATAAACACCGATACTTTTATGAAATTATTAACTTATATGGATTAGAATATAAGATCATCTCGGTTATCGACTTTAAGTCATTATTTTTTTCTTTAATTTAAATAATTTTCGTTATCATTTATCAACTTTTAGCCCATTGTTTTCGGAATGCAAATCAAGCAGCAGATTGGATGGCAAAGACTCATTGAAATGACTCTTTTCCAAATTGACTGTCTAGCATTATGTTTTGATTTCAAACAATCTTCTTTAAATCTTCTTAGCGATGAAAGTACAGCTTTATCCAACCCAAAAAATAAAATGGCATTCTTCATACATACAACGTCACTATCCACACGATTGACACTCATCTTCCTCTCAAAAGTTCATATCGAAACAAAGTTTCTTCGATAACTCACAGCGTCAGCGATTCCATGGTGGAGATTACATTCATGCTCAGCCTTGTCTGCTGATGTTTTAATCCATGAAGGGCCTGACCTGCGGAAACATGAATTATGGGGCTAGGGCCATTGCGTTGCATGTTGCATCATCCTGTCTTCTCTTCTCCTAGAATTACTTGCACTCTCAATACAATGAAGATGTAGTAAAACCCTACTTGTCTCCAAGAGTTTGCTTTGACTATTTCTTCGTGACTCTGAGATTTTCGCGACTCAGTGGCGGAGATCAAGTTCACGCTTACTCTTTCATCTGCAGTTCATCTGCTGCCGTGCCAATCTGTTGGAAATTATGATCCATTTCTTAAAACTATCTAGAAACTACTAACTTAATCACGAAGGCAAGAACCTTTGTAGCAGCATCCACGTTGAAGATTGTCTAGAATTGTTGAGAATGGAACGGACTGTTGTGTGATTTCATGAATTTTTGGGTGATTTGCACAACCTCCTATTATTTTAGTATTTGTCCCCCTACCTATCGATCAACCAATATCCTTAAATGGAATCAGTACTCCCCCGACTCCTTAGTAAGCCGGTCACAATGTTTCATTGTGATATATTATCATTCCCACTTGGGACTCACAATGTTTCATTGAAAAAGAAAATCCTAGAACAAGCTAGAGAAACCTACATGGGCAGCAAGAGTACGCGGGTAGCCGAAAAATAGTTGTCTTACAGTTGTACTATGGCAGTGAAAAAAGTCAAAATTATCATGCTGTACTATGCCAATGAAAAAAGTCAAAATTAGCATGCTTGTAGCCAGTGCAGTTGCTCTATAAATAGAGCCTAGAATCATTCATGTAGAGGGTGAGAGGAGCATGAGAATATACTCCATATGATGAAACTCCTCCACCAGCACTTCCTTGTAAAATTATTTTCATAAACTAATGAAACTATTTTCCCCCATATCTATGTTCTTTATCTTTCAATTATCCTATCTTATCTCTTTTCCATCCACTACAAACCATGTAATACACTTGCACACATTACTAATAAAAAACTATCATCAATACCAAAACCATGCTTCCGCATGCTCACATCCAAAATTTTTTAACATGAGGGATTTGATTCAAATCCCTCGAGTCCGATTGAACATCACGAGAGCTTGGCTCTCAGTTACGCAAATTATGTGGGCAAAAAGCGTTGGACAAAAAGCGTTGGACAAAAAGCCAGCATAAGAGAGGTTCTGGCGCCGTTCATGGCTCGACATGGTGGTGATAATTCTTACAGTGTCACAACGATGTCGTCCCCGGCCATTGCATCTCAGTCTGCCGCTCGGTTCTATCGTTTGTTCCTCTCTTTTCCTTGGTTTAGCAAGTTCTTTTCAAAGTTATTGGATGCTCAGTTATTCTTTTGCTAAATAGACTGATTGAATTGAATTTTCCTCGATACCGTTCAGCATTCGTGCGAAACCCACTTTCAAAAATTATCGAATGCTCTAATTTCATTACTCCCAATCCTGATGATTTGTGATGATTTGTGATGGGTAAAGTTAATGGGGGACGAGTTCGAGTTCGGTTTCGGGATGGGGCCGACCATTACTCACGAATCCGTCCAGCTGCCATCCCTATTTGCAAAGTGAAGGAAAAGTGTTGGTAAAATCAGTTACTCATTCACCATACTCCTTTTCCTCAAGGATTGCACTTCACAAGAAGCACAGAAGCCAAAAAGTTAAGCATAACACAGACTTACCAAAAACTGAGACAGAACAGCAAGAAATAGATGTTCCGCTATGATATATATGAACAAGCAAGGGAAGCATACAATAATGCAGGATGAAAAGAAAGGATCAACATATTGATAGAGAAGTTGAAGTTCCTACATGACTTCATGCGAATAAGTAAAAACACTGCAGATCATCACACGCCAGATGCCGTGCAAAGTCATTCAGATTCTGCCAGCTTAGCTCGAGAACCACTTCCAGCTTGCCTGATCAGATTCGGAAGACATCCGTCTGGAATCACGACTAGTCACGTTTGCACACGAAATGGATGTCCTGCAGATTCTTCAAATTGGATGTTGCATTCACGAAATCACGACTAGTCAGGTTTGCACACCCAAACAGGTCCAAGTGCATAAGGTCGAGACAACCGTCGCAAATGGAGGTAAGACCTTTCGCCGTTAACTTGGAAAAGCGAATCTCAAGGTGCTCCAGTTGAGGCATGTACTTCCCTATAGCGGCAGCTTCTGAATCGCCTTCTTGCGGGAAAGCATTCAAATACTCAGTGGGGACTACACCCTCATGTTGGGAAGGATCTAACCAGTTCATCAGGTTCCTCTTCAAAACTTTAAGATTAGGACGGTTCCTCCCAATCAGAACCAAAGATTTATGAGACACCTCACGGCAATAGCTAATATCGAGCTCCCTGAGGCTGGCGCAATGGGACGCTATCCTGGCCATCGAGGCATCGGTGACACTTTGGCAGCTCTTGATTGAGAGTACCTGAAGATTCGGGCACCTGCAATTCGCCGGTGGCAGATAATCAACATCATCAACAAGACTCAACTAAATCAAAGTATCTTCTCAAAGCTGATTGCTGCAATGCTTTAGCATACGGCAAACAAAACATGCAACAGAAAGAACCAATCCGCTGGACAGGATGATCGCAATGCGAAGTTCCAAACTTCTTCGGTCTGACGTTTAATTTCGCCGCAGCAGATAGAATACAATTTTCGATCCAATCCCAATTCGATTGACACCATATTCAATGATGCGACGGCCGGCCATAACGAGATTCCATACCATCCAAAGAAAGATGTCCACGTCAGAACAACGAAAAAACAACGGCAAATTCGACTATGTTCCTGCCACAATTCCATGTACGCTTCTACAGCGACTCAGATAAAAGCAAGCTTCGAGCTCGCATCTAAGGCACAGCATGTCCCATTTCACCTCCGTTTCAAGTAATAAAAATCATAACTTTATCGAAAGATGCAATCGAATCGGCGAACCTCTCAGCGACCAAGTCGAGGGCGCGATCGGAGCAATGGCGGGCGCGGATCGCGGCGAGGCCGCCGTCGCTCCAGCCGACGGCCGATCGGAGCATGGCGTCGACCCTCCGCTCGAACTCCGGCAACCACCAGCGGATCGACTCGCGGGACGACTCGAAGCGGGCCTCGAGGTCGAAGGTGGAGTGGAGCGAGGGGTCCGCGGAGGCGCGGTGCCACGACTTGCAGACGAGCATGGGCCCCGTCCAGAGCTGCTCCGCCGTGAGGCGGGAGAGGACGTTGGCGAGGCACTCGTGAGTCAGCTCGGCCCAGTCCGGGCTCGGCCCCGACTCGCCGGAGGAATCGGCCGGCGGCGGCGGCGGTTGGTCGGGGGCGTCCATTGGGAGGATCGAGGAGCGATGGCGGAGTGCGAAGAGGGGAAATGGATGATAAAACCGGCGGAGGCCGGTGGCGGTGGAGAATTAATTGCAGAATGGACCCTAGACTTTAGATATTTCGCAATTTGACCCGTGGACTTTACTGATATTCCTGAGGAACGATGAAACCCGGGGAATGAAAATTAAAGTGGTAAATAAGGGAAATGTGATATTATATAAAGAAGGTCGACCAAAAAATTTAAATATTTCTCATTACTTTTCATCCAAATATTTATGTCGCCCCTAAAATATGAGTATTTTGCCTTACATGTTTTTCCTGCCTGTTTTTTTAATCTGTTGCCAATTTTCATCCTGGTAACCCCTTACCTCATGCTATTGTATAACAAATTACCTTCCCATTAGTGCGATTAGAATCCAATGCACACTACACAATCACATCTCTAATTGAGATAAAGTAAAATCGAGAAAATATATTGCTTTCAAACGAAGTAAATTTTTTTATGGCTATATTTTCTTTCATCGAAATTTAAATGTAGATGCAAAGTCATTTCTCCATAATTGTTTGACTCAATGTGCATTTGTTTAAAGCAATTACCATATGGTAACTCTTGAGTTATATGGTGGGGAGCTTTATGGAGTCAATTATAATTCTTTCTACAATGAAAAAATATGCTAGACATGCCAAATTACGTGAAATTTTTGAATTAGATCGTTAAGTGACTTTAGCGTATTTTTTGCAAAGTAGCTTCGAAGTTAGGGAAAAGAACAAAAGAAAACACATAGGGCGTGGCCACTATTGGTCATCTCCATCGTGGAACAAACCTAGCGAAGCCAATCCATGGCTAAAAAGGATCAAACCTTCGAAAACGCAGCCAAGGGAGCCGAATAGCGTGATCGAGAATTTACTGACGACAGCTTTCGCTCCAATAATCTCTCAATTCCACACAATCAAATTCTAGCATTCCATATCGAAACCTCTACTGCCAATCTACCACAAACAGACCTCATTGAACCTACAAGATCAAGAACTCAATCATTACCACTAGAATCACTGTTCTCACCATCAGTCCATTAGCCTTCACATAACTCACGCCTGCACGTCCATGTTTTGCCAAATCGTCTAAACCTAGGTCGTCAAATCCATCCAAAATCGAAACCTTCTCTCTTACCAGCCAAACAAGCCCACAAAATCAATTTCCCAACCATCGCTCTCTTACCGGCGGCCCTCTCGCCAACCACGTCAACCCGGGCATCCATGAACAGCCTTGCAGACCAAGACCCGCACGAACCCATAGTCGGTCACTCGAACCCATAGTCGGTCACTCAAACCCACTATCGTCAATGACCCTTAGTGACCCTTTTGGCTTAGCATTTGGAAGGGGCTTTTGGCCTTTGAGGGGGTTTGGCTAAATGCAAACATGTTTAGTTCAATTTTTTTGGAGAACTTTGGCAAGATGTAATTGCATCTCCAAATGGCTCTAAGGGCCTTTAGCTCAAAGTAGCTCCGAAGGTCTTTTGGGAAGTCGCATCTTTGGAATACAAGCCTCATTCATGGGTACTGTTAGTCTTTTTTGGAGAAACGAACGGAGGCTGATGATTGCCGCCTGAGGGGTTGCCCCTTGCGACTATTGCCTAGGCTTCGTGACCACTCGGAAACTGTTGCCCGAGATCTTGTGATCTCATGCGAGGTAGCCTGAAGTCGCGTGATCTCAAGCATCTAGGTCGCACGACCTAACCGTCACCTGAGATCCAACAACCTTAGGTGGTAGTCGCTTGGGTCGCGGGACCCCAGGTGTCACATGAGGTCCGACAACCTCAAGTGAGGCTGTTCAGCAACCAAATATGGCCACCGGTGGCTAGATAAAAAAAATATGTATATTTTAAATTTTTTTTAAAAAAGTTTAGCAAAAGTCCTAATGCAGTTTTTACCAAAAGGCATTTAAACCAAAATTGTTTCGCAATGCACTTTAAAATTATAACTTACCAAATGCTATTTGCATTTCAAAAAACTTCTTTAACCTAAAGGTGTTTGCATTTTCCCTAGGACATTTGTCCAAAGCCAAACCAAACGGGGCCAAAAAGGTCCAGAACCTTGCGACACTTGACAAACAGGTTTAGAGTCTACCTTTCCATCCAAGGCCTACTCCGTTCCTATGTGAATATTTATCTTCCCCACCTAGGAGGGAAAACTCCTGAATTTTATCTCCTAGAGTTCAGATGAAATAGTTTAAAGAGTTACTTAGGTCCATGCAAAACACTAAGAAAAAGAAATTAAAAAAAAAAAAAACTTGTGAGGTGTCCACTCCGAATATAGAGAATAGCAAAATAACTTGCTCGACTTCCTTAGATTTCAAATTTATCTGAGCAGATTCTAATTATCTTGCAAATAAGGAGCATATAAATACAACACTTGCTTCGCACGCATTGCATTAGAATATAGGGGCGAGCACGGTTCCTAGGAGGTCTCATTCGGATCTGTGTTATGGTTCTCAGTTCCTCTTTTTTCGAAACCAGAGCCAAAATCGGAATTGGAACTAGAACTGGACCAAGATTCCTAAACCTAAAATTGTTTATGTCTTTTGCTTTTGTTTTTGCCTTCTACTAGAGCATTTTGGTTCTCATGGGATTACCAAATTCGTTGAACATAACATTAATGGGCTCCATCTATTTTGTAACATCCCGATTTTCAACCTATGAGAGATGGCTATAAGTCTGGTGTGCCAATGGTAAGGATCGGTCATGGATTGATCAAGAGATTGGTCATGAACTAATCTAATGACTATGCAAGTGGACCCAAGTCATTTGGTCCATGGATGACCGTTCAACCATAAGGGTTGATCAAAAAATAGTTACGTTTCACCATGGATAGATGGACAATCATGGATTGATCCCAAATGGCCACATGACAATCGGGATGACTATGATTCCACTCGGTCATGTACCAATTGTGGACGACTATGATTTAACTTGATATGACCATATATCAATTATGGATTGACCAATCTCAAATGGCCATATGACA
Source organism: Eucalyptus cloeziana (assembly GCA_014182715.1). NCBI lineage: Eukaryota > Viridiplantae > Streptophyta > Magnoliopsida > Myrtales > Myrtaceae > Eucalyptus > Eucalyptus cloeziana. The sequence continues at coordinate 32,851,755 of CM024636.1, forward strand.
ATTGGGAGTTGCCTTGGGCCTTAGGGTCAATCCAAGAGCTAGTCCGCTCAACCAGAAATTTATGATCAAGAAATTTCTATTCTTTGCATCATCTCTTGAGACATGTCATTGTTAGAAAAGATATCATAGGTATCATAATTTTCATATGGCGCATACTTAAGTGTTGTAACTTTTTCTCTATCACTTAAGTACCAAAAGTTATGTATGCCACTCACTTAAATACTATAACTTTTTTTTTCCAATCATTGAAGTGTCATATAACTTTTCAATTAATCACTTGAATGTCATAACTTTTTAAAAACATTCACCACAATGCTATACCATGTTGGATTTCTGCCACCTAAGCGAACTTTTTAAAAATTCTTGGCACTTAAATAATCGACTAAAAGTTATGATATTCAAGTGAACTTTTTTTTTTTCCTAAAGTTATGGCACTTAGGGCCCTAGTTAGTGACTCGCCAAACAGTGACTATTTTTGCTTTTTTGGTTCCCCGTAACAAAAAAGAACAAAACTCCATTTGGTAAGCGTTTTGTTCCCAAGAATAGGTATGGGATAAAACTAATAAGTAGAAAAAGGTTGCTCCTTTGTTCTTGGGAATAACTCAAAACTTAAGCCGAACCATCTTCTTCTTCTTTTCTCTCTTGTCTTTTCTTCTTTTTCTTTTCTTTCTTCTTATCTTCCTCTTCTTCTTACTATAGGCGGTCGCCAATCATGGTGATGGCCAGCAACCAACCAAACGAGGTCCGACAACCTCGCCAAAGTCTTGCCATGGCTAAGTGAGGCTCCCCAAGGCTAGCAATCAGCTAAAGGAAGAATAATAAAAGAAAGGAAAAATAAAAATAAAAAAAAAAAAAATCATAAAATTATTTAAATTTTTAAAAAATGCTATGTCACAAAAAAATTATAGGGTTGTACCAAAAGCATTTATGTTCTTTTTCTATTCTAGGAATAGAAATTTTATGTAGTTTCCAAACACCCTTGAATAATTAGAAACTCGTCCAAGGAACAGAATCGGAAAAAAAAAATAATTTCTAATTAGAAATTGTTTCCAAAAATAGAATGGTTATCAAACGCATCATGAGTGGTCAAAAAAAAGTTATGGTACTCAAGATGTTATACGTTTTCAAGATGCATTACCACAAATTCTTCACCATCCTCATATGCATCTTCCATGGTTGAGGTGTAAATTAGTAATTTCCAAAATTCTTCATCGATTTGCACTTCTTAGACTAGATATAGCTTTGTAGGTTCCCAAGTTCCAAAACCTCTCATCATGTAGAGCTTTGTCTACCTTCTATGGTAGTTTTCTTCTGGCTTTTTCACCTCAACCCTAATCCCCATCAATAACCCCCTCATTTGGTCCATCTACCCTTAATCCCTCCATCAATTTGCCTTTCTCAAGTGAATTTGTGCTTCATGGTCTTCTTTCTCTTCAGTGTGGTACCTCCAGCAAACTAGCCGGCATCAATTCCCGCCGTCTAATTGCTTGCATGTCTTGGCTTCTTCACAATCGGCTTTGACGGTGCATCAATTCAGTGGTTTTCGACCTATGACTTTCCAGGTTTTTCATTTCTCCTTGTCAGTCTTCCTTCCTGCACCTCGTTTATTCTGTTGGACGATGAGTTGCTCGTGGTATGGTCTTGCCTTCCTCCTGCTCCAATTAGATTAGGGTGTTATTGAGTTCGGTTGGTTTAAATGGCTTCGAATGATCAAGAAGGGTCCTCGCGATTAGCTGCCCTGTGTCAAAGATTGGGTCGCCTTTGCTCTGAACAAGAACTAGAGATCTGGGATGAAGAACCCCCACTTGAAAGGTTGCAGGAATGCGGGTTAATTTTAGTTGGCAATATCTTCTCTAACCCATCTGTCAATCTTCAAGCTTTCCAAAGTACCATGAAGCGGGCATGGCGGACAAACCAAGTAGAGATTTCCCAGCGAGATGCTGGCCTATTTATAGCAAAGTTCAAGTTAGAGGCCGAGAAACAGAGAATAATTGACGGTGGCCCTTGGCTGTTCTCAGGCCATTTGGTTAATTTTACGCCTTGGATACCCAACACGCCTTTACACTATTATGATTTTACTCACTGCGCTTTCTGGATGCAAGTTTTTGGCTTACCTTTGGAATGGAGCATTGAACAACTTATTAGAAAGGCGGTTAATGAGGTTGGTAACGTTATTGAAGTTAAATCAGATACAAAAGAGGGCTCAACCTTAAGAGCTGGAAGAGTCAAGGTCAACATCAACTTGCAAGAACCCTTAAAGACTGGAAAACTAATTTGCATAGATGGGAAAACTCTGTGGCTAGATTTTAAATATGAATGATTATTGCATTTCTACTATTCTTATGAAAAATTGGGGCATTATGCTATGTATTGCAAAGACTACCCTTATGAAGAAGCACAGCTAGACGGCAAAGACAAAATGGCCTATGGCCAATGGTTACGGGCCGAGGTTAGAGAGCATAGTCCTTATTGGCAAACGTTTTATAACCCTCAGGATAAAACAGAGCAGATTGATGAGACTGTGCCTGAAACCCCCCGCCCCTGCAGCCGACTATCCCTCTATTGCCCCCAATAGCAACTATTGAAACAACTCCCAAATCGACACCTGCAACTCGTAATAGGTCCTTAGTTGAAGTGACTTGCTAGCACTCCCATCCGATTGATTTAGTACAGGGGGCTCCGTTAACTACTAATTTGGTTCCTGCATCAACAAAATTAAAAGCAATTTAGACTCAACTCATGGATATGTAGCAACAAAAACAACGAAAGACTACCAAAACTATCACTATAGTGGGCACAGCTAAAAAATAGAAAAAGGTTTTCTCCCTATGAGATGCGGAACTTAGCCTCCTCAGACTTCGATGATACTCAACTCATGGACACTCTAGTATATGTAGCAGAAGATGCAGTACAATGGGCATTGGTGGCTTGCCCTAAACAGCCACCCACATACAAATGAAGTTAATTCTGAAACTGTCAAGGTTTGGACAATCCCCTAACAGTTCAAGCTCTCAAGGCTTTAACGGCCAAGGAAAAGCCCGACTTGGTTTTCCTAATGGAAACTAAGAATAATGAACCGGTGATCCAACGTTTGCAACACCGTCTACACTTCCAAAGTGCTTTTGTTCGAAACCCAATTGGTTTGAAAGGGGGTCTGGCGGCTCTTTGGAATGACCGCTTAACATTAAACATAGTTCACTCTTCGGAGGACTATTTCGACATGATCTACCGAGACTTGATTGACGATAAAACGATGCGCATTACTTGTCTCCATGCCCCTCATCCTACCATAATCGACAAGTTGTTATGGGAAGAGCTAAGAACGATTAGCAGCTCCAACACTTTGCCTTGATATGTGCTAGAGATTTCAATGACATTATCTACCCATGGGAAAATGTTGGCAAGCGACCATCAACTTCATATCATCTATTTTCCTTTAGAGCCGTCATTAATGACTGTGCCCTAATGGAATTAGAAAGCAAAGGTTGTGCTTTCACTTGGATGAATAATAGAGCGGGGGATGAATTAGTCAAAGAACGTTTAGATCGGGTAATGTGTATGCTAGAATGGCGACTGTTATATCCTAAGGCTGAAGTATTCGCTTTGTTGGCTATGGGTTCTGACCATAGTTCCCTACTTTTATCCACAATAGCACCTACTAGAAAATGCAGAAGGCCTTTCGTCTTTGAGGCTTTTTGGAACCAGGATCAAGAATGCCAAGCGATCATCTATAATGCATGGAACTCAGTTTAGGTAAGTCATCCTACTTTACTGCACAAACTATATGCTGTTTCTATGGCTTTAGAAGCCGAAGTCGCTCAAAATTTCACAATGGACACTTGTGGGTAAATACCTTACACCAACAGCTTTAGTTGATCACCAATAGACCACATATTAACAACAATGATAAAGAGGCAGCCTCTATTATCCGTGATGAAATAAGAAGAATATGGCAGCAAGAAGAACAATTTTGGGCTATGCGGTCCAAAATCAATTAGTTGCAATGGGGCGACAAGAATACTAAATTTTTTCACGCAACTACCATCCAAAGACACCAAAGAAACATGATTACTATGTTACAGGATGTTAATCAGGAATGGATGCGAGATCCTCAAGCCCTAAGGGAGATGATGACTAATTTATTCTCAAATTTATATACATCAAGGGGGTATCGAGACTACGGGCCTATTTTGAATCAATGTCCTCCAGTTGTCTCACCAAAAATGAATGACCAATTAACCGCTTTGGTCACTCTCGAAGAGGTGCGCTGGGCAACTTTCAAGTTGGGGGCTTCGAAAGCCCTAAGCCCGGATGGTTTGAACGGACTTTTTTATTAGACGCATTGGGATATTATTAAGGATGACCTTCTGATGTCAGTGCAAGATTTCTTTAATTCAAGAGTGCTGCCTCACAATCTAAATAGAACCATTATTGCTTTGATTCTCAAAACCAATCACCCTGAAAGACTAGATCAATATAGGCCCATCAGCCTATGCAACTATGCATATAAAATCATTTCAAAGGTTATCGCTAATCGTCTTAAACCATGGCTATCTGATCTTATCTCTAAGGAACGGGCTTCTTTTGTGAGTGGACAACAAATCCAAGACAATATTATGATCATTCAGGAAGTTCTTCATCAATTCAAGACAAGGCAGTGGAAGCGAAAGTACAAGGTACTAATTAAGACAGACATGCAAAAGGCGTATGATAGAGTTGAGTGGGATTTCCTCAAAGATTATTTACTTAGATTGGGTTTCCACCCAATGTGGGTTATTTGGGTGATGCAATGCATCACTACCCCATCCTTCAGTGTACACTTTAACGGTGAACAACTACCTTACTTTCAGCCGTCAAGGGGACTCCGTCAAGGTGATCCACTATCCCCTTACATTTTTATCTTACCAGCGAATGTTCTTTCAACCCTGATTAACCAAGCAGTCAAAGTAGGCCATCTCAAAGGGCTCACGCTATCCAGGTCATGTTCGACTCTCTCCATCTTTTTTTCGCTGATGACTCGGTATTTTCCTAGATGGTACAATTAATGAATGTCATAACCTTGCTAACATTTTGAACCAATATTGCATAGCCACGGGACAAGTCATCAATAGGAACAAATCTGGAATGTTTTTTAGTAAATATTGCCCTTTGAGACTGCAAGAAAATTTGGCAAGGGAATTTAGAATTCCGGTGTTGCAACTATATGGAAAATACTTGGGTGTACCTTCGGATTGGGGACGATCAAAACGAGAAATGTTTTCTTGGATATTAGGGAGAGTAAATGCAAAACTGGAAGGTTGGAAAGAACGATTACTATCTAAAGGGGGAAAAGAAATCCTACTTAAATTTGTTGTGCAAGCTATTCCTCAATATGCTATGTCTATCTTCAAGCTTCCTCTATCTCTTTGTAAAGTGCTTGAATAGAGAATTTCCAGTTTTTGGTGGAAGAATGACAAGAGCAGGATAGGAGTGCATTGGCAGAAATGGGATGTGCTAAAAACTAGCAAGAACAATGGGGGTCTTGGCTTGCGAGACCTAATAGCTTTTAATAGGGCAATGCTTGGCAAGCAAGCATGGTGATTAATTCATCAACCTCTCTCTTTGTGGAGTCATATTTTTAAGAGGCTTTATTTTCATTCACATGACTTCTAAACAGCGGATAAAGGGTCTCGCCCATCTTGAGGCTGGCAAAGCCTTCCTATTGGTAGAGAGGGCATCATACCTAATGTAAGATGGTCTGTTGGTGATGGCAAAAACATCAAGATACGTGAGGATAGGTGGCTACCTATAGGAACTATAGGTGGAATAGCCACTAGAGAGGAGCCAGCATTGGTGGCTGATCTTATTGACCCTTACCACCAATCTTGGAACCTTCCCCTTATCAAACAGTTTTTCGATGATCAAATCATCAATGAAATCCTTAGAATTTATATCAAACCACATTATGCTTTTGATCAATTAGTCTGGACAGCAACAAAGCATGGTCTTCACACAGTGAAAAGTAATTACAATTCTATCATCAACACAGCAAGCAAACTCAGAAATCATCAAGCCTCCACATCATTCCAGCCTCCCAGAATACTCTGGTGACAAATATAGACTATGCAAACAGCACCAAAAATCCACATGTTCTTATGGGCATGCTAAAACTCACTTGCAACAAAAGCAAATTTGTTTCGTCGACATATCACCCCTAATCCTATATGTAATCTCTACAATCAACATGCACAGGAAACCCTAGAACATCTATTTTTCTTTTGTTCATGGACTAGGGGAGTCTGGAGTCATCCTGATCTCAATGTACTGATCACACCTCATTCAGTTCATTGCCTCGACGCATGGATCACAGCAAGAGTAAAAGCACAAAAAACCTTACCTAGACTAAAGACTATAGCGCATGTATTATGGCAGATCTGGTATGGCCGCAATCACTTCATCTTCAAACATCAGCAACTAGATCCAAGCATTGCCGTTGCAGACGCCATTACACAGACCCGGATCTACAAAATCTTCGCTCCCAAGCGTCAACAAACAGAGCATTTTGCTCTCAACCCAACACACTTATGGAGACCCCCTGATCGCGGAACCCTGAAATGCAACATAGACGGGACTTACAAGCAAGGCGGTCAAACAGGATCTATGGCATGCATAAGTCGAAATCACAAGGGCATACTTATTGACGTTTTTACCAGAGGATTCCCAGCCGTCTCTACGCTTCAATCAGAGGTACAATCACTTAGCTTTACGCTCCATCATTTGCTGCACCAAGGCCTCAACAACGAACATCTGGTGATTGAATTGGACTGCCTGCTCTTGATCGAAATGGTGAACAACAGAAGAATGCCGCCGTAGGAAGAACGCATGCTATTTGCTGAGGTCAACGATTTGCTTTCCTCTTACCCTAACTTGCAGCTTCGACACTGTAGACGGGAGACAAATGGAGCGACTGACTGGGCTGCTAAGGCCCATGGCAGATCAGACCTGGCTCGTAACTGGAACATTTTCTTTCCTTTTCTTCTACTGGACCTTGTGTACGCGGATGCATTATCTTCTGGTTGTACTTTCTCAACGTTTTAAATATATCCTTTCTTTTTTACCAAAAAAAAAGACTAGATATAGCTTCTCATTTATTTCTCAATTAAAAGCGAATATATTAAAAGAAATCAATTTCCACTACAATTAGGACCGTAAATTTATGCTAAGCCGCAACGGTGTTATATCTAAAAACTATTTTTAATTTACTAGCCAGAAGGAATACTTGTCCATTAAAATCTTATTGAAAATGTTTTCAAGATAACAAATATTATAACTAAAAAATATCTATCTCCACGGCAAAACTCAGGACGCCACTGCATGAAATGTTTGGAGTCATACAATATCAGAGTTGAACTTTATAGTTCATAGTACTGTGAAAGAGATTATGCATTTCCTAAGTAAAGCCAACAATGTAATGCCGAAAACCCTTCAAATCTAGGACTCAACAATGTTCTCAATGTGTCTGAAAATGTTTTTTCGCTCTTATGTTTTTCGTTGATTTTAATATTAATAAAGGCTGAAGCAAACTTCAACAACGTTCAACATCATTTAGGTGGAAGTCTGAAAAACATGCATGAAGGTACCAGTCGGTGAGACACGATAAGAGGCAATGACAATTGTGGCATTATCAGATTATGGTTAATCAATGCAAAAAGAGAGTTTCCATTAAAGGTACGTAAGACATTACCATCTTTTGTACTTGACATGGATTTTTTGTTTATACAAGGAAATTCTTAAAAAGGTCTATGCGATTACATATTGTCATAATATGGCTTGAAAATTAAAGTTGATATCCAGTATAGAAAGGAGAATAAAAAATTTAATATGGTGCATAAAGAGCATGAGGGATTTGGGAATGTATCACATAATTGGTAGTGAAAATCCATCTCCATTTAAAGCTCTCAATCTTAAATACTCCTTGCAAGGAAATATATCGACTAAATTGCTAATGAGATTATCATAGTTAATTAAGGAACCAAATTGGGAATATGGAAAAATTAGTTCAACTTTCAAGTCTAGTACTATAAATACAGCCTGGCTGCTCCTATGGTGAAACACGACCAACACATAAAGATCAATACCTCATACATTCTCATTTGGATAGCGGCCCACAATGATGGAGATGATATCTGGGGACTAGCTCTAGCTTGCCTCTCCCTTCAGATCGCCCATCCCGATATTCTAGTTGTGTCGGATGTAAAATGATCATTAGGTGTTGCCTATCCATAGCCATGTAGCCTAATCATGTTCTCCGATGGAACCAGATAAAGGTACGAACTATTAGAGCTGACTTCTTATGTCGAAGATGTCCATAGGACTTGAACTACGCTGTTGACATTTAGTGTGCTTCATTTGGACGATTGTCCTCTCACAGAGCAAACCAACTTTGTTAGGAACAAATAATTGTTACATATGATCATATCCTTTTTCTGAAGAGCTGTTATGCCACTATGAACAACGTATGCCCACATATATGCAGCTTTTTTTATTATATTTTCTCATAGTCTGACAATAAATGTTATATTTCTAGGTCTCTACAATCAAAGATAAGGAGAATAACATCAGTTCTTCCTTTAGGATGCAGTAATGTATCTCCTATGGAGCTTCTTCTCCATGTGAAGCTGGCTCTAGTAATTTGAACGCAAATCATGTTCCACTAGAGGACTTGAATGGGCTACATGGACACGGATCGGTAACTCCCCCCGATTGATATATTTTTTTGCGGCAATTGAATGACGGGATCCACGATCAGAAGGGAGTGGCAAGCTAGAGGTCTTCGTCATTGATGGACTGCTATTTGAAGGAGAATGTATGAGATATGTTCCAAAAATGTAATATTGTTATATCTTTATGTGTTTATCGTGTTCTATCGTCATACTGATGAAGTTGTGTTATAGTATTAGACTTAAAAACTCAATAAATGTTTGCAAATCCTCACTTTGGTTCCTTGATTCCCTATGTTAAACTCATTGGAAATTTAGTCAGTATATGTCCTTGAAAAGGAGTATTCGAGATTGAGAGTTTTAAATTGAGACAATTTTTACTGCCAATTATGTGATGCACTTCTCATATCCCTCGTCCTCTTGCTGCCAAAAGAGTATTGCATTTTTTTAAAGTTTGGATTCTCATTTCTACACCAGATATGAACTTTCTCCATATTATGATAGTATGTAATTGTATAGGCTTTACCTTTTTCTACTCGACATGTTACATGATTATTTCAAATCCGTTCCTTCATAAGGAAAAATCGCATATGTTTCCAAGATAATCCTATCCTTGTGATACTACCAAGCGAAGGATATGATTAATTTGACCAATATATCCAATATTACAAGGGAAAGGTCTCCAAAAAGTCATAAACCCATTGTACTTCTGATAATTCAGTTCTAAATATTTTACTTATCTTAATTGAGTTTCAAACATTTTCACATTCTGCCAATTTAGTCAATCCAACCAATTTTAACCAAAAATGATTGACATGGACACTGGTCATTCTACGTAGCAGGGGCGATAATTTTTAATAATATCTTTGTATATTTATATTATATTATTTTATTTTTATTTTATTTTTACTTTTGTTTTCTTATTTTTATTGTTAAAGGCCGTTAAACGGCGCTGGCCACTTGGCGAGGGCCCGTGGCCCTCGTCGTTGAAAGCTGGGTTAGAGCTGTGACCCCGCCCTTGCCCCATGGCCAGTGAAGGCCGATTTTTGGTGGATGATTCTACCATTCTTGATTTTTTTCTATAGGGGTAGGTTTTTGATATAAAGTTTTTAAATGTAAAAAAAGAAAAGATTTGTGGATAAATACCGATACTTTTATGAAATTATTAACTTTTATGGATTAGAATATAAGATCATCGGTCATCGACTTTAAGTCATTATTTGTTTCTTTAATTTAAATAAGTTCTGAATTAGATAACGTCTCTTCAAGACGTCAAAATAAAAAATAAAATAAAAAGAGGACCAAAATGCTGTGGCAATAGGAGATATTTCCAGTAGCGTTGGATCTATAGTTTCTCTGTACTAGTCTGGGATTCTCATCAAACGTTTCTGGAACGAATAGCAAGTTCTTTTCAAAGTTATCGGATGCTCATTTAATTCTTTTGCTAAATAGACTGATTGAATTGAATTTTCCTCGATACCGTTCAGCATCCGTGCGAAACCCACTTTCAAAAATTATTGAATGCTCTAATTTTTTTTTTTGGGTCGGTGAATGCTCTAATTTCATTACTCCCAATCCTGATTTGTGATAAGTGCTGCCATCCCTTTTTGCAAAGTGAAGACAAAGTGTTGGCAAAACCAGTTACTCATTCACCATAATCCTGTTCTTTTTCCTCAAGGATTGCATTTCACAAGAAGCATAGAAGCCAAATAGTAAAGCATAACACAGACTTACCAAAAAATGAGACAGAACAGCAAGAAATAGATGTTCCGCTATGATATATATGAACAAGCAAGGGAAGCATACAATAATGCAGGACGAAAAGAAAGGATCAACATATCGATAGAGAAGTATATCACAAGTAATGTTTAAATAAATACACGAGATGAAGTTGCTACATGACTTCATGCGAATAAGTAAAAACACTGCAGATCATCACACGCCAGATGCCGTGCAAAGTCATTCAGATTCTGCCAGCTTAGCTCGAGAACCACTTCCAGCTTGCCTGATCAGATTCGGAAGACATCCGTCTGGAATCGCTCATCGTACAACTGCCAGTGGCCATACCGCTCCGTATGGAAAACCGACCGAGGGATGTAGAAATTAGGCTTAATTATGTCCTGCAGATTCTTCAAATTGGATGTCGAATTCACGATATCACGACTAGTCAGGTTTGCACACCCCGACAGGTCCAAGTGCATAAGGTCGAGACAACCGTCGCAAATGGAGGTAAGACCTTTCGCCGTTAACTTGGAAAAGCGAATCTCGAGGTGCTCCAGTTGAGGCATGTACTTCCCTATAGCGGCAGCTTCTGAATCGCCTTCTTGTGGGCAAGCATTCAAATACCCAGCGGGGACTACACCCTCATGTTGGGAAGGATCTAACCAGTTTATCAGGTTCCTCTTCAAAACTTTAAGATTAGGACAGTTCCTCCCAATCAGAACCAAAGATTTATGAGACACCTCATGGCAATAGCTAATATCGAGCTCCCTGAGGTTGGCGCAACGGGACGCTATCCTGGCCATCGAGTCATCGGTGACACTTTGGCAGCTCTTGATTGAGAGTACCTGAAGATTCGGGCACCTGCAATTCGCCGGTGGCAGATAATCATCATCATCAACAAGACTCAACTAAATCGAAAGTATCTTCTCAAAGCTGATTGCTGCAATGCTTTAGCATATGGCAAACAAAACATGCAACAGAAAGAACCAGCCAGCCGGACAGGATGATCGCAATGCGAAATTCCAAACTTCTTCGGTCTGACGTTTAATTTCGCCGCAGCAGATAGAATACAATTTTCGATCCAATCCCAATTCGATTGACACCATATTCAATGATGCGACGGCCGGCCATAACGAGATTCCATACCATTCAAAGAAAGATGTCCACGTCAGAACAACGAATAAACAATGGCAAATTTGACTCTGTTCCTGCTACAATTCCATGTACGCTTCTACAGCGACTCAATAAAAGCAAGCTTCGAGCTCGCATCCTTTCAAGGCACGGCATGTCCCAATTCACCTCCGTTTCAAGTAATTAAAATGATAAACTTTATCGAAAGATGCAATCGAATCGGCGAACCTCTCGGCGACCAAGTCGAGGGCGCGATCGGAGCAATGGCGGGCGCGGATCGCGGCGAGGCCGCCGTCGCTCCAGCCGACTGCCGATCGGAGCATGGCGTCGACCCTCCGCTCGAACTCCGGCGACCACCAGCTGATCGACTCGAGGGACGACTTGAAGCGGGCCTCGAGGTCGAAGGCGGTGTGGAGCGAGGGGTCCGCGGAGGCGCGGAGCCACGACTTGCAGACGAGCATGGGCCCCTTCCAGAGCTGCTCCGCCGTGAGGCGGGAGAGGACGTTGGTGAGGCACTCGTGAGTCAGCTCGGCCCAGTCCGGGCTCGGCCCCGACTCGCCGGAGGAATCGGCGGGCGGCGGCGGCGGCGGTTGGTCGGGGGCGTCCATTGGGGGGATCGAGGAGCGATGGTGGAGTGCGAAGAGGGGAAATGGATGATAAAACCGGTGGAGGCCGGTGGCGGCGGAGAATTAATTGCAGAATGGACCCTAGACTTTAGATATTTCGCAATTTGACCCGCGGACTTTACTGATATTACTGAGGAACAATGAAACATTCGGAATGAAAATTAAAGTGGTAAATAAGAAAAATATGATACTATATAGAGAAGGTTTGACCAAAAAATTTAAATACTTCTCATTACTTCTCATCCAAATTTTTATGTCGCCCCTAAAATATAAGTATTTTGCCTTACATTTTTTTCCTGTCTTTTTTTTTTCTTTTTTCTGTTGCTAATTTTAACCCTTGTAACCTCTTGCCTCATGCTATCATATGACAAATTACCTTCCCACTAGTGCGATTAGAATCCAGTGGACACTAAACATTCTATCTATTGATAAAAAACAATCACATCTCTAATTGAGATAAGTAAAATCAAAAATATATATTGCTTTTCGAAAGAAGTAAATTTTTATATGGCTATATTTTCTTTCATCAAAATTTGAACGGAAATGTAAAGTCATTTCTCCAAAGTTGTTTGACTCGAGGCATTTGCTTAAAGTAATTATCTTATGGTAACTGTTGAGTTCTATGTTGGAGAACTCAATGGAGTCAGTTATGATGATCTTGCTATTGTGAAAAAATATGCTAGACATGCCCAATTAGGCGAAATTTTTGAATTAGATCATTAAGTGACTTCAATATATTTTTTGCAAAGTAGCTTCAAATTTAGGGGCAAAAAGACACAGAGCAAATGGCTCTAAGGGCCTTTAATCCAAAGAAGCTCCAGAGGTTTTTTGGGGAGTTGCATCTTCAAAATACAAGTCTCATTACTATTCACGGATACTATTCATCTTCTTCGAAGAAATGAACAGAGGCCGACAATCGCCACTTGAGGGGTCGCCTGACCTTGGCGACTAGCGCTCGGGGGTTGCAATCACCTGGCAACCACTGCTTGAGATCGTGTGACCTCATGCAAGGTGGCTTGAGGTCGCGCGACCACCTAAGGTCTGACGATCTCAGGCGATGGTCGCCTGGGTCACGGGATCCCAAGTGTAGCTTGAGGTCAAACAACCTCAAGCGAGGCTGTCCAACGGCTAGATCTAGTCACCGAAGGTTGGCTAGAATGGTCATCGATGGCTAGATAAAAAACATTATTTAAAAATTTTTATCTATAAAAAAATTAGCAAAAGTCCTAATGTAGTTTTTACCAAACGGTATTTAAACCAAAATTGTATTGCGATGCACTTTAAAATTATAATTTATCAAACATTATTTACATTTTGAAAAATCCATTTAGCTCAAAAGTATTTGCATTTTCCCAATGACATTTTTCTAAAGCTAAACGAAATGGGGCCAAAAAGCTCCAGAACCTCGCGACACTCACAAACGGGTTTGGAGTCTACCTTGCCCTCCAAGGCCTTCCCTGTTCCTAGGTGAATATTTATCTTCCCCATCTAAGAGGGAAAACTCCCAAATTTTATCTCTCAGAGTTAAGATGAAATAGTTTAAGGACTTACTCAGGTCCAATCCAAACACTAAGAACAAGAAGAAAACCTTGTAAGGTGTCCACTCTAAATATCAAGAATAGCAAAATAACTTGTTGGACTTCCTCAAATTTCAAATTTATCTAAGCATATTATAATTATCTTGTAAATGAGGATCATATAAATACAAGGCTTGCTTCGCATGCATTGCATTAGAATGTAGGGTGAGCATGGTTCTCGGGAGCTCCAGTTCGATTCCCGATTCTAGGGAGGGAGGTTTCGGTTCTCAGTTCCTCTTTTTTCAAAACTGGTGGTTCCCGGTTCCTATAGGAATTGGAATCGAAGTTGGAACAAAAACTGGACCAGGAAACCTAAACCTAAAATTGTTTATACCTTTTGTTTTTCTTTTTGCCTCTCACAAATGCATTTGGGTTCTTATGGGATTTCCATCATTGAATTCACGGAACATGATGCTAATGAACTCTATCCATTTGTTTAATTGAGTCGTGCATATTTGTGGGTCAATTTGTTGAGCTCTTTGCAAAGACAAACAAGAGATGAATTCGAGTTCATTTCCCATGATTTGTTATGTAATTTGGTGAGATACTTGTCGGGTTAAGGAGTAAAATTTGTTTTGTCATTCCGTTACTTTATCATTCTTCCCCGAGTATGTATTTTCTAAATAAGATATTTGGATAGTCTACAATGACCTAAATTTATCTTTGTTCTCTTTCCTTTTCTCTTTTCATGATTGTGTGGCCACAACTACTTATGGTTTCTCTTAAGAGAATGTGGGATGAATGAAATAACCATGGAGAACCCATAGATGAATAATTATGCAAATGCTATAAAAATTTGAAGTTGACATGTGAATAGGGTTTTTTTTTTTCTTGCAGGGTGTGGGAGTCGAAATCCACTCCTGAAACTATATCGTCCCCACCCCAACCCCCTGAGAATGTGGAGTTCGGAACCCCCTACATCCCCTTTTCATGTTGGAAGGGTGGCCACTGGAGCAAACCCCAGTGGTTAAATGTGAATAGGGTTTTTGTATATTTCTTTTAAGAAGTTTTTTTTGTCGCTCTTTCATCATTTTTAAGAAGCCAAATATGTCTAAGCTTGTTCCTTATTGTTGCATTCATTTTTCCTTTGTTTAACTAAAAATGAAATAAAAAGAAAATGAAAGAAAACCTGTTTGACTTTAAAACTGACCCTGAAATCTATAACAGGGTAAATTTCGAGTTTCAGATTTCGACAGGTAGGTTACAGATTCTAAAAAATGAGGAACCCGTACCCAATGATAGATTCCGAATTCAAAGTGGAATCTGTAAGAAATTTGGAACCACTCACCCTTAATAGATAAGTGAGATTATCCACACACATATATAATAAATGTTCAATTCAACAAGAGCCACAGTTTCAGATGAACGAGATCTAAAATTTTGTCGTGGACCATATAAAATTCTTCAGTCCCACCCGATGGTAACACTCCCAATTATTTTAGGCGACCCTTTATGTTTCTGAAATTGATTATTATTGCTTCGAGGACATTGTTGTTGTTGAGTAATTGAACATCTGCTATTCCTTCTAATCATCCATTAATCCATTCATAAACCCCATTTTAATTATTTCGTTTAATGACACAAAAGACTGCTGAGAAATTGCAAGGGAGTGCAATAAAAAAGACTATCTGCTGAAATTGTATGGTCTCTGAAACAAGAAAAGTCGAATCAAAAACAACTTCCGACGTACCTTGCTTAAGTTCGATTTTGGCGGCCCCAAAACCTATTTACAAGTTTTCCACCCCACCCATAATATCTGTTAAGAGTCTTCTCTCATTTGATTTCTTTGAGCCCCATGTAATACGTTGTGTTCAACCACAATGAATGGATAACCGCTAAATCAGTGAATAGAATTTGGAAGCTTGCATCAATTAATGAGTAAATAAAAACGGCGTGCGATGATAAGGAAGGATCTAACAGAAAAATCATAAAAGATTACATTCAACGAAGTAGATGTGTGACCGGTTTCTGCTGGTACAGATGGCTTTTGATATTCTTCCTAAAATGGTCATTCTGAGTCCTTCAAATCACTTACGAATTAATTACGTTTTTGTTTAATAGGAAATGAATGGAATTGGATAATGAAGTTACGCCAGACTTGAATCTGAATAGATCGGCCCATGGACGAGTCTAGAATATGGACGAGGCAAGTCCCCAACATGGGCATGGTTGAACTGTTGGCACGCGTATTGGAAAATTTTCCCTCTTCTTCCACTAATAATCTGACCCAACTCCTGCCATCACATTAACATATGCCACTTTAGACTAGGGGTGGTAAATAGGGGTGTGCAAAAGAATCGGAACCTGCCCAGATCACTCAGAACTGGACCGGAACCGCCCAGAACCGGTGATTCTTAAGGGAACCGGTCCGGTTCCCGGTTCCAATTTAGTTCCGAAGAACAGGACACTTTCAAACCAGGAATTCCCTGATGAAGTTTTTTCGAGCTTAGTTTGATATTCGTTATATCTCTAGTTTCTCATGGGATGGCACAGTCAAATCTAAATTCCTGTAAATTCAGCACAATCAAGCTTGTTAAATTTTCCATACGCGAATGGAGGGGGCAAGTGAGGACATTCAAATTTGGGCTCATATCAATCACGTTCTCCAAATTACTTAATTCCGACGGAGTAGATTCATTGAGTAGTTTTCTTGCAATTAGAAGCACGTCCAGTTCCCCATTTCTGTAGGACCAGATCCATTGAAATTTGTTTTCTTGCATATAGAGATATTTCAAGCCCATCAAATTCCATATAAATGATGGAACGAGATCGGTAAAGTTGTTACGGCATAAATCAACATGATTAGAATGCATGAGGTTCCGTATTCTAAGAAGGTTTGGATTTGCATAATTTGTTTGACGTGAAGCCGAGCTATTGCATTGCTAAGTGCATGGAATATGAGATTTTAAGTGGGTCGATCTCTTCAGATTGACTTTTTTTTTTTTTTTGGTTGAAAACAAGACAATAATATTAATACTTAAGAGTTCTTAAACAAAAGACTATTGGGGCATTCAAACAAAGCAAATCCCAAAAATGCTAGGAGGCCAGACTACCCAAGAGTGGGATAAGGAATTCATTCTATGGGCCTTAGCTAGCCAATCTGATACACAATTTGCGGATTGACCACAATGAGCCGAGGAGATATTTTCTAAAGAGCCCAACAGGAATTTAGCTTCGTCCACTATAGGCTTCATTTCCCACCGCACGTGGTCTTCTTTGACCATTGCATCTAGAAGCTCAAAGCAATCACTTTCCAATTGCAGTTGCACGTTTTTCTCTTTCTTCGACCGAAGCAGCTTCAAAGCTTCGACCATGGCTAGTGCCTCCGTTTGGATCGCCGATGAAGCTGGAACAATTTTAGCAAACCTGTCAAGAAAGGTCCCTGTGGCATCTCGGATAACCCCCACGACGGCACCTTCTGTAGCTCCCTCAACATAAGCTCCATCAATCTCTTCAGATTGACTTGATTTATGATAAAGTGTCAAGTACACGAAGCCTGGTGAGGTTCTCCGGAAAGGAAGGCAGCTCATTGGTCAGACAATTGCAGGACTTATCGTAAATTTCACGGTTGACTAATGGCAATTTAATTAGGATTTAAACCGGATCATGTGTGGAAGTAGGAGACGTTCAAGAAGTCAAGGTCTCGGTCGAGCACCCAACTCCAATGTCTCTAAGGTCATCGAATTTCATTTTCATGGACATGGGTCATCTACACGCTCAAGAGAAGTCGTCTTTTGTTGTTTATGTGATGTGTGATCTTCAGCCGTTGTGAAGGAAATGTCAATTTTGAAATTTTCTGTCTTCAACTAAAGAGAAACGATCCTGCAAATACATAGTGAATGTACTTAACAAGCCAAACATTCATGGTGACAACGATACATTATCATTAATCATGCCCTGTCTTTGTTACTGAATAAGTGAATCAGAAGCTAGATGCTGAAGTAACAATGGAGGAGGTACAAGAGGCCATCTTTGAGATGGGAGCTCTAAAAGCACCAGCTCCGGATGGTTTCAATGGTCAATTTTATCAAATTTATTGGGAGAATATTAAGATGGAAGTGAAATACAAGATAATATTCTTATAATGCATGAGGTCATTCACCAACTAAGAATATGCAATCGAAAGTAGAAATTTCAAGCTGTGTTGAAACTAGATATGATGAAGGCATATGATAGGGTGAAATGGGATTTTTTGGAGGCGTGTATGCTAACAATGGGGTTCGGTAAGATGTGGGTTAATAAGGTGATGACTTGTGTCAGAACTGTCTCGTCTAGTGTTAAATTAAATGGGGAGCCTCTACCCTTCTTTTAGCCCTCAAGAGGGCTTCAACAAGGTGATCCTATCTCCCCCTATATCTTTTTATCTTTATGGCAAATTCATTGTCGTATTTAATTAAATCAGCAATGGAACAATGGAAGAGTACACTATAAATGGGATAAAATTAAATAGACATTGTCCAATTCTCTCACATCTATTATTTGCAGATGATTCCATTTTCTTCCAAGATGGAAAGGTAAGAAATTGTCAGAACTTGGCTTTAATTTTGAATCAATACTGCTATGCTTCAGGGCAAACTATTAATTTGAACAAGTCAGGCATTTCATTTAGCAAAGACTACACAAGATTTGAGAAGGAATATGGCGTATGAATTGAGAGTCCTAAAAATTGAAAAGATTGGGAAGTACTGGGGAATTCCATCTAATTGGGGATCTTCTAAAAAGCAAATGTTTGCATGGATATAGTTAATATGAAATTAGAGGGATGGAAGGAAAGTTTGATCTCAAAGCAGGCAAAGAAATTCTACTTGAAATGGTGGTTCAAGCATTGCCACAATATGCCATGTCTATTTTTAAAATTCCAGTTTCCCTTTGCAAATCCATTGAAAGGTGAATAGCTTCTTTTTGTTGGAAAAACAATGAATCTAAAACAAGGCTACATTGGAAAAGATAGGAATTGTTAAAACAGAGGAAAGATTTAATGGGGATGGGATTCAAAAGCTTAATATCTTTTAACAGGGCGATGCTTGGGAAAAAAGCTTGAAGGCTTTCTCATAATACAACTCAAATTTTAAAAGGGATCTACTTTGCCCATGGCTCATTTTGGAATGTTGGAAAAGGTTTCCGACCCTCTTGGGGTTGGCAAAGTATGTTGATGGGCAAAGAAGCTATTTCACCTTCAGTGATGCGGTCAGTATGAAATGGAGAAAATATTAGTATAAGAGAAGATAGATGGCTCAAGAGAGGCATCATTGGTGGACCCGCGAACTATGGTGAATCTACTGGAGTCTCTGAACTGATTCTTAAGGAGGAGGATAAATGGGATGAACAAACGCTAAGCAGATCATTGACGAAATACTAACGATTCATCTGAAAACTCAAAATACTCAACATAGGTTAGTGTGGATAGGGTTGAATTAGGTTTTGGAGACAGTGAGGTAACTCACCTGTTAGGTCATTGTGGGACAAGTTGAGGTGCTTGAGCTTTAGGAGTGCACATATTTGGTGGGGAATGAAATTGGTGAGGCCACTATTAGGCAGCCCAGCAAAGGCGAGATTTGAGAGAAAAGAGAAATTCATGCTACGCAAATTACTTGCGACCCTATGATCATTGTGGCCTCGTTCTGGTATATTTATTTTGACTATGCTTCCAGAGTTGTCGCATGAAATGCCAAGCCACCTGCAATGTGATAAGGGAGTGTTGCTCGTAACAAGGTCAGGCCACCACCCACTAAGAAGAAGGGCATCCGCCTCCGTTCCTGTGGCAATGGCAGGGTATTTGTGGGAGAGAGCGTAATAATGATCCACGTAGCTGCGGTCATCAGCTTGCGAACATGCAAGCCGACGGGTTTGCTTACAGGGTTCAAACAAATCATGTGGAATATCTTCATGCCTTATAGAGAGAGGAGCTTGATAGAAATCATGTGGAAGGCCTGAGATTGCTGTAATGTATAAAGGCAATCCGAAGAAACAGGACCTTGCCCTTTTTCCCACCTACGTGCATGGTCCCCTATAATGAGCACCTTTGAAACATTATTGCCAAGGTACTTAATTGTTGGATTTGTGCTACTTAACAATCAATATGGAGGAAACCGATTTGCACAGTTTCCGACATTGTAGAATCGGGACCTTTTCACACTTAAATTGATTCGATGTAAACAAATTAGCTCTTATAGCCCACTAGCTGCTCAAACTAGCTTGATAGAAGTTAAATTTTAAGTTCAATCCACAAATTGACATTGTACGAGTAGCGTGGCAAACAAGAAATAACCATTGATGGCTACCGATACAAATATAATCTCGAATCCGATGTTGTGACATCGTTTGAATTTTGTGTCGTAACTTTTAATTGATCATCTAAGTCTCCTAATTTTCAAAGGTAGGTCATTTAAGTTACGTGGATGATTTTCTTGCCAGAAATTCCTAAATGACATCAAACTTCGGGCCAGCCACCTTTGGTGATTTGTAATGCTACAATGTTTCAAGCAAATAAAAATCGCCGGTGTAGTGATGGATTTTTAAAAGTCATGACACTAATTTCCCGGCTTGTAGAATATATTGCTCATACGAATCTTTAAATTTCGCTGTTTTATGATTCAATAAGAATGTAAATCAGCATGCATGTGTGAATGGAACTTGTACACATCCATAAAAAAATTCAAGGTTTTTGACGAGTCTGCAATTCAAGTGTGAAGAAGTCGAGTTCTTTTGGGTTTTCACATGTTGGATCAGTACGCGTTACAATAGTTCGTGGCATTGTCATGGTCTTCATGGACTTTTTATTTGTGATGGTTGGCCCTAAAAATTTCTAACTCATCAATAATACCAACTCGCAGTAAATACCTAGCCGATTATATTGACCATATGCACTCCGATCTTACTCCAAAGACAAAAGATTAAACGACCTTTGTCCTACATAAACTGACTCCTAAACATGGCATGAACAAAGTTTAATACTCTGACTTAAATCGTAGATGCCAAATGATCTCATATCCTCAACCACCTTCACCAAGCTGCAGCATCATATTACCAATCTACCTAGTCACTATTGTTGGAACAATCAAAGAATGACCCCCTTATACATCGATTAGGCTTGACGAAGTTCTAGTTGATCCACCTTCCAACCATGATCTGTTATAACCTTAAAGATAAACTGAGAACATGCATCGCTTAAGCAGAAGCCTTGGAATGATTTTCTGCTAGACTTTATTCTGTGGGGGTCGTCAAACTTGTGCAAATCCTTGTTACCGAAAAAAGTTTTGCGGGAAAAGCACCCATAAGACTATCTCGTCCAATTGGGCCATTGAGATGATTGTATGATAAGTCAAGGTGGTCTAAGTTTGAAAGCTCTTTAAATGAGAGAATTGCACCCGAAAGAGATGGGAGTTGCACATGTTTAAGAAGTCAAGAAGTTTGTGGTCGAGAACCAAGTTACAAAGTCTAGGTTTTCAGAAGTTTCATTTTCATGTGCATGGGTCGTCAACACGCTCAAGTCTGGGTATTTGGCCGTTTCCGTGATGTCTGATCTTTAGCCAACATGAAGGAAACGTAAATTGCGTGATTTTCACTCTTCGATTGACCAGCAAAGCTTCAACTAAACAGAAACGATCCCTCAAATATGTAGTGAATGTCCTTAACAAGCCAATCGTTCGTGCGACAACAATGCATTACCATTCACCGTGCGTCTTAATCTTTGTAAAAAAACTAAAGATAAACTGTCTTTTGAGTGCTTCTCACTCCTCACCAATTGCTACTCAGGCAAACTTCTAGCCTACCCAGTATAAGAAAAGTTCGACATGACTGAAATTGCACAAGCTGTATACTTCATATCCGCAACCACGTTCATCGATTTGCGCTATCTTGGTCGTTGCTCTTGTTGTAGGCTTGACGAAGTTTCTGTTGATCCACCTTCCCACCATGCTCCTCTATTATTTTCTTCGAGCTGCGCAAGTGAGATTGAATGGAAGGGCTTGGCCAATGCTAGTTTTGGAGCTCGAAAAGCTTCAGAAACTTGTTTCATTGTGGGTCGTGACTTTGGGTCACTACTTAAACAAGCAAGCGACAAAGAAACCACGAGAACGATACTTCTTGCAAGAGAATTCTCTCTTGGGATTGACAAGCGATGGTCTAATATTTGATGTAGCATAAGATCTTCTCTGAAGAGTGTCGACAACTTTAGGATGATTTCACCTGGATGCTCACCCATAATTGTTTCCATTGCTATCACTCCAAAGCTGTATACATCACATTTCTCATTGAAGACAAAAGTGTAAGCAAGCTCTGAAAAAAAGAATGAAAAGTTCATAATTAGAATAAGCTCGAAACCAAGTTCTCCATGTTAGCTTGGTGCACTATCAAACGATAAATATGGAAGCTGAAGCATCAATGGTGTTGTTTACCACATAGAGTATCGTGTATATCGATCTAGCTATGTGCCTCTAGTAATAACATTCTAGAAAAGTGTGAAGGGTTGCTGCTCACCTGGTGCTATATATCCACTAGTGCCTGCAATATTTGCTGTGAGATTAGATGAGAAATTAGGTTCAATGAGTCTTGCCGTGCCGAAATCTGATAGGAAAGCCTGCATTTTGTTGTCAAGCAAAATGTTGTTGGTAGATATGTCTCGATGAACAATTGGCCGAGTGCAATCGTGATGCAGGTAAGACAAGGCATGTGCCATGTCCCAAAGAATGTTGAGTCTTTTAGACCAATCTAGTTCCACTGCTTCAACGTCATCTCTCAAAGCACAAAAAAGACTCCCCCTTTCCATGTACTCATAAACCAAAAACATACATCGCTTGTGTAAACAAAAACCATGGAGCTTAATTATGCTTCTATGTCGTACACTTGTCAAGTATTTCACTTCATTTCGGAAGCTCTTATCAAAAGCTGGATCCTCTGCTTCAAATTGGTGAAGTTTCTTCAGTGCCACAATTTTTCCATTCGGCAATCGCACTCTATAGATACTACCATAACCACCACTCCCGATACAATATTTAATGTCAAAATCTTCTGTTGCATTGATTATGTCTTCATATGCAATTCTTCCATCATAATTCCATATTGACAAGAAATCTCCATCTTTTTGTACCGTCTTTGATTGCATGCTCTTCCTTCTGTGTCGAAATATGAAGCAAGACCCAAGAACAGTCAATGTTATAGCCATCAGTGGTACAAATACCATCACAAGCATAACCTTAGACGTTCTTTTGGAACTATCGATCTTTTTCAAACCTTCATTGCCGTGGAAAGCTCTAAAGCGAACATTGGCCAGATTATCTGGAATTTTTCCGGTGAGATGATTGTACGACAAGTCGATATAGTCCAAGCTGAAAAGCTGTTTGAATTTGGGAATTGAACCATGCAGAGAATTGTTCTCAAGATTGAGATAGCTTAACATGACCAAACTCTCAAGTTCACGAGGGATTTTTCCAGAGAAGTTGTTCGAGCTCAAATCTAGATGAGTGAGACTCTTTAAATCTCCTATTTCGGATGGAATGACACAATCTAATACATTATCATGTAAATTTAGTACCTTCAAGCTGGTTAAATGGGCTAGAGATGAAGGGATGGGGCAAGTGAAGGAGTTTGAGCTAAGATTCAACTCAATCAAACTCTTTAGATTACCGATTTCTAACGGGATCAATCCGCTGAGTTTGTTCCCTTCCATACTCAGATATGCCAAGTTGGTCAAATTCCCTATTTCCGGAGGAATAGTTCCATTGAAGGAGTTTATTCGCAAAGCGAGATAGGTCAAGTTCCTCAGTTTCAACAGAGACGAGGGAATGGAACCGATGAATAAGTTTCCATGTAGGTCAACGTAATCCAAGTTCACGCAGTTCCTAATCTCAAGGGGAACGAAGCCATCCAACTTATTATGGCAGAGTATGAGGTTACGTAAATTCAACAAGAGACCAAGACTGGGAGGGATTGTGCCATTAAGCCCATTGTAACTGAGATTTAGGTCGATCAGCCTCTTCAGATTTCCCAATTTGGGAGGGATAGTACCATTGATTCGATTATTATGCATGTCAATAACTTCTAACATGGTGAGGTTTTGGAGACAAAGGGGTAACTCACCTGTAAGCTCATTGTGGGCCAAGTTGAGATGCCTAAGCTTTAGGAGTGCACATATTTGAAGGGGAATGGTACCAACGAGGAAATTATCAGGCAGCAGAAGAGAGTTGAGATTTGGAAGAAGA
This sequence comes from Eucalyptus cloeziana, assembly GCA_014182715.1. Lineage (NCBI taxonomy): Eukaryota > Viridiplantae > Streptophyta > Magnoliopsida > Myrtales > Myrtaceae > Eucalyptus > Eucalyptus cloeziana. Next base: position 32,875,709 of record CM024636.1, read on the forward strand.
GAGAAATTCATGCTGCTCAAGTTACTTGCAGCCAGATAGTTGTAACGGCCTCGTGGTGGCATGTTTATTTTGATGACGCTTCCTGAATCGTCGCATGAAATGCCAAGCCACTCGCAATGGGACAAGGATGCGTTGCTCGTAGCTGGGTCAGGCCACCACCCGCTGTGAAGTAGAGCATCTGCCTCTGTTCCGATGGCAATGGCGGGGTAGTTGTGGGAGAGGGCTAGCCCAATAAAGATCCAGGCAGCTGCGGTCATCATCTTGTGAACACGCAAGCGGACGAGTTTGCTTACAGGATTCAATTGAATCATGTGGAATATCTTCACGCTTTATAGAGAGAGGACCTCTTCTTTGGCTGGGAAGTGGAAGGCCCGAGTTTGCTGTGATATTTAAGGGCCCCGCTTTTCAACAAGCCACGTTGAATTATTCAGCATTGAATTAATGCTGCAAGGGATTTTTAAGTGAGAAAAATTGCCGACGTAAACTTAGACGGTCAGTTTTAAAAGTCAAGATATCAACTTTCGGGCAAGCGGACCATTCTGCTCATGCGAATTCCGCGGTTTCAGGTTAAGGCCAACATACCAGCCAAAAGGTAAGAACCAGCGCCAATGTTTGGATGGAAGTTGTACACTTCCATCAAAGAATCAAATGTCTTCGGGGTTTCGTGCGTTGATTTGTGACCCTAAGATGATAACTACACGATAAGAAAGATTGTTGAAATATCACAATGACTTGATTATGGGCTTTATATGTTCTACGACGCCATGATTTTCTTGTTGAGCAGTCTTGCTTTATAGACACTATTGTAACTCTACTATGAACGCAATATTCAATGTCAAAGTCTTCGGTTGCATTGATTGACTTCATATGCCTATTTGGTCCCGTGAAATTATTGCATGATAAGTCAAGGTATTCTAAGAATGAACATCGTCTAAATTTGGGAATTGGGCCCGAAAGAAAATTTGGTCGAGACGTATTAATTTGACCAAATTTGACCAAACTTTTCAAATTCAACACGGATTTCTCCATATGAACTCGTTCCGGCTAAATCTAGAGTAAGACTCTTCAAGTCTCCTATTTCCGATGGAAATGGTACAGTCTATTCCATTTCAAGTGAATGAGTTTAAGCTGAGCCTCATCTCAGCCAAACTCTGAATTTCAACAGGGATTCTTCCATAGGAGTTGTTAAATCTCACTAGATAAGTGAGACTCTGTATATCTCCTATTTTTGATGGAATACCACAATCGACTCCATTCCAATGCAAATCTAGCATGGCCATGATTTTCTTGTTGAGCAATCTTGCTTTATAGACACTATCGTAACTCTACTATGAATGCAATATTCAATGTCAAAGTCTTCGGTTGCATTGATTGACTTCATATGCCTATTTGGTCCAGTGAAATTATTGCATGATAAGTCAAGGTATTCTAAGAATGAACGTCGTCTAAATTTGGGAATTGGGCCCGAAAGAAAATTTGGTCGAGACATATTAATTTGACCAAACTTTTCAAATTCAACACGGATTTCTCCATATGAACTCGTTCCGGCTAAATCTAGAGTAAGACTCTACGTTTGGCCATCCATATTTCTAATCGGGATAGGACTGGATAGGATAGGATATGAAATCCTGAGATTTTTTTATATCAAGTCCATTGTTTAGTGAATCGCAGTATTAAGGTCGGATATATTCACATTATCTAATGTACGTTTTTTTTTTTATATAAACAACATATCATTATAAATGAACCTAAATATTCATAAACAAAGATTGTGAAAATCTCTCGTAACACTATTCATTAATTTATTTTTATTTTATTTTTCCTCTTTTTTATATTATTTTCTTTATTATTTCTTTTTTTCCCCTTTCATCATTCTTTAATAAAATTTTATCAAATAGTAAACTGTACTAACATACTATACAAAAATACCTAAAATATATAATAAATATATATTTAATTTATAGATTGAATGTTTATTATAAGATAAAATTAAAGTTGAATATATAAATTAAAATAAGATTAATAAAAATAATTTTTTTATTTTTTATTTTTAATTTCTTAAATTAGAATTCAAATATTATTTATATTGATATATAATTTCAATTTTGTTAATTTAATAAATTTGTTATTCGAGAAAAATAACTTTTCTATTATGGACATTAGAAATCTTATCCCCATTTATCTCACATTCCCTATGAGATAATTTTATCCTGTCTATATCCCTCTTATATTCGATTTTATCCTATCTTGAGCGAGCACTAAACGTAAGATATGATAAATCATATCCTATCCTGAATTTTATCCCGACTGCCAAACGCAGCTCAAGTGTAGGAAACTCGGTGAGTCGATGCAAATGTAAGTTGTCTTGACACATATGCTTTACTTCTTCCAGAAGTATGGAATCTCAGTTTTAGTTACCGCGTACATACAATCTCTCTAGATCGAGTCCCAGAAAAGTCACTCTTTCGCTGGATCATCTAGTTTTGAGATAGATGTGCTACTTGAGCAGTTTCAGAAAATTCGGAAAATTCTCGCCCTTCAATTTAACCTAAATAATGGCAGTGCATCTCCTCAGTGCATTTGATTATTTAATGCAAACAAATTAATTCTTATATCCCAAGAGGCTCAAACAAGCTTGATTGAAGCCTTATTTGAAGTTTTTATATAAAATCAGCTCTCATTCTATCCAGTGAGTCGGTGACTACACCCATTAATGATAGCGAGCAGCGACTAAATTGATCGATAACTCGAGAGTTGGGTGTCGTGGCGTCACTCGAATTTCTCGATTTCGGCCAATTGTAACCCGATTTCTGATAAAGACGAGAAAATTATCGAGCAGTTGCTTAAACTTCACGATATGATTACACACTAGAGTATGAAACCAGCATTCATTGCGGCGGGTACACAAACATAGAGGTATTCGAGGTCATCATTTTGTGTACACGTTGAAGAGATACGTTTTCGGATCGACAGGACCAACATATCTCCATGATTTTAAGATGGTAAGTGACAAGCTTTGTATGGGATTAACGAACTTCAAGTGAAATATCAACGGTCCATGTATGTAGAGATGTTCCTCTCAATATAGAAAACTTACTATGAAATATATAACTCAGAAATATAGTACGCTTACTCAATAATGACGGAGCCCCCTTGCAAAATCTTATGCCATTTCGTAATCTACTATAATAGGCGGAAGGTTAGAAAATCAGTTTTTGATAGTATGCTACTAATTACTTGACAGGACCAATTATAAATATCTTGTAGCACTTGGTAATTTACCATCGGATGGTAGATTTCAAGATGGTAAATTTGTCCTTTCGTTGGTTACTGACTAATCAATTGATAGGCCCGCTTGTAATATTCTAAAACATTTAGTACTATCTTGTTAGTAAGGGCGCGTTTGGTAACGATTCTGTTTCCGGGAACTGATTCTGACTAAAAATGATTATTTTTTATTTTGTTCCCGGAAACTGATTCTAAGTAAAAAAAACGCGTTTGGTAACTGTCCAAAATTTTTATTCTGGAATAGAATTGTGTTTGATACCGTGCTAATTGATTCTGTTCCAAATTAATTTCTTTTTATTTTTGAATAATTTTTAAATAATTTTTTTTTTTTTTACTTTTTCCTTTTTTTTTCTTTTTTTCCCTTTTCTCTTATTATTATTCTTCTTCATGTGGCCGGTCGCCGGTCCGAGGCTCGCCTAGCCACCGGCAAGCAAGGCTTGGCCTCGCCAGATCTCGGGCGAGGCTAAGCCTCGCCGGTGGCCGGGCTTGCTTCCGGCGAGCTCGCGGACCTCGCCCTAGCCTAGCGAGCCTTCGGCGAGCTCGCCAGACCGGCGACCATTGGTGGCGGCGGGCAGCGGCGAACGGTGGCGGACGGCGACGGCGGGCAGCGGCAGGTGGTGGTGGACGATAATCGTGGGATGACGGAAGGGAAGAATGAAAGTTTCACTATTTTGATTCTCGGACGAAGAATCATATTTTTTTTATTTTTTATTCTCAATTCTCTTCCCAATCTGTTCCAGGGAACAAAAATTTTACCAAATGCGATTCTCATCCCAAACTGATTCTGGGAACAAAAAATCAGAATCATGCACTATTTGGCACGTTACCAAACAGCACCTAAGTGACTGGTAAACTTGTTAAATTTATAGCACTTGGTAATCTAGTGGTGGATACCTGGTTTGAGAATTATAAATCCATTTTTTCATTGGTAAATTGCAAATAGTTCACCGGACAAAAATCAACTATTATGAGTCGAGTTGATTGATTGTTGCAGTTAAGTTGACTTATTACGATTTGAGTCTAGACGAGATGAAATCCATTATCATCCAAAGTAGTGCTCAACTCAATCAATGATGGGTCGGATCCAGATAATTGTTTCACTGTTTGGAGGAAACATGTAGATATATGTGGGCAGAGAAGAAACATATGGTTCAATTGTCTTGAGTACCGGTGCATGTGAACTTTGTGAAAACTCTGTAGTTCCCACAAAAACCATGCACATGGCCTTGTTCCTGAAGGGTTTATCACTTGTATGTATAGCCACAAAAAGTACAGACAACTTGAGCAGTACCTTTCCCAATTCAGCCAAATAAAAAGAAGAAAAAGAAAAAAACTAACCTTTTCGTAAGATAGAATTTATCTCATGTCCTCATTTTTAACCATATTCACGCAACATTTTAGTAGGAAATTGACTCTTGATCGCTATAACTAGAGACTTGTCTTCACCTATTACTTATGTTGTCAGTACGGCTGGGGATAGATGCAGAAATCAAGTCTTGGGAGGGGTAAATCAATCATTCGTCCTTGAGAATCTGACAATAATCCTCACATACCTACTAATTGGTGGGGTGATCGGTTCCCGGTCGGTCCAATTCCCACCACAGAACCGGAAACCGGACCAAAGGGATTAGTTCCTCATTTCCAAATCAATGACTGAATCAAAAAAGGTTGGAACCAGATAAAACTAGACTGATTGATCCAGTTCAGCTCCCGAGCAGTCCAATGGAATTGACCACACCTCACGTAAAAAATATTCAAACTAGACTTGAGCGAAAATTACCCCTAGCTTTATGAAGCTTGTCATGTCACGCCCTAAACCTCTATGGCCGCGCGAGAACCGCGCTCATCGAACTTTTACTTATCATTTGATCATTCGATTGTGACGTCCCAAGAGGCGTCGCTGACCCAAATCGTAATAACATTAAAACGCACAAGTAGAAATGTGAGCAAATCTCCAATCATCAAACAGCAGGGATAGTTAAGAACATATTCATACATGTAAAAAAATGTTACAAGTCAATGTCTCATACAACACGAGTTCAAGGGTTAATCAACTAGCTTCTTTACTTCCGACGCGCCTAACCGATTTGCCACGACCTCCTTCAAAAAGGGTCCGAGGATATACCTATGCCTCTAATACTACGAGAGTGGTTCAAAAAGTGCTAATAGCCCCACCACTACCTAAGCCCCAATGTCCTCTAGGTCCAGGCCTCCCACATGGCGACCAGCACGGGGTCGATCTCGGGGTCAGACACCTCCCCATTGGGAACATCCCCATCCTTGACATCCTAGCTAATGTCACTCCCAAATCCTCTGGCACCCGGCAGACCATCAAAGTCGTGGATGGGACCGTGGCTCTCATTGCCTACCCAAAAGTACTGGGCCACAAATCGGTGTGACACGAGATTAGGCAAACCCTCATCGACCCAAATGGTCGTGACATATCACGTATAGTGTGCGTCAACTGCTCCCACTATTAGGTACTCCGTCACCTCCTGACTACGCTCAATAGGCAGGCCAAAACGAATCTAATGAAATGGTTCAGCCATTCTTAGGGCCTAAAAACATTTCAACAAATAAATATGAGGTAAACTCAATGAGTGAACTTCCTAAACTTCGCTTACGGAAATCGTTCACCTCGGAAGAGGCCTAAAAGTGCTATTATATGTTGATGGCGAAACATGGTAATACACGTCTCGCTTTACTCTCATCAATCTCATAACAACTTGTCTACCATACAAGGCTATCAAAGTAGATGCATAGGCAATTTCATAACATAGAGTTCATGTTCTTGAGCCAAACGTAGGAATATGCATTATGATCTAAGCCATACGCATATGCCATGCAATAATTCGGACCTCATCACATACAAATCTCATGCACTTCCCACACACATTTATCCAAATTATTACAGCCACTTATGACCCAAAACCAACCCGAAGGTTCGCAAATCATCTAGTGTAATCGGGCATCATCTCGCCCTATTGAGCACAGTATCCTGTTGACTTGGGGGCATTCCTCTAAGGAGTTTCGTCCCGAAATCCATCCGCAAATGGCATTCCGTTGACTTAGGGGCATCCGAACTTAATTAGGCATCATCCCACGTAAAACTCCTCAAGACAGGTTCACACCGCACGTAAAAAGCATCAGGGTCTTAGGTGATCACATGGGCATACCATCACATACTCTATTTCTTATCTTTCTCATTTAACATGTGTGATACTGATGTGATATGCAACTTCTCTTGTCAAATGCCATCATTCCATACATGTACATCACTTACATCACACACATATGCACTATTTACTTCCCAAACTCACATAATCCATATATCATGTTTAACCGCTAATTCACATGGCAAATATTTTTTTTATCATTTTTAACAATTAATCCACATCAAACATCATCCAAATAACAAGTTTAACCACTAAAACACATGACACATCATTCAAATGACATGGATAACCATTAAACCACATGGCACATAACCCAAATAACATGTTTAACCACTAAACCACAGTCACATGACCTAAATAACATGTTTAACCACAAAATCGCATGTCACATAATCCAAACAACATGTTTAACCCCTAAACCACATGGCACAAAATCTAAATAACATGAATAATCACAAAACCGCATGTCACATAATCCAAACAACATGTTTAACCCCTAAAACACATGACACCTAACCTAAATAACATGGATAATCACCAAACCACATGTCACATAACACAAATAACATCGATAACCATAGAACCACGACACATAACCTAAATAACATGTTTAACCATAAAATCACATGGCACATCCCTTAAATCGCATAGAGTACCACTAATCCGCCCTAAACTACTCCCTAAATCCAACAAAATCCCTAAATGAAGGCTATGAAGCCACTCATGAATGACTCGGGCTTCGAAACACATCGGGGGAAGGAACAACAAGACCGTACAGCAACTAAAGGCCGTTGGTTGTGCGTCCATTGCACGTGAGGGAGTTAGACGGTGGCTGGTCGCTACTCTAGTGGCGGTCCGACGGTGGTTCAACATCGATACGGCCTCTGGTGAGGAAAATAAGTGAAGAACAAGCCTGCAATGAGAGAAAATGGAGGTGTGGGGGTTCGATTGAGGCTAGGGAGAGGGAGAGAGCGTTTTCAAATTTGTAAGTGAGGAAAATGAGAGAATAAGGGGGAGAGAGAGAGAGAGAGAGAGAGAGAAGCGGCATGAGGGGGAAGAAAGGGGAGGAGAGAGAGTGGTCTTGTCCCTCATTAATACCTTGCCCTTCAAATCTTCCATATCTCTCAATCCTAGGTTTCCATTGAATGAAGATGTGACATATTGAAGAGGAAAAGTGGGAGTGAGGGGATGAGGAGAGGTGGCTACCATGAGGAAGAGGAGAGAGAGAGAAAAGAAAGGTCTTGTCTTCATAAATGCCCATCAAATCCCTTGTCTCTTGTCCATCAAGGGTGGCTTGTGAAATAAGTAAAATCTTAGCATTAAATGGGAGATAGATCACACTTAAGTACATAGGTTAAGTCTAGATTAGGCTAAGGAAGCCCGTGGTCTACCCTTTTAGGCCGCCCATTAAGGGTGTGGGCCTAATTAGGCCTTGCACCACGGGCTTGGGCTCGTTGGGTCGCCCAACGTGGGCTTGGGCCCACTTAGGTCCTTGCTTGTGGCCCGCTTCCACTTCTCCTAGATTGTATACCCTTATCGAAGAAAGACTAAGTTTTTTGCCCCTAAATGGCTTTTCCCGATGTCCTCGTGGCCTATCGATCCTTAAGACTCTTGTCCGATGATCACTTGCCAGAATAATTCCATTCTAGAAAACTGGGTCGGAGTGAGGATGTCACAACTTTTCCCCTCTTAAAGAAATTTCGTTCTCGAAATTTGCATGATCGACCACTTCCGCAAATAGATGGGGGTATTGGCTCCTCATAATGTCCTCGCTTTCCCGTGTTGCTCCCTCGGTGCCGTGATGTTGTCAAACGATTTTGACCAAGGGAATGACCTTGTCATGCGACACCCGTTCTTTTCTGTCTACGACTCGCATTGGCTGCTCGACGTAAGTCACTTTGTCATCCACCTCAATCTCCTCATAGCTCAGCACGTGCATCGGGTTTGGTTCATACTTCCTCAGCATAGAGACGTGGAACACATTATGAACCTAGGCAAAATTTGGCAATAGTGCCAACTAATAGGCTAAAGTCCCAATTCTTTCCAAAATTTGAAAGGGTCCTACGAATCTAGGGCTTAACTTCCCTTTCTTGCCAAAATGAGACATATCTCTCATTAGCAACATCTTAAGGAATACGTGATTGCCAACTTGGAACTCCAGAGGTCTCTGTCATTTGTCTACATAGCTCTTCTAGCAACTTTGGGCTATCTTTAATCTTTCTTGAATGATCTGAACTACATTCATGGATTGTTGCACTAGTTCGGGGCCCGTAATTTTTCTTTCTTCTACCTCGTCCCAACAAACGGGCGCTCTACTCCCACATAACTATGTGCAACGCCCCGCCCCACTCTATCTGCCCCTATAATTTTTCTTCAAAAACAATTAATTTCTTTTCCACCACAAAACGTTTAATGGAAATGAATGATTTAGTAATACCAATGTAGATGTAATACAAAAACTAAAGATCTTGACTATTCCGATAAATGTTTTCTTAGATTTAACATAAAAACATAGTTTATGAGACATCTTTTTTTCTAAAATATATAACCTAGTAATACTAACAATAGTAGCATAAAAATAAATATTCGTTATCCAAAAAATCTTCAAAATATATAACAATAAATAAAATGAATACAGGAGTCGGACCACGGCAAACGAGGTGGTTCCACGGGGACAATTTCCCATTCCTAATCGCAGCACAACCAACTCTTAGTTATTGTTGGCTCGTACGCTATACAAGTCATTGATGTGCATGGATGGTGAAACTTCAACAATGCCGTTTAACTCAATCGGAAGGGGTACACTTTCTGACTTGTGCCTCTAGTAGTAATTTTTAGGGTTAAAATAAATTATTTAAAAAAAAAAAGCTTACGAAGCATGAAGGATTGCTTGCCCGGTGCAATATATCAATAGGTGCCAACGATATTTGCACTGAAGTTCGATGAGGAATCATGATTTAGAAGTCTTGCGGTGCCAAAATCTGACATAAAAACCTGTATTTTGCTGTTGAGTAAGATGTTATTACTAGATATGTCTCAATGAACAATTGGCCAAGTGCAATCCCGATGCATGTAAGACACAGTATGTGCTATATCCCAAGCGAGATCGATTGTTTTGGACCAATCTAATTCCACTACTTTGACGTCATCTCTCAAAGCACAAAACAGACTTCCATTTTCCATGCATTCCCAAATCAAGAACATGCATCGCATGTGCAAGCAAAAACCATGGAGCTTGATTATGCTTCTATGCCTTACTTATGTCAAGTGTTTCACTTCATTCCGAAAGCTCTTGTCGAACGGGTCCTCTACTTCAAGACAGTGAAGTTTCTTCAATGCCACGACTTTCCCATTGGGCAGTCGTGCTCCATAGATGCTACCATAACTACTAATCCCGATGTAATATATGAGGTCGAAGTCCTTTGTTGCATTAATTATATCGTCATATGCAACCCTCCCATCATAATTCCATATTGACAAGAAAATTGCCATTTTTCTCTATTGTCTCAAGTTGCACGCTCTTTGTTCCATGTCGTAATAGGAAGCAAAATCTGATGACTAAATAGGAAATGAATATTGCAGCTAGCGGAATGAACACCATCATGTAATGAATTACGCTAGACCATTTTCTATGGGCTTGGGTTTCGTCAAACTAGTACAAATCTTCATTGTCAAGAAATGTGGTATTAGGAAAATAAGCCCTCAGATTATCTAGAATTGGGCCCTTGAGACTATTGTATGATAAGTTGAAGCAAACTAAAGAAAAAAATATATTTTTTAAATGTGGCAATTGAGCTAAAAAGAGAATTGTTGTGAAGATCGATATCGCTTAATCGACTCAGTTTCACAAGTTCAAAGGGATTTTCCCCACCAAGTAGTTTGAGCTCAAATCTAAATATTTGAGTTTCTTTAAATATCCTATTTTCAATGGGATGACACCATCAAATTTATTTTTGCTCAAATTCAGCTCGATCAAGTTCTCCAAATTGCTTATTTTTGACAGAATGGAGCATCAAATTTGTTTACTTGCAAAGAGAGAGAGAAGTTAAACCTGTCAAATCCAGATAAATGATTAAATGGGACCAGTGAAGATGTTGGAACTTAAGTCAACAATAGACATTTCTATGAGGCTCCGCAACTTGAAAGGGATTTTCCCGACGAAATTGTTGGAGCTCAAATCTAGAAATTGGAGATTTCTTAAATATCTTATTTTTGATGGGATGCACAATCAATTCTATTTTCCCATAAATTGACCCTAATCAAGCTCTTCAAATTGCCTACTTTTGACGGAATATGCCTAGTTTTGATGGAATAGATCCACCAAGTTCGTTTTCTTGCAAGAAGAGATCAGTCAAGCTTGTCAAATTCCCTATTTTATATATCAAATATATCAAAATCAATTGAAACTCAATCAATTCCCTCAGAAACCATTGCAAGAACTACTTCAAAGTTGAAATATGCCTCATTCATAATTTTATAGCTTTCCTTTTGCAAAGTGGACAAAAGTTCCTCCTCATGAGCCATTTCTCAATACAGCCATAGTGAAATTGATGCCCACAATCTAGCTTTCTAAGTTTATCTTCAACAATGTAGTCATCCTGCAATTAGTCTAGCAAAATAAAGGTACAATTTAGTAGCATATACGCATACTCATAGTTTAAATTTAGATAAGACAATTACTTATGGACAACAAGATGATTCCTCAATTCCATCTCAATATATCATTGAGTAAATGAAGTGGTTCTTACCATATAAATACAACAAGATTCGACTTAGACAATAGATTCAATCAAAGTCAATGGTTGATATTGCTACAACCTTAGATGTGTAGAGATGGCTTCCTTACTCAATCTTATGGAAACATCTCCACTATGTTCATCAAAGTGGATCAATTCTTAATAAGAAAGCAAATGAGGAAACCTAAGTATTTCATAATCACCTCTCCTTAAGTAAATTATTTCTCAAGTATCAAAAATATTGCTTGCTTAAGGGCGAAGTATAGTCGGAACTAAATCTCCCTTGATCTTGATCAATGTCCACATTAATGCACATTTGGTTTGGTTTTTAGTTGTTTGAATGCAAAATACACAATGACACACATTAATGTTGTGATAGGGCTCGAGCATATATATACCCGTGCACATGAATTATAACAATTTCACTAATTCAGACATTTTGACATTAACATGAGAAACAAAACTCGAAAATCTTGTCCACATCAAAACTCAAGATTAAGGGTGACAAATATTATTATTCAAAAATATCTATGTCCACAACAAAACTCATGTCGTCATTGCATGAAATCTTTGAAGTCATATACAAGCAGTAATTTCTATAGTTCATGGTACTATAAAAAAAGATTATGCATATATTAAGTAAAAGTCAACAGCATAATCCCGAAAGGCCCTCCGCATCTTGGACTCAACAATTTCCTCAATTAGACTAAAGATGTTTTGTTGCTTTTTATTACATGTTTTTCTCTAATTTCAACAGTAAAAAAGGTTGAAGCAAATTACCTCAAAGGTTTTTTTTTCTCTCAACATCATTTAAGTGGAAATTTAAATTACCTAGCAAGCAAGTACGAATCTCTGTTGAGACACAAAAAGAGGGAATGCCAATTATGACATTATTAGATTGTGGCTAATAATTGCCCAAAAAAAAAAATCTCATTAGAAGTCCTTAAGAAATTACCATTTCCTACGGGACACAGAATTTCATATATTTTATGAAATTCTTGAAAAGGTATATTGAATTACATATTATCATGATATGGCATGTAAATTAAAGTTCATATCCAATATAGAAATGAGAACCACAACTTTAATATGTTGAAAGCATGAGATATATGGAAATGCATCATATGATTGGTAGTAAAATCCGTCCCAATATGAAGCTCTCAATCTCAAATACTCTTTTCAAGGAAATATATCAACAAAATTTCCAATATATTATCGTAATTAATTAAGGAACTAAATTGAGAATTTTAAAAAAATCTATTGAGTTTTCAAGTCTAGCACTGTAAATACGACCTCATCATTCCTTGGAAGAAACATGAATACATAAAGACAAAATAATATTACATATTTTTGGAAGTTACCTCATGTGTTCTCATTTGATAGTAGCCCATGGCAATGGAGACAATATCTTAGGATGAGCTCTAGCGCTCCTCACCTCTATACTCACCCACCTTGACATTCCGGATGTTGCAAAAGTAAAATGATTGGTCTGAGTTAACAATCCGTGGCCATTTAGCGATGTCAAGTTCTCTATTGTCATATGGCCATCTAAAAGCAAAGCACTTCTTCGGAAAAACATTATGTTCACTTAATTCATTATCGGTCTAATCAACTGGGTTGTTCTCTTGATTTTCCATTATAAAGACCTGTAAATATAAATTCTTTTGTTAGAGTATTATAATAAAAAAATTTGGTTGAGAATATTATTATCAAAAATTGGGATGTCAACATTAGAACCATCGATATTATATTGTGATAGTCAATCGGCTATTCAAATTGCAAATAATCCTATCTTCTATGAGCAAACTAAGTGCATTAAAGTTGATTGTCACTTTAAACAATAAACGTTTAGAAATGGGAGAACACTCTTCAACACACAAGGACGGAGGATCAAGTTACAAATATTTTTACTAAGTCTTTACAAGGGAATGGAGCAGATTTTTTATGTAAGGTATTGGGATTAGTTGATATCTATATCTTAGCTTGAGGGAAAGTGTCAGGAAATAATAATGATAAAAGTAAAATAGTCAATAATTATTATATATTGAGAGGGTTACCTAGAGATATATATATATATATATATATATATATATATATATATATATATATAATATGCATTATCGTAATCATTCAAAATCGAAACCTTCTCTACTACTAGCCAAGCTCGACCTCATCGCCTTCTCGCCAACCACAACAACAATCTTCACGTCCATGAACAAGATCAAGACCTGCAAGTACCTATAGTTAAAAGCAAAATTTTAGTAAGTTTCTAAGGGGAAGAAAGGCAACTGAAAAAAAATATTAATCTTGTAGAGGGCTTTCCGAAAATGCTAAAAGCAAAAACAAGGGCGCAACCTTTATCCAATCAAATTTATTTTTATAGATGATGAGTTACAAATTATGAAGAACATCATATGCAAATTAATTAATCATAAATAAATCCATCAAAACGGATCATAAACCCATTTCCTAAGTCACATGAGTGTTTGATGGGTTATAAACGGATTAGTTATATTAAACACAATATGAGTTAAATGAGTTATAAATGAGTTTACAATTTACTTAAATTTAATCTATTTCTATAACTCACTCTTCAATCTCTCGTCTTTACCCGACCTCGCATCTACTCATTTCACGCTTTTATCTTACTTTGACTATGAACTTTCATAAATATAATTAAATATAGGTGGAGCTGAACATGAGTCTTCTCATTTTGATAAACATGGTTAGCCGGAATAAAAAAAAATATATCATCCACATCTTTCATCCTTCAGTTGAAGACCGGTCGTAAATCGCCTTCGTCAACGAGAGGGGATTTTTCCAAAAAATCTCGGACTACACATGCCACATGCTTCTCCTCGGATATTCTAAATCCATCGTCGAAGGGAAAATATCTGACAGCAAGCTGAGGTGGCAGCTTCTCATTGGCTGAACCGAAGGCGGGATCGATCTCTCTCTCATTTTCTTTTACGTAGTGAAAAGTACCGCGTTACTTTTTACGGTTAGGTTGCGTGTCACGATACCATTGGTCCGTCACGAAGCTTAGGTGCTGCAATCGGCGGGTGAAAGTAGGGGGGAAAGAAAAGAGTGAGCAAAAACCTCGAACGTCCCAACCCTCTATCTTAACCCTCTCTCTCTCTCTCTCTCTCTCTCTCTCTCCGCGCGCAGAAGCCATGGCGTCTTCGATGTCTCTGGCTCATCACTTGCCGAAGCTGTGCTCGCCCCACGACCGGACTCCTTCATCAGTCTCTCTCTGTAAACTCTCTCTCTCTCTCTCTCTCTCTCTCTCTCTCTGCCTCACTTGCCCGTGTGCCCAGTACGTTTACTTCAGGGGGTCGAATTGCGTTCCGTCTGCGAGGACGAATTTGCTGCTCTCTTTGATTCGATCGGATTTCGCGACCATTTATGATAGTGCGAAGTGAGGAATGGGTTTTCGACTGGCAATTTGTGCGGGTTTTTAGCTTTTGCGAGTTGCGCAATTGATTAGGAAGTCGGTGCCTTTAGTGGATGTGGTTTGAATGGCAATATCAGTCGCCCTCTCCTTTTTATTTTGTTTGCAATTCGCCACTGGCAGTGATGTCTATCGGTTTGTGGGTGTTTGGTACAGAGTTATAGAATTGAGAAATTTGCTACTAATGGTGCATCTGCCTATGATCTTGTTTGGGTTATCTCATATTAGTTGTGGAAGGGGCAGGTGGTCAGTTTTGAAGTGTGAGGGAAAGCGGGGCATTCGTGAATGTTCCAAGAGATAAAAGGTTGAAACTTATTGACAAGTCTAAGCAGTGTCTCTTCTTTCTGGGCATTGGTAAATGTTCCGAGAGACGAAAGGTTGACACTTGATGACAAGTCCAAGTAGTGTATCTTTTTGGGTATTGGACAAGAAGAGTTTGGCTACCAATATTAGTGCCTTTTGTGGCTTACATACTTTTAGTGTTTGTCATGTCGATGCAATGCTCGATTTACAGTGAGCAAACAAATTGCCATGCTTCGTTGGGATATGAAACAGGTAGTTGTATTGGTCGGGGAGGAAGCTAGAGGGCTGGGGTGAATTTATGGCCTGCATGTTCATGTAAAGTTGTGCACAAGAGCAGATGCTTAATTGTTATGCATCTACAGCCAATTGGTGATGGACCTACTACACATCGGAACAAACGCCTGTCTGAATACAGCGTTTTGCTTTGTAGTTTGCTGCCTTGCCTCTTAGGCATGCCCATGGACACACACAGTCAAGTAGAATTGAATGAGGAAGTGACTAAGGTGTCATCTTCCATAAACTCGGGTCTCTGTGTCAGGCTCTGCTCCTCTTGGTTGAATACTTGTGCGCATGCGTGTGAGAGAGAGACATTACCAAAATGAAAATTGAATTGGCGGTTGAGGTTCATCTTTTAATTTGGCCTATTATTTGGTGAAAGTATTGGGTGGGATTCAGATTTCAGTAAAATGAAGTTTAAAATGACATTGACCAGTTTATGTGATGGAAAAGATAAAAGATTGCTAGGAAGATCAGTTAAAATGGTTTTTCCATTTCCATTTTCCTGCTGTCACATTTGCTGAAGTGCTTTTGCGGTCAGGATCGGACTGATATGTAGGTTTCAGCTGGAAGTTCAAGTACAAAAAATGTAATTAAGAGAGATATAGGTTAGAGGGTGCTGGGTAAGTGAATTCCTTTGCTAAGTTGTGAGCATTGAACAGGGAAGTGTTTGAATTACTTAATGTCAAGTGTGCATGGCTTTTGTTCATGATCTGAGATTACTTTTTTCCCCCCCAGTTAAACTAGTATTTATTTGGAAATTGCATAAAATGGTGACAACTTTTCCATTGGTCATTTCTGCATTTATGCTCATATTACTGGTATAATAATGAGTCATTTTCCCTCTGTAAAATTGGCATATAAAATGTATTTTCCTAATTAGACTTAAACTTAGGAACTTTGAATTTTATTTTATTTTCCTTTTAGCCAATGGACACCTGTTAATTTACAATGGTAAACGTGCTCATAATCTATTCAATATTTACCTCTTTATTGTATTGTTACTTAAATTAATATTGCTAGAGTTTGATGCGACTAGATTTCTCTGTAAGTTTGCTGCAAATGTGATGATGGAATTTGCTGGAAGGTTAAGCATAAGCAATGTGTAGAGTAGATGTTTTATTGCTTTCTGCTTCCGCTCACTCTCCGACCTTTGGAGTGTGCTGTAGTCCACTGATGTTATGTCTGCTTTCCTTCATCACACCAGCTGTTTATTTGTGGTCCTCCTGCTGCTTTTCAGGTAATCTCAACTCAAGCGTGAATATTGTTGGTAGTGGCAGGCAAATTTTGCTCTGGTCTTCTCATAAAAGTGTCAACAGAGGTTATGGAACTCTTCGTGTACATGGCCTATTTGGAGGAAAGAAGGATAACAATGATGATGCTCCTGCAAAGGTTTTCCACTATCTTTTTAAAGGACTGTCCTTAAATATGCTTGTTAATGTACAGTCAAGGCAATGATTTTGGCAGAGTTGCTTTGACCACATTTTGAGTTGTCTTGCCAACTAGTTTGAAATATCTGTGATGTTCTTATCTAGTGCATTGGACATCGTAGGTCTCTTATTGTAGTTTTCTTCAAGTTTTCTGCATCTTAATATAATCTATGCAATTTTCCTTGTAGGTGAGATGTTTTCTGCTCTATTAAGTTAAGCTCACTATGAGTAGGTGGACTACATTTGAGTAGATTTAAGCAGCTTAGAACGATAGGCAGATTAGAAGGCTCAGCTCAGTTAAACCAGTTTTTGAATGTAGGAACGTGGGGTCCATTATCCTTGTGCAATATATCTAGAGCTTATCAATTTTGATTCATTCTTTAGTTTCCATATGTGTGTGTGTGTGTGTGTGTGTGTGTCTGTGTCTGTGTGTGTTGTACTTTTTGTGATAATTTATGTGCATATTCCTGTGATTTTTAGGCAGGGATTCTTGGGAATATGCAAAATTTGTATGAGACAGTAAAAAAGGCACAAATGGTTGTCCAAGTTGAGGCTGTGCGAGTGCAGAAGGAACTTGCAGCGTAAGGTTTTATGTTATTTCCTCTTTATGTTGTCTTATATTATTTTATCACCTTCGATGTCTTGCTTTTTCATCATCTAGGCTTAACTTATAATATCCTTGATATTTGTCCATTCTGATATACAGAGCGGAGTTTGATGGTTACTGTGAAGGCGAATTAATAAAGGTACTACTGTTTTCCTCGCATGGTTTTGTGATGCTCTGTGTTACCATATGCCTATCTTAGACAAAGCAGTCGTGAACACATGTAGGACCAACAAAGGCCATGCATGGTCTGTATTGCCATGCTTCAACAGACCAGGAAGGCACATGCGATGGTCATACATCTGTGCTTATCAGTAAATTATTCACTTATTAAATACACACAAAAATCTCAAGCAGAATTCAACCAAAGGAGTTCCCAGACGATGAAATTCTTGCAACAAAACCAATCTGGATTCCTGGATGTCGAGGTCTTAAGTAAGATTTTGTCATATGGAACTGACTAGTGACTAACCAGACTTAATATAGAAAATAGACCTGGGAAGTTTGGTGAATATTTGATCAAGGTGGTGGAGTAGAGACACAGAGAAATGGGGTTGAAGTCCATACAAGAGGAAAAGAGTGAGAGCAAAGAAAGAAAGAAAGAAAGAATGGATGTGGGTTGTCTAGTTCAAGGTGAACATTAATATCTCTCTCTAGGGGTGAAACTATTGGTTAAGAGAATTGCAGTTAATTGGTGAAAGGCGCTTTTGGTAAAGACAGTAAAATATGCAATATTGTGAAATACATTGTTGCTGGGTACAAATGCATTGCCTTACTAGTGAAATTGTTGAGGTGCTATGGATGCCTTGCATGGTTTGGCTGTTCTATATTGAGGTTTTGAACATGTTATTTGTTTTGTCCATGAGAAAAAAAGGGGGAAAAAATCTCGGGGAGGTCATATTCTGAGATTGTTGGGAAAGTGAAGACAGAATTTTTTTTGGTTCCAAAATTAGAACTTGCAATTGTGTGAGTATAGAGAAAAGCTTTTCTGACTGATCTGAAATAAGAAGAAAATAAACTGGGACAAGAAATCCAAGGTGCCAGGTTGGATTATGTGTGATTTCTAATGGCAAATAAAGTAAAAAACTAAAAGCAGGAAGATTTTGAATTCATCGGTGGCCATTGCTCCATTAGTAATTAGTTTCATAGTAATACTTGTTTTGCCAAATTTTGACTTGTATTGTTGATGATGTTGTTTGATTACAGTGCTTTCTAACGCTTTTACTACAACATAGAAAGGATGTGTTTGGTTCAACATTCCCAAGGGGCTTTCAGCCTCTAAAGCCTCTTGAGGCAATGCTGGATCATTTAGCAACAATTTTGGAGGAGCTTTCCAGTAGTATTGGGAAGGTTAAAAGCCCAATGCAACATTTGGCCAAATGCTAAAATTCATTTTTTTCTTCTAAAACTACCCTCACCAATTCTTCAGAATTCCAATTTTGTCCCTTGTTATTTTTTTAATCAAAAAACAACCAAACCTTTTGCCAGACCGACGAAAGGCTACGATCACTAGCGAGCTAGATCTGACGCTAGTGGTCATCGGTTGAGGTCACCCAAGGTCTGGCAACCTCCAGTGAGGGCCGCACGACCCTAGTGAGGGCCGCTAGAGGTCGCATGACCTCGGACAACCTAGGCAGCAGTCGCTTGGGTCGCGTGACCCTCAGCAAGGCTCACCCAACCTCGAGCGGCCTCGACCGATGGCCGCCAATGCCAAGGCTCGCCCAACCTCAAGCAACCTTGATCGATGGCCACCGGCGCCAAATTTGGTTTGCCGCTGAGCCTTTTGGCTGGACCGGCAAAGGGTTTGGTCTTTTTTAAAAAAAAAAATTATATATATTTGATATTTTAGTATTATTGTCAAAATTTATATTTAAAAAGTTGTATAGGTTATCTTTTTCAATTTTAAACAAATAAAAATTAGAAAATTAATATTAATCACCAAAGAGCTTTTCAAATGTGTTTTGTATCAAATGGCATTCCTCTCAAAGTTGCTTCTCAAAGCGTAGTTTGCCAAACGGCTTTTGCATTTACCCAAAGTCCTTTAAGCTAAACTGCTTTGTATTTCTCTAATGGGCTTTCAAAATGCTAAACCAAACGCAACCAAACTCTATTCGGAAATTTCTCAAGCAAGCTAATATATTGGTTTCATTTAATTTTATGCATCTATTCATGTTGTAATTCATATTGCTGAAGCTTTCCATTCTCTGACATATTTAAAGGGCTCAACATAAGAACAATGAAATATAATTAATTTTGTACAGGCTACTTTAACTGGAAACCAGCAACCTGTGCGCGTCGAGATTACTGAGGCAGCAATGGAATTAGGAGCTGAGGTGAGTGCAAAATGTTCTGAAGCTACTGTTCAATTTGTATTGTTGTGACAATCGTTTAGTAGATTGGTTAATGTGGTTTTTTAAGGAGATTTTCTCTCAAATGATCACATTGGATTTTGCTGTTCACTAGTTTCACTTCGTTAAGTCTTTATCAAGCTCCAAGATTTTGTGAAAATTGCACTAGCCATTCAACTTAGTTGTCCTCAGTCTAATTGAGTTGCAAATTTGTGATTAGACTAGGTAAGGTACTTATAGGCTGAACTCTCTGCAGTTTGCTGGGGTTGAGGTCTTGTTTGTTATATAATGGCTGCTTCCATTGGGTCTTGTTAGTTATTCCTTTTTCAAGTACTACTCTGCCTGGGTTCCATCCTATCATTTAATTAGATTTGAAGAACTGCTTAGGCGAGATTCTGTATTCAGGAATTTTTATGAAGTCTCCGTGGCGCCCTTTGTAGATAGTTATGTAATTTGTCAAGAAAGGCAATTGCTTATGATTACCATCTGCTCTGCCAATTGAATTTTTTCTGTGACCCCATTTTATCGTCAATACAAGAATACTTGTATTTTGATAAGGAATCAAATGGGAACAAACCCCACCTTTACTGATCCCATAGTGTTGGAAGAGTCACAACATGAGTTTCTTCCATTATCGACATTGATTCTTCATCTATCCTTTCATGCCCTCCAAAAAGGCTCCACTTAGGCAGAAAATATTCTCCTTAGTAGAATTCATATGTTGTTAGATATGGATTTTGGATGGTGATTCAATGATGAAGCCATAGGGTTTTTTTTTAATCTTAATTAGTTTTGTGCCCTAGTAAATTCACTCTCCATTCCAATTCTGCATTATGTTATTATTACTTCAAGAATATGGCGATGGTTTGTATCAGTTGGGAAAAAAGTCCTAATGTACTATCAAGTCCCGAACTACTGGCCAGATAGTTTCTGTCATCTTGTTTTCTGCTAGCTCTTTGTCTTTCAATCTCTGCCATCTCATATGCCTATGCTAAACTATTTTACCATATTTCATGGTAAATTTTCCATTAACTAGCTTCATCGCTCTAATAATAAAGAATTTTTCTATCTATTCATGCAGTTCTCTGGAGTTACTTGGTGTTCAGGCGCGTTTCTTTCCTAAAAAAAATTTTGCATGATGAACATGTTGACGTTTTTTTGTGTTTCTAAGATAATAGTGTGCCTTATAACGTTGTTGTCCCAAGCTGTGGATGCACCCTGGGATGGCCTACGTAATACTTCCCTTCACAGCTGATAGAATGAACCATCTACTTAGAAATCCTCCCTGGAAGGAAATTGTAGCCATGCAAAACTTGGGTGGTCTTGTCTCTTACATGAGTTGCTTGTGCATGGACATTATGGAAGTTCTCTTTCCTAAACGATGTTGGTGGCTGTAGCTCTTATCCCCCATGCTCTATTGCCTCCCACTTCATTTCTTTGCATGAAGTTGTTTCTGACTCCTGTAACTTCAATCCTCTTAACTTCCACCTTTAATCCGGGGCATCAGCTTACTGCTTTTAGAAATGCCAGGGCCTATGGCTAGAGTAGAGGTTTGCTTGCTATATAGATTCTGTGCTGCTTGCTGGGCTTTGGACCTTCTTTTAACTTTCTTTTTTGGTCAAAGGCCTTCTTTCGAGTTGAACTGCTGCAATAGGCCAATTCACCAGTATGGCAGAAGCTGCCTTAGCTTTCTTGTATGCCACGTGTATTTTATATTTGACCTTCTATTGATCCTTATGCTCTGGTTAGGACGTTGGGGAGATAAGCGGGGTGAGATTAAGTTGTATATTTGCTTCTCCACCTAGAGTTTTTGCTACTATCATTACTCTAGTGATAGAGAAATTTTCTTCGCAAAACGTTATTTCACTATAGATATGGAAACTCCCGGTGCATGCGTGCGCATGTGTATGTTTGGGCGAAGGGAATTCCCTTTTGAAGAAACATACATCCTATCTTCAGGTGCTGTTTGTGTGTGCATCTGCTTGTACTTTGATGAAATTTAGAGCATGCCATATGGGATTTAGTTTGATATTAGTAAGCCTGATTACCTTGTGGGAAGATACGTATGCAATGTGAACCTGTCTAGCTTCTGCTATTGAAAAAGGTGATGGACTATTGTAATGCTTACACGCTTAACGTTTTCAAATGCAGAAGCTGTCGGAGTTAGTCAACGAGGCTTACAAAGATGCACACCAGAAGAGCGTCCTGGTGAGAAGAACGAAATTCATATGCCACCCACATGAGATGTGATGTTATCATCTTCTTAGCTGAATTGTTTGTGTATCTTTCTCAGGCCATGAAGGAGAGAATGAGTGATCTTGCCCAGAGTTTGGGAATGCCGCCGGGCATGGGCGGAGGGGTTTAAGCAATGATAGCTTCTCTCCTGCCGGGGAGCGGCTCTGAGTCGAGTTCCAATTTTGTATACAGTCAAGGCATATTGTTCCAATTTGTACTTTAGCCATAGATTTTGTAACCATTTGAATGCCAGTCGCGGTTTCAATGAAATTAGTGAATTCATTACGCATGCCATAAAACCTGCCGTTGCACAGCTGACTTGTTCCATGTCTCGTGGCTCGTCGTGTCTCGAGGAAAAAGCCAATTCGAAGAATGCTGCTGATTTCGTGTTCATCTCAGGTCACTGACATGAAGAATGCAGACTACCTTTGGCTTAAAAGGAAAACTACTTCTTTCTTTTCTTTTTTTAATTTTTCCTATGCAGGCGATGCTGGCACCCTCGCCGGCCGCTGCAAAGGCCTCACTCAAAGTGGCGGGATCGCCACTGGCGGCACCACAAAAGCCTTGGGTGAGGTCATCATGGCCTCGCTAGCCACGGGGCCACTCGCCCTTGCCGTGATGGCCCTAGGTGAGGCCTTCATTGCATTCCCGACATTAAAAAAAATTAAAAAAATAACAAAAAAAATTGTCGAAACTAGTAGGTGATGTCATTTAGGACAATTTATGCCTACATTAGTGATTTTTAACTAAAATTAACCTGAATGGATTTAATTGGCAATTGTTGGCTTTTGTTAAAATTGGTCGAATGGGTTAATAAGCAAATTGTCAAAATGTGTATGACCCTTTTACGATTGAATTAGTCAATATGAAATAAGTTTATCACTTTTCAAACAATTTTCCCACATCTGCAAATTATCTACAACTGATGTTAGTTTCATAGTAGGAGTTGAACAATGAGAAGTTCCTTTTTCTTTCCTTTTTTGTGACTATCTTTTGGTTGTATCTAGATATAATTAAAAATATGTTTAACATTTTATCATACTTCTAACACATTAACCTTTTCCATATTTTGATTAAATTTTTTTCTTCCATTTTTTAATCAAGATTAGCTAGATAATTAGATTGGATTTTAAATTTTGAACTTTGAAATATAGTTTCTCTCAAAAATATTATAAAAAGTAGGCAATGTATTGTGTGCTCATAAGCCATCATAAATAGAAATTTGTGATCTTCTTTTATGTAGTTTTTGTGATTAAAAATATGATACCATAAATTGAAATTATTAACCTTATCTAGAGAATGTGATAACAAAATGTGAATGAGATGATATCTTATCAGTGTGATGGACCACTTGTATTGTGAAACTAATAAGAGAGATGATAGAAATAAAGGCCGTTTTTTTTTTTTAATTAGCTGATAAAGAAAAAGACAATAAATAAAAAGTAGAAATGAGGGTATTTCGATGAGTTAATTGAAAAAATGAGTGTTTTAGCCATGATGAGAGTGAAAATAATGCTGCCCTTCAAAAATATGTGCTTCAAATCCTGGCCAAATGTTAATCTCGACCGTGTGAGTTTAAACTAATCAATGGCTATCATTAACGAGTGTACGAGGACAATCTTGTTTCTTCAGTAAAGAGAAACTCGATTTCTTTCTCTTTTTAGGTTGCAAGTGACACGTAATTTAAAGGTATTGTTATGAAAACGGGTAAGGAATAGTTATTTGTTCCGCCATTACCAAATGATAATTATAATTGGCATACTAATAAAATTCATTCTCCTCATATATTAAGAGATGGGCAATGGAAAATGGATCCATCTCCTTCTAGTTCACGTAAGGAAATAAATCAGAAGTGACAATGTTCAAGCCATAAAAAAGATCCAAAGGAAATCTAAGTGCAACTTCTAGTTGCAAGATGCATATTCCTTAATTAAATAATGACGACGCCTGATATGATAAGATCCTATTTTCTGTGATATTTAAAGAAATAAATCTAAACGATGATATGCAAGTGCTGAAGCTTAATGGACATTTTTAATGACGTCAACAATTTCTAAAAAAAGCTTGCAATTTGTGATTAACCATGCTTTGGTCTTTAATCAACTCATTGGGATGTGAGGAAATCTCACAAGCGAGAGCTTCAAGATTTGTAACTTGTTCGAGGAAAACCGATCAGATAAACCAAATGGTTCAATTGAAAAAATCAATGGTAAAGAAACTGTTATTTAATAATAGGTCGGATTTTCACTTGCAATTTTTTTTTCCCGATTAATAGACAAGGGGATATACTCATAAACGAGCAATTTCATCCCAATCAAATTCGACCAAAAAAAAAAAAATCGTCCAAAAAGGGGCGCTCCTCTTCGCACCTGGCGGCTGGGGAGCCAACCGCGTTGACCGTTAACCGCGTTAACGGTGGGGAGGGGACTCTCCAACGGTCACCGCCGTCCCCTTGCTTTTTCCACCCAGTAGTCAAACGTTGACCCCCTCCTCCCCTCCCCTGCCCCTGAAGAACAGTTTCGGACAAAAAAAAGGAAAAAAATCGAAATTTCTTTTTTAGAAAAAAGAAAGTAAATAGAAGAAAAACAGGAAGCGGCACATATAAAAACCGCAAGGCACAGTTCCGCGTTCCCCAGAATTCGATTTCATTTTTTTTTCTTTCCTTTTCATCACCGTCTTCTTCGTAAAGCTGCGGTTTTTTTTTTTCTCTCTCTCTCTCTTCCGGGTGGGTTCGATCTTCATCAGGTCAGTTCTTCTTCTCTTCTTCCTCGATCTCTCTGTAGATCTGGTCCGATTCGTCGCCGATCTCGCGATCCCGTCTTCCTCGTCCTGTGGCAAGGGGATCGCGGGAAGGTGCTTTTGATCTCGAATTTCTAGGGTTTCAGACGAATCGATCGGTCCAGCATGCGTAATCGGAAGAGCATTCGATCTTGCTCGTTTGTGTTTTGATTGGATGATTGAGGAGTTCGTGATTGTAATGGTGGGTTTCCCGCATTTCGTCTGGTTGATTTTGCAGGTAGGGGCGGGTTGGTGATTTTTTAAGGATGTTAGAGCAGCTGCTGATATTCACGAGAGGAGGGTTGATCCTCTGGACGTGTAAGGAGATCGGGAACGCTCTCAAGGGATCGCCGATCGACACCCTGATCAGGTCGTGCCTCTTGGAGGAGCGCTCCGGCTTGGCTTCGTTCAATTATGATGCGCCCGGCGCAGCCTACACGCTCAAGTGGACCTTCCACAATGAGCTCGGCCTCGTGTTCGTGGCTGTTTATCAGCGGATCCTCCATTTGCTGTACGTGGACGATCTGCTCTCCATGGTGAAGCGCGAGTTCGCAGAGATCTATGATCCGAAGAGGACTGTGTACCGTGAATTTGATGAAACGTTTAAGCAGCTGAAGATGGAGGCCGAGGCTCGAGCTGAGGAATTGAAGAAATCAAAGCCGGTGGGTAAGCCGGTGAGTAATGTCAAGAGGCAAGGGCATGGGCAAAGGGGTGGGTATGACGGAGGTAACAAGAATAGGAGTGAAGGTGGATTGGCGAACGATGGGGGTGATGGTGATGGTGAAGGTGAAGGGCATAGAGGGCATAAAATGGAGAATGGATATGCCAACGGCAATCATGTCGGAGTCAAAGATTCTAAAGTGACTACCGTTGTCAAGGGAAAAGAGAATGCGAGCTCCAACAATGGAGCTTTCGATGTAAATAAACTTCAGAAGCTTAGGTCTAAAGGTGGAAAGAAAACTGACACTGTTGATAACAAGGTTTCCAAGGAGTCCAAGGAGGACACCAAGAAAAAGATAACAAAGAAAAATAGAGTTTGGGACGATAAACCTCCCCCGACGAAGTTGGATTTTACACAAATTGTGGATGCAAATGGGAATGGGAAGGACAATGTACGTGATGTGGCAGAGGTGCATGGTGACAGCATGATGGACATCGAGGAGGTTGTGAGCAGTGAAAGTGAATCTGAAGATGATGAGGAAGTGGGAAAGGAGACCAAGCTTGATGCCAAGAAGAAGGGATGGTTTTCATCCATGTTTCAGAGGTACATTCCATGACATGATGTTTACCTGATGTTTCCTCGCTATGTTCCTACCTATGAATCTTTTCGTGAGCTTATTTATTGATTCTTTCGAGGATGTCTTCATCGAAAGAGATTGCTGACTCAAAAGGTCAAAACCATGAAACTGTTGTATTCTTGTTTGGCATTTTCAACCACTTTCCAATGGGATATTTGTTTGCTTACTGTGCTTTCTTTTCCTGAATATTATCTGTCTGGATACATGATACTATCACATACTTTGCAAAACTCTGAGGACAGTTGCTTTGAACACATGTCTTCATGATTATTGTGTGTTGTTTGTATTGGCTGGTTAATACAATCAAAATTTTAACATTGGGATACTCCTTAGACCTTCCATTCCAGTACGGAACATGTTGAAATTGACTATAAGCCACTTCCCAAGTAGATCAGTTCTAATTAATCAAGCCATCCGTCAGTCTGGTTGTCTTTTTAAGCTCCTAGTTCCTTCCTACAATGAACCAATCTGTCTACCGAAATATTCAATTTTCCTTTTTGCCCTACCTTTATTATTTTCAGGATTTACATTTCACAAGTGTTATTTTGCCTACTTTATGCCTTCTAGGTCTTGTAGTCCTTCCCGGAATACCACAGAATTCTTGTTTTGAAACTTTGTTTTGGTGGCATAATGCCAATCATCGAGGGTGGAGAGAGACTTTCTTCTGAATCTGTTTGAGACTTATATCTATCATGCTTCTTTCTATTTTGACAAGTTAGATGTTACCGTCGTTGATCATGGGTATTCTACTTCAGTATTGCAGGAAAGGCTAATCTGGAAAAGGCTGATCTGGAACCAGCTCTGAAAGCTCTTAAAGACAGGCTCATGACCAAGAATGTGGTATGCATTCTTTGTTTGATCAGTCACGTGTCTTACTTTCTGTGGACAAAAGCTGTGTTATTCTTGAGGAGTTATTCATACTTGGAGATTTACAGGCTGAGGAGATTGCGGAGAAGTTATGTGAATCTGTGTCGGCAAGTCTTGAAGGGAAAAAACTGGCCTCATTCACCAGGGTTTCTTATACTGTGCAGGTCATGATCATCTCTCATTCTCTCAACATTTACCACAAGTTTTCATTTTTGTAGTCTCTTACCATTTAGTAGGAGGTCAATTTGTTTTACCAGAAGATGCTAAGTTCTTGCGATATAATGGCTACAGGCTGCAATGGAGGAAGCTCTTGTTCGTATTCTAACTCCCAGGCGCTCGATTGACATATTGAGGGATGTCCATGCAGCGAAAGAGCAAAATAAGCCTTATGTTGTTGTCTTTGTTGGTGTTAATGGTGTTGGAAAATCTACTAATCTAGCAAAGGTAAAGCTAATTGTAACTTTTTACGTCATTTGCATATTAAGTGGTGGCATACTAAATTGATTGCCTGTCTCTAAAATGAATATGCAGGTTGCCTACTGGCTCCTCCAGCACAAAGTTAGCGTCATGATGGCTGCATGCGATACATTTCGATCTGGAGCTGTTGAACAGCTGCGCACTCATGCTCGTAGACTCCAGGTACTTGATTATATAGTTCTGTGCTTCTGGAACAAAGTGCATTATCATTCTATGTGGACAAGTTAATTTGATTAAGGTCCGTGATTGTCTTATTCTCATTCTGTTGCTTTTAGATCCCTATTTTCGAGAAAGGATACGAGAAAGATCCTGCAATTGTTGCAAAAGAAGCAATTCAAGAAGCTGCTCGCAATGGTTCTGATGTTGTTCTTGTGGATACTGCTGGTCGAATGCAGGTAATAATGCTGATAATTTTGCAAAAGGTCAACTGACATTACCTGGACTGTTGGTGGTCGTTAAATTTAATGTTTTTCCCTGCCATATCCTCCCTTATTTCTGGTCCATATCGGGGTATAGGAGTGCACAAGTTGCCAGTCACACCAGAGTTCTTACCAGTAAAGAAAAAACTCTCAAGAAATCTTCCAGAGTGGAGTCTAAAATTGAACACCATCACACAAAAATGGCCAAATTCACTGTCATCAGCACTTATCCATTCTGGATCACTGGATTGCTTCCTTCATTCTTTCTCCATCTATAAATGGTATATTTTTTCCCTCTGTCGGGGAATGCTTGTGTAGCTTTTGGTCTTAAACAATCATTGCTGATTAGCAGTGTAAAGGAGGGAATTTTTTCTTTGAGTGAAAGACAGGGAAGAACTATATAAGTTATTCTGTCCTGTCGAAATACCAAATTATCTCACTGATTGGATCTAGCGGACAGAAGCTGTTCAGGATTTTACTGGAACTGCATATAGAATAAAACTTCTATGAGCATCAAATCGCTACTCATTATTTATCCAATAAAATACTATGTGAGAAGTAACCTTTTCTTTGCCATGGCTGACTCTGTTTTCCCCTACCAGATGATGGAGAGGACCTTGTAGTATTTATTATTACATTCATTTGATGATTCATGTATTTTACTTTTCTGAGCCACTAATTATTAATTATGTGCTTGATATTTGCAGGACAATGAGCCACTAATGAGAGCTCTCTCAAAACTTGTAAACCTCAACAATCCAGATCTGGTTTTGTTTGTGGGTGAAGCATTGGTTGGGAATGATGCTGTTGATCAACTCTCGAAATTTAATCAGGTAGGGTTATTATAGAAGCTTTGATGGCTCTCATTGAATGCTGTATGAAATGAATGAAGTATGATGAGGAAGGACTATCCCATTAGTCTTAACTAGGGATATGACTGCAGGACCTAGGTTAAACAGCTATTAGTTCAAAGGCAAATCTACAGTTTAGTTGAGCTTTTGGAGTTGTTTCCTTGCTTTGTGAGTTGGTAGATCATTCCATGTTTTTACTGATCAGCATTGACTCCTCTTGCCTCTGTTTTTCAGAAATTGGCCGACCTGTCGACTTCTCCTAGCCCCAGATTAATTGATGGAATCCTGCTCACAAAATTCGATACTATTGATGATAAGGTAAAGAATTACTCAACTCCCATTGGTTGCATTCAGTTTCCTTAAATGGACTTGTATCCATCGCATACGTGTCGCCTACATGTTGTTGCGTACTTACTCTTGCGTACTTGCTCTTGGAAAAGGTTGGAGCTGCACTGTCGATGGTCTATGTTTCCGGAGCACCGGTCATGTTCGTGGGCTGTGGACAGTCATACACGGACTTGAAGAAACTCAATGTCAAATCGATCGTCAAGACCCTTCTTGCATGAGAATCTGTGCTTGTCGTCTTTCCTCTTTGTTCAGAGACGCTTGTCGTATGCTCTGTCCTTCGTGTTTGTGGTAGATTGTGGTCCGACTTCTTCTGGGAGGTGATCGGTCGCTTGCGGCTACTAATTTGTATGGGTTTTATATTGCATCATTAGTCTTCTTGCTTTACAGAATTAGTCCTCCATGTGCATGCTTTTCTTGCTGTTGCTGAAGTGATTGCATGAGCTCAGGTTTAATCCTGACTGATGCATCACGGGCAACTTGTTCACTTATACTCCGGGATCCACGACTGCCGAGACTATGGTTGCTCGAGACTCACGACGGTGCTTATAGCCTGATGGCGCCGCAGAGTTAACCACTCCTTTTTTTCAAATATTTTTTTTTTTATCTAGGTAACTTGAATTACAATTACCCCACCCCAAAAGTGAAGAGAGAAACATATGATGGTGTCGTTGATAGGACGATACATATACATGTTAAACGGCAGGACAAATGTAGAGGGGAAAAAGCTGAAATTCAAAGCTTACACTTGAAAGAAATAAGAAAGTAGATGAGACATCGGAATTGGACTAAAATTAGGTTGTGGTCCTTGTAGCACTAAAACCAAAGGAACAAAGATATCAGAGATCTTTGAATAATTGCCAGATGCTTAATCGGACCCCTTGACTTTGGATTCTTAAGTTGTGAGAAAGAGAGGCTGTGGCCCTTGCAGCAGGCTGCAGGGTCGGATGCACGCGCGATAACAAAGGCCCTTTTGACCCTTGCTGTTCTTGCGGCCATGGACATGATCAAGACCCTTGCCTCAAATCTGGTCGGTCTCACTATCGCTACAGATTTGAGCGAGGGTCGACCTCACTGCATATCTAAGCGAGGGAGGGCAGCCCTCACCTAGATAGTTTAGGAGGGCTGAGGCCTGCCAGCACTGGATAAGATTGCAATGCGCCTCATCTAGCACACTTGCGACATGCACCCTCTCTAGTTTTTAGGGAAAATATCACAAATGATTCCATGGACTTTTATTTAATGTGCAATCTCATTCTTGAGCTTTCAATTTACTCAATTTGATCCATGAACTATCGATAAATGTCCAATCTAGTCATTGACTATTTGAAAATTGACCAATTTCGTCTTTACGTTAGTTAAAGTTAACGGAATTTGGCATTTTGTTCTTTTTCTTTTTTTTTCTTCTTCTTCCGACGTCTCTCTTCCCCGCCGGTGAGGGCGGTCATGGCAAGGGTGACCCTCGCTGGACACCAGACGCCAGCTTCCCTCCGCCAGCTCCACCATGGCCGGTGGAGGGAAGAGAGGAGAAAAAAAAAGGAAAAACATTTATCACTTAACAGTTTGAACAGAAAGACTAGATCGGACATTAATCGATAGTTTAGTGACCAAATTGAGCAAATCAAAAGTTTAGGGACAAGGCACATTAAGTAGAAGAGGCCCTCCGCTAGTCATTGACTATTTGAAAAATTGACCAATTTTGTCTTTACGTCGATTAAAGTTAAGGAATTTGACATTTTGGTCTTTTTCTTTTTTTTCTTCTTCTTCTCTCTTCTCGACGTCCGGCGAGGCGGTCCCGCCCGCGCCCGTGGTGGGCGGCCCTAGCCGCCCGGGCAAGGGTGACCCTCGCGGACACGTCGAACGCCGGCTTCTCTCGGCCAGCTCCGCCATGGCCGGTGGAGGGAAGAGAGGAGAAAAAAAAAAGGAAAAACAGTTATCACTTAACGATTTGAACAAAAAGACTAGATCGGACATTAATCGATAGTTTAGTGACCAAATTGAGCAAATCAAAAGTTTAGGGACAATATTGCACATTAAGTAGAAGTCCATGGACCATTTGTGACATTTTCCCTAGTTTTTATGGCAAGTGGTGGAGGTGGTACTGACATTCTTGTCGACTTTGCTTGAGCTTGGCAAGTGACAACGGTCCCTTGCTAGCGCATGAGCCATGTTAGAATCGCAATCACCTCATCTATGGCCTGCAACCACCTCTCCCTTCTCTCTTTTTATTTTTTTGGGATATGTATACTAAAAGAATTTAAATTTATCAAGAAAGTACAATTAAATTATAAAACTTATTAAATTTGTTCAATCAAATCATTTCGTTAATTCTGTCCAATTTGATTAACGGAAAATGTTGACATGACCTTTTATTATTATGTTTTTCTCCTATGCGGCCATCTCATGGCCAAAATAAATATCATTTTGGTCCAAATCTGATTTTTTATATAACAGATTTATTTAAATTAAATCCAAAATAAACTAATTAAGAGAGAGACACCAAGTGGTGAGCGCTACAAGCCCTTGCCACTATTACCCCACCACTGTTGGAACCTAACAACCCTTGCTCGTTGTAGGCGAGGGCCTAAGGCCCTACCCCAAATCTAGTCGAGGATCATTAGCCCCTTCCTCACCATCACCGCCCTTCCTGACAATGATGGGGCAATAGTGGTGAGGGCTTATAGCCCTCATGACTTCAAGCCCTCACCACAACTCTTTCCTTTAAAAAAAATAAAAAAACTTATTTCATAATTTTGTTTTTAATAAAATTTATATTAAAAATAAGATTTGGATCAAATTGACATTCTTCTAATCTTGTATTCCATGATTTAGCTACTTCATCTTCATGCAAGATAAAATATAAAAATAAAAAATTATGTTAGTAATTTCCGTTAGTAAAATTGAACAGAGTTAACGGAAGAAATCAATTATATGAATATAACAAATTTTATGATTCAATTGCACTTTTACAAATTTTAAGATTTCCGGTGGACAAATTTTATTTTTATTTTTAATTTTACACCCTCTACTTTATTTGATTTTTCATTTTCCATTAATTTCTGAAAAACAAATTTGTCAAATAACAAATATCCTCGTCACGGTCGCCTATCCCTCTTGGTTTATCCACAGCACACTTCAGCGGCAGCGGGCACGGTGCAGACAAAGATGACCCGCAGCGCAAGATGAACGCCTGAGAATTCCCACTTCGATCGCTGCCCACTCCAGCAGGACTCCTCCAGCTTCTCACCATCTCTGCACAGAGAGAGAGAGAGAATTTGCTGAGCAGTCGCTGCCATGGAGGTCGCTCCTCCCCTTAACTCGGTCTACTGCCGCCTGAGTGAGCACCGTCTCTCCATCTCCCCTCACATGTTCTTGTAAGCGTTCCGGTGCTCTTTTGCAATTTCTCATTATCTGTCTCTGTCTCTCTCTCCGTGCAGTGCGAAATCCCGGTTGCAGTCATCTGGGGAAAGCGGCTCCCACCTCCGTTCCAGCGGTAACTGACTCTTCCCTCTCCCCTCGCTCGGTCCGTCTGCTGTGCCTGTTGGACATGTGATGATCGACGTTAATCTCTGTTGGCAATGCTCATGTACCCATTTGATCATTTGCTGCTAATCGCTTGGTGCGACCGGGGCGAGGGTCCCAACGTCGTTCTCCGCGGGGGCGGGGGGGTGGTCGTGTGAAATAGGCTCGATGGGTTGATTTTGCTGCTCTAGCTAAAGAGCCTGCACTGGATGTTGAGTTTGGAATTGTTCGGAATTTCGATTGGGTCCCGTTTAGTCCGAGATGAAGCAAGAGGCGTGAGTTGCGGTCGACGTGGTCGCTCTGAGATGCTTTGTGATTCTATAATGTGCTGTTCTTCTTTCTGGAGAAATTTGGATCTATATTGGTGCATGGAAGTTAAAAACTGAATTTTCCTTTCCAATGGTACAAGGTGCAAGGTTCACAGAGGGAAGTAGCTTTTGAATGTGTGGCCCAGTGACTGAATATTTTATAGGAATCCCACGTGATTCGATGGCTCAATCAATGACTTAAGGATTCGAGCTGTAACAAACGTAGAACAATGTTTTACCTTTGGTTCCCCTGCATTAACTGATTAATTTGAAAAAGCGCGCCATCTTAGTTGTGTAAAGGTCTTTTTTTTTCGATGTTTCATGTGCAGATTTCCTCGTCTTCCAAAAGCAGGGGTTTCAGGATCTCCTTTCCTACCAATACAGATTCTCTTAAAAGTAGTTTCTCTGGTGCTGGTGCACTTGGTTCTTTGAAGGTATGTTTCATTGAAGCTGCTTAGTTGTTTCTTTATGAAGTTGCTGGCTGTTCTAAATATCTGATTCTGCACCATTCGTTTTAGATCTGTATGTAAATCACCTACTCATTGTAGATGTAGTCATAGGGTAAGTATTACGTTCTTGATGATGTGGCCAGCTCATATCTCCATTTATAAGGGCATCGAGCTTCCTATTCATAGGGACAAACTGAGTTTCGAGAACTGATTCGGTTAATTTAAGCACATCACTAGTTTTTAAGAACTAATTTTGGCTTGCATATGACCAAGGTAGTCCTCCCAGGTCCTGTAGTTTCCATCCTGTTGTCAATTCTTATTGCTATATATGATCATGCAACATCCACCATCTGTAGTCATCAATCCACCTTTCAGCAAACCTATACCATTATCCAAGTACAACCAGTTGTTGCTTTTAGTTTTGGCACCTGCTAGTTACTTTTCTTATCTATCATAATCATTTGACCCTATTTATAACTATATTTGGCTTATTTGGTTATGAAATTGCTTCTAGAAGCAGTCTTCATTAGTTTCTACATTCAGTGAGGAAGTACTTGCCGAAGGCTCGGTGAGTCTAACTAATGGATGTCAATGGTCATGACTCGTAGTCTTTTGTTTTATATGTACAAATCACTACCAATATCTTGGAGTATGTTTGGGATACTGCTTTGTTTATGTGAGATTTCTGAGTTCTTTTGCTTAAAGAGCAAGCTGCATTTTAGATGCTATGTGCTTGCCAAAGATCAAGCAAAATCTAGTTGTTTAAATGGTTATTTTTCTGAAACAGATGAAACTGACAAACAAGCCCGTGTTGAAACATTATCTTCTTCATTCGGTTGACTTCCTGCAAATCTGTTTCTACCTGAGTGACTTTCTTGATTCTTCTTTTCTAAACTCCCTTTCAAAGGTATATTAGTTTGATTGAGTTTTGAACTCTGTCAGTTCAATGAGAACATTTGCCGGAATTAAAAGCTAGGAGAAACAATCGTGTCAAATAAGCTTTGATTGTTGCCTGGTGGGATGATGATCTACTTGAGTAATTTTGGACAGCTAGAATCCTATTTATGCTTGGTCCATGCGGTTTGTGTCACCACATATGCATAACCTGAATCACTTTTAAGCTCAGATAACATTTGTTCCTTCATCAGACAGAACTTCCACTTTGGGTGCTGCC
The DNA here is from genome assembly GCA_014182715.1 of Eucalyptus cloeziana. Classification (NCBI taxonomy): domain Eukaryota; kingdom Viridiplantae; phylum Streptophyta; class Magnoliopsida; order Myrtales; family Myrtaceae; genus Eucalyptus; species Eucalyptus cloeziana. The sequence continues at coordinate 32,910,044 of CM024636.1, forward strand.
TTTTCAGGAAACATGTATTAGCTGCTAGTAAGAAAATAAAAGTACCAATTACTGAATCTAGGAGCCATGCCATTGGAAAGTTATTGATCATGTGGCTGTCCCTAACCTTTGGGCCACTGGTCCTTCAATGGAGTTGAAACAAAACTGCCGTTAAATTTTGCCTTCATGGTTTCTTTTTGATATTTTGCAGCATTTCTGTTGGAGATTCTCGATTCCTTCAACATCTTCTCTCTCATCAGATAGGTCAAATCAACAGTATGTGTTGACCGTCAGGAATGATCATCCTCAAAATGCAGATTTTCCTCGCACCTACTCAAGAAAAGAGAAGAAACCCTTTAAAGTACCAATTGTTGAGATGAGGCGAGCAGCAAGGGAGAGACTTAAGAAAAGGAAAGATCAGCCCAGAAGACCTGTTTCACCTCCGAAAAATGGGCTGGTCGTTAAAAGGCTTATACCATTGGCTTATAATGTTTTCAACGCAAGGATTACATTAATCAACAATCTCAAGACACTCTTGAAAGTAGTACCGGTTCATGCTTGTGGGTAATATTCTTGCACATTTAATGGTCTTGAAGATCCTTTTTCTGATGACATAAACTCACAGCATCTGTGGCTATAATTTGTTTTTCACAAGACAATTCAGCCTTCATTTCTTTACATGAAAGGATTATCTTGCCTCGCTTGCCACAATAGTTTCATGTCTGCTTGTAGATAGTCACTAAATGTTCTTCCTGTCCACGAAGTCACATTTCTGACACAAATAGAACCACTATTTTCACTCAAGAATTAGGTGGCATGTTGACTGAGTTTTACATTCTTTTACACTTTTCAATGTCCTAGTTCATCTTTGTTTTTGGCCCCTAATAGCTGTTGGAGATCCTTTTATGGCTCACAGCAATTTTCTAGATGATTCAGCAATAGCAGTTGCTGTAGATGGTGTTTTTGGTTGGGAGAAACTCTATTGAACTATTTAATAGTTGTTGAAATAAGGCCATATCACTTGGTGACTGTAGAAATTGAATGGCTTCACATAATAGTTACTTCTTGCAAGGAAACTGCAGATTTGACTTCTAAGCCTTACAGTTGCATCTGTATGGTCATTGGACTGTGGCACTTTACTGTTAAAGCCATAAAATAGATCTAGTCCTTGATCAGCCAAGTTATTTATCATGTAGCCTCCATTTCCAGTATTGGTTGACATATCTAATTTTCCTATGGACTTTTAAATTGGTGAATGTTCCACCATAACCCATGCAGGTGGTGCGGTGAAATCCATGTGGGACCTGTTGGGCATCCATTCAAGTCATGTAAAGGTCCAAATTCATCTATGCGCAAGGGCCATCATGAGTGGACAAACGCCACCATTGAAGATTTATTGCCACCAGTTGAAGCTTATCACCTATTTGATAGACTTGGGAAGCGTATCTCTCATGATGAGAGGTTTTCAATTCCTCGAATCCCTGCTGTAGTTGAGCTCTGCATCCAATCTGGTGTTGAAATTCCCGATTTACCTACGAAAAGGAGGAGAAAACCTATAATTCGTATTGGGAAGAAAGAATTTGTTGATGCGGACGAAAGCGAGCTCCCTGACCCCATCCCAGAAGCTCCCATAATTCCAATGCTGACTGAACTACCTGATTCTCAGATACTGGCACCATCTGATGATGAAGAAAAGCTCTTGCTGGCAGAGGAAACATTGCAGGCATGGGAGAAGATGAGGCATGGAGCCAAGAAGCTGATGAGGGTGTACCCCGTGAGGGTTTGTGGATACTGTCCGGAAGTGCACGTGGGTCCAACTGGGCACAAGGCGCAGAATTGTGGGGAACACAAGCACCAACAACGGAATGGGCAGCATGGATGGCAATCTGCTGTGCTCGATGACTTGATACCTCCTAGATACGTATGGCATGTTCCCAATGCTGATGGCCGTCCATTACAACGAGAGCTAGTAAGCTTCTATGGAAAGGCACCTGTGGTGGTTGAGATATGTGTGCAGGCTGGTGCAAACGTGCCAGAGCAGTACAAACCAACCATGAGATTGGATGTAGGGATTCCCTTGGATGTCAGAGAAGCGGAAATGGTAGTTTGAGGTGATTGCAGTGTGTCCAATAGTTGGAATATCTTACAGCACACGCTAGAAGATAGTAGACGGCATAAAGGTCCAGCTCGATGAGAGTTTTTCCTTTCGCCGAACTGTCTGACACCCAATATGACCGAGCTCTAGCTATTCCACAGTTTTTGCTTAGAACTGTTGTAATCAATGTAGAGTAGAACTATACCTGGAAAGCGATTCATTCATTGAGGTCATTGTTTTTGTATAATAGGGGGTACCGAACCTTTCATTTCCCAAAGAAGATCTGATACTTCATATTTTTCTTTGAAGATAAGTTGGATATTTCCTAATTGTTTTTATGTGTGGTTTTCTGCATCTGTAAAAGCATCAGCATCAGCGTACACCTCAGACCTTGCAAGGGAGTATTTACTTGACAGATCAATTCTGCTTAATTTTGTCATTTATCATTTGTGTTGTCATCATTTGGCCAATATTTGCAGTCTACTATTCATCAACCTTTTTACTGTGTATGCGTAGTCTTTATTGGTGCTTTTTTGGGCAACTTAAGCTATCTTTCGGGATTCTCATTAGAGTCATTAGACGGGCATAATCATTCTGGCCATAATATGCTTCCTTCTGGCTTCTCATTCCGCAAAGCCATTTTTTTGGAGTTATTAACTAAATCCCTTCAATGAAGGAAAAATGGAAAGCGGTCGATGATTATGTGATGAAGTCCTTCCCATTCTCCTGCTACAGATGACATGCTGTAGAGATCTTGTGGTGAAACTTCGCTTCAGATTAGCACAGCAGAAATCTGGGATGGAGAATAACCTGAGACTTTCTTCTGAATCTGCTTTCGATTTATTTTGATGGTAGTCTCTCTCTGTTTTAGCAAGCTGGGTGCTACAAAGTGATCTTGGACGTTCTTCTCCAGCGTTGCAGAAGCAACAAATCTGGAAAAGGCTCATCCGCAACCAGCTTTGAAAGCTCTCAAGGGCAGTCTTGTGACCAAGAACGCGGTTAAAAAACTGGCCTCATTCCCCAGGTATCTTCTACAATGCATGTTGCGATCATTTTTGGGGAAGTAGTTTTCGGGTCTCTTACCAATTCATAGGTCTTAATCTGCTTCACCAGAAGATTGCCAAGTTCCCATGAAATAATAGCTCCGGGCAAGCATTGGAGGATGCTCTTCTTGTATTCTAGCTCCTAGATGCTTGACCGAGGAACGTGTCCATGCAGCCAAAGAGCAAAATGAGCCGTCTGGGATTGTCTTTGGTAGTGCTACTGGTGCTGGAGAAACTGCTAATCTAGCAAAGGTTTGTGATGAAATTCGTGAGCACATGGCACAGAATTGCGTGGCACACAAGCACCGAAAGCGGACTGGGCAGCACGGTGGCAGGCAGCTCTGCTCGGCGACCCGATAGCTCCCTGATGTCGAGAGCCCCATGCCGCCTTCTTGATATTGGGAGTAAATTCGACACTATTATATGATAGATTTATCATGGGTGTATCATTTTAGGATTTTTTTGAATATTAGTTTTGGGCAAATATACTACAGTTGTACTAGTTTCTTTTTTTTTTTTTTTTTTTTTTTGTGATATGAAAATTAGTTTAAGACAAATGTAGCATGGATATATCAATTTAAATTTTGATTTTACTATAGGTAAGATATGGTACATGAAGATAAATAAGAGGGATAAGGAGGCAAAACCCTCCATACATACATACTTTTAGCAATAGAAGGACTTATTTAGAATAGAAAATTTTGCATCAAGACAATTTTCTTTGGGGGAACCATATTATCGAATTGTTTAGCTTTCGAAAAAAATTTCTTGTTCCATAAATCACTAATTCATTATATGCATAATTCGGATTGATCATAACAAACCGATTTAAAATACTTTCTTAATAAGGTCATGTTACGCAAAAGATGATATATGAATTTATGTTAGATTAATGTCTTCATGTGTTATAAACATATAATTATTGCTAGAGTTGAATATCATATAAATAAACAAGGAGTAAATACTTTGTGTGGAAAAAGTAAAATCAAAGTGAGGAGGAAAAAAGTAGGGGTGATCATCGGTTTAGGGTCAACCTTGGACCGATCTTGGATTAGCCCAACCTTGCCGGTCCTAGTCTGGTTTTTAAGGAGATTGGATCGATTCTTGGTTCTAGAATTCCTAGAGCAATATTATGCGGGTCAATCCTCGGTTTTGAGAATTCGAGGTCCATCCAATCCGAACCAATCCTAACTATATATATATATATATTATTTATAATTTTTTTATATAAAGAAAACCTTAAAATAAACGACATCAACGACATTAAAAAATTTCTTTAGTGAGAATTTTACATTGTTCTTTAATAATTTAAGTTTTTAATGTCTTTTAAAGTGTCAATAGTCATAATTTACAAATGAAGAAAATATTTTTGTGAAGAGTCCTCACGGCGTCTAAAAAGGCACATATTAGCATCCTCTCAATATTCGTTCTCTTCTATCTTATTTGTCATCTTAGTCTTCAATTTGCTAAAATCGAAAAAAAAAAAAACTTCTCCACTCACCACTCAACACTCACCCCGCTCATTTTGGGTTACTCGTGCCGCTCGCTCTCGCCGCTCGATGCTCGCTTGGGTTGTTCTCCTCACTCGACATTCGATGCTCATTTTGTTCCACACTCACCCCACTTGATACTCACCCTTTATCGCTTACATGCTTTCTCATCAAACCCATTGGGTGGGTACGGTCTTGGTTGCTTTTTAAGGAATACAAAAATGAAATAAAAAATTATTGGGCGGGTTCGATATGGTCTTTGGTTGCCTTTTTAAAGAATATAAAAATGAAATAAAAAATTATTGGTTAGTCTAGGTTGATCTTAAAATTGGACAAACATGTTGAGTTGGTGGCGGCTTGGTCCTTAATTATTTTTTAAGGGGTTATCGAAAAAAAAAAAAATGAAATAAAAAATTATCAGTGGGTTTCCGAACCTATTGGTTCGGTCCGGTCCTCGGTCCCAAGCTCAATCGGGTCGGTCCTCGATCCCAAAAATTGAGAACCAACACTGTGCGAGTTGGTCCTAGGGTTAGGGGGTGAACCGGCTCAACCCGGACCATGCTCACTAAGGGTGTTAAAGACCGAACCAAATCGAAAAATTCGATTTTTTCGGTTCAGTTCGGAAGTTTTTTCTAATAGTTTGGTTCGGTTCGATTTTTCAAAAAAATGGAATTGAATCAAACCGTTGATGTCCCTAAATTGCTCACCCCTAGAAAAAAGGGTTTTGAAAATTAAATACATTATCACGGGGAATAAATAATAATAAAAAAAAAAAGTGGGAGTGGATATGAAGAAAGTCAGTTCAAGATGCCAGGGTCGCCTTGAAATTGGCGAGAAGAATTGCTTGAGGATCACTCACCTCAGTCTGCCGACTTCATCTCTCTCCCTCGTCGCCGCGCTAACGACACCAACTCACAGAGACAAAGACAGAGATCCGCCGAGGCGATCGCCGCCGTCCAGCAGAGAGCTTTCCGCCATGGAAGTCGCTTCCTCTTCTTCTCCTCTTCCGCAGCAGCACTCGTTACGGCTCTGTCGCAGTGCGCTCTCTCTCTCTCTCTCTGGCGTGCATGTTGTGTCTTCTGTGCTTTCACGCGGGTTTTTGATTTCTCTTTTCGTTCTGTTTCTTGCGAAGTGCGGAATTCAGGTTTCAGGGCTCGAGGAGCTTCTCTCCGCCGCCTCTCGTGCCGGTAATCTCTGCCGCCCCCTCTCTCCGTCGTTCGTTTTCGCGATCGAACCTCCTCGGGGTTCGGAGGCGCCTCTCTCTCTATTTTCTTTTCTTTTCGTGCTTTCTTCGCGATTGATTTCGGAATCTTCGTTTCGTTTCCTCGAAAACCGAGCAAACTCGGCGCCTTTTTCGATCGTCGAATTTAGTGCGGCTGCTGGTGTTCCTTTCGCGAAGTTCGTTGGATCCGGTGTCGCTTTTGTCCGCGCCTGAGGAGGGTGAAGCTGGGAACTGCGGCGGAGTATTAGTTGACTGGACTATGAGATGATTTTTTAGAAGCTTTAAACCTTAGATTGATGATTTGCGAAATAGCAGAAGGCGTAACAGATTATAGTGAGAACATAAGAGGAATAGGGACAAAGACTGAGTTGTGAAAAAAGGATGAGCTGCTGAGCATCTTCTGTTTTGCATCTGTTGCTTGTCGGTTTAGATGAGGTTTATAATGACACTATGCCTGAATTTATTTTTTATTGCCTTTATGTTCCGCTCATCTTTATCGCAGTTGATAATTTTCTTTTTGTCTGAATCTTTTTGCAGTTTTCTGTGCACAAAGGAGCTAATAATGGGCACTCTCTTTATAGACATTCGATTCTTAGAAGTTCTAGTAATTGTAAGTATTCATGTTTTAGCATGTACAGTGCAAAGAGTAACAATGAACTACATTATTGGTATCATTATATGAGTTCCATTGAAATGAATGGGTTCATTGCGGTGTTTCATTTCTAGTTTGCTCTTTTCTAGATGACCTCCTTAGGGCCTTACCTAGAGAGTGTTGTTTCATAGACCTTGCCACAATCAGGGTGCTGAAAGTTATAATCTCGGATCGTTATCTGGTCTGATTGTGTGGTGCCCGTGTCTAGTGCTGCACTTTCGGAAAGGGAGGTCAATCCATGCTTCAGGATTACTATGAGAGAGGAAAATTAAAGCACTACTCAACATTTATTGACCTCTTTATCTCTCTTTTCTGAATCTTGTTTTGTTCGAGCAACTCAAAGATTTCCTTCCGGGGCCTCCTATTGCTTGTACCTTGCAGTCATCATTGGCTATTCCTTTTGGAAACCTCCAGTGAATATGTTTGGGTCTGTTCTAAGAATCAAACATATGAGTGATGATTTTGGATGTATTGAAAGGACAATAAACGTGAGAAGTGAGAATGATTTTTGACACTAGCTGGGGACAAAGTTTTCTGTCCATGGTACCATACTATCCTTTTTCCTGAAAATATGTAAACCTGTGAGGTGGCACTTAGATGGTGGATGGACTTGGAGGAAATGCAATGAAATTGATTGGATAGGATCAGCTAGGTGATTATTATTTTAATTTCTTGAATGACTAAGAAGTTGGGTAAGAACATATAGAATGGTATCCATGATGCCACTAAGAAAATGATGTCGCCTTGGCTTTTCTGCAGCAGTCTGTTCAGGAGTGCCGTGCTATCAACTATATCTTCTCATTATTTCAATTTCAAAAAATGGTTCAACTGGTGACTGTTAGGAACTTGAGTAGTTTGTGGGAACATGGCGCCACTGATATGGTAGTGCCTTTTGAAAAGGTGCCATGTCCATAAAAGATTTTCAATTGGCTTAAAATATCTGTTTGCTAGAAGTATCTATCTTTTCAATGAACTTCTGCTGGACAAATAATTACCCATGTGGTCCTTTTTGGTTCAGATGGAAATTCACACAAAGTGGGGAGAAAGGTGAAAATAGCAACCCTATGCCTCTTTTTGTTCAAGTAGATGATACGGAAATCTAAGGGATAAATGGGGCACTATAGAGGAAGGTTTTGAATTTCATTAAAAACCATTTCTAGGACATTAGTGGCTGCTTATATTTTTCTCTTTATTTCTTGTATTTAGGTTTTTAAGAATTAGAGGTGGTCATGTGACATGATTCAACTTAGTAGAGTTGTATGATGAGGACAGTATATGATGAAAGTACATAGATGAAAGGGAGTATTGACTGCTGATCCTTAGTGTTTATCCAAGGAAAAAAGATGAAGTAAGAGATATTTGATTTTATAGGGAAATAAGCCAATTTTTTGAGATTTTTTGCTCTATACATGATATGAGATTAATATCATGTATGCCTTACTAAAGTTAAATTTATTTTAAAAGTCATTTTTCTTGAAGATTCGGCATGAGGTTTGCTTTTTCTTTCGATTGTCAAGTGATGGGGACTAATAAGAGTAGCATAAAGAGTCTCAGGTTGATGTGGGTGCCGTTTGCATTTTCACATTGTTAGACATCACTTCAATTCTTCATGAGTTTTGTTTACCCCCCAAGACTTAGATTCTTCTTGCATCATTGTAGTAAGCTCTCAAATTCTTTGGTGAGTTTTTCTTACTTACATTGCTGTATATATGCATACACCTAATTCCCAGCATCTGCTGCTTCTGGTTTCAGTTTCTTCAAAATGCATTTTCCACCACTCAAAGAAGCAAATCCCTGTTTTACGGCATCGTCCTACCCGGAAAGTTGAGTTCAACAGGCCATATTACTATGATAGGTGGTACTCTCAGAGTAGATTTTATAGGTATACTGTTGCGAGATCTGAATTGGCTGAATTTGGGAATTCTGGTGCACCTCTTCCCTTGCCAGGTCTGTTTGAAGTCTATCATCCATTCCCACCACCCCCTCCCCCAACTTGAAAATTACAATCTCAATCCTATTCTTTTCCCTGTTGAATCGCAGTGTATGAAGTAATTGGTAAAGTGAGAGGAGTTTGCTTCTACACTGTCACTGCAATTGCCGCAATTATTCTTTTTCAGCTAATGCTGGTGGCACATCCTTTTGTGCTCCTCTTTGACCGATATCAAAGAAAAGCTCAGCACTTCATTGCCAAGATTTGGTCTACATTGAGTGTTGCTCCGTTTGTTAGAATTGAAGTTCAGGGATGGGAGAATCTTCCTCCACCAGACACTCCCGCTGTTTATGTTTCCAACCATCAGAGCTTTTTAGACATATATACTCTCCTCACCCTAGGGAGAAGCTTTAAGTTCATCAGCAAGACCAGCATATTCCTCTATCCCATTATTGGCTGGGCAATGTATTTGTTGGGTACTATTCCTTTGAAACGAATGGACAGCCGAAGCCAATTGGTAAATTCTCTCGTTTCATTTGTTGATGAAGTGTTCCTTTGTATTATTTGGTTTGTTGGTAACAGTCTTAGACTTGTGGTATGGAATGTTCATCTTGGTTTTATTGTATATCATTGTTTTAGAATATTTTTCTGTCTTCTGCTCGTAGCAATGCTTTACCTGGTGCATATGTAGGTTTTATGGATAAAAATTGTTCTTTTTCTCAGTTTATTGACAATCTTGGTTCCCTACATGTAGGAATGTTTTAAACGGTGCATGGATCTTGTTAAGAAGGGAGCATCTGTCTTTTTCTTTCCTGAGGGAACACGGAGTAAAGACGGAAAATTAGGTGATTTCAAGGTGATGCCCTGTTGCCTTTCTATAGTCTCAAAATGCTAATTTTATGAGATCAGTTGACGTGAACTGAATTTTGCTTCTATATGCATAGATGGAGACCAAGGTTGTCGTGTCTGTAGGATGATCTTCTATATGTACTTCAACATGGATATGGGATTTATGTCATTCTTTTTGGTATAAATTGCTTAAGAGATAATGACATTCTGGTTAATACAAGGAAGGAAGAGTAGACTTTTTGACATTTACTAAGATGGAAAAGTATTTTCTGATGCATTGTTTATCTTGACATGTAGAAAGGTGCATTTAGTGTTGCAGCGAAGACCAGAGTGCCTGTGGTACCTATGACCCTCATTGGAACTGGCAAAATCATGCCGGCAGGACACGAGGGCATTGTAAATTCAGGATCTGTAAAAGTGATTATACATAAGCCAATCGAAGGTGGTGATGCTGAAACCTTGCGCAATGAAGCTAGAAGTACTATAGCAAAAGTTCTGAATTGTCAAGGATGAGGAACTTAGTAAGACAAGTTCAGTTCCTTCTGCAATCTGAGAATTTAATCCATTTTTTTGCACAATGGAGAGATAAAAGGTATGAGTTGCCTATAGTGTTGCTTATTTCCACGATCTACTTACCAAATATATACATATAGATATATATACTCGACAATCTAGTACAGCTTTTAGATGATATGGCTGATCAAATCTTCAAATTGAAATCAAATACTGTGATGCAGATTGCTTAGGGGCTGTTTGTTTGTGTTCTTTCTTTCTGTTCATGAACACAATTTGTGTTTTTTTTTTGTTCCAGGGAACAAAAAAAGAACAAAATGCGTTTGTTTGCATTTTTGTTCAAAATCTATTTTTTGTTCCTGGGGAACAAATTTGGAACAAAAATAAGAAACAAAAAAAAACATGTTTCTTTTTTTCTGGAATACTTTTGAGAAACAAATTTTTTCTTCTCTTTCTTTTCTTTTTCTTTTCTTCTTACCGGTGACCTCGCCAGAGCATCGCGGCCCCTGGCGAGGCTCGGCCTCGCCGGATCTGGGTGAGCCTGAGCTCGCCCAGCCAAGTGAGGCTGCCAGCCATGGCGGGAGGCCGGCGACCAGCCAAAAGGAAAAAAAAAAAAAAGAAAGAAAAAAAAAGGAAAAATAAAATAAAAATATTAAAAAATTAAAAGAAATAAAAAAAAAAAAGAACACAAATTTACCAAACATGTTTCTGTTCTTTTTTTATTCCATGAACAAGTTTGCCAAACGCGTTCTTTTGTTCAAAAATTGTTTCAGGGAACAGAAATAGATTTTTCTATTTTTGTTCCCTGGAATAATTTTTGAACAGAAACGTTACCAAACACACCCTTATTGATCTAGTTAGTTACTTGTGATTTTCATCATCATTTTCTGTTAAACTTTTGCTGAATGCTGGTGCGCATGGAAGTTCTTCTGTTGATAAGGTAAACAGTGAGCAAGCTTGGTTTTGATGGTGCTTCATGCATGCACCAAGGATTGTTTTGGGTAAACATTGATTCCAAATGTCTACTTGTTTCTCTTTTTAGATAATTACTGATTTTATTTTTTCTTCTTATTCTTCTGAAACTTCTATTCCCTCAGCTTTTCCAAATGGCACTTCTTTTTCTACCTATTGCAAGCTTGAAGCTATGTCTTGGTCATATGTGATATCAATTGGATGAGATCCTACCGAGTCATGGCTTCTATAGTGGACATGTAAGATTGGAAAGATGGATAACTGAACTCCTACTCCATTTTTTGTTGCGGAAGTCTCTCATCATAATGAATTTGTAGTTATTGATGATATACCTAGGTAAAATAAGTGAATAAAATCCAAATGGTGTTATCATGCATTGTGCCATAGATCTTTGTCCTTGTTAAGTGTTTTGTGCATTCTTTGCTTATAGTATGATGAAATGTCAGCCTTTTTCAACTTTTAGGCTGCACTTTGGGGAGATCCTATTTGACTCTGGATAGGATAGGTGTTTGGCAGTGGCCTTTTGATGGGATGGAGAGCTAGATAAGCATGGATATAGCCTGTTTATGGATCCCAACTTCAAGGGTCCAAATAAGGCCAGATGGGATTAGCCTATCCAGCAAGAGAGACTCATGATGTGAGAAAGTTACATGGAAAATTAGAGCACGATTTTCTCCATCATGATATCTACATAGGCCATACCCATCCTGAGTAGCCAGGCAAGCCCTTGCTGGCAAGTGCTGATGCTAGGGCATTTAGATGCTCTCTCTCTCTCTCTCTCTCTCTCTCTCTCTCTGACACATACCCATCTTTATAGAATTGGTTGCCTATCCTTGTTCACGCTAACAACTGTTTAACAGCCACCAGCTCACTGGTGTGTGGCATCGACCATGGCTTTCTGGTAGGTGGTCAACCAATGGTTGGCAAACCACGAGGGCGAATCTCATTTTTATTGTTTTCTCTTTTGTTATATCTGGCCTTCAATGTGGACGAAGTATAGGAGTTGTCATTTCTGACTTATACCAGTGATTTCCCTTGACTTATTTCGGTTAGCATGCGTGCCTGGGTGTATATTGCAATCCAAATTCATCTTATTGGAAATTATACACAGAAAACCACATGTAGCCCTAGAGTTTGCTATCTTATTAGACCTAATGTATGCATATTCGTTATTTCTACAGGCGATTGCAGAGGACATATTGTGTAGTACAAAAATGTAGTTAAAAAAATTCTTCCTGTTTGGCGCGTTGTTGTGACTCGTTCACCTTACAACCACGAGAGCCGGTTTGATTTAGTCATGAACAGATCACTGACTGCTATAGAAGCTTTCATCCCATCCTTCCCCACCCGGCATGCTCTCCCAACCTGGCATGCCCGAGTTTAAATGGTAAAAGTTTCTCAAGGTTGAAAAATGATTGCGCACGTGTATTACACGTAATGCATTCCTTGTGAATCGAATTATGGGAGGCTGCGATCACAAACCGTAATTTTTTTTTTGGGTATATTGAAAGGGAATGGTAGGGAGGTTCTCTGGAAATTCTTTGATAGAGAATCTGAAAACTATACGAACCAAAGCAATTGAATGTAATGGTTTTCATTTTGTAATCGTTCTTCTTTTCTTTTTTTCGAGAAGTGGTAATGCTTGTTCGGTTTCTTCGTACATCTCGCAGCAACTGAATCTAGCTTACATACTATAATTGTGCTATACAGTGCGATGGACGGCCGATTGATGCACCGAACTTTCGAACTCACATTCCTGAAGCTTTCCATACCTAATGATACTTCCAACTTCCTCCTGTGTTCGGAACTTGTTCTCCAAAGTCCGGACGTGAGGTCTGGATATTCGTGATCGGCTGGAGGGACATGCACTCGATCTCTCTCTATGGGCCCTAGTCCTGCAAAGCACAATCGAGATTGGGCTTACTCGACAAGAATGAAACAGAGTTCTGTCTCTATCAGATCCTAGTGCCGTACAAGGGAGGAAACTCCCAGTGCATCCGGTCCGTGGTGGGGCTTAATCGCCTATCACACGTAACGCTGGATCTCCAGTGATTTAGTAGTCGAGGACTTGTTCCAAGATTCCCGGTGGCCACGTTCAGATGAGGACAGAAGCTGCGACTGTTGTGTGAATGTACACTGCCTGGGCCCATCATCTAACTACGTAAAGATTTATTGTACTTGACACGGTCCAAGCGAAAGGAATTTACCTGTTCATCATCCCTTGGATCGTTCGGCCGTGCTAATCAATTGCTATACGTCGGTCGGTGGGTGTTGTGCCCTGGAGCCCATCCGAAACGTCAAAATCGACGCATCCCCAACATGACGGTACTTCATCATGTGGTGAATTGAGAGATTTGTCATGGTGGGTGAGGGCCATCGATGATTTTTTCTGTCTATTTTGAATTTGAAAAAGTAATTGGCTACTTTGATGTTTTATTTTGATTTGATTGGCTTATGCTTATCGATCCGTCGGTGAGATAAAAAATAATTAGGAATTGGCCAATGAGGTATTAACTTAGATAACAGAGGAGTTTGCTCTCCTTCTTATGATCTTAGGTTTAAGCTTTGTACAGGACAATTCAAGAGTAAAATCACGTATGCATTGGGCCGGTGTGGAAGAATGTGCGAAAATTGGTCCGGACACCATTTTTTTTTTTCTCTCAGGAAATTGGGAACTGAACGATCGAGACCAATCGACTAAGATTCTAGTTCAGTGCGCTATTAAGGAGTTGATGGGATGCTAATGATGGACTTAAAATAAAAAGGGTATTTTATCTCCTAAGCGCGTATGCAATAAATCAGATGAGAACAAAAGGATCTAATAGATGAGATGCCCATGATCCCATCGAAACGTTCACGTGATAATAAATTTTTTGGGGTTCGGTTGACGAGTTCGGTTGACTTCTTGCTGATCGTATGAGGGTGAAAATAGAGAAGTTTAAGGCCACCTTTTTACTGTTTAGATGCAATTTTGTTAATTAAATTTAAAAAGTCGTTCATCAAGGGCTATGCCTAAAAGATTTTCCTAGGTATATAAATTTTTCATGATTGTCGAAAATGCTTTGCTTCGGAAAGTTTTCGTTTATGGTGAAAAGGTACTTATTAGACTTTTTCGCCAAAAATGGGAAAAAAAGAAAAAGAAAAAAAAACCCAAGTGCATGAATGAATCAAAGAATTTTCCCATGATTCTAAATATAGTGTCGTGTTAAAATAATAATAATAATAAGTTCACCCCTGCTTCAAGACCCGAGCTGCTTTCGCAAATATTAGTCTGAATATTTTCACCATAATAATAAATACGAAAATTTCCAGCATTGCAAAGACAAACAATGTAGAAAAAGATGCATTAATACAAATTTTGCTTTGCTAATGCCAAAATTCATATCCGAGCTGTCTGGTTTAAACAGTCAACGTTTCATGTAAATTATCTACCCAATATATGAATATATGTATAGATAGATACATACACAATATAGGCACAAGCCGTGTTCACATACGGAGCTTATACATGGTCAAAAACTCAAATGGACATCACTATCACTTCACATTCATCCTTATCCACGGTGCTTCAATCCCGTGAACAATCCACGCTTTTCCCGATCACAACTCCAAAAGCTAATTATCTTTTTCTTTTCTTTTTTTTTTTACTTTGTTTTTCAATGACAGATATTTATCCGACTACTCAGCATTTCCTCTTCTTTTTTTTTTTTTTTCAAATATAATTGCCTCATACTCTAGATCGTCATAAAATCAAAGAGAATCTTCTAGATTCACTTCACTTTTTATAAATTATTTTTTCCTTTTCTGGATTTTGGATTTACACATTTTGACTTCCTAAAATCGAAACATGAGACTTTATAGAACAATTATCTAATCCTTCATGATTTTTTGAAGTTAGAATAATAGTTTTTACTTGTCGCAGTTACTATTATTGCCTTCCATTTTCTAACGGGAAACGATACAAATAATTTGTGTATATTGATTTGACATCTAATGTCGTTATCGAACTTTTTGTATATGTTAAATTTAGTCATTGTATTGCATGAAAATGCTAGACATTGTCCGTTAATTTGAATTAGTAAAAAGATAATATTTTCATATAATTTAACGACTAAATTCAATATTTATGAAAAATTCAATGACCATATTGAATAAAATTGAAAATTCGTGGGAGATATCACACATTTAAATAAAGTTCAAATCCAAATAAATAGATTAAAAATTCACAGATAAATATTATATATCATTTGAGATTCATGTGTTATTTAATATAATTATTTTTAACCAAGTGGCCACCCTTCCATCTTGGAAGGGGAGGTTGGGGTTAATCCCCACCTCATGGGGATTGGGGTGGGGAAGATTTTATTTCGGGGAGTAGGTTTGACTCCCACGCCCCTGCAATGAGGCATGGGCAAAAGTCGAGTGAGTGTTAGAGTAGGATTAGAGTGTGATCAAAAACAAATATATATATATATATATATAATTATTTCTTTTCTCTCCTTATTGGAAAGATTGAAAAAAAGAAGAAAATTGTGTTTTTCCTTCTAAAAACTGCACAGCGGACACGACAAGCTACAGGCCCGGCGCAACTTCCACGTCGCAAAGCGACGATCGCGACGGTGGGAGCGCGTGAGCAGCAGCGGCAACTCGGTCTCTTCGTCAACAAACGTAGCTTTCGGCGGTTGGCGCTTGACCGCGCGAGTGCGCTCCCATTCGCCGTAACCCACCCAGGGGCAATCCCGTCATTTCGATTTGCCCAACCACCCCTCCATTTCACTCCATAAAAAAAGGGGATAATCATACAAATCACACTTTAACTTTAACCCAACGCAATTTACCCCCTAATCTCTTAATTAATATATGTAATATTTTCATACAATCCGGAAACTGAATTCAACATGTACCAAAGATTCAAAAATTAGATCGAACAATTTAAAAGTTCATGAACCACGTTATATGTTGAGTTAAAGTTTATGAATGATATTGAATAAATTAAAAATTTAAGGATTAGATTATATATTGAATCAAAATTTAGGAATTAGTTATATAAATTCTCCTAAAAGGACCACTTTTTGTGGATTTTCACTTTTCAGTTTTTTCTCTTTTTGGCTGCAGTAAACGATATTTCGGACTTCTTCTTCTTCTCTCTCTCTCTCTTTAAGTCGCTCGTCGTCTCTCTCCTCCTTCCATCGCCAAAATCCGATGGACTGAAAGAAACCCGGCGACAGTTGTTCACTGGTGAGTTCCGCCCTCTCTCTCTCTCTCTCTCTCCCGCTCTCGATCTTCTCCGCAGTTCCCCCGCTCGATTCGCCGACTCCGGTGACGCTCTCCTCCTTCTTCCTCCTCCTCGGATTTCGCGACTCGTGCTGTCGTGTCGGAGTTTCATCGGTGTTCTCCACTCGATGCTCTCTTCCCGTCGCGTCGCGTCGCGTGGCGTCGTGTCGTTTGAATTATGAACTGTGGCGGTCAACGCGCGCGCGCTCTTTCGCTCGTCCGTCTCTATTTCGGAATCGACTTGCTCCTCTCGGCGGTCTTGTTCTGTTGCCTTGGCGAGTTCGCTAGTCAACGCCAAATTCGTTCGCGACGAGGGGATGGGGGTTTGCGAAGATTTGTACTTTTGTGGTGGTGGTAGGCGGCGGCGAAATTCGTCCGCTGCGATCGTGGTGCGGCGATGGGGCGGCGAAGGATCTGTTCGCGTTCGCCCGTCTGGGTGCGTCTGGTGGGGAGGGGCGGTGTTGATGGGCGTTGCTGTGTAGATGGACGGCTGTCTAATGTTGTCTCGAATGTTAACAGAAAAAAGATGGATTCGGTTCCGCTACTGTCTTAGTAGCTTAGCAGTTTCGAGTGATGCACTTGCTTGTCAATTAGGTCCACTGTGTGGATTCGATTCCCCGAACCGTGCGGCGCTTCTATGTTTAGATGACCTACTTGGACTCACGTTTTACTTGATCGTGGAGCTGGGGTTCACTTGTGGTTTACTCTCCATTTGGAATATTGTTAATTTCTTTCCCTTTCGTTAGGAGAGATGGCCATGCGTATCTTGGCTAGCATCTTCTGAAAGGCCTCGAAGGATTTGATTTTCGCTTTAGAGGATAGTATCATAGGATTAGCTCTAGTTTTTAAGAACACGTGATAGTATTGATCTTCAAGGGGTCAATTAGTTGTGCACTAGATTTTCGAATGTTAGAGCATATCGGCTTGATCGGTCTTTTTTAACTGGTCTTGAAATGGTTTTCTCTATCCATTTGGTAGTTCTCGTCGAAAATTCTTGCATGAAGTGTTTGGAATGAAGTACATGCTGAACATGCTTTTGTGTTGTTGCCTTTGCTGTTGACGAAATTAATGGGTTTTGCTGCATGTTCTTAAGGACGTGCTTCTACAGCTTGCTGTTCGTCCCGCTGCACGGCATGTTTGTATGTGTGCATATTTTAAGTGTCCCTTTGAAATGGATTTATTTATAGGATGTTCTCGTGCTGATGACTGCCAGAGATAAAATTTTATGTATGGTTTGGGATGTGCCTGTCTAATGCATCATTAATGAAAAAAGACCTTTTAGGTAATCTTTTGTTTTATTTTTCTTGGTTCTGTCAAATGCAAGTAAATACCACTTTAGGCCTTCTGAAACTTAAACCACTTTCTTGTTCTTCAGGTGACTTCTATCTGGTTTTTGTCTGCATAATGCTCGACTGTGGCTTGAAATCTCACTACATGGGTGGCCAACAAGAGAAGTTTGTAAGGTAGTACACAAAATAGCCATATTTTCCATCTGAATGCAATGTACAGTGAAGGTCCTATGTTGGATGATGGCTAATAGCTTTTTCGTAAGAAAATATTTAGAAAAGTGGCCAATTTTAAATATATATTGGTGAAGGCTGAGGGTAAATACCTGCATATCAAGCAGGCATTTTGTGGAATTTGGTAAATTATGGGCAAACATTTGAGTGCTTATCATTAAGTTCTCATTCCTGTAAGTACTAATCACCTGGGCTCTTCAGAACATTGCTTTTTTCTTGTCTTGGATGAAAGTTAACATTGTCAACTTTTCTTTTTGTATGTATGAGTGAGCATATTGTCATTTGGAAAAAAATTGAATGTTGGGCATATTTGATTTCAGCATTCTGAGATAGTTAATCAAGAAAAAAACTGTGGCTTATTCATCTAGGTTCATATTTTTTGCTTTCTGAATTTTGAGGCAATTTCAAAGATGCTTACTGAGATTTTTTCTTTTTTCTTTTCCTTTCTTTTACCATTCCATGAAAAGAGTTGGAATGGATGCTTTAAAATGATAATGAATAGTTGGTCTCTTCCGTGCTAACACTGTTTTTAAACTTCTAGGCTGGATGATTTGGACTCTAGAGTATCATCATCTTCTGATACGGGAATGAAGAAGTGTGGATTCAACATTGAGGGGTTTAGCCGTGTCAGCCACACGAATAATGCCAAATCTAAGTCCTTTAAGACTGGAATGCAAAAGGGATCTGAAGGACTTAAGTCAATTGGTCGTTCCCTTAGATTTGGAGTTTCTAGGGCAGTGTTCCCTGAAGATCTGAAATCATCGGAGAAAAAGATATTTGATCCTCAAGATAAATTCCTACTG
This sequence comes from Eucalyptus cloeziana, assembly GCA_014182715.1. NCBI lineage: Eukaryota > Viridiplantae > Streptophyta > Magnoliopsida > Myrtales > Myrtaceae > Eucalyptus > Eucalyptus cloeziana. The sequence goes on from CM024636.1 coordinate 32,928,386, forward strand.
ATGTGGAATAAACTCTCTGTCTTATCATGTATCATGGCAATATATGTGGATCCCTTTTTCTTTTATCTTCCTGTCGTTACAAGTAACTGTATTGGCATAGACAACAGACTAGCCATCACCGTGACCACACTGAGAACCGTTGTCGATGCTTTCTATCTTATCCACATGTTCCTCCAATTCCGAACTGCTTATATTGCTCCATCATCCCGGGTTTTCGGACGCGGTGAACTTGTTATAGATCCTGCCCAAATAGCTAAACGGTACTTGCGGCGGTACTTCATCATCGATTTATTTGCTGTTCTACCCCTGCCTCAGGTTCTTACTGAACTCTTGCTGTGTACTTTTTCTTGGATGTCCCACGAGGCTGCATATACTTTCCCCTGTTACAAACTTTTCTCATCATACGGCACATTTGTTTCGCTGAAAATCAATAACATGAAGAACATTTTCTTAAAAATGATGGCTCGTATAGCTTATAAAAATGAATTAACGAAAAATATTTTCATCATCAACAAAAATGGTCAAAGCATACTTCGTTATTGATAATCAAATACTTTCCGTTGACTAATTGACTAAGCAATACAAACAATCATCATCAGGAAAATTTGTTCACATCATTGATTTTCTATAAGAGGAATGCACTCACTATTCTTTACTTTTGATTCCAAAATTTCTAAGCTAAGGTTCCTGCTGTGTGTTGAGTTGTTTTGTTTGATTGGTTCCAATATATGCCTCCAGTTTTCTTTTCTTTTTTCTTTTTCCAGCCAAACTTGTTTTGTTTTGGCTGATATCTATGTTATTATACTGCAAGTAAATTATATTAAATGAAAAACTCTATTGTAGGCTTCACAGATTGTTATTTTGGAAATGAGCATGTAGGGTGCTGTACATTGTTTTCTTTTGTTAAATGCAGATTGTTGTCTGGAGATTCCTTCTGAGATCAAATGGTTCAGATGTATTAGGGACAAAAAGGGCTTTGCTTTTCATCGTGTTTGCACAGTACGTTTTTAGATTTCTTCGCATCTTTCCGTTGACTTCAGAACTAAAAAGGACTGCAGGAGTTTTCGCTGAGACTGCCTGGGCTGGAGCTGCATATTATTTGCTACTGTATATGCTTGCCAGTCATGTGAGTGATTCCAATTCGCTCTTATTTATAATTTTGTTTTCTACTACTTTATTTGATGGATTCTTTCAATGAATTTTCATCTAATCTTGGTCTACCTGCATTCTGCTCTGTCTAGTTTAGGTTTCTTTAGGCTCATTATTATTTATTCCTGTGGCAAACAGTTTCTTTGTTCATTTTGGAGTTTTGAGAATTTGCTAGATGATATTACTGATGAATCTAAAGGAGGTGGCTGGAGAAAAGGGAGGGCCAGCGATTTGGTTCGCTTGCATCATAGTGAAATGTGGTATACTCGTATGTGAGAAACGAAACTGATTAGATCTTGAGGATCAATATGCAGCATGAATCATTTTTAGTTTTCCTTTTTGTTTGTTTCATGGGCTTTTGAAGGAAAGCCCTGGGGTGACAACAGGATTCTCTCTCACACTAAATAGGATGGCATGCTCATTTTTGAAACTACAAGGATGAGATGCCAATCCTATGTCCCTATCTTCTTTAAAACATCCTAAATCTTCCTACTAATTAAAAGAAAAAACATAGTTATGGATTTTTTTTTTTTTTTTTTTTTTAGTGATACTTTTTGGACAATGTCATGAATAGATATGGTTTGCTGTACTTCAGCGAAACTGGCTTATCTCTCATTGTTGGAGTTTATGAATTCATCTATTTTCAAGATTAGCCAGGACTCTTTGGTGCATTTTTAGCTTTACTGCTGGCTTCTGCTGGCTTTTGCTATTTGAAGTATTTCATATTTCTACTCTTATTTTGTTACTATCTGTGAAAGAAACTTCGATGGGTAGAAATGATAAACTGTTGCTATGTTATTTGCTTTATATTTCTACCTTTATTTTTGGGCCATCATTCTACCTTTGGTTGAAATTGGTCTTAGTTTACATGTTATCTGGTTTCCTTATATGTTAACAAAACATCATTTGGTGGAAATGACTCACTCTCAAAATTTATTCAGATAGTTGGGGCATTATGGTACTTGTTGGCTGTGGAACGAAATGATAAATGCTGGCAGCAAGCTTGCAAGGGAATTTGCATGAAGGATTTTCTTTACTGTGGCAATGAAGGAATGCCTGGTTATGGTGCCTGGAACAGCACAAGTCAAAGCATGCTCAATTCTAGTTGTACGGCAGATGGTGACAGCCCACCGTTTGATTATGGCATCTTCCAATCAGCAATCTCATCAGGAATAGTTTCACCCATGAATTTTATCTCGAAATACTGTTACTGTTTGTGGTGGGGGCTGCAAAATTTAAGGTACATAATCACTGGAAGCGATCTTATGTTAGAATATGTATCACATATCTTTGTGTTATCATGCAATGTCATTCATTATGGAATTAAAAGAAGACTTTAAAACGAGGCAAGAGTAGTTTTGACTTGTCACAGAAATGATAAGCTCATGCCGAGATATTCAATAGGTCTCATTCCTAAGTTGATAGTGTTTCCTTTTTCTATCTATCCTTTAGCCAACAAAAAGAAATTGGAGGTATCTCTTTATACTGTAGTGTGGTTGTTAGAAAGAGTCATATACATCAGACAAATGACAGCCGAGGAAAAACCAAAGAGACAAAATAAAAGAAATTGAAGAGTAAAAAGACGGAGGAAGCGTACTTTGGAAGAAAACATTCCTAACTGTAGCAGAATCCGTTTACTAGCAAGTTTAGAGGAAAAATTTTCGACTGTGACATGTCAACTCCAAGTCTTCTAATATTCTCCTGTCTGTTTTAAGTTGTAAAATACAAATAGAAGAACAAGAGATTTAAATGTCTCTTCCTAAACCTAGTTCCTTCATTCAGTTCCAGGAAGCAGTCCTCATATTTAATGCAATCCTATGGTGTAAGATGATGTTAACGTCTCTGGAATTTGTGTACTTAGGAACCATAATGACCATGAGAGATCTGAATCTTGCCTTCCAATAAGAATGGAGAATTTACTATCGTCTCTCTCTCTCTCTCTCTCTCTCTCTCTCTCTCTCTCTCTCCCTATCTCTGATGTTGCTCCTTTTGCATTATGAAATGACCTCTTTGATGTGGCACATAGACTACACAATAGATCTGGCCATTGAAAGGCCAGCACCATTGTTTTCAGATTTAAAATATGCACTATCCCGCAGATAAAGATGAATCGGGCAAATTCTGAACTAAGGGATTATGATTTACCATGTCAGTAGCTAAGATTTCTGGTTGATGTCTAGATGCACAGTATTTGTGCAGAGGAATCTTGGGCATCTTGACTTGCTTTGTTGATAATAAAGAAAAATAACTCTCCTGCTGCTATGCCTCAGTAGGTTCTGTGGCTTTTCGGAGGGAGAGCTAGTTTGGAGTTTATCAAAGAACCACTTTCTATTCTGTCATAAGCTGATGGAGAAGATCTATCTTGTATTCATGATAAAAGTTGCCAACATGTATGAAGCTGGTGCATTTAGCCATCAGCATTGGTTAATTGGATTCTGTCAAATATACCGACATTTAGTTTCCTACTGAGCTTCTTTCTTTCATACGAAAGAGTTGTCTGGGAAAGTTGAAGCATTTATCCGTTCTCTGAAGGTCAATTGTATGTATATCTTGTATAAAATCACCTCCTGATGAAGGTCTGTTACTTGCAGTACACTGGGGCAGGGGCTTCAGACTAGTACCTACCCTTGGGAAGTGATATTTTCGATTTCATTAGCAATTCTGGGACTCATCCTATTTGCTCTCCTGATTGGTAACATGCAGGTAAACTCATAATTTCTTTTTGTCATTTTTCGAAAGTTGTAACTGTGGATCTTTCTTAACTTGTCTGTTTTGGTAGTAGGTGCTGATCTTAGGCTTTCGTTGGTTCATCTTATCTGTCAGTCTAGATTCCCTATCCTGTTTTTATTAAGGACACTACAGCTACTCATGTGCCTACTGCCTACTAACGATAAGTAACGGTCTGTTTGATGCGACACTAGCTAGTACATTGGACATTTAAATGACTGCTATAGATTATGCAGTTGAATTCTGTGGCTCTATGTGCATCCTAAAAAGTACTAGCAAGGTGCTTGTTAATTCTGGAGAAGTGAAGAGAGAAATGAAGATTTTTTTTTTTTGAGAAATAATTGACAAGATCTATCTCTGGTTGATGAATCCATACATGGTTTCATATGCATATAAAATCCTTGAACTTTGTTTCCTTTATACCTCTGTTTCTTGTCGTACTAAAAGCTTCACAATTAGCTGAAAAAATGTTAATTGCCTGTTGATATCATAGAAGGTGTGATAAAAACAGTAATATATACCTCTGAGAAGGTGATAGGAGAGCATTACCGGAGGGAACACTGGTAACATGTCCTCCTAGGTACTTCACTTGTCTCAGACCATTAATTCAAAGCTTGATCTGACTTTAGTTGCATTCAAAGTCATGCTATTGTGGTTTACAATTCTTTAAAAATCGCTACAAAATTTTTAGATGAAAAATTCTTTAGCTAATTAGTCAAAAGTAGGGTAACATAGCTTCTGTCTTCTAGTCTTCTAGCTTTTATGCCACAAACCATGATCCAAAAGATGGAGGCAGAAATCCTCCACCTCTCTAATACACACTAACAATAACCCTCTTTTGTTTGTCTGACAGTGTGGAGAGAGTGAGTAATCAGCTCATTTGCCTGAAACAATTCCCTATTTCAGGGCAGAATGGTTTCAATAGTTAAAGAACACTATTGGAATCTTGCAGCTTGTAGGGGCATTGTGGTAATTAGGTTATGATGTCCCATAATGGTACTTAGCATCGGATATAAAGCTTTGGTTATTTTAAGAACAAAGGATGCGGGGATGATTTGAATACACAAGATACAATGTGTATTTTACATATAGAAGGCAAACTTTAATTTGCAATGCCCAGTAAAGGGCTATGACATATTGACAATTTAACTCGTCTTCCTTCCGCTAATTCCTGTTATGTGCCAATACTCTCATTTAGGAATATTTCTAAGTCAATCATGAAAAGAATTGGAAAAGGTCGTTTTCTTCTTGCTTTTCACATAAGAAAAGATAAAAGATATCCTTGCGGAGTTGCTGAACTTGTGCGTAGGAGTATAATCAAGTTGAGTCGAGTTGATACAGTTTAATACTTGAGCTCAATTCGACTTGAATATTCAAGGCTCGATAATCAACTTGAGCTTGATTTTTCAAGCTTGAGCTAGACTGGAGTAAGTTTCCAATGAGTACGAATTCACCTCGACAATTTAACAAGTTTTAGTTGAAGCTCCAATCAAACTCAAACTAGAGCATGTGCTTGATCTTGAATTTTGTATATACACTATGCTTGTAAATTGAAAGGGATGACACAAGTGGTCCCTAAACTTTGGCTTAATGTATAATGTGATTTTTGAACTTTAGCCTAATGTGCAATATGATTTCTGAACTTTTGAATCGTTCAATATGGTCATTGGGCTTTTGGTATATGTTCAACTTAGTCCTCAAATTATATGAAAATGTACAATGTTGTCCCTGAACTTGAATTAATAAACGGACAACATTGAACAATTTTATATAATTCTGGGACTAGATTGCATATATACCAAAAGTTCAAATACCACATTGAACGAATCAAAAGTTTAGGGAACACATTGTTCATTGGGTTACGTTTAGAGACCACAATGAATAAATTAAAAGTTGAGGAACCGCATTATATAATGGGCCAAAGTTCAGGGACCATTTATATTTTATATTATTTTCCCAAAATTAAACAATATGTGTTTGTTTGTATATATATCGATGTATTAGGTCATTAAAATATCTAACATACATTTACTCGATTAGGATCGCAAGCTATTCAAGTATTTTAACTCAGAGCTCGACTTGATTAAGTATTCGAGCTACTTGAACTCGAAAGGAATCGAGCTGAGTTCAGTGCATGAGTAGCATGACTCACACTCCTACAATTGTGTTGAAGATGCTTATATTGCAAGAAAAATCGGAACTTTGGTGTTGTTTCAAATTCTTCAACGTGCTCATATTGTGAGTTGTTTTTATTGTGACAGACCTATCTTCAGTCTCTTACTATCCGGCTTGAAGAGATGAGAGTCAAGAGGCGTGATTCAGAACAGTGGATGCATCATCGACTGCTACCACCGGATCTCAAGGAACGAGTTAGACGCTATGACCAGTATAAGTGGTTGGAGACAAGAGGGGTGGATGAAGAAGCGTTGGTTCAAAGTCTACCAAAGGATCTCAGGAGAGATATCAAACGCCATCTTTGTCTGGCTCTGGTTAGGAGGGTAAGATCTTTTTAACTTATTTTGCTACTTCCATTCATATACTCAGTGTGATAATGCATTTAGATGGATGTTGCAATATTTGTCGCTACTAGTGTCTCCAGTTACCAGAACATTTGGGGCTCCAAATATGCTGTATTGCACATTAGAAATTTGTTTTTATGCATTCGTGGGTCACAGTTTATTCACCTTACTCATACTGCACGTAATTTATGGGGCTCCTCACTAGTTTGTATTTGAGTGAACCCTGAAATGAGTGGAATTTAAATATTTTCCTGGACGCGTTGTTTAAAAGTGCTCCTGTCATCTTAAATATGAGTTGTTCTGATATCCCAAGTCTCATCTTGGCACATTGCAAATATTACTGCTGGTGCAAGAGACAATATCTTTGGAAAATACAGATGTTTTGATGCTCATTTGGAAACTGTCTTTTACTGTGTCTTTGCCCATCTGCTAATTGCCAAACTATTCCATCATATAGGGTGGCGAAACTTTTAGTAGTGTTTATTTTCATGTTATCCATGTGGAATGAGTGAAAATTTATCCAATTTGTCTCCTATTGCCATACAATTTATAGCTTTGCCAACTTTTTAAGGTTCCTCTCTTCGAAAATATGGATGAAAGGCTACTTGATGCAATTTGCGAGCGACTCAAGCCCAGCTTATTTACTGAAAGCACATACATAGTTCGGGAGGGGGATCCTGTCGACGAGATGCTCTTTATAATTCGTGGCCGCCTTGAGAGTGTAACTACAGATGGTGGCAGGAGTGGTTTTTTCAATCGCAGCTTGCTTAAAGAAGGGGATTTCTGTGGTGAGGAGTTGCTAACATGGGCCCTAGATCCCAAGTCTGGCTCCAACCTCCCATCCTCCACACGAACTGTCAAGGCAATAACTGAAGTGGAGGCTTTTGCCCTAGTAGCCGAGGAGCTGAAGTTTGTGGCTAGTCAATTTCGTCGGCTCCATAGTAGGCAGGTTCAACACACATTCCGGTTCTATTCACAGCAATGGAGGACTTGGGCCGCTTGCTTTATTCAGGCAGCATGGCGGCGATACTCCAAGAGGAAGAGCATGGAACTGCGCCGAAAGGAGGAGGAGGAGGAAGAAGTTGAAGGGTCTGATGGGACACGCAAAACTGCTGGTACTGGTGGTTCTTATAGCATTGGTGCAACCTTCTTAGCTTCCAGATTCGCGGCAAATGCACTTCGCGGGGTTCATCGGAATCGTAATGCCAAGAGTGCAAGGGACTTGGTGAAACTGCAGAAGCCTCCCGAACCTGACTTCACTGCCGAAGATGCAGATTAGATTTGTTGTGCTATAACTACTTGATTGAGACGTGATGCTGATTGTGTATCTGATTTTATATGCTCGGAAGGCTCAAGATAAACGCGTGCTTCCATAAGTTATAGCTTGGCATTGTATTTAATGGATTGCCGGTTGAATTTAGGTTTATGCTTTTGTCTTTCGATCTGGAATCAAAGCTTATTATCTGTTTGAGGTTCATTTCAATCAAGCCAACAGAAAATGGGAAGCTTGTTGCCTGTGTGCTATCTTGCGCATGCATTTGCAGAGTTCTGTACCTTAGGTCGGTGTAAGACTTGATTTCACCGTCAGGGTGTGGTCATGACATGACCATCTTTCATACTGGTCATGACGTGACTATCTTTCATACTTGAAATCTTTTAACCAGTTAAAGATTGTGATGCAACATCCAGAAATCGCAACGTCTTGAGCTTGGTGAAACGGTCCACCTTGGCCTGTGTACTTCCTACCCTATAAGAAAAGAAGTGACACTTACCGGAGTTCGATGCGTCCGCCATCGGAAAATACCACAGCAAGCGAAAAGCATGAATGGGGAGAGGGATAGCTAATTGATCGCGCATATTTCATGCTTGATATCTGTGTAAGTGATTGTGCGGGACGCTAGGATCTTCTTTGATATGGGCAAAATGTCAATAACTAAGAGAAATTCGACTTTGTTAGTAATCTTGGGCTTTTCATTTTTGACTTCAGACTTTACGGAAGTGTTCAATGTATCTGTCCAATCTGCTTTAGTGAGGTGATTTTGTGCATTCTTTGCCCTGATAAAATTCACATTTGGAAACTCAAGGTCGGGCTCTGACCGCCATTGCTCTAAATTGTTCCATTTGGGAAATGAGTATGCACAAACGGCTCCTCCTTTTACTAGGGAGTAATTGAAAATGCACGAAAGTGTCCTTCAGATAATCCAGCGGTTTGGGTACACGGATTGGAAGTGATGTTTCAAAGTTCATCGTAACCACATTCTCCATGAAGAATCATCATAGAAAATTAGAAATGGCTCATCACCAACTACCACGGTTCATAAATTGAGATTTTAGAAGATGTTTACTAACGAATGTTTTTGTTCCAGCAGTCATGGTTTCTACATAAGGAACCAGGAGCCACGCACATTTCATAGGCTTGCCACTTCCGCCGGCTCCTCCCTAGTTAGATCCCGAAGATCATGCCAAATTCACTGGCAATGAGCGTCGACTACGATTCTATGAGTACCTGGAGAGCTTCCCAACCAAGAATAGCATGTTGTTTGCCCCATCACAAGGTGTTTACTATGTATGTAAAGCTATCAGTCGCAGTAATTGAAATTAAACATGAAAGGAGTTGCAAATGCCTTAAAACCATCTCGGCATTTCAACTTTTCAATTCATTGGTAACTTTTTTTGGGGTCAATATTCATTGCTTAATTCAGCAGCCGTTGATGTCATTTGCCTTTGTGCAAAACAAAAATTCTAGCAGTATGTACCTACGATGTTGGGGAGTGTTTTAATGAACATAGACTTTCCAAGTAAGTTCAATAGAAGGGATAGACGAGAAAACAACACACATTATCATCTCATGCTCGATTAACCCAGCTATCTACTACAAAGAAATAGAAGTACCGTATACATATTAGAGAAATTTGTGGAAATTTCAAATTGAGTTCATTTTAATGACTAGTTCATCAGCCCTCCAGACAGACTTGTTGCATCTAGCTAGACTTATTAGACATGGCATTTTGTTGTAATATTCACTCTATTCATATACATCTCTATTTTTGCACTTTTTCTCAAGAGGGAGAACCCGCTATGTATCATGGGTGAGTTCAACTTGATGACTTCTAAACAGCAGCCCTGGAGTCAAGTGACTGAAGTTCATCTTTCCCTTTTTCTTAAAAGACTCGCATTCCATCTATTTAAGTCAAAAAGTTCTACAGTCATCTAATTTGACAACTTGGCTGTTCTGATACCCTCTAAATAAACAATGCCGCTGAAGAAATTGGCCTCACCCAAAAATATGACAACAATAATGGAACTCAAGAAAGTCAGAAAGGTAAAAACAGATTTCAACCATCGAAGATAGGGACTATGAGTCTTCTTGTGCAGGAGGTTCAAGCATCCTTATATTACGAGGCAGCATAAACTCGGCAAATATGGGATAGTGGGATGATGGATAGCATTCATCAATGTTATCATTGACCACTTCACAAGAAACTGGTATGAGAGATCTACCACGGAAAAGAATCCAGTCTATGTGCAGATCCTGAGTTTGGCGATCCCAGCAGAGGCAGAGCGCCCTGAAAATCAATTTGATGTACTCAAGAGTTCCCTGCTTGTCACCTAATAGGCAAAGAAAATTAGTTCAAAACATCCACAAACTCACTTGCAGTATACATGGACTATGCCCCATTTTCACTTGAGAACCAAAAATTATACCTCTAAATCCATGGTAAGTGCGAACAAGAGAAACGTTCTTCCGCACTCGTGCGTTAAACCATGCATCCCGCATATCTCCTACCACACCATGCTCTCTGCAGCAAGCAGAAAGAACCCACCAAAAGAAGTCATCGTCATTAAAGGAAACCAAAATTGCACCTATTCAATCTATAGAAGTGTTTGAGGCAAACTATAATGCTACACAAAGAAAATTTTGCTCATTCATATCTGGAGCAGCAAGCATCAGACATATAGCCATCTGTCCACATAAACTCAGAAAATGTATATCACATAAACTATCCTTTTGTTGTAAAAGAAAGCAGAATAATAATGGGTGCAGGAATTTTGACCTCAAAATTACGATTGTTTATTGAGTATTTAGCTTAGGCTTCAGATTGATTAGAATTACATAGAAAAGGCAAAGAAATTTTCCACACAGCGTGTCACTTCTACAATCCTAATGGAAACTCGGAGCTCAGAAGTCAGAAGAGGACAATCAAGGCACTTCTCATTTCTGTAGACACATTAGAGCTAGTGCTAGCCATAGCATCAAGCTTTTGCTGTTGACAGAAGTGACGCACATGACAAAGCTTTGCCTAAATCAATGCACCAGATATCAATGGTACCTTGATCTTCCAAGAAGAAAACGCCCGTAGTTGATTCCTTTTGGGTGTTGAATCCTCCGCAATACACAACTGGCAAGCTAGGAGGTAAAGACGCAATATGTTGCCAAGTGAGCAATGCGCCTCTCCTGCGGGCACGTGGGATCAGTTCGTCCATGTTTGTATTTACTATCTGAAACGAAAAACCCGGAGGCTCGACACCTTTCAATTGGAATGTGTGGGGGCATTATGTCAAGGAAACACCTTTCTTCATTCATTCAATAACTTTTCATCTTTCACTTGTCAAGCATATATTAGAGGAGGAAGAAGGCTGACAGTTAAAATAGAAGTTCATTATGAGAAGGATATTGCCCATGTCGCAATACAAGGAACCTCGGAACCCCATGATTTGCTTCCGGGAACAGAAGGCGAATCTGACAACCAAAAAGTTCCACCTTCAAGTAGCTCTACCTTTTGTGATAAAAAAAACAGACAGAGAATAAGCTACAACAATCCAAACAATTATGTTTCTAATGGTATGATTAGAAGAGGAAGAAAATAGTACTTTCTCTTTGTCGTAGAAAATGGTGCAGTGCTCATCTATAGTGTCTTGGGACCCTTTCCTTGAGATTCCAAATTGATCATAACCTGTCCATTATATCTGTGAAAAGTGCATTCACAAGCAGTCTAGAAGCCTTTTGAATGATGGACTATACCATTAACATTTCGTAGATGGCAAATTCCAAATACGGAGGGCATGACATGCGCAACTTGGATCATAGTCTATACAACAACCCAGACCATCCACAAATGTACTCCCATATGGATGCACTTGATTTGTTTCTAAAGCTTGGAGGAATGATTCTAAACATTGAAACTGACAGGTCTAATGGTGACACATGACCATTTTTAAGGGATATATCACCTAAGATATGCAGAGTATCATATCAAACTATCACCTGGATAGAGAGCGCTCTATCTGTAAAATCAACCAAACATTCAAATCCCTTCTTCCAATACTAAGTCAGGAGAAACATCAAAACCTCACATTCTTTAAGCTTTCTGTTCAACCTCCTAGCCCGCCTTCTCCTCCATTAAGGTTTCAGATGTTCAAAGATATTAAAGATCAGTGAAATTGGTAATTTGGGAAAAAAATACATGACCTCATGGAAGTTGACCTTTAGCCAAAACGAGTTCCATAGTTCAGGAAGACATTGAGATAGTAATGCGGAATGTAACCCACAGCTAGCCCAAATTATATCACTTCAGCGGAGCAATTATATCGATAGAATTTCAGAGAAATTTCGGAAAACTCATTGTCAAGCTTATTGTTAGTCAACTTAACGGATGTAAGTAACAGCAGAAGATTTGAGCTCACTCATCTAATATTCTCGAAATAGAGAAGGCGCGAAAATTACCAGGCAAGCACTGCTGTAGATAATCAAGCTGCGATTTCACACCTGCAAGATCAATAACCAGAACAGAAATTGAAGAAAAACAAGGAGCGAGAAACAACATTCTGACCCAAAAATAGAAAAAGCAGCTGGCCATTCGATTCTTGGAACAAAGAACCTCCTTAAAAGAAGTTAAGACAATGTGAATTTTAATCTGCTGCTTGTTCTTTATTTTGTCAAGCAGCCCGTTTAACGAACTCCCATGGCGAAGCACATCAAGAAAATGGAAAATCAAAGAGACCCAGATCCAACAATCAATAGCCCAACTCAAGATTCACACGCCCCACCCACACAACACACCTTGCTGGGTGCAGAGGACGATGGGGGAGTAGCTGGTGATGACACTGACGCACATTTCCCTCCTCTTCAGCCACGAATTCGGGCTGTCCTCCCCTTGATCATCCAGCAGATTGAAGGTCATCACCGTGAGGGACGCGCTCATCCTCTCTCCCTCTCTCTCTTCTCTATCTCTTCTTCTCTTTCTCTCGACCCTTTTCGCTACCCAGTTGCTACATGATGCTGACCGATCCTGGCCCCATCAGTGAGCGTCACAGGAGCCGTGCTGCGCAACGAGGAAGCTGCTCGTTGCCTTTGCTTCTCGCCCCTCTCGCTTGCTTGCGCTGTTGAAAGACGTGGGGACTACTGGACTGGTGGTCGGAGTTGGTGGGAAAGGTGGAAAGAGAGAAAATTATTGCGACGCACGGGGAAGGATGTCTTGCGAGGCATTAGATTCGAGGCGGGGTTGTACTACTTTGACCGCCCACATACGTGCGAGGCCCGACTACCGAAGGAAGAATATCGCGTGTGCCGAGAGCATCGGAACCCGTTTCGTCTCGGCCGTTGAATCGTTTGGATCCTAATCGAACTCACGGCGTTTATTCGATTTAAGATGGAGTCGGCTCACACGATCGGGTTGCATATAAGAATTTTTCCACATGCAGATCATGTGACCAAGCTCATCTAAAGCCTTAATTATGTGCATCTTAAGGCGAGGCCTACATGATCAATGGCGAATATGGTGCTGGCTACATCATATAGAAACTTCCAACTCCTTACCCTAATCACATCACTACAGCTGTGTTTATTTTACAAAAATGAATGATTCGTAATGATCATTTGTATAATTTGAAATAATTAATAGATGAAAGATATTTTTATCATAGATAATAATTTATATCTAAATATTTTTGCGGGTGGGGAAGTTTTTTTTTTTTTCAATTTATTTTTACAAATAATATAAGTGATCATTTTTAGGAAAATATATTTAAGATTTTTTATTTTTTGCGAAATGAACGCATCCTAATACTCCATTTATTTTCCAAAAAATGAATGATTAGCAAAATATTTTCATCAAGATGTTCACTTATATTAGATAAAAAAATGAATAAACAAAAAATTCATCCATAAAAATATTTAGATATAAATTGTTGTTGATATCTGAACATTTTTCATTGATAAATTATTTCAAGTGATACAAAAGATTATTTAAAAAAATATATTCTTAATAATATATTTTCTAACTAAACAAATGAAATCTTGAAGAAACCAACTTTTTCTCCTAAATAAGTGATGTCGTGTTATGGAAACCGTATTTGGAAAAAAACCATGAATTGAGATCGAAATCTTGCCCTAAGATCTCTCTTCCATTTCAAAATTCTACCTCCATCTTGCGCTAAGATTTTGTTGGATTTGTCATTGTTCTTTTTTGTGATATGAAAATTAATTTAGAATAAATATAATGTGAAGTACTGATTTGGGATATGTGATGTGCTATTTGCCTTGATTTTGGTTGTTGAATTATAATCCTTAGACAAAGCATGTATTTTCCTAAGATGTATAGGGGGAGTGCAAAAAGCAAGGAATTGGAAAGTAGATCTTTTTTGGGAAAAAAAAAGTAGGCCCTTTTAAAGAAGGGTTAATATCATAAAAAATTTTAAATTAATATCTTTATAATAATTTTTTTACCATAAAAAATCTCAAAATGGCATATCGACAAATTTAAAAAAAATCCAAAAGTGGTACATTTATGAAAATTTCACCTTCCATTAAATTGAATTAGTATTACGAAAAGCCATAAATTATTACACATACACAAATTCTAGGTAAAATCGTAAACTGATATGTTCATTAATTATTACATATTATCTAATTCAGTAATTTGACGGTTTGAGATTTGTTGTGATACTAGTCCAAGAAATCGAGCAGCTGTGGCAATTCTCATCATCAATATTTGAGGCTATAAAGGGCAAAAAAAACATAAAAAGAAGAAGAAAGATTTACTTCTTTTTATGGATTTTGAATCCAAACGAGACGGAAGCGGCGCCGGTTCCGGGGGGTCTTCGTATAATTCTTGAGGATTTTGGGGTTTTGCCTTTTGGACGTGGCTTCTTGTCCAAGCCAGCCGGCGACGAAAATCTCTTCTGCAGCTTCTGCAATCCGGGAGCGAAGAGCAGCAGCGGAGGCGAGAGGATGGTGGGGACGGATCTGAAGGCGGAGACGATGAAGCTGATGGAGAAGCGGACCGCCGTCGAGGCCGAGATGAACGTCATCATCGAGCGCCTCACCCAGCCCGGCGGCCCCGGTCTCTCCGGCAACCTCGTCGATTCCGAGGTACCCAGAAAGATAAAAAAAAAAACGAAAATTTGAGGCTCGGACGAAGTTGGGTTCGAGTGGTTCGGAGTGGTCGGATTCTTCCGGTCTGAATTTATGGGGTTCTGCTCGTGTGCAGGGGTTTCCTCGTACGGATATTGACATCCCGGTCGTGCGAGCGGAGCGTCGCCGTCTCTCCGGTACTGTGTTGGGCTCGCTTTCGATTCGCTCTCTTATATTGCAGCTTGGGTTGCGAGTGAAGTAGATTACTGTGTTCGCTACGGAAATTTGGGTATCGAAGGTTGAGGTTGATGGGTACTCCGCAAATTGGTGCTGAAGTTTTTCGGTTGGTTTTTGATGAGCTAGTGAGCCCTTGCTTTTGAGGGTTCACTACAGTTTGGCCGATTATTTTAGGGCTATGGAATTGTAGTTTTGCAGCAGAGGCAGGCTGTTTTAGCATGTGTTTGGGGGGTCCTTTTGGGGTTGTACTGTCTCTTGACTCTCGTTTGTGTGTGGTGGGTTGCGATAATATGATGAGATGTTCTTTTGATTGCAGAGCTTCGGAATGACCATAAAGAGATCACTGATAAACTTAATGAGAATATACAAGTCCTTCATTCAGCTAGGCTTGCTCCCAGGTCGGCACCGGCTAAGGGTTCTGGTAGGCTGCTCAAACACTCATGTTACTCACTTCATCTTCTAGCAGGGTCAGACAGTTTACTATCTGTCCGGCCTCATGTTCTTCCAGAATGACCTTATTTGGTTAATAGGATTATACTATTTCCTGTAGTAATTTACAAATTGCTTTCTCTTGAGAATATGATTTTGGTCACTAATGCTGTGCATTGGGAATCTGATGATGCTAAAAAATCCAGTTTTGCATTTTTCCTTTTGTTTCATATGTTGTGCCTTCTTCTGCATATGCATTGGTTTCTGGCTAGTCTAACTAGTGAAAGCATTTGCTTATTCTGGTGTTAGATCCTTGGTGTAAACTTTTAAATTGGGCTAAGAGAACTATAGAGAAAATAAAGAACTTTTATGATAGGAGGAGCAGTCAATTACTCTTTGTAATAGAAGGATTATCTAGATTCGTTTTGAATAGGCCTCTAGGATGAGAAACTATCCTTAGTCATTCAATCATGCACTCAATATCGGATGATCCACATCAAATAGATAAATGCAGGAGCTTCCTTTAATCCTGCATTTGATCAGGTTATTATGAAAGCATGCACTTTTATCACCTTATCCTTCTTTTACACCTTGAACTATCAAGAGATTTGATTGAGATGACTCCCACTATGTAGGTATTCTAAAATACTGGCTCAACAATAATTCATATAATTGTTCGATGCTTTTGCCATTCAAAATAAACCAAATCGAAAATTCTATTGTGTATATTTTCTCCACCTTTCTTTGACAACACCATTTTGGGACTGTGAACTGATTTTGCATTACTTTAAGTACCATCCATAGTTATGTGGCTTGAATTCACCCTGGCTCTTTTTTTCTTCTGTCCTCTCTTTTTATTTGAAGGCGATGCTGCGGGATTGGATCTTAGAAACACATCACATGTTGACGCTACAGGATCAGAATCCTCGCGTAATATCGTACAAAGAGATACTCCTAGTGACATGGAAGTTGATGTGATAGTCAGTAGACCCTTTGCAGTAGTTGATGAAATAGCTGATGGTTCACCAGCAGCAGAGGATGGTTTGCAGCTGGGTGATCAGATTGTGAAATTTGGGAATGTTGAATCTGGGGATGATTTGCTCCAACGACTTTCTTCTGAAGCTCAGGCAAGTCAAGGCCATGCTTTAACTTTGGTCGCTATGAGGCAAGGTGCACTCATCAACTTAACAGTGACTCCCAGAACATGGCATGGCAGAGGCTTACTGGGGTATGTGATTTTCTTTCTTCCAACTCATTTCTCATTGTTTAGTCCAGTCTGTGGCAATGCTTTACCTTTGTCTTTTATGGGTATGCTAAGAGCGTCCTGCTCAGTGATTCCGCTGAATAACCTTTGGAATGTTTCTAGCCCCTTTAAGAGAAAAGTAGCTTTATGAAGAATTAACAAGAAATTGATGGATTTGTGATAGGAATAAGCTTTAAATGTGCTTCAAACTTTGAGCTTTGAAGTGAAGTGACCATCATAAAGCGGCTTTGAGCTGTAAATGTGATTAAAGAGCTTGCATGTTACATGAGAAACTAAACCTTGTGCATTTGTGATAGTTGGGTCACAACCCTACATCAGCAAATGCCACAATGATATCCTTGCCCAGCAAATTTTAGAATACAAAGAGAGAAATGATAGCTCCTTTAGAGGGCTGCTAGGTTGCTTCATATAGTTCCGGGAAAAAACAAAGTTATATGAGGTCTTCTTAGTGATCTCCTTTCATTTGATTCATAGATGGCTTCTAGGTTGCTTCATATAGTTCCAGGAAAAGACAAAGTTGTATGATGTTTTCTTTGTGACGTCCTTTCATTTGATTCATGGAATATATTTTGGAGTGCGTCGTATATGATTTTCCCTGGGAAACATTAGTTGCTATAGTGACTGAAAGATACATATTCTTCAAGTCTCTTTTGGAGTCTGCCTTAGCTATTGGCGTTCTCTGATGCTTTCGTGTGTCAATAGTGTTACAACGAGTACTGTAGGCGTTCAGCCATCAATATTCCAAAAGCACCCACACGGCTTCCTGAAATTAACATTTATTTGCCTTCTTTTTCGCCTACATTTGCTTCTGAATTCTTACCAAACAATTTTACTTAAGTTGCTGTAACTTATTGGCGAAGGATGAAGCCTTGCAAAGGGTTCACAGATCCCTCAAATCTCATTTCTGTGATTGTAAGGGATGCTTACCCAATGATTTATTGCGCTTGCACTTCGCTCCATCTATGGAAGCAGATAATGAAGTCACTTGTATATATATCGGCTACGCACACGTATAAATGCCTTACTTGATTGCAAAATTGCATCACAACCATCTCACTGGCTCCCAAAAGGAATAACACGAACTTTGAATGCTTGCAGGTGCCATTTTCGGATCTTGTGACATTCTTTGTCTGCAAGTACTCCCATAGAGGTATCTAACGAGGTGCATGGTGCTTCAAAGGATGTTCTGCCTCCAAATTCTGTTCTCTTTTTGTTGCCAAAACATTCCATTTACTTATGAAGTTAATGTACTTTTTAATTAATATGATGGACCGAGTTCTCTCTGGGATTGTACTGAAGATATTCGACCATTTACTTGTCCGGTTTTGTTCCTGTCGCTTCGGTAGTCACTTATTGTCTGCGCTGTGACATTTTTCTTTTGGGGTTTAGTTTCCAGAAGCTGAAGCACTTGATTTTGGCTAGTGATGTTCCTTGCCATATGGCTAAGTATTCCTTCTCCACAAAATCATCACAAATCTCTTTGTAGAGAGGGATGCGGTGATTTGGAGTTGGAAACTTTGTTGGTTATAAATAATTAGATAGGTATTTTCAAAGAGTAAGTTTGAAAGCTTGTTAACTTAGTGCTTTTTAAGTAATAATACCTTCATTTTGTTGATCTGAGTCCCAAAGCTTTGTACATTAATTCTTTCCTTCCGTAGATGGAAGGATTTGATTAGACCGAAAGATACAAGTTTTAGGGCTTAAATGTGCAAATAAAGTTTGATAATATACGGACGAAGTTACCAATTTTTAAAACCCGTGAGTACGATATGATACTTAAGCAGGATGACCCATCCTACTTCGATGTTGCGAGGGAGAAATTTCTTGTCCGGAGTTGGATCCACCAAAATGGATCTATCATAACCATGTTCAATCGCGGTTGTTCTACATTGGCAGCACTTGCGGGTGCCACAAGATCGACAGTTGAGATTGCACCCGGACTTAGATCCGCCATAAGAGCAGGCTACTTGGCAAACTTACATCCTCTTCATTGTTTTCAGTATTTTTAGGAATTGAAATGTAGGAGACATGGGATCGTGACTTTCATCCTCGACACAATTTTCTCGAAATAACAATCGACTTTTGCAGCTTTTTTTTTTTCATTTGACCAATAAACAAAATTTGACTTAAGATATATAACATCTTCGTATCTGCAACTTTCAAAATTTGATTCTTTCTCATTATTTATGGACAATTCAATCATCCTTTCTTACTAGAATAAACGATTTTGTAGTACAATATGAGACGTATTTGTTAGTCTCTGTCCGTTTGTCCATTTTGAAATTACAGAAGTGAGGAAGTCATAGGAAATTTAACGATTATCCCTATTCATGCTCCCTAGACTTTTAGATTAGATTTTCATTATCTAATAAGCGATAAACTAGAACAAATGCACGCTACACGCGCACCCGTGCATTGCGTTAGTAGAAAGTCCACTTAACTATCAATCAAGCAAAACTTTCCTCATGGCCCTCTTGCATCTCACGCTCGGGCACTAGAATAGTCTCGCTATGATTCTTTAGGTGCTTGCCTCTTACTCATCAATGAACGATGAATAGTCAATTATGATAAACTATGATACGTTTTCAAGACATTGGCGAAGTCAATTATGATAAACTGCTATATGTTCTCTTTCGAGAATTGGCGAAATTCGGGTTTAGTCCCCAATTCGATTTAGAATTAATCCAAGGCAAACAAAGATCATATCTTTCACCTCCTTTAACAGCCAGCTGTATAATGCATCCTAACTTGTCTCGATCATGTAGCATTGTGTGCAATCAAATCTTGAAATACACCGAGTTCTCATATCGAGCTTTGTAAAACCTCCATCTGGACGACAAATGCAATCATGCGTACGCTATTTCTTCGTTCGCTAAATGTCATGACTATATGTGCACACTATCCCTTCCTCTATTTAAACAGATTCTACAGGGCATTAAAAGGGAAATATACAGGCGCCCACCAAGAGACTACAACAGAGACATAAATCAAAGGACCTAACTTTTTCCCTCCACAAAAGCAAAGCTTACCCTAAGAACCTTTTCACATCAATAAATTCTGATGAATTAGTAGTCTCTTTCTTTTTATAACAGAGAGAAAAGCAAGGGTAATTATATGCATGTACCTGGGACGAGGGTTTCCCTTTACAATTTTCTGCCCGTACTTTCGCCATCTGTAACCATCAGCAGATATCCCCACATCAAACAAGGTCTTAATGTTGAAGTACGAGGACTTGAAGAGGGAAACAGATCCCAATGTGAAGAAGCTAGCAAATTTCTTGGGCTGTCCATCTACTCCTAAAGAGATTGATTGTGGTGTAGTGCAATATATCGTAAAGCTGTGCAGCATAGAGAGTTTAAAGCAAATAGAGGTGAACAGATCGCGGGTCTATCGTATGGGAATTCAATCACGCGGGACGGTCGAAAATAGCAGGTGTTTCCAGCGAGGGCAGATGGGCGATTGGAAGAATCATCTCTCGCAAGAGATGATTGAGCGGCTTGATCGGATAACTGAGCAAAAGTTTGAGGGTTATGATTTGAAATTCTAGCATCCATCTTGAAGCATAAAGGAGAAAACTAATCCAACATTGGAGCATAGTTCTCGATAATGAGCTAAGATGAAGTTGCTAGAAAGAAGGCTTCAGTTCATATATGATGCTCTTGTCTCCGACATTTTAAAGTTTGCACCAATATGGGAAGTGCAGTAATTCAAGTTCCAACGGCGGCTTTTTTTGTTTGCTATGCTAATTCCCAAGAATTATAGATCAGTTTAGTCTAATAAATTGGGTCTTTGACCATAGTGAGGTATCAATCACCATTAGCATTATGATGTTCTTTAATTAGTTTTGACCAATAACTTTCATTGAATTTTGAGATTAGAAGTGACACACTTTCTACTATACCTAAAAAGATGCAATTAAATGTTTTGGCGATTAATGAAAGACCCAAATCACTCACACACGTGAAGTTTTTTCATGGTTTTGGCCTCGCATTACTTTTACTAAATTAATGAGGTAACTGTCTGGATATATAATTCTATTACCTCCAAGCCTCTAAACTTAAGACAATTTATGGTTTTCAGATATTTTCATTCCAGGCCATTTTCATAGTCTTCCAGTTTTATACTTGTGATTTGAAAAATGTAGTTGAAGATACATAGAGAAGTATCAAAATGTGCGAATGTTTTGGTACTCGTATTTAGTAATATTTTTAGCTTTTGTTTAGGCGCTTGAATTTATTGATGTTTTTGACTCTTTATACTTATACTGCCATTTTGAGGCATTGTAGAACAATTTGGCTATCTGTCTCATGTCGCATTGTTTTCTGATTGTGGGAGACTCCTTCCTTTATGTGAACTTTGCTTTAAGCCCGATAACCTTGAGAGCCAAAGAAAGTCCACTAGCTTTGCAAATAATATTGCGAGATATTTAACTGTAGTCATGTGGAGGGAAATCCATTTTGAAAGCGTGTTTGCTAAAAAGATGAAGAGCATGGTGGTGGCGCAATTCACTCATTTGATAGATTTCAAAAAGTTCAAGACATGTTCGGATAGTATTTTCTTAATTCTCCTCTTCGATCGACAAAAAGTTGTGTCTCTTGTTGCCATAATAATTTTGCTCCCAGGATCAAACCAATTCTACTTTTATGCAAGTTTTGAGAGTTGGTCCCACTTATCTAGATCGTAAAAAATGATGAGGACTTTCTTGTCACGGAATCTCCTTTTTATTTGGTTAACTGCATCAAAGTCAGAAATATTCACCAATTCGAAAATTGAGAATTTCTGCAGTAATTGTTTTTGCAATCGAACTACCTCACTGCCCTTTAAAGCTTCTTGAACATCTGAAAGAAGGCTACACCCATGGAATCAACTAGAAATTAGGTTAAAGACAACCATGGCAAGAGTTGTCTTCTGATACCTCCTAGACCGTGGATTATTATATAACGTACATAAGGAGAACCTTCATCTAACAACTGTACGACGTCTTCAACACTATCTTGAATTTCGACTAAATGTTTGGGCAGATTTTTTTCTCTTTTATTCAGCTTGATCAAGACTTCAGCAATGATTAATCTAATGAGTTCACCTTGGCTGTTATATTGGATACAAAAGGGTCTAGTTAGAAAAATCGCAGATAAAATATTAACTTATCTAGTTTAGGAATATTGTAAATTAAACACAAACCAGCCATGGAAGGGAGTCAAGGAGGGGCGGCTGCTTCCCAACTGTCGCGACCTCTTTTCTAGGCGCGCACATATGCGTGCACTTGCAGAGGCTAATGGCTTGACTAGGTCTATTAGGGCTTAGTCCGGGCTCTCTCAAGCCCATCAATTCATGACTTATGGTCCAAGTTTTTAATTTGTAAGTTGATTTTAAATAGGAGTCGCTACCAATCGATTTGGGGCGGGTTGATTAGAAACCCGAATGAAATATTTGGAAAAATATTTCACTCCTACGCAACTAGAGAAACTAAGATTGGGGACTTGATTACACTAGTTAATCACTAATGCCCTTCCGGTACCTAATCTTATTTAAATTGTAAGGCTTTTTGGATTTTCAAGGATTTTTTTATGCATTTGTGGAGAAAAACATATTTTTGGTCTTTTTTCTATTTTTTGAACATGAAATGCCTTTTTTTTGGATTTTTTGATCCTTTTTGAAAATATAAATTATTTTTGACTTTTTCTGGTTTTTTTGGGAAAACATGAACTATTTTGGATTTTTTTTTGAAAAATAATTTTATTTATTTATTTTTGGTTTTTTTAAAATTTTTATTATTAAAATAAAATATTACAAAAACGACCCAGGTCAAATTCCCGAGTTGGTACCAACCTAGTTCGTTAAAACTAGCAGCCCGGGTTGGGCCCGAAGTATGGGCCCGGCTCGGTGTACCACTTCTTTTAAAAACAAGCCCGAACAAATCAAGCCCATTTTCATTAAGGAAAAGCTGGCCCGGGAATCGGCCAACCTAGACTCGGCTTGAGCTTATTCAGCCCGAGTCATCCAAAACCCTACTTGATTGCAATTTGTGCCTGACCCGGCTTTGACCCGACTTGCGCCTCTCTTCCTCTCTACTTCTTTGCGGCGCCGAGGAGGGCGGGTTGTGGACGAACGGCGCCAAGAACTCCGGCGGTGAGCTGCAGTTCAGCGGGGACGCATCTAGAGGTGTGGTATGGCGGCGAGATAGGCAGCAGGCATTAGGCCAGCGAGGAATGAGATGCAGGGGACGGCGGCGACTGGGGGTGACGCCAATGGAGAACCTGAAAAGTACCCCCACATACTTTGGAACCTAAAACCGGATTTAGGAACCTGTCTGGTTCTCTAATTCTAGGTTGTCCTAAAGCCATGCTCACCAATAATTTGCTATTATAATCCACTTACCATAATTTATATTTAGACACATGAAAAATATGAAATATTAATAAAGTAAAAGTCTCGGTTATAAAATAGAAATTTAGACTAGTGGTTCCAAATCATACATTTATTATCAAATATCATTAAATATTACAAGATCGTATGAAGACATAAACTAAGAAAAACACAAGAACTTAATTCAAGTTTCGATTCTAAGTTTCACTTACCTAAAACTTGGAACCTACCCATCAAAAGAGATTCTCCAATTTTTGCAATTTGTAACTTATCCTACATACATTGGAACCTTAATTGGACAAGTCCCACTAATCTAGTTATTCAGAACCATGCTCACTCCTAAGATCAATCCACAAGACTTTACCACATTGAAGCACACCACATGTCATCAAAGTGCAAATATATATAGAAGTGTGGTTGGTGGCTGGTGCCCATTTTTGGGTCAATTTATAGGCTAAATTCAAATAAAAATTCCCGAATCCTTGGATCAACCTAATTCCCTAAAAAAAAAAATCTCCAAATTTTAGGTCTAGTCTTAATTTTTTCTTGAACTTTTTTTTTTGTCTTAGAAAAACTTCAAACTTTAGGTCTAGTTAGAAATCTTCCCCAAATTTTTTTGTCTCATAAAAAACCCCAAACTTTATGTCCAATCTTATCTCCTCAAAAAGAAA
The DNA here is from genome assembly GCA_014182715.1 of Eucalyptus cloeziana. Classification (NCBI taxonomy): domain Eukaryota; kingdom Viridiplantae; phylum Streptophyta; class Magnoliopsida; order Myrtales; family Myrtaceae; genus Eucalyptus; species Eucalyptus cloeziana. The sequence goes on from CM024636.1 coordinate 32,952,101, forward strand.
TATCATCGATTTTTACTCTAGTCCTAAATCTACCTCTATTAGTCATCCCTAATTTTTACATCCTAGAACGATTTTAATTTGAAGATAATTTTCCATGTCACCTTATTGATGTGGATTTGTTGTCTATGTGGAGATGCCACATCAAATTAGTATTGAACCATGAGGTAGATTTAATGATAGATTAAAAGTTGGTGTTTTTTTTAGGCAAAATGAAATTCGGGACAAATTTGAGACTAAACCTAAAATTTGGGATAGATTTGGGACTAGACCTAAAATTGAATTTTTACTAAGATAAAAAAATTTGGAGTAGAATTAAGACTGTACTTAAAATTTGAGTTTTCTTTTTTAGGCCTCTTTGGATTGAAATTGGCCTAAACTGTACAACATCGCACAAGAAGGCATCATTGTCCCATGTCTGGATCAAACTAAGTGGGCGTTTAACTTTGAAGAAAGTAATCACATTTTCATTTCTTGGAAACTGGGGAGAGAGATGGAACAACCTATCGAATCTTGTGGTATCTTCGGGTGTTTTTAGTAACGCTCTCGGGAATATGTGTTTCTGTTTTTGTTCTCCGGAATATAAATAGAACATAAACACGTTTGATAATTTTTTGTTCTGTAGAGCATAAATAATAAACAAAAAAAATAGTTTTTTTTGTTCTCGAGATAAACTTAAGAAATGAGCATATTTTTCTTTTCTTTTCATCTTTTTCTCTTGCTCTCTTCTTCCTTTTAGCGACTGGCCAAACAAGGCCCAATGACCTCGTCGAACCTCATTGGCCCTTGGCAAGTTGGCCTCAAGCTCGCCGGCCTTTAGTAACGCCCCCAAGCCTCACTTGGCCACTAGAGAGGCTCAACTTTGCTCGGCCATGGTGAGGTCGACCCAACCAGGTCCGAGCAAGGTTGAGCCTCACCAGTGGTCGGGCGAGGTCGCTGGTGGCTGACGAGGCTCCCTTGAGGTTGGCGACCTCACCAACCCTCGGCCGGCCATGGCCAAGGTCAGTGACTAGCTAAAGAAACGAGAAGAAAAGAAAAAAAAAAAAAAATAAAAAATAAAAAAATTATTAATAAATAAAAGAAATTCTAAGTCACAAAAATATTTGAGGTCATACCAAATATATTTCTATTCTAGAAATAGAAATTTTATGTAGTTATCAAATATCTTAAAATGCTTAGAAATTGTTCCTAGAAACAAAAATAGAAAAAAAATGTTTCTAAATAAAAATTATTTTCGAGAATAAAAACATAACCATACGCACCCTTCATGTCTACTGGCTATGCTTCAGACCATTATTGCACTCAAGGCCTGTGGTGGGTTCTTCATTTTCAAAAAGGGCATAGGAGAATGTCGCTTACTCCTTACAACGTAACACAAGTCAATTTGATCCCAAGCACGACTTTGGCTTGGACTCCATTTGTTCTTTTTCACACTCGTATTTACCAGGTTAAAATATTGGATTCCTCCCCAGCTACAATACGTAACTTCTCGGTCTTCATCAAAATAATTGAACACGATCATATAAAAGGATTAAAAAGACTTATTTATCAACAAAATATTTTTAGATCGACAGGAAAAAAGATTTGGTATTAATTAGGAAATGGGTGAGCATGATCCGAGTTGAGCAGGTCCACCCCCTAATCCTAGGACCAACTTGTACAGTGTTGGTTCTCAATTTTTGAGATTGAGGATCAGACCGACGCAATATGTTCAGTTCGGTTCCTAGGACCAACCGATAATTTTTTATTTTTATTTTTTGTACTTCTCGAAAAAGCGACTGAGGACCAGATCGGCCCAATGAGTTCGACGACAAGCAAGGTCAACGAAGAGAGGCGAGCAGTGCGAGCGGCAAGCATCAAATGGGGCGAGCGTTGAACGGTGAGTAGGGCAAGTGGCGAGCAACAAGGGAGGCGAAGGTGCGTGGGGTGAGCGACCATAAGTGAGTGAGACAAGTGTCGAGCATCAAGTAGGGAAGTTGTTTGTTCAATTTTGGCAAATTGAAGACTAAGCAGACAAAGAAGACAAAAGAGAATAAGTACTAAAGAAGGATACCGTGAGAAGCTATTTACATTGTTTTAGATGCTGTGAGAACTCCTCACACAGATATTTTTCTCTTTTGTAAATTATGGCTGTTGATGTTGTAAAAAACATTAGAAGTCTAAGCTATTAAAGAATAATGTAAAATTACTTAGACTCCTCACTAAGGAGCCTTTTAATACTGTTGACGCCGTGTAACTTAGGGTTTTCTCTATATAAAAAAATATAAATAATATATACAGTCAAGGTTAGTACGAGTAGAACTGACTATAAACTCCTAGAACCGATGATCAACTCGCATAATACAAGTCCAAGGATCTCAAGACCAAGGACGGACCCACTTCCCTTGGGAACTGAATCAGGACCGAGTTAGGCTGATGCAAGGTTAGTCTAAGGTTGACCCTAAATCGATGCTCATCCCTAAAATTGGAAAGAGAATATTTATTGCTTCAGGGATTCGTTTCTTTCCTGTTTCATTAGAGAGTTTTCAACCTCCGAGATTCGTTTGAATATCTGGAACTCGCAAGAAATCTGAGATTAGATTTGGCTTAAGAAAATAGTTATCAAATTCACTCTATCTTAAAGCAGATTGTTCCCAAATTGTGGAATGACTCTTTGTCTCCTCCTCTAGGTCGATAGACTCTATAGATAGTCAAGTATGAGATTCAATAATCCTATAGTTGGATCCCTACCAGTTCCATGATCTAAACGCATAAATTGTGAATTATAGCAATCAATCATCGAAGGCTCATGCTATGTGCTCTCAATTCTTCACCTCTAATTGGAAATTATGTTGTGTTTTTTGGATTGACTCTATCTTAGGAGTGAATGGGTTCAGGTTGTTGGGGGCTAATAATACAATATAAAGGGAGTTGAATAAGTTGTTTTAGAAAACTTGACAATTTTTTCGAAAATTAGCTAGTGCTAAGTTAAGATCAAGTCAACGTGATGTTTCATAACTTGTAATGGAACCATGTGCTAGTAAGAGTGAAGTATAGTGGTTCGGCTTTCTCCCAAAACCCTATCCACTCTTGTAGGTTGCACTAGTGATTTGCTTATAAAGTTACAATCATTAAACATTGATCCTTGCATAAGATGGATCACATTATTAGGATTTAGCTGCTACTCTTACTCTTGTACACTTAATCTTTAGCACAATTACTTAAACAGGACGAATACAATGCTCGGAGAAACAATCAAAAGAGAGCGTATAGCTTGGAACACAGCTAGTAACAAATCTTTAGATCTTGGTATGTTGCTCTCTATAACATTGGGTTTCTAAGGTCTTCTCTTTTATAACTATCTTTCGATGGCGGATTGAAGAAGCAAAGAGCCGTTAGAGTTACTGTTGAATTGTTGTCCAGAGATAAAACTGTCCATACAATCTTTTTTCCCGAGCATTTGCAAGCTACCTACAAATAGCATATGTTGCTATTCTTTCATTGCAGTCTTCAACAAATCTATCAGACAACATAGTTTCTCGATTATTGGTTTCATCTGGATGTTACTATTGTGCGATTTTAGAGCCACGAGTTCTTGAGAATTTTGAATAATGACAAAAAAAGGATAAACAAATCGAAACTCAATCGCTATTAAAAATGTGCATATCCATTTAGAGGCCTAATTTCCTAAAAAAAAAATCAACTTTAAGTTCAATTTCAATTTTGCTCTGCATCCAAAAAAGGGAGTTAATTTCTTCAAAATTATCAATATCAGAAGGTTGTTGACTTTTACGAGAGTAAAAGTATTGGTGAAGATGTAGGTTCAAATAATGAACCTCTAAATGATCATTATATTGATAATTTTGAAAAAATCGATAGCGATATCTGGATGTGGTGGTGGATTTGAGATGGTGATAATTTCCATTCGCACCCCCTCTCCCCATTAGCCAAAGGCAACGTCTTTCACCTGGTGGATACCCGGCGTATCCGCCATTTATAAGACCCCGAAACCCGCCAACCTTTAATGGACCACTCGGGCTCCACTCTCCCTCACTCACGGGCCCCAGTATCCCAGATAATCAGAGTCTCAAAATCAAGCACTCACGGCAATATGATTCTCGAGCCGGGCGAGAAGAAAACGACGTGCGCGATGTGCAGGAGATGGAGAAATCGACCGCTGGATTGGATGGATCAACGGATGGAGAGAGGGAGGAAGAGGGGGAGAGGATCGGACGTTTGGAGGGCGAGGGGAGAGAGAGAGGATCGATCTCTCGGGTTTTATAGAGGGGGGAGATGAAGGAGTGACGTCAGAACTATTAATACTGAGATTGAGCGAGAGAGATGAAAGGCCCCAAATACGTATTCAGACCAAATCAGGCCCGGTGCCTGATGAAACCCAATGTCATTGTCTCGAGCCGAAATCTCTAGAGGACTCATTGCCTGATGAAACCCAATGTAGATTTGCATTTTGATTTTGGTTTTATTGGTTTTGATTTGAATTTGAACTTTTTGATTGTGGTTTGGATTTGCTTGACATTTGACTTTGAACTTGCTTGCAGTGACTAATGTTTGCAATATTGATTGTGACTGGACTGTTTAATTGTTATGGATTAACATGTGTTCTGTGGTTGCAGAAGAAAAATTTCCAGGTTATAATTAACTTATTTTTATAAGATATTATGTATTGCATAAGTACTGTTTTGCAGGTTGAAAGTTTTCCAAATCTGCAGGAAAGTTTTGTCACCATCAAAAAGGGAAAGATTGTTAGAGGAAACTCCTTTATTGTTTTGAAGTTGAGAAAACCTTTCCAAGTCTATATCGGAAAATCTTAAGACTTTATTGTCAAAGTCTGAAGACCGACGGACCATCAGATTTTAGTCTCAAAGTCTATCCTCACTGACAGTTCCAGACTGAAATATGAAGACTCGTCCAAAATGCAAGATTATCTTCAAGGTTTCGACTTGTATAATTACTGGAAGACCTTATAGCTGGATTTTATATTTATTTAATTGATTATTCTTATTGGAATTTACTCTGATACGAAAATCCTTGAAAGGCAAACAAATTTGGAAAGTTCTACTTATGGAAACTCAAGATCCTGATTGTATGGTGAATATGATTGATGGGCTATCATCACATGCCTTAAATGACTCGAGACCTCCTTAATTGATTCTGTCCAACGGGTAGATTGGAAGAACTCATTTGGAAAGTGTCAACGGTTGTAGAAGCATGGAGGAGTATATAAGGAATACTCTCAAGTTGTTCGAGAGTGTGCTTGAAAGAGAATTCCAAAGTCTGAAGCTTTCTAGTCTCTCGCTTTTTCATTCATCGAGCAAAACATTGTATACAAAAGAGAGAAACTCTTTGTGAGACTGTGTGAGAGTTCGGTAGAGACTCGTCACTGTGATAGTCGAGATCACGAGCTGTAACATCTCTTTTGATTCATAGTGGCATCCAACCAATAAGCTGTCAGCGAGGAGAGAGAGCAGACGTGAGGCGACCTGGCCGAAACCACTATAAACTCTGTGTTCATATTCTCTTATCCCTGAACTCTTTATTTTTATTTATTGAGTGATTATTAGTTCAAGTTGAACTACGTTTATCGTTTATCGTTTTCTAAAAGGGAAAATTACTTTTACTAAGTCTTGCGAAAATTTGTGTCTTACACCTATTCACCCCCTCTAGGTGTTAGTGCTAGCCCCTTTTAATAGGCGGACAAAATATTGCACAAAAGCACTTTTATAAACAATAGATTTTTTCGTAGAGATTTTTTCATGTGTGGAGTACCCCCAACGCTTAGGGCAGCATCAGTTGCTTCCTGCTGTTCACTTTGACAGTTTTGGCCTCTTGCAATCATATCATCCGCTCGACGACCTGCAAGTTGACGAAATTTGATTTTGTCGGTGGAGATTTTTTCATGTGTGGAGGACCACAAGGCTCAGGGCAGCATCAGTTGCTTCCTGCTGTTCACTTTGACAATTTTGGCCTCTTGCAATCATATCATCCGCTCGACGACTTGCAAGTTGAGGAAATTTGATTTTGTCGGTGGAGATTTTTTCATGTGTGGAGGACCACAACGCTCAAGGCAGCATCAGTTGCTTCCTGCTGTTCACTTTGACAGTTTTGGCCTCTTGCAATTATATCATCCGCTCGACAACCTCTAAGTTGACAAAATTTAGAAACGACCAAGACCAAGGGCGATGAAAAGATCTTCATAGATTGCTCCTCAGTCCTCGTGAGGTCTTTAACCATGTCTATCTTCCTTTTCTTTGCCTTCATTTTGTTATGAATCGGCCGAAGAAATAAAGAACAAAAATGAGTTACGAAAAAATTGAGACACCAAAATTTTTATCCTAATTCCATTATAATTAACAGGGATAAGTGCAATAGAAGTGTTTTAAAACTTGTTATGAAAATGCGGTGAATCCTAAAACTTATAAAAAAAGATGAATCAAGTTTTTAAACATCCCAAAGTGGTTGATTGAGTTTTAAAGTTAACAGATTGGAAACTACTAAAAGAAAATGCGACGTGGCGTGGACTGACATTTTAAAATATTTTTATTGTCCACGTGGCTTTTAAAATTATTTTTTATTCAATTTTTTTAAATAGATTTAAAAACTAAAATTTATTTTTAAAAAAACTGTAAAAAAAAAAAAAAGAGAAAATGGTAGCTCCTTCGCCGCCGCCGCGGTGGCAGAGGAGCTGCCATTTTCTCTCTCTTTTTTTTTTAACAGTTCTTTTAAATAAATTTTAGCTTTTCTTTTTAGTTTTTAAATCTAATTTTGAATAAAAAATAATTTTAAAAAGCCACGTGAAAAATATAAAAAATCATTTAAAATGCTAGGTCTGGGTCACGTAGCATTTTCCGTTACCAATTGAATAAAAGGTCCTTTGTATGCTGGTTTCTTTATTCTGTCTTGCATTTCTTCATATGTGCAATCGGTCCCTCCGATTTGTTCTACTGACACGATTAGCGCTTCTACCCTGTGCTTCATTTCACCAATTCGTCGATGTGCGTATAATTGATTGCTGTGAACGGCTCACACTTAAATCCCCCTCTAAGAGCAAGGGCAGAAGCACAAAGGTCCCAAAGGGGTTAAAAAAGAGAGTCTGAGAGAGTATCTTTTGGATATGAAAGTAGTGCAGTGGCTTCTCCTGGTGGCTGTGGCCTGGTGGTTGCGACAAGGCGGTGCTCCCACCGTGGCCGGAGAGTGTCCAACCAAGTGTGGGGACGTGGACGTACCTTATCCGTTCGGGCTCGAACTCAAGTGTGCATGGTCCCAAGATTTTATCCTCAATTGCACCACCGAAGGGAACCATACACAACTACTTATTGCCGACGAGGAGAATTGTCCGATACGCAATATCTCGGTCGAGAATGCAACCATGGTCATCAGTGTCCCCGAAGAATACAACTGTTACGACCCAGACGGCCAGGAAAGAAACATGGGTGCAACCATCAACCTAACTCGATATCCACCGTACAGAGTTTCGGACACCCGGAACAAGCTCACCGTCCTCGGCTGCAACACCTATGCGATCATATCCAATCAGACGTTTGCGACCGGGTGCCTCTCCTACTGCAGGCACCCTATCGACTTTGCTAAGGAGACCACTTGCTCCGGTCTTGGTTGCTGTCAAACATCCATCCCGAAGGGGCTTAAGACGCTTGACATTAGCATCTACCCCCTCGACAAGGAAGTCTGTGGACTGGCCTTCGTGGTGGACGATAGCTCATTCAATATATCCAACAGGAAATTCCCGACCTGGAACGAAGTAGGAAAAAGTTCGGACCTAGTTCTGGACTGGAGGGTCGAATGGGACGTGACTTGCGGAAAGGCCAGCTTGAACCGGTCGGGCAATGCCTGTGGCAACAACACGGACTGCCATGACTTCGCGAATGGAGCGGGTTATCGCTGCTTATGCAAGCCTGGGTACAACGGGAATCCCTATAGTCGCTCCCCCGGTTGTCAAGGTAATAAACACATATTGACTCCTCATGCATTGTTGCCCTCGAATATATTGTGTGGATTATTAACTAATTAATCACCAAGCAAGAACCGGAGAGAAGATTACTATATGATTCCATCTAGTTTTACCCGTTTAATTAACCGCTGGTAGATTTGTGCACCTTTCTCTCTCTCTCCTCAACCTCTACCTCCACCCTCCGGTTTGCCCCTCACGCCACTGCCATGGCCACCATCATTCGGCCACCACCTCAGGTGAGCCCACCCTCGTCCTTCTTGCGCCGTCAGACCACAACCGTGGTTTCCTTCTTTCTCTCTCTCTTTATACTATACCAATCCACACTCCCTCTCCTCCACCGACAACAGCATCCTCACTGAGGAGATGACAACAAGTGCCGTCATCACCACAGGCAACGACCTCTCTCTCTCTCTCTCCCCCCTGTCTTAGTGAGTCTGGCTTTTTACCTCATCTCGGTTGTGAAAAGTCCCCGGTACCATCTCCTCCGCCATGAAGGAGATGAGATTTGATTGATAGTCTCTTCCATGAAAGGGGAGATCATATCTATAGGTCTCCTCCGTCAACGGACGAGGCAACGGTGTGTGGTGTTGAAGACGTGTCCTTAACTCATCTGTACATCAATCTGGACGATGAGAGGATGAAACCGTGTGGCGGGGATGATGATGCGATGGTCAGTGTCATGGTTGGGCTGGGCCATGTGGTGGTGTAGGAGAAAACATTAGGGAGTCCCGTTCCACCGTGATAGCGTAGTCCCGGGCTACTCAGTAATCACCACGTGGTGCCACGTGGCGTGGCTGGGTCCCACGGACGAAGCACCACCACAGCGTAGTCTCGTTCCTTTTCCCTCTCTCAACTATTCATCTTCCTTACCACCTACTTTTTGTCACCGTAAAACACAAGAACTCGGCATTAGACAAGATAATCAGATCTGAGAAAAAGGAAGGAAAAGAAAAAGGAAATTAGGGAAAATTGATGGAAGATAGCGAGGCTCAAGTTCGTCTTAAATGAAACAACTGAAAAGAGCCGCACCATGGCTGCAACCAGTTCTGGCCGCCCCGCCAATAAAGGTCCGGTTGTCAGTGCCTGCCCGATTTCATTATCTCTCTCCTCCGTAAACGTGTGAATCATCTCAGCCTCCTCTTTTTTCATAGTCATTGGTGGAGGAGGAGGAGGAGGAGGATATTGGTGATGAATTTCTGGGAAGCTGTCGATCAAAATGATAACGATGAAGACTACGCGGAAATTTAAAGCGAAGCACAAGGATTTCTTCCTCTTCTTCTTTTCCTTTCTTTTTCTTTTGCTTTTGTTTGGCGTTGGAGGAGAAAATGTTCATAGATATATGGATACAGGTAGGTCTCCGTTTAGGGGTGATGAAATCATCGGCTTCGCCATCGACCCGAGCGGAGGGCGACCATCGCCGCTGGCAGGTCACCCGGTGCCCTCTCATGGGCAAAGCCTTCGGTGACCATCCGGGTCACACATGAACAGTGGAGAGAGAGGGGGAGAGAGGCTTCATCTGTGGGACCCATCCACGCCACATGGTGCCATGTGTCGACCACCGAGTGGCCCGGGACTAAGCTAGTGTGGTGAAGGGAATGTTGGTTGAGTGGAAAGTGATAGGGGGGAGAGAGAGAAAATGCTTTTTCCTAATATATTTGATGCATACTACCTCATACTATAATTATAATAGGAGGCCTGTGATGGAATTTTACTTGGACTCGAGTCCATCTCTGCCATGATCATCGGACCCACCATTATCAATAGTTACCATAGACCCAATTGAGTCACTTCGGGTTTGAGCAAGTATTTCTTCTAATGTTCCAATTTTTGCTTGATGGAATAAGTTAATGCGGTCGCCACCACCTTGCCATTGTCGTCAACATCATTTCTAGCGCAACCACAATCTTGTCTTATCCTTCGAATCCCTGTACTCCATCTTTTATATATTTTCATTAAACGTGATAGGCATACTAAAATGTATTTAGATTGTTAGATCTAACGAGCACGGCATATTTAATGATACATAGTAGCGCGTCCACCTCACTCATTTAATGATGGCCCATATTATTTATGTAAAGGTCAATGTCCTCCCTCCTAGGCTCAGTTGTTGTCCCCAGTGAGCATATCTAATATGGCGACACCCCCTCTGCTTTGCTTTGGAAACGTAAGGTTCATGTTCATTGCAAAAGCTCCATTTCCACAAGTTTTGTATGCTGGATCCTGTCCAAGCTCCTGTGTCGTTAAGGGGTCTTGTATAAAGTTCGAGGCAGCTTTGATCTCCGCCAGTGGCAAAACACAACACCATTGTTGAGCTCAAAGTTGACACGGAGAGAGTAGAGAGTAAAAAAAGAAAAAATATCTTAAGAGACGATAGACATGTGTTGTGAAACTATAACGAAAACCTAAATTGGATAGCATTATGTATACAGTAATTTGTTTGATTAGTTTTTGCAATTGACTGAGATAATGGTTTAATTTGTCTTCTACATAATTTAGACATCAATGAGTGCGAGGAGCCACGAGTACACCCATGCCGCCATGGAAAGTGTAGGAATAAGCCCGGGAGCTACACATGTGATTGTTCATTCGGAATGCGGGCCGATGGTAAAGTCAGTTGCCAAATTTCTCGGTGGGTTGTGCTTGTTGCAGGTACTTTCGTACATATCCTCAAATCATCCACCAGTATGCATATTATATCAATTCATTCTAGATTTTGCAGTTAGTTTTACAATACAAATAGTTCATGAACTTTGATTTAAAGTGTAATATCATCCCTAAACTTTTAATTTGTATAATGTAATCCCTAAACTTTAGCCTATTAAACAAAATCATCCACAAACTTTTAATTTATTCAATGTGGTCTATGAAGTATTGGTAAATGTTCAGTTTAGCCCATAAACTATTGATAAATGTTCAATTAAATCCTTACATTTGAGTCATTTTCATATAATATAGGGATTAAATTAAACATTTACTAATAAATTTAGAGACCACATTCAATAAATTAAAAATCCAGGAATAGTATTGTACACTTGGTCAAGTTTAGGGACCATTGGACAAATAAAAGGTTTGAGGGCGACATTATACATTAAATCAAAGTTTAAAAATTATTTGTATAATTTCTTTATAGATTATTGCACTGCACTTGGTGTAAAGCCTGACAAAACAAGCAGCAAGCCACAAGCTGCCACGTGTCCCTATGCAATCCAAGGCTCATGTCAATAACATCTTTCCTTTGTTTTTATTTTACCTCCCTTTTCGCCTTTTTTCTATTTATCTGAAGCTAACATCTTTTTAACTACATTCATGGGAGGATACACTACAAATTTAAGTGAAACAGAGAAATAGAAGAATAAAGAAAGAAAGAATGAGTAGAAACAGACAAATAGAGTTTTTGAGAGTAAACAAAAGGAAAAATGACATAAATGGTCCATAAACTTCGATCTAATGTGTAATATAATCCATGAACTTTTAATTTATTCAATGTGATCCTTAAACATTAATTTAATTTGCAATGTGGTTCCTAAAATTTTAATTTTTCAATGTAGTCTCTAAACTTTTAGTAGATGTTTAAATTAGTTCCTAAACTATGAAAGTATTCAATATTGTCACTGATCTTGAATTAATAGAAAGACTGTATTGATTATTTCATATAGTTCAAGGAATACATTGAATATGTATCAAAATTTCAATAATCACAATAAATACATTAAAACTTCATGGACCACATTAAACATTAGGCAAAAGTTCAGGAATTACATTGAACAAATTAAAAGTTCATAAACCACATATACAGTAGGCCAAAGTTCAATGACTATTCGTTTCATTATCCCTAAATGAAATGAAGCTATTGAACATGTGGCAGATCTTAGTACACTACTTGTGTAATTTGGAATTATGCAGTATAATAATCCATATAATAATTGAGATTTTGCGGTGGATGTATTAGTTTTCCCAATGTATAAAAATACATTTTCCCATCTACTAACACATTTAAAGTTAGTGAAATTAAACCTATATATTTAGACATTAGCTACAAAAAGGGATAGATTTGTAACTTTAAGCTTGTGGGAGCGGGTTTCTTAAAACAGAGAATGGGCAGCTCCTCGAATGGGGCAAATTTCCCGCAAAAAAATGCCCGGCAAGTCATTAGGCTGCCTGATGCCTAGCGAATCCACCCTGCAAGGCATTAGCGCTGCCCCGGCTGGCGAATCTACCCTCTCTACACTTTTAAGAAATTCTTTTATCTTTTATTTGACTTGTAATATTTGTTCTAAAGATATGAAATAACAATAACAAAACCCCAAGAACAACCACTTCTCCTTATAAGTCTTGCTTTTATAGAATATGAAAGCTTTTAAAGTTCTTTAGGTAAGCAATGTGGTAAAATTGTTTTCCATGTATTTCATCTTCACATTTTCCCACATTAACTAATTTGTGCGTGTTGGAGTTTGTTTGGCTCTTTAAAACCAACCAATAAGGCCACTCTTCTTGTATAAATCCAGCCCTCTGGCCATTTTTTTTTTTTTTATAAAGATAGTAAAAAATAAAGGCCATCTAGTAAGTGGATTAGCTCTTTTGAGAAGAATGATTGATTCTATGGCGGTGGCCTGCACGGGGCTATGGCGGGCAAGTTTTCATTTCAAGGGACGAGGGACGTCATCCTAGTCCTTGCCTTCACATCCCAATTTAAAACTAGTTTTGGAGAAACAATTAACTTTTAGATAAAAATGGTTATATTTTCTTTCTTCTCTCGCTAGAAGAAATCTCTTTCAATCATGTTTTTGATTGGCGGATTATACATTATAAACATCACACTTGCAAATTTGCTTAATACAATTTTGGATATTATCTATGTTCATAACGCCACCTGTTAGAGTTTCCTCCAATAGGATGGACGAAAACATTCAATCATCATAATCATAACATGCATTATTGGTAAAAAAAAAAATTCCACTTGGTTTCGTACCATTTGTAAATGAAAAGAGCTGAAACAATGTGACGTGAATGCTTCCCTATTTTCTTCTGTTTATTACAAACCTTCTCCATCATAATCAAGGAAAGATATTTCGAGGAGTTATGGAAGATGCAGGTAGTATGTATTTCGGTCGAGTTCAATATAAGGATCGTTACATAATATGTGTAGCCCATTTATTACAGAAATCATTTTTATCACTGTTAAATTGAGTAGTTATATTTTGAAAGATAGACAAATCATGCAAAATGGATAGTCTTTTTAAAATTAATTTCTTTTATGAACTATGTGGACCGTATAAGGATTACATGCTTGAATCATTAATATAAGATATGTTCTTTGGCAGTGACTATTATGGCCTTCTTCTTCATAACAATTAGTGCTTTAGTCTTTGACACGTGGAGGAGGAGAAGCAAACAGAAAAACTTCAGGCGAAATGGGGGAGAGCTCTTGAAACACCACAGAGTTCAAATTTTTACGGAGGCAGAATTGGCAAAAGCAACCGACAACTATAATGATAGCAATAAGCTTGGTGAGGGCGGTTTTGGTTCTGTCTATAGAGGAGGAGTAGCAGGGGGAACCATGGTCGCAGTCAAGAAGCCTAAAGATCTGCACAAATCTCTAGTAAAGGGAGATTTCCAGCATGAACTTGAAATTGTGATGCAAATAAACCACAAAAATGTGGTGAGGCTCCATGGCATTTGTTTGGAGACTAGAATACCATTGCTGGTTTATGAATACATTTCGAATGGTACCCTCTTTCAGCACATCCATCAGAATGCGTCGACCATCTTAAGATCATGGAAAAACCGACTCAGAATAGCCACTGAAGTTGCTATTGCACTCGCGTATATGCATTCCTGCGCAGAACCCCCAATCATTCACGGTGACATCAAGTCGGTGAACATACTTCTAGATCAAAATCACTCAGTAAAAGTGTCTGATTTTGGAACTTCAGTGCTTATATCACCAGAGCATAGTCATATAATAGCCACTGAAATTCAAGGCACATTGGGCTACATCGATCCTGAATATTTAACCACCGGTATGCTAACAATTAAGAGTGATGTATACAGTTTTGGAGTTGTTGTCGTGGAGTTGCTCACAGGAAAGAAGCCTACAAGTTTTATTACTACGTCCGGAGAATCAGTTAATATTATCCATTATTTCATCTCTTCCGTGAAGAATAAGACGCTATCTGATGTCATAAACTTCGAGGCAGCTAGTGAAGATGAAATGGAGAGAGTAGGAATGGCTGCTGAGATTGCAGCGAAGTGCTTGGACCAAAGCGGTGCGAAGAGGCCAGTAATGATGGAAGTGGCTGAGCAACTCACGAGGATTAACCAAGAGCTCGACAACTCAACAGTTGAAGAAGAAAATAAAGAGACGGAAAGCGAGGTGGATAAAGAAAGCCTCTACTCCCATGCGACTTCAATTACTGCCAGGACGAGCCAACATGGGACGTCGGGCTCTCTTTTCTATTCAGCAGGTTCCAGCATCTGATCGTTGGTTACTAGAGTGACATGTCTATTAATTCTGCATAACGACTTTTAGGGTTGATTGTGTATTCTCTATGCGTGTGTTATTACTGCCATTTGTTTTGGACTTAAAGTTGAGCAAGCATTCATGTAAGTTTGTCTCAATCTGTATGATATATGTGCAGCTTTGCGCTAGACTTATAGAAGGCCAGCATGCGGTCATTTTGACATTACCGTAATCTCTCTTCCCCTTTTTATCTTTTCTTCTTTGTCTTCTTTTCCTTACATATAACAATAATAGGTCAGGAAAAAAAAATCTACTCACTCGTTTTTATCTTATTTTGTCCTTAATATAATCCCAATTAACTTTTGTGGCAAGTAAAAATCTCCCTTCACTTCCGGTCTTTACCTTTCTCTCGTTATGTTGCACTTAATCCTAATATAATATCCATATCCAGACAAAGGTAATAACTGTTGGCCAAAAAGACAATAATAGGGCCAGAAAAAAGTATCTACTTTCACTATTGCTTCCATTTCTTTTTTTTTAAATTTGATCTTAATTTGAAAAAATAAATCCCAATTTAATTTATTTTCTCTTTATTTGTATTTCATTTAATCTAATTTTAGTTTGGATGTTAAACCGGGAGTGAGAGTGGGAAAAACAAGCCGATTCAGAAATAAAAAAATACCATATCTTCCAACCATGATATGATTATTTATAAATATGACAAAGGCATCCCATGTGTGCTTCGGCTGGATGCTTTTTTCTACTAGGTTTTCTTGTAGTCTACCTTCGAGTAAATGCATTTTTGCCCATTCCTATTGCTTTCTTACATACCACGTATTATTTTGAAGCTGAAGTCACAATAATGGACTTGATGGATGATGGAATCACCTTCCACATGTGGCCTTCCCATACTCCTCACGTTCCAGAGTACTTAGGCTTGTCCTGCGCACGCACAGATAAAATCAAAGTGATGTTCACTGCCACCGTGCTTCATCGAGAAGGTTCTTGCACAAAATATCTTCCACCGAAGGATGGGTCTTCGATTTTTCATTTGTATAGAGCCCCCGTCGATTCGGAAAGAAAATTACAGATTCTAATCATAATTATGATGAATAAAGGATAAATTTATCAGTGAAGTCGTCGATATCGAGCGCTCCAGTAATTGCCTTCATCCTTATCCTCCTGTTCTTGAGTGATAATCAGCACTGAAGTGATGATGATCTCACCTAGATCTTAATGGACTCGCTTCACAAATCTCAAACCTATGGACCTTATTTTTCATCCATGGCTCGTTGGGCCATTTATTAGCCATTTTTGGTATTAATAAATGCCCCCTTTAAAAAGGATTATATCTATAATGCTTTTAACTTGATTCACCATTGGTACTTGATCACACTCATATGTTGCGATGCATCGCTTTGGGTTTAAGTCTTTCAATAAATCATGATCCAAAGACTTCTTGGGTTTCGTGCCGTCCACCCCAAAGGATCCTGCGGCACTATTCCTTCTTTAGCGATCGGTGGCGTTTGACCTTCTTCTTCTTCTTCTTCTTCTTCTTCTTCTTCTTCTTCTTCTTCTTCTTCTTCTTGCCTTTTCTTACATTCACTCCAAGATTCAATTTCTACCTTTTTGCTCTCGGCATCTTCTCTCTTGGCGCTTTTCTTCAGTCCTACCATGTCTCCTTCCTATGATCCTTCAACTTTCTTGGTTCGCATGGGTCATCTTCCACTGCTTGAATACGAAGATAATTTTCAATGTCACCTTATTGATGTGGATTTGTTGTCGATGTGGAGATGCCACATCAAATTAGTATTGAACCACGAGGTAGATTTAAGGATAGATTAAAAGTTGGTTTTTTTTTAGGCAAAACAAAATTCGGGACAAATTTGGGACTAAAGCTAAAATTTGGGATAGATTTGGGACTAGACCTAAAATTGGATTTTTTCTAAGATAAAAGAATTTGGAGTAGAATTAAGACTATACTAAAAATTTGAGGTTCTTTTTTATTATTATTAAATTTGGGCCTCTTTGGATTGAAATTGGCCTAAACTGTACAGCATCGCAGAAGAAGGCATCATTCTTCCATGTCTGGATCAAACTAAGTGGGCATTTAACTTTGAAGGAAGTAATCACATTTTCATTTCTTGGAAACTGGGGAGAAAGATGGAACAACCTATCGAATCTTGTGGTATCTTCGGGTGTTTTTAGTAACGCTCTCGGGAATATATATTTATGTTTTTTGTTCTCGGAATATAAATAGAACGAAACACGTTTGATAATTTTTTGTTATTCAGAACATAAATAATAAACAAAAAAAGTAGTTTTTTATTCTCGGGATAAACTCAAGAAATGAGCATTTTTTTTCTTTTCTTTTCTTTTTCTCTTCCTCTCTTCTTCCTTTTAGCAATTGGCCAGACAAGGCCCAATGACCTCGTCGAAGCCTCATTGGCCCTTGGCAAGGTGGCCTCGAGGTCGCCGGCCTCCAGTAAGGCCCCCCAAGCCTCACTCGGCCACTAGAGAGGCTCAACCTTGCTCGGCCACGATGAGGTTGACTCAACCAGGTCCGAGAAAGGTCGAGCCTCACCAGTGGTCGGGTGAGGTCGCTGGTGGCCGACGAGGCTCCCCTGAGGCTAGCGACCTCACCAACCCTCGGCCGGCCATGGCCAAGGTCGGTGACTAGCTAAAAAGAAAGGAGAAGAAAAGAAAAGTAATAAAATTATTAATAAATAAAAGAAATTCCAAGTCACAAAAATATTTGAGGTCATACCAAATATATTTCTATTCGGAAATAGAAATTTTGTGTAGTTATCAAATATCTTAAAATACTTTAAACTGTTCACGAAAACATAAATAGAAAAAAATATTTCTAAATAAAAATTGTTTCTGAGAATATAAACGTAATCATATGCACCCTTCATGTCTGCTAGCTATGCTTCAGACCATTATTGCACTCAAGGCCTGTGGTGGGTTCTTCATTGATTTTTCAAAAAGGGCATGGGAGAATGTCGCTTACTCCTTACAACATAACACAAGTCAATTTGATCCCAAGCACAACTTTGGCTTGGACTCCATTCGTTCTTTTTCACACTCGTATTTACCAGGTTAAAATATTGGATTCCTCTCCAGCTATAATACGTAACTTCTCGGTCTTCATCAAAATAATTGAACACGATCATATAAAAGGATTAAAAAGACTTATTTATCGACAAAATATTTTAAGATCGATAGGGAAAAGGCTTTGGTATCAAATTGGAGATGGGTGAGTATGGTCTGGATTGGGCAGGTCCACCTCCTAACCTTAGGAGCAACTTGTACAGTGTTGGTTCTCGATTTTTGAGATCAAGGATCAAACCGATGCAATATGTTCAGTTTGGTTTCAAGGTTAACCCATGACCAACCGATAATTTTTTTTTAATTTTATTTTTGTACTCCTCGAAAAGGCGATCGAGGACCAGATCGGCCCAATGAGTTTGAGGAGAAGCAAGGTCAACGAAGAGAGGCGAGCAATGTGAGCGGCAAGCATCAAATGGGGCGAGCGTTGAACAGCGAGTGGGGCAAGTGGCGAGCAACAAGGGAGGCGAGCGGTGAGCGGCGTGAGTGACCAGAAGTGAGTGAGGCAAGTGTCAAGCGGCAAGTGGGGAAGCTATTTGTTTCGATTTTGGCAAATTGATGACTAAGCGGACAAAGAAGACAAAAGAGAATAAGCACTAAAGGAGGATACCATGAGAAGCTATTTACATTGTTTTAGATGCTGTGAGAATTCCTCACACAGATATTTTCTGACGTGCGGACCCCTAGAGTGCCTTAATTTTGCGCAAGGGACTTAAGTGTCCATAATTTACGAAAAGGTACACTTAAGTGCCAAAATCGGAGTAAAATGGATCACTTAAGTACCAATCTGGCCAAAGTCCGGCCAAAACATTGACGTGGCATTTTTCCGGCGAAGCGAGCCTAAAACGACGCCGTTTTGCTCGTTGACGTGGCCAAATAATGCAAAAACGGCGTCGTTTTGGGCTGACGTGGTAAAAATAAAATAAAAATTAATTAAATTAAATTAAAAATTAAATTTAGTTAAAATATTTAAAAAAATAATAATTTTAAAATTAAATTAAATAAAAATATTAAAAAAATTATTTTAAAATTAAAAAAAAAATTTAGAAAAAAAAAAAAAAAAGGAAAGGGGGAGGTGGTTGAGGGATCGGGCCTCGCCGCCGCCGCCACCGCCCGTTGTCGCTGGGAAGGGCCGGCGACGGCGGGGAGGGAGGGTCGGACTAGGGTCGCCGGGCCCTTGGCCGGGCTCGGCGACCCTCCCCGACCGGCGGCCCTCGCCGGTCGAGCCAAGGGCTGCCACCCGCCAGGGTCGCCCTAGTGGGTGGCGGCCCTTGGCCCGGCCGGGAGGGCCGCCGACCCTCGCCGGACGGGGGCGAGGCCGCAAGCCTCGCCACCGGCCAGATCCGGGCGAGGGTCGCGGCCTCGCCGGCCGGTCGGTCGGGGTCGCGGCCCCCTCGGCCAAGGCCCGCGACCCGGCCGACCCTCTCCCCGCCATTGCTGGCCCTTCCCGGCGGCGGCGGCAAGGGGCTAAGGGGCTGATCCCTCATCCGCCATTAATAATTATTATTAATATTTTAACTAAATTAAAATTTAAAATTATTATTTTAAATATTTTAACTAAATTTAATTTTAAATTAAATTAAATTAATATATATATTTATATTTTACCACGTCCGCCCAAAACGACGCCGTTTTTGTATTATTTGGCCACGTCAACGAGCAAAACGGCGTCATTTTGGGCTCGCCTCGCCGGAAAAATGCCACGTCGGCGTTTTGGCCGGACTTTGGCCGGAATGACACTTAAGTGATCCGTTTTTCTTCGAATGTGGCATTTAAGTGTACCTTTCGTAAGATTATGGCACTTGAAGCGTTCTTATCCCGATATTTTCCTCTTTTGTAAATTATGGTTGTTGATGTTGTAAAAAACATTAGAAGTTTAAGCTATTAAAGAATAATGTAAAGTTACTTAGACTCCTCACTAATGAGCCTTTTAATGCTGTTGACGCCGTGTAACTTAGGGTTTTCTCTATATAAAAATATTATAAATAATATATTAGATATATATATATATATATATATATTTTAGATATTGTATATAACATATACAGTCAGGGTTAGTCCAAGTTGAACTGACTTTAAACTCCTAGAACTGATGATCAACCTGCACAGTACTAGTTCAAGGATCTCAAAACCAAGGACCAACCCACTTCCCTTGGGAACTGAATCAGGACCAATTGGGTTGGGCTGATCTAAGGTTAGTCTAATGTTGACCCTAAACCGATGCTCGTTCCTAAAATTGGAAAGAGAATATTTATTGCTTCAGGGACTCGTTTCTTTCTTGTTTCATCAGAGAGTTTTCAACCTCTGAGATTCGTTTGAATATTTGGAACTTGCAAGAAATCTAAGTTTAGATTTGACTTAAGAAAATAGTCATCAAATTCACTCTATCTTAAAGTAGATTGTTCCCAAATTGTGGAATGACTCTTTGTCTCCCCCTCTAGATCGATAGACTCTATAAATAGTCAAGTATGAAATTCAATAATCATATAGTTGGATCCCTACCAGTTCCATGATCTAAATGCAAAAATTGTGAATTATAGCAATCAATCATCGAAGGCTTATGCTATGTGCTCTCAATTCTTCACCGCTAACTGGAAATTATCTTGTGTTTTTTGGATTGACTTTATCTTAGGAGTGATTGGGTTCGGATTGTTGGGGGCTAATAATGCAATACAAAGGGAGCTGAATAAGTTGTTTTAGAAAACTTTACAATTTTTTTCGAAAATTAGCTAGTGCTAAGTTAAGATCAAGTCAACGTGATGTTTCATAACTTGTGATGGAACCATGTGCTAGTAAGAGTGAAGTATAGTGGTTCGGCTTTCTCCCAAAACCCTATCCACTCTTGTAGATTGCACTAGTGATCTGCTAAGAAAGTTACAATCAGTAAACATTGATCCTTGCATAAGATGGATCACATTATTAGGATTTAGTTGCTACTCTTACTCTTGTACACTTAATCTTTAGCACAATTACTTAAACAGGACGAATGCAATGCTTGGAGAAACAATCAAAAGAGAGCGTATCACTTGGAACATAGCTAGTAACAAATCTTTAGATCTTGGTATGTTGCTCTCTATAACATTTGGTTTCTAAGGTCTTCTCTTTTATAACTATCTTTTGAAGGTGGATTGGAGAAGCAAAGAGCCGTTAGAGTTACTGTTGAACCATTGTCTGGAGATAAAACTGTCCATACAATCTTTTTTCCCGAGCATTTGCAAGCTACCTACATATAGCATACGTGCTATTCTTTCGTTGCGGTCTTTGACAAATCTGTCAGACAACATAGTTTCTCGATTATTGGTTTCATCTGGATTTTACTATTGTGTGATTTCAAAGCCATGAGTTCATGTTGAGAATTTCAAATAATGACAAAAAAAGGATAAACAAATCGAAACTCCATCGCTATGAAACATGTGCATATCCATTTAGAGGCCTAATTTCCTAAAAAAAAAAAAAAATCAACTTTAAGTTCAATTTCAATTTTGCCCTGCATCTAGAAAAGGGAGTTAATTTCTTCAAAGTTATCAATATCAGAAGGTTGTTGTTCCTGACGAGAGTAAAAGTATTGGTGAAAATGTAGGTTCAAATAATGAACCTCTAAATGATCGTTATATTAATAATTTTGAAAAAATCAATAGCGATATCGGGATGTGGTGGTGGATTTGAGATGGTGATAATTTCCATTCGCACCCCCTCTCCCCATTAGCCAAAGGCAACGTCTTTCACCTGGTGGATACCCGGCGTATCCGCCATTTATAAGACCCCGAAACCCGCCAACCTTTAATGGACCACTCGGGCTCCACTCTCCCTCACTCACGGGCCCCAGTATCCCAGATAATCAGAGTCTCAAAATCAAGCACTCACGGCAATATGATTCTCGAGCCGGGCGAGAAGAAAAACGACGTGCGCGATGTGCAGGAGATGGAGAAATCGACCGCTGGATTGGATGGATCAACGGATGGAGAGAGGGAGGAAGAGGGGGAGAGGATCGGACGTTTGGAGAGCAAGGGGAGAGAGAGAGAGGATCGATCTCTCGGGTTTTACAGGGGGGAGATGAAGGAGTGATGTCAGAACTATTAATACTGAGATTGAGCGAGAGAGATGAAAGGCCCCAAGTACGTATTCAGACCAAAGCAGGCCCAGTGCTTGATGAAACCCGACGTCATTGTCTCGAGCCGAAATCTCTAGAGGACTCATTGAGCTTGAAAATTTTTCACTAGGTAAGCACTGGCTCGGATATTATCAATTATGTGCAAATTATTCTTTTATTATTGATAAGATAGTCAATAACTTCATTTTAAACGGAATTGAACGTACAAAAACTATATCGACAAAACTCGAGAATGTAGGTACTATGAATAGAACTAAATGTATACAAATTATGCTGGATTTAATTGACGACAAAGTTCGAGAACATGAAGAGGCAACACCGGAATTTAAGCGATAACGGAAATCTGAAACCTATAGCTAAAAAACACACTAGAATTTAATCTATGACACGAGTCTGAAAATTAAAACTACGATGCATCAATTGAAGAGTAATTGCAAGATAACATTTTTCTTTTTTTGTGCACTCGTGAGTTCTCCAATAAATTAGCGATGGTATATATAGCATTCATGCCATAACCATGTAAGAGCAATTCTCCTGTAGCCATGTCTCCATGTCTCTACATTTTCGAGAATTTTGTGCCCATGCTCTAACGATACCATGATCTTATTCAAGTGATTGCTCCTTTAAAGTTGCGTTTTGATCCTTTTGTCGTCATCCATTCTTGCTCCATGATTTACTGGTCTTCGTAGCTCCACTCATCAGTGATTTCACATTCGAAATTTTATATCCACATCCCAATGCCCTCTAAGTATCCAATCTTTTTGCGGCGTTTTGATTGGTAATTCATTTGACTCATTTAACCAATATATTTATTGACAATCATTAATCATATCCTTTGTCATCACAACCTATCATTGGTCACACCACTATTGACAGCGTTTCTTATAGCCATGGACAATGACTTATAGCTTACTTTAGTCACGTGCTTATTCATCGACTTCGCTGTGAGTCCAAGCTCAGCATCTCCAAGGAAGGAGCACCCAAGAAAATCCAACCCAACCTGAAGAGCAAAACCCTAGCCAGCCAGCCGACCCTCCTAACGAAGGATTCACGTGACGTCAGCATGAGACGACTTGAAAAGTGTAGACAAAAGTAGATACACGTGGCGAGACTGATGGCTTCTACAAGGCAGGAAAAAAAAAAAAACTGTAGATTTTGTCGTGGAGATTTTTTCATGTGCGGTGGAGCCCAACGCTCAGGGCAGCATTAGTTGCTTCCTGCTGTTCACTTTGACAGTTTTGGCCTAACCATGTCTAACGCTCAGGGCAGCATTATTTGCTTCCTACTGCTTTTTTTTGGTCGGTACTTCCTGTTTTGGCCTAACCGTGTCTAACGCTCAGGGCAGCATTAGTTGCTTCCTGTTGTTCACTTTGACAGTTTTGGCCTCTTGCAATCATATCATCCGCTCGACGACTTGCGCGTTGACGAAATTTAGAAACGACCAAGACCGAGGGCGATGAAAAGATCTTCATAGATTGCTCCTCAGTCCTCGTGAGGTCTTTAACCATGTCTATCTTCCTTTTCTTTGCCTTCATTTTGTTATGAATCGGCCGAAGAAATAAAGAACAAAAATGAGTTACGAAAAATTGAGACACCAAAATTTTTATCCTAATTCCATTATAATTAATAGGGATAAGTGCGATAGAAGTCTTAAAACTTTGTTATGGAAATGCAATTGAATTAAAATTTATAAAAGTGCAATCGAGTTTTAAAACATCAAATTAGTTGATTGAGTTTTAAAGTTAACAGTTGAAACTAATTAACGAGAAAATGCTGCGTGGCGTGGACGCTGACATTTTAAAAGATTTTTATTGTCCACGTCGCTTTTTTTAAAATTATTTTTATTCAATTTTTTTAAATAGATTTAAAAACTAAAATTTATTTTTAAAAAAACTGTAAAAAAGAAGAAGAAGAGAAAATGGTAGCTCCTTCGCGGCCGCCGCGGTGGCAGAGGAGCTGCCATTTTCTCTCTCTCTCTCTTTTAACAGTTCTTTTAAATAAATTTTAGCTTTTCTTTTTTAGTTTTTAAATCTAATTTTGAATAAAAAATAATTTTAAAAAGCCACATGGAAAATATAAAAAATCATTTAAAATGCTAGGTCTAGGTCACGTCAGCATTTTCCGTTAGCAATTGAATAAAAGGTCCTCTGTATACTGGTTTCTTTATTCTGTCTTGCATTTCTTCATATGTGCAATCGGTCCCTCCGATTTGTTCTACTGACACGATTAGCGCTTCTACCCTGTGCTTCATTTCACCAATTCGTCGATGTGCGTATAATTGATTGCTGTGAACGGCTCACACTTAAATCCCCCTCTAAGAGCAAGGGCAGAAGCACAAAGGTCCCAAAGGGGTTAAAAAGAGAGTCTGAGAGAGTATCTTTTGGAGATGAAAGTAGTGCAGTGGCTTCTCCTGGTGGCTGTGGCCTGGTGGTTGCGACAAGGCGGTGCTCCCACCGTGGCCGGAGAGTGTCCAACCAAGTGTGGGGACGTGGACGTACCTTATCCGTTCGGGCTCGAACTCAAGTGTGCATGGTCCCAAGATTTTATCCTCAATTGCACCACCGAAGGGAACCATACACAACTACTTCTTGCCGACGGGAGGAATAGTCCGATACGTAGTATCTCGGTCGAGGATGAAACCATGGTCATCAGTGTCGCCGAAGAATACAACTGTTACGACCCAGACGGCCAGGAAAGAAACATGCTTGCAACCATCAACCTAACTCGATATCCACCGTACAGAGTTTCGGACACCCGGAACAAGCTCACCGTCCTCGGCTGCAACACCTATGCGCTCATATACAATCGGACGTTTGCGACCGGGTGCCTCTCCTACTGCAGCCACCCTATCGACTTTGCTAAGGAGACCACTTGCTCCGGTCTTGGTTGCTGTCAAACATCCATCCCGAAGGGACTTAAGACGCTTGACATTAGCATCCACCCCCTCGACGACGAATACAAGGAAGCCTGTGGACTGGCCTTCGTGGTGGACAATAGCTCATTCAATATATCCAACAGGAAATTCCCGACCTGGAAGGAAGTAGGAAAAAGTTCGGACCTAGTTCTGGATTGGAGGGTCGAATGGGACATGACTTGCGAAAAGGCCAGCTTGAGCCAGTCGGGCAATGCCTGTGGCAACAACACGGACTGCCGTGATAACGTGAATGGAGCGGGTTATCGCTGCTTCTGCAAGCATGGGTACAAGGGGAATCCCTATAGTCGCCCCCACGGTTGTCAAGGTAATAAACACATATTGACTCCTCATGCATTGTTGCCCTCGAATATATTGTGTGGATTATTAACTAATTAATCACCAAGCAAGAACCGGAGAGAAGACTACTATATGATTCCATCTAGTTTTACCCATTTAATTAACCGCTGGTAGATTTGTTCACCTTTCTCTCTCTCTCCTCAACCTCTACCTCCACCCTCCCGTTTGCCCCTCACGCCACTGCCATGGCCACCATCATTCGGCCACCACCTCAGGTGAGCCCACCCTCGTCCTTCTTGCGCCGTCAGACCACAGCCGTGGTTTCCTTCTTTCTCTCTCTCTTTATACTATACCAATCCACACTCCCTCTCCTCCACCGACAACAGCACCCTCACTGAGGAGATGACAACAAGTGCCGTCATCACCACAGGCAACGACCTCTCTCTCTCTCTCTCCCCCCTGTCTTAGTGAGTCTAGCTTTTTACCTCATCTCGGTTGTGAAAAGTCCCCGGTACCATCTCCTCCGCCATGAAGGAGATGAGATTTGATTGATAGTCTCTTCCATGAAAGGGGAGATCATATCTTTAGGTCTCCTCCGTCAACGGACGAGGCAACGGTGTGTGGTGTTGAAGACGTGTCCTTAACTCATCTGTACATCAATCTGGACGATGAGAGGATGAAACCGTGTGGCGGGGATGATGATGCGATGGTCAGTGTCATGGTTGGGCTGGGCCATGTGGTGGTGTAGGAGAAAACATTAGGGAGTCCCGTTCCACCGTGATAGCGTAGTCCCGGGCTACTCAGTAATCACCACGTGGTGCCACGTGGCGTGGCTGGGTCCCACGGACGAAGCACCACCACAGCGTAGTCTCGTTCCTTTTCCCTCTCTCAACTATTCATCTTCCTTACCACCTACTTTTTGTCACCGTAAAACACAAGAACTCGGCATTAGACAAGATAATCAGATCTGAGAAAAATGAAGGAAAAGAAAAAGGAAATTAGGGGAAAATTGATGGAAGATAGCGAGGCTCAAGTTCGTCTTAAATGAAACAACTGAAAAGAGCCGCACCATGGCTGCAACCAGTTCTGGCCGCCCCGCCAATAAAGGTCTGGTTGTCAGTGCCTGCCCGATTTCATTATCTCTCTCCTCCGTAAACGTGTGAATCATCTCAGCCTCCTCTTTTTTCATAGTCATTGGTGGAGGAGGAGGATATTGGTGATGAATTTCTGGGAAGCTGTCGATCAAAATGATAACGATGAAGACTAGGCGGAAATTTAAAGCGAAGCACAAGGATTTCTTCCTCTTCTTCTTTTCCTTTCTTTTTCTTTTGCTTTTGTTTGGCGTTGGAGGAGAAAGTGTTCATAGATATATGGATAGAGGTAGGTCTCCGTTTAGGGGTGATGAAATCATCGACTCCGCCATCGACCCGAGCCGAGGGCGACCATCGCCGATGGCAGGTCACCCGGTGCCCTCTCATGGGCAAAGCCTTCGGTGACCATCCGGGTCACCCATGAACAGTGGAGAGAGAGGGGGAGAGAGGCTTCATCTGTGGGACCCATCCACGCCACATGGTGCCATGTGTCGACCACCGAGTGGCCCGGGACTAAGCTAGTGTGGTGAAGGGAATGTTGGTTGAGTGGAAAGTGATAGTGGGGAGACAGAGAAAATGCTTTTTCCTAATTTGTTTGATGCATACTACCTCATACTACAATTATAATAGCAGGCCTGCGATGGAATTTTCCTTGGACTCGAGTCCATCTCTGGCATGGTCATCGGACCCACCATTATCAATAGTTACCATAGACCCAATTGAGTCGATTCGGGTTTGAGCAAGTATTTCTTCTAATGTTCCAATTTTTGCTTGATGGAGTAAGTTAACACGGTCGCCACCACCTTGCCATTGTCGTCGACATCGTTTCTAGCGCAACCACAATCTTGTCTTCTCCTTCAAATCCCTGTACTTCCATCTTTTATATATTTTCATGAAACGTGATAGGCATACTAAAATGTATTTAGATAGATAGATCTAACGAGCACGTTATATTTAATGATGCATAGTAGTGCGTCCACCTCACTCATTGAATGATGGCCCATATTATTTATGTAAAGGTCAATATCCTCCCCCCTAGGCTCAGTTGTCGTCCCCAATGAGCATATTTAATATGGTGACACCCCATCTGCCTTGCTTTGGAAACGTAAGGTTCATGTGTGTTGCAAAAGCTCCATTTCCAGAAGTTTTGTATGCTGGATCCTGTCCGAACTCCTATGTCGTTAAGGGGTCTTGTATAAAGTTCGAGGCAGCTTTGATCTCCGCCAGTGGCAAAACACAACACCATTGTTGAGCTCAAAGTTGACACGGAGAGAGCAGAGAGTAGATAAAGAAGAAATATCTTGACGATAGACATGTGTTGTGAAACTATAACCAAAACCTAAATTGGATAGCATTATGTATACAGTAATCCATGTTCCCACTTGTTTAATTTGTTTTTGCAATTGACTGAGATAATGGTTCAATTTGTCTTCTACATAATTTAGACATCAATGAGTGCAAGGAGCCACAAGTATACCCATGTCATGGAAAGTGCAGGAATAAGCTCGGGAACTACGCATGCGATTGCTCATTCGGAATGCGGGGCGATGGTAAAGTCAGTTGCCAAACTGCTCAGTGGGTTGTGCTTGTTGTAGGTACTTTCGTACATATCCTCAAATCATCCACCAGTATTCATATTATATCAATTCATTCTAGATTTTGCAGTTAGTTTTACGATACAAATAGTTCATGAACTTTGATTTAAAGTGCAATATATCCATAAACTTTTAATTTGTATAATGTAGTGCCTAAACTTTAGCCTATAAGACAAAATCGTCCATAGACTTTTAATTTATTAAATGTGGTCTATGAAGTATTGGTAAATATTTAGTTTAATCCATAAACTATTGATAAATGTTCAATTAAATCCTTACATTTGAGTCATTTTCATATAATATAGGGATTAAATTAAACATTTACTAATAAGTTTAGAGACCACATTCAATAAATTAAAAATCCAAGAATAGTATTGTACATTAGATCAAGTTTAGGGACCTTTGAACAAATAAAAGGTTTGAGGGCAACATTATACATTAAATCAAAGTTTTAAAATCATTTGCATCATTTCTCAATAGATTATTACACTACACTTGGTGTAAACCCTGACAAACAAGTAGCAAGGCACAAGCTGCCACGTGTCCCTATGCAATCCCAGGCTCATGTCAATAACATCTTTCCTTTGTTTTTATTTTACCTCCCTTTTCGCCTTTTTTCTGTTTATCCGAAGCTAACATCTTTTTAACTACATTCATGGGAGGATACACTACAAATTTCAGTGAAACAGAGAAATAGAAAAAAGAAAAAGAAAAAGAAAGAATGAGTAGAAACAGACAAATAGAGTTTTTGAGAGTAAACAGAAGAAAAAATGACATAATTGGTCTATAAACTTCGATCTAATGTGTAATATAATCCTTGAACTTTTAATTTATTCAATGTGATCCTTAAACATTAATTTAATGTGCAATGTAGTCCCTAAAATTTTAATTTTTTCAATATAGTCTCTAAACTTTTAGTAGATGTTTAAATTAGTTCCTAAACTATTTGAAAGTATTCAATATTGTCACCGATCTTGAATTAATAGAAAGACTGTATTGAATATTTCATATAGTTCAAGGAATACATTGAATATGTATAAAAATTTCAGGAATCACAATAAATAAATTAAAACTTCATGGACCACATTAAACATTAGGCAAAAGTTCAGGGATTACACTGAATAAATTTAAAGTTCATAAACCACATTATACATAGGCCAAAGTTCAATGACTATTTGTTCATTATCCCTAAATGAAATGAAGCTATTGAACATGTGGCAGATCTTAGTACACTACTTGTGTAATTTGGAATTATGCAGTATAATAATCCATTTAATAATTGAGATTTTGCGGTGGATGTATTAGTTTTTCCCAATGTCTAAAAATACATTTTCCCATCTATCTAACATATTTAAAGTTAGTGAAATTAAACCTATATATTTAGACATTAGCTACAAAAAGGGATAGATTTGTAACTTTAAGCTTGTGGGAGCGGGTTTCTTAAAACAGAGAATGGGCATCTCCTCGAATGGGGCAAATTTCCAGCAAGTCATTAGGCTGCCTGATGCCTAGCGAATCCGCCCTGCAAGGCATTAGCGCTGCCCCGGCTGGCGAATCTACCCTCTCTACACTTTTAAGAAATTCTTTTATCTTTTATTTGACTTGTAATATTTGTTCTAAAGATATGAAATAACAATAACAAAACCCCAAGAACAACCACTTCTCCTTATAAGTCTTGCTTTTATAGAATATGAAAGCTTTTAAAGTTCTTTAGGTAAGCAATGTGGTAAAATTGTTTTCCATGTATTTCATCTTCACATTTTCCCACATTAACTAATTTGTGCGTGTTGGAGTTTGTTTGGCTCTTTAAAACCAACCAATAAGGCCACTCTTCTTGTATAAATCCAGCCCTCTTGCCATTTTATTTATTTATTTATTTATAAAGACAGTAAAAAATAGAGAAAAATGTCAAAAGGCCATCTAGTAAGTGGATTAGCTCTTTTTGAGAAGAATGATTAATTCTATGGCGGTGGCCTGCACGGGGCTGTGGCGGGCAAGTTTTCATTTCAAGGAACGAGGGACGTCATCCTAGTCCTTGTCTTCACATCCCAATTTAAAACTAGTTTTAGAGAAACAATTAACTTTTAGATAAAAATGGTTATATTTTCTTTCTTCTCTCGCTAGAAGAAATCTCTTTCAATCATGTTTTTGATCGGCGGATTATACATTATAAACATCACACTTGCAAATTTGCTTAATTTAAAAATGGTTATATTATCTATGTTCGTAATGTCACCTGTTAGAGTTTCCTCCAATAGGATGGACGAAAACATTCAATCATCATAATCATAACATGCATAATTGGTAAAAAAAAAAATTCCACTTGGTTTTGTACCATTTGTAAATGAAAAGAGCTAAAACAATGAGACGTGAATGCTTCCCTATTTTCTTCTGTTTATCACAGACCTTCTCCATTATAATCAAGGAAAGACATTTGGAGGAGTTATGGAAGATGCAGGTAGTATGTATTTCGGTCGAGTTCAATATAAGGATCGTTACATAATATGTGTAGCCCATTTATTACAGAAATCATTTCTATCACTGTTAAATTGAGTAGTTATATTTTTAAAGATAGACAAATCATGCAAAATAGATAGTCTTTTTAAAATTAATTTCTTTTATGAACTATGTGGACCGTATAAGGATTACAAGCTTGAATCATTAATGTAAGATATATTTTTTGGCAGTGATTATTATGGCCTTCTTCTTCATAACAATTAGTGCTTTAGTCTTTGACACGTGGAGAAGGAGAAGCAAACAGAAAAACTTCAGGCGAAATGGGGGAGAGCTCTTGAAACACCACAGAGTTCAAATTTTTACGGAGGCAGAATTGGCAAAAGCAACCAACAACTATAATGATAGCAATAAGCTTGGTGAGGGCGGTTTTGGTTCTGTCTATAGAGCAAGAGTAGCAGGGGGAACCATGGTTGCAGTCAAGAAGCCTAAAGATCTGCACAAGTCTCTACTAAAGGGAGATTTCCAGCATGAACTTGAAATTGTGATGCAAATAAACCACAAAAATGTGGTGAGGCTCCATGGCATTTGTTTGGAGACTAGAATACCATTGCTGGTTTATGAATACATTTCGAATGGTACCCTCTTTCAGCACATCCATCAAAATGCGTCAACCATCTTAAGATCATGGAAAAACCGGCTCAGAATAGCCACTGAAGTTGCTATTGCACTTGCATATATGCATTCCTGCGCAGAACCCCCAATCATTCATGGTGACATCAAGTCAGTGAACATACTTCTAGATCAAAATCACTCAGTAAAAGTGTCTGATTTTGGAACTTCAGTGCTTATATCACCAGAGCATAGTCATATAATGGCCACTGAAATTCAAGGCACATTGGGCTACATCGATCCTGAATATTTAACCACCGGTATGCTAACAATTAAGAGTGATGTATACAGTTTTGGAGCTGTTGTTGTGGAGTTGCTCACGGGAAAGAAGCCTACAAGTTTTATTACTAAGTCCGGAGAGTCAATTAATATTATCTATCATTTCATCTCTTCCGTGAAGGATAAGACGCTATCTGATGTCATAAACTTCGAGGCAGCTAGTGAAGATGAAATGGAGAGAGTAGGAATGGCTGCTGAGATTGCAGCGAAGTGCTTGGACCAAAGCGGTGCGAAGAGGCCAGTAATGATGGAAGTGGCTGATCAACTCACGAGGATTAACCAAGAGCTCGACAACTCAACAGTTGAAGAAGAAAATAAAGAGACGGAAAGCGAGGTGGATAAAGAAAACCTCTACTCCCATGCGACTTCAATTACTGCCAGGACGAGCCAACATGGGACGTCGGGCTCTCTTTTCTATTCAGCAGGTTCCAGCATCTGATCGTTGGTTACTAGAGTGACATGTCTATTAATTCTGCATAACGACTTTTAGGGTTGATTGTGTATTCTCTATGCGTGTGTTATTATTGCCATTTGTTTTGGACTTAAAGTTGCGCAAGCATTCATCTAAGTTCGTCACAATCTGTATGATATATGTGCAGCTTTGCACTAGACCTATAGAAGGCCAGCATGTGGCCATTTTGACATTACCATAATCTCTCTTCCCCTTTTTATCTTTTCTTCTTTGTCTTCTTTTCCTTACATATAACAATAATAGGTCAGGAAAAAAAAAATCTACTCACTCGTTTTTATCTTATTTTGTCCTTAATATAATCCCAATTAACTTTTGTGGCGAGTAAAAATCTCCCTTCACTTCCGGTCTTTACCTTTCCCCCATTATGTTGCACTTAATCCTAATAGAGTATCCATATCCAGACAAAGGTAATAACTGTTGGCCAAAAAAGACAATAATAGGGCCAGAAAAAAGTATCTACTTTCACTATTGCTTCCATTTTTTTTTTTTTTTATAAATTTGATCTTAATTTGAAAAAATAAATCCCAATTTAATTTATTTTCTCTTTATTTGTATTTCATTTAATCTAATTTTAGTTTGGATGTTAAACCGGGAGTGAGAGTGGGAAAAACAAGCCGATTCAGAAATCAAAAAATACCATATCTTCCAACCATGATATGATTATTTATAAATATGACAAAGGCATCCCATGTGTGCTTCGGCTGGATGCTTTTTTCTACTAGGTTTTCTTGTAGTCTACCTTCGAGTCATGCATTTTTGCCTATTCCTATTGCTTTCTTACATGCCACGTATTATTTTGAAGCTGAAGTCACAGTAATGGACTTGATGGATGATGGAATCACCTTCCACATGTGGCCTTCCCATACTCCTCACGTTCCAGAGTACCTAGGCTTGTCTTGCGCACGCATAGATAAAATCAGAGTGATGGTCACTGCCACCGTGCTTCATCGAGAAGGTTCTTGGACAAAATATCTTTCACCAAAGGATGGGTCTTCGAATTTTCATTTGTATAGAGCCCCCTGTCAATTCGGAAATAAAGTTACATATTCTAATCATAATTATGATGAATAAAGGATAAATTTAAAGCAATTGAAAGTAAATGTAAAACTAAAATAAGTAAAGAATGATAGTAGAAACTGAGTATATTGAGGTTTCTTGTTCAATTGTGCAGTCCCTTTACAATGGCGACTACTTGGCTATTTAACTTGATTCACCATTGGTACTTGATCACACTTATCTGTTGGATTCCCGCGATGCATCGCTTTGGGTTTAAGTCTTTCAATAAATCTTGATCCAAAGACTTCTTGGGTTTCGTGCCGTCCATCCCCAAAGGATCCTGCGGCACTATTCCTTCTTTTAGCGATCGGTGGCGTTTGACCTTCTTCTTCTTCTTCTTCTTACATTCACTCCAAGATTCAATTTTTACATTTTTGCTCTCGGCATCTTCTCTCTTGGCGCTTTTCTTCAGTCCTACCATGTCTCCTTCATATGATCCTTCAACTTTCTTGGTTCGCATGGGTCATCTTCGACTGCTTGAATACGAAGATAATGTTCTTCTTTTTTTTTTTTTTTTTTTTTTTTTTTTTGTGAAAGATGATGTTTTTTTCTCTGCTAAAACTGTCCCAAAGAGGTAGCGTCGGAGATCGTTCTCGGTCCCAGCTTTCTTACACTTAGTGTTCCTTCGTTTCTCCATTGCTACTTTCCTCGCCATTCTTCCAGAAAGAGCACATAGTGGAGTACGTTTGGACCCGTGCGTCTCAAAGGCTCAGGTCTTTTCCTTCTTTCGACCTCATCTTTTTTTGAATATAAATAGGCTTAAGTTCTCCAAACTCGAAGTGTGGCGTAAGTCGTCCAATAAACGTAAGAGTAAGACACGGAGTTGTCTATTTCATCATATTTATACTCGATTTGGTCATGTCAATTTGATTTCTCATAAATCTGATATGTTAAGTTCTTTAAGAAATTTATGAGCTTGACAAAAAATCAATTTGACAAGAAAATAATAACATTAAGATGCAATCGAGGTCACGAATATTTATCTAATCAGTTCAAAAATTGATTTGATGAAAAATGAATAGAAAGACAATTGACTATTTCAGCAACTTCTCAACAAAATGGTATTGTAGAGAGAAGATGTGATATCCCAAATTTTCAATTCTGTTTTCTTCTGATTGAATCGGGCATTTCATTGACGTGCCTTTAAGGCTATTCTCAAAATTGATCATTCTTGAGATAACTAGATTATCTGGGGAAATTATTAAGAATTTTAAGGCAAATGGACTCAAGAATTCGATTAGGAATTGGCTTCTCGATTGTGTCTATCTTTAGAGGCCATTACGACATAATTAAAAATCGATTTGAAATTAGAGATAGACTGAATCGACAGAAATGTGTGGCTAATCATGGGTGACACCACTAAATTAGAAAATTCATGTTGACCGACACTAGACTGATTTTCTTATTGTTTTGGTACCCTATCTCTATAATTGGATTGTCGGGATTTTCACGACAACCGAGAAATCGCTAATGAGTCGAGTGGGTTCATAGTGGCTCGAAGAAAATCAACCACGGGTCAATTGTACTTAAAAATATCCGAAAGTTACCCGGTAGCCTGAAAGTCACGCTAAAAACACGTCGAATAGAAATTAATTGCCAATTCGAGTCCGATTTAAGAAATTGAAGTTTTACGTCATGTCACAATAAATTATAAGAATGTCGACTCAGTCTCAGAAAATTTTTCGGAGGTTTCGAGATTTTTATGGAAAATCGGTTCTGACGCCGCGGAAAATTAACGGAAATTTGGACGGGCCAAATTAAAAGAAATTTGGACTTTCGAGCCGAGCTTTTGAGTGTTGGGGACTTGCTGAAAATTGTATGAGATATTTCTTCGATGAAATTGGACGTTGATTTGGAGAATCCAATGAAGAATTGGAGTCGATAATTGAGGAAATTCGAAATTGGAATGGGGCTGAAATTTGGGACTTTAATTTGGATCAATTATAGAAAATATGAGTCAAGAAAGTATTAGGGAACATGCAATTAAGGGAAGGGATAAGATTTGCTGTCCTTGGGCCCCTTCCATTGGCTTCTCAAAGCACGGTTCTTCTCCCCCATCTTCTCTTCGCACGAATTCTCTCCACAGAAGGCCTCCACTTTCATTTGATTTCGAAGATCTTCAATTTTCGTTCCCTCTCTGCGGGTTCTTGCCGTCAACACGTTCAGCCATCAGCAGAGTCACCGAAATCTCTTTCTCTTCGCTCAGCCACGTCCCGCGAAGCAACTCCGAAGAAGCCACGTTCCTCGGTCGAAGTCAGCCTCACTCGGATGGCCATCCACCAAGTTGACTGCCACACGTCCGCGAATTGTGCTCTCTCGGTCAAGCCAGCGAATTCCCCACTTCATTGACCGAAGACCACCGATCCCTCTGCTGCAGCTCCTGGTCCCAACACCACAACCGGTCGGCCACCAGCATCCACCGAAGAAGCCACGCCGTTGAAGTCACTTGTCCGACGCTTGCCTTTCTTCGGTCAATTAACTGCAAGTCTCTCACTGGAGTTGACCTGGGGCCTCTGCTAACAGCTGCGTCGAAGACCTGCAGCTCCTTCCTCGCATCGGCGCCAGCGAAGCAGCCCCCTTTGCCCATTCGTCCGCGCCCCTCACGCGAAGCAGTCCATTTCCACGCAGCAAAGCCCAGCAGCCTTTAGTCATTGAGCCCAGCTCGACAATTCCAGCAGCCCACGGCCAGCAGCTTCTTTGGGCCGTGTATTCAGCCCATCTTCTCCTGCATTTCAGTTTTGGCCCAACTTCCTTCAAGTCAAGCCCAGTGATTTCAGCTCTGAAGCCCAGCAAAATTATAAGCCGCGAGGACAGCCCATTCAAGGCCCGTTCAGTCAAGTGAAGCCCACGTGTAAGAATAAATCTCGGTTGGGTTGAGATTTGTTGGGTTTAATTCAGGCCAGTGGCCCGCCGGTATCATCGAAAGTCCGATTTCGGCCGCCGTCGCGGTGATTCGGTCTCCGCTTTTACTAAGTGAGTTTTACTCACTAATTTCTTCTTAGTTTGTTAACTATACTTATGGTTGGTTAGATTTAATTAAATACAATTAGGTGGTTAGATTAATTTAGATAAATTAAATTAGAGACTTAATGATGCATGTTAGGTGGCTAGTAATAGACATTAGCAAGTAGGCATGCCATGTTATTTATTGAACGAGTATCGGTAATTTTCCAGGCTTGTCTCGGCTTCCAATCAAGCATTATGAGCATAATTTGGATTTTTAATATTTATTTATTTAATTTTTGAAATTAATTATTTTTCCGGAAATTCAACCGGGATGGCCGGTGACTGGAATTTCGTGCTGATTGTCGTGGTCTAGTCCGTTTATTTAATTGAGCTTTGATTTACATGGAATTGATTTAAATTGAGAATTTTATGATATGTTCATAATTGGTTGATTTCAATTATGTGGTGGGGAAATGATTGAGTATCGATTGTCGGTATTGACGGTGGAGTGGTGAATCAATGTGGCATCTAAAAAGGGCACGTGGGGCCGATGATTTGATCATCACTTTGGTGAACGAGTGCGCTTAGAAAATGCATGTGGCCTCAAGCATCGTAAAAAGGCACGTGGGCTCGGTGAATTGATGCATCACTTTGGCGAATTAGTGCCTTAGAGAATGCACGTGGCCAGGGAATTAAGTGAAGCATCTTAGGAGAGACACGTGAGCTCGGTGATTTGATGTATCACTTTGGTGAACTAGTGCCTTAGAGAATGCACGTGTGCTCGGTGACATATAATCGACTGGTTCGATTTGTTATGAGTAGTTGGGTGCCTATTATGAATTGTACTGATTTGCAGGTGAAATCTAAGGCCAAGGTAAGTCCTCGAACCTGTGCGTGTTTAGGCAGCCCATAGTGTATTCACTTACTAATCGCGTCTTAGGGGGTAGAACTCGTTGAGACGTGGTCTCATTGGTTATTGAATAACCATTTCTAGACACTGAGGAGAAGCCGAGGAGGAGGAACCTAAGGAGGAGAAAGATTTTTGAAGAAGAAGATGATCTAGAGAGGGATCTTGAGTACAATTCGGATGTGGATTGAGATCACATCCTTTTGTGAACCCTGTTTTAGTGTAGACAGGTGTGAAACTTGTTTGCTGTAAATAGTATTGTAAATATACTATGAGTTGTGCTGTTAATAAAAGTGTGGTTGTGAATTTCAATATGAAAAATATGGCCTGTTTTTCTATCCCATTATTTTATTGTCTGGGGATTTATAACTGCTTTCGCATGCGTATATTAAACGAAATGGTCGACGATAAATAGTTCTGGGATATCACACTTTAAAATCGACCAAGGTGAGGGATGAGCACGTGCCCGAGGATCGGGGCGTGACAGAAGACATAAAATTCTAATAGAAATAATTAGGTCTATGATGGTACAAGCTAATTTACCAATCATATTATGGGTTGATGCTTTAATAACTACTACCCATATACTTAACCCCATACCTTTTAAATCAATTATTTTTACTTCATATGAGTTATGGAGAGGTTAAAAACCCAATTTAAGTTTTCTGAAACCTTGGGAATGTGCTACTTATACTTACAAGTCCTTAATTGAGTCCTAGAGCCAAATAGAGTATTTTCACAAGATATTCAAATCATTCAAAATGGTATGTGTTTATAAGTGAATAAGGAAGTGGAAGTGTCACTAAATTTGAATCATGAGAAATAACTCGAATTTCAAATCATTCACTTGCTTTAACTACTCATGCTATGGATGTGGGAGCATCAACTCCGTTCCTGTGGGCTTTTGAGGAGCGGGAGAAATTGTTGGAATTCTATGAAAGAGTCTCAGGAGCCAGGTCCGCGGCAATACGGACTCGACCCGCTCCTAGCCACCCCGAGGCACCATAGCATGTCAGGAATAAGGGGGGACATACTGGACATAACCACTCCATTGGTTGGGGGCTGTGCCGCCCTGCCTTTCGATCGATACACAGTTGAGGAGTCCGATCACGCATTTTTAGAGATTAAATTTCTTAAAAGGGCGAAAAAATGTGAAGATTATTCTCCATTTGAAACCTTAGATCATAATGATGAAATTATTGGCATTAATATACAATCATCTTATCTAAGTGGGTGTAATATGAGAAGTAATGAATTAAATTCGAACCAGTCTCAATTGCAGCCCTTGATGAAACAATGGCATCATTATTTAATCTGAGTGGGATTACTAAATATACAATCTCTTATACAACGAACAAGTGGAAAAAGTCTTCCCCGTCAACATTTTGACATCAAAGAAAAAGCTTTCATGGTTGCTTTACATGAAAGGATGGGCCAAGAAATGTAAATGATGCTATGACAAAAATGGATATAAGTAATGGAAGAAGAAATGAAATCAATGAAATCAAATCGAGTTTGAGAATTGGTTGATCTTCCAAAAGGACGCAAAATTATTGGGAACAAGTGGAGTTCCCAAAACAAAGCATAAAACTGATTACTCAATTGAAAGATATGATGTTTGCCTTGTGGCAAAATGGTATAATCAACGGAAATGAATTGATTATGAAGAAACTTTTTTCCCTATAGTGAGATTTACCCCCAAATTCACCTTATTTCGGCAATAGTGGTAAGTATGAATCTTGAAATATAAAAATGGATGTAAAAACTGCTTTTCTCACCTTATTCCGACAATAGTGATAAGTCGATGATTTAGGTCCTGCTATCGCCTATTGTGATGGAGTGAATTGAATCGTTGCATTAAGCTCGTATATTAACTCAGTGTGTAAACTGCCCATCATATACTTAGCAAGATGCCCAAAACAAAACCATATAGATAAGTCCATGATCTCAACTAAGACTAATCGGTTCCCGATTCGGTCCAGTTCCTAGATTTCGAGACCGGGAATCGGACCAACCAGTCCTGAAACCGAGAACTGGACCAACTGATCAGTTCGGTCTAGTGGAACTAGTAAATTTGCTGTTTTGGGCCAAAATAAAATGAAAAATAGGAGAAATTGAGAGGAATTAGGGTTTGTCTTTTAAGAAATTTAAAAATATTATATATATAATTAACTGGTCCAGTTCACACCTTAGAACTGGGAACCGGACTGACTTGCCATCGGTTCCAATGTTTTCAATTTACCAAATTGGGAACAATTTTGAAAAATTATATTCATGCAATCTTTTTGCACAAATTTGATCAAATTTTGACCAGGTGTAACTTTTCCGTCTAAATTCCCATTAAATCAATTTTTGCACCAAATGAAAAACTGTCACCCAATGTTTTCAATCCACCACATTGGGAAAAATTATGTTCATGTGACTTTTCACAGATATGGGCAAACTTTAACAAAGCATATTTTTTCTGTCCTCCATCTTATTGACTTGATTTTTGCACCTTCAAAAAGCTCTATAGTGTCACACTATTTCCTAGGCATGTCCAAATCTCAACATGTGTGCACAAAGCGAACTTAATTCAATAACATGAAATCTCACACAAGATACAGGAAATTATAAAAGCAGACTTTTGTTTCTGGAAATCCATCTAACCCTCAAGCTTTATACAATATTCTTTTATAGTTAGATGTGATGGGCTAATTTTATGTTAGAAAAAACGTTCAAATATTAGTGCATGTATACTGTTTGTTGAAATGCCTTGATGAAGTCATAATGCACGTGCTTAAGAAGGAGTTGCTTAAGTTTGTGTAGCAAAGTGTTCATAACATGTTCAAATCATAATATGAACCTTCGATTCATACATATCGTTAATGTTTCATGAGATCTGAATCTGAAACCGAGAATAACACAACGACTTTTGGTGTTTCTTTGTTCAATGCGATATATTTCCATGGTGTTCATTGATGGTCTCCGGCACACTGTTTCGTTCGTCACGTCCCTTTCTCTCTATGTGTTTTGGTTGTGATGCGGTTGTTGCGTGGTACCGGTGATATGCTGGTGGTCAGTAAGGTGTTGTTTGGTAGAGATAGGAAGTTTACAAAGGGTAGCCGGCGGTTGCCATTAACATGGTTGTTTGGTAGAGATAGGAAATTTAACGATTATCCCTATTCATGCTCCCTAGACTTTTATATTAGATTTTCATTAACTAATAAGAGATAAACTACAACAAATACACGCTACACGCGCACCCGCGCATTGCGTCAGTAAAAAGTCCACTCAACTATCAATCAAGCAAATCCTCCTCATGGCACTCTTGCATCTCACGCTTGGACACTAAAATAGTCTCGCTATGATTCTTTAGGTGCCTGCCTCTTACTCACCAATGAACAATGAATAGTCAATTATGATAAACTACTATACGCTTTCGAGACATTGGCGAAGTCAATTATGATAAACTGCTATATGTTCTCTTTTGAGAATTGGCGAAATTTGGGTTTAGTCCCCAATTCGATTTAGAATTAATCCAAGGCAAACAAAGATCATACCTTTCACCTCCTTTAACACCCAGCTGTATAATGCATCCTAACTTGTCTCGATCATGTAGCATTCGGTGTGCAATCAAATCTTGAAATACACTGAGTTCTCATATCGAGCTTTGTAAAATTTCCATCTATAAGACAAATGCAATCATGTGTGCGCTATTTCTTCATTCGCTAAATATCATGACTATATGTGCACACTATCCCTTCTCTATTTAAACAGATTCTACAGGGCATTAAAAGGCAAATATACAGGTGCCCACCAAGAGACTACAACAGAGAGACATAAATCAAAATACATACAGACTTAAGGGAAAAAAATCGAAAAAAAAAAAAAAAAAAAACTCAAACCTGGCAAATAATTCTATTCCAGTTCAGAAATCTATTCACTTTTTCAACAGGGCTTGATTTCGATTCCGATGCTTAGAAGAGTCCTTGCTGATTCCATTGCCTTCTCACCTCCAAGTTCCATGGCCTCTCCAGTCAATTCACCTCCTGCATCTACTGACAACTTGGTTGAAGCCTTTCCATTTTGGGCCGCATCAACTTTTTTATGCTGTGCACTGCTCATGGAAGCCGGAGCTGCAGCAGCAACAAGGGGAGCGCTTGGTGGGCCATGCCTCTTTTTGGGAACTGGCATGTCATGGTCATGTACCCCCTTATAAGTGATCATTACTGCATTTGCATTATCTACAGCCGTCTCAATTTGTTTACGAACCGGGCAACCTGCTGAAGTGCATCTGTAGTAATTCCTGAAATTCGCAGACATCATAAATGCCATTACAAACACTTCAATCTAGAAAGAAATGCTAGATCATGGAATACAGCGAATAAGACTTGCATATCATTTAATATTGTCCCCTTCATGTACTCTTAGAACAACGTCAAAAACGACCGCTGCCACCAGTATTACCTAAAACTAGCAAGGCAACACCAGGCACACATGCCACCACTACCATAGTGAAAAGTATGCAAGCATACTTTCCTCAATCTAACTGCCCACCAGGCCAGATGAAGAAAACTGGTTCATGCAGATCACTTATTATTGCAATTGTCAGGTGCTTACCTTATATACGAGTATACAACTAGGAAGACCTTGTACAGGCTACAACAGTCATCGCAGAGCACATTGTGATGTTGTGCTCTAAATATGGTTCACAGGTAGCCATTTGCAGAATATGTTTGTACTAACATCTTTGAAATTGTTAGTGGAAAAATCTTGTGATTGCAGAGACCTGTTATGTTCATCTGTGTTGTGCTCATTAATATATACAGCCAAATACAGCTTTACCTCCCCTAACTATAGTCATCCTACAATCATATACATTTCATTCTCAGGTCCCTATATCTAATTTCCAAATATGATTGGACGCGGTTTCATTTACTTAAAGCAGCAAGCAATCGTTCTTAACTATCCATAAGTACCAAGTGACGCAAACAGGAAAGTAAAACAAAATTTAGTACCATGCAATGCCCAAGAAGCTCTTAAAAAATCCTGAGGCTAGAGACAGAGGTGAGGATTTTTTTTTTTTTAAAGGAAATACAATAAACAATCACAAAAAAGATTGTTCAAAACAGTAAAAGGTCCAGTCCCTTCATTTTCCCTCCACAAAAGCAAAGCTTACCCTAAGAACCTTGTCACATCAATAAATTCTGATGAATTAGTAGTCTCTTTCTTTTTATAACAGAGAGAAAAGCAAGAGTAATTATATGCATGTACCTGGGACGAGAATTTCCCTTTACCATTTTCTGCCCGTACTTTCGCCACCTGTAACCATCAGCAGATATCCCCACATCACCTGCTGCATGCACAACAATCTTAGCTTTCTTTCCAGGTTTCGGTTGAGGATCTGAGTGGCACGACTTGTTCTTCTTACCACTGTATGTCAGAGAAGAGGAGAAAAATGATTAAGACACCACCTAAACAACAATGCTTCCTTGGGTGACTGATAGATGAAAATTATTCTGAGAGAGAACACGGCAGGAATTACAGCTTCCTTCAACTTGCCTTTGTCTATGCTCTATTTCATTGACATGCTCGTTCTTTATGGTAGTTTCCCCTTTTCCACCAAAGCCAACTGAATTTTGATGCTCACTTTTGGTTTTAGCAGGGATTTCTTGGGCTGGCTCCTTGGAAGAAGAGGATGGAACTGAATCATCAAGCACTCTGGCCAAATGGTTATTAGAAAGATGCTTGTCAACAGGCCCAACTGATTTTTCAAATTTACCCTCCAACATGCCATTGGCCTTCTTTGGTGGATCATGGTTATGTTGACTTCTGTAAACAGTCTCTAACATATGGCCTAGCTCATCACAACACTCGATCTTTTTTGCAGAACATTCTGTGTTTGTGCACCTGAAATAACTTCTTGAACCTTTGGGACTTTTGACTTGCTTTTGACCATATTTTCTCCAGCTGTAACCATCAATGTTAGAAGTCCTTAAAGCTCTAGGGGCATTCCTTGTGTAAGAACTTCTTATGTCCGGATCTGGCATGCAGGAACCCGTAGTCTTCATCCCAGAACCTTGTTCCACTGGAGTTGGACTTGGAATTGATGAAATAGATTGAGTAACAGAAGTTGGTGATAATTCTGATGTCGCCATTGCACATGGTGATAAACGCAGCTGGATCTGTGTGTGTGTCTGAATTGTCTCCCCTGCTCCAACTGCTAGACCTTCCTGGTGGGACTTTTGAACTTGCTCCTGAAGTCCAAAAATTGTCATCACATCAAAGACTTGCAAGCATTGATGAATAAACGAAGACCTGTCAACACAATCTACTAACAAAGACATGATGCTGGTGACAGCAAGAGAAATACATGTTTCAAGAAACTATCTAGTTTATGATTCATTGAAATGTACTTATATCTAAGCTCACGATTTCACGATTGAGATGGTTGTGGATGATGTCTTTTACAAATCGCGGCCCAAAACTTTGCCAAGAATTTCAAGGTAGTCTCTTGAGTGTAAATTTTGATATTCTCACCCCTAAGCTTTCGAGCATAGCACAATTTTCAACATTCGCATTCTACACCATATTACATAGTAGCTAGAATCTCACCAGGATACATCTGGGAAAATGCAGACGAATAATACAAGTGTCACTTTGTTCTTCCATATAAAATTTCTGCCAAAACTAAGTAATTATAGAAAAGTTTCACAAAACTTTGATTGATGTTAGATGTCACGTTTCTATGTCTGTTAAGGTTTTACTTATCCAGAATCAAACAGAAGTCAAACCTCCAAGGCTCGAAGTGATGGTTAAGCAACTCAAAAAGAGAAAATGCAAAAAGTCGCTCGCACACCCAAGTTGTCTGTTTGGTCTGTGTTTAAGACAGACTAAATGGTAATTATTGATCTGGTTCAGGTCATCAGGGACTAAAGATATAGATGACCTGCAAAATGTTTCATCATGCAAGGTTTTAAGTCTGGGCCAGAAAATCATATTGTTCCAACTTACAGTCATGTTCAAACATACATTTTCCTGAAAAGGGAGAAAAGGTAAACTGCAAATGCTTTACACATTTTTGAAAGCCATCTTATGAGCAAAATTATCTTAAAATGGTTGAAAAGAGTTTTGACTATATTCAAGATCAACATTCTGCTGAGATATGGCAAGTGAATCATGGAGAAAGCAAATGTCCCGAGGACATAGAAAGTATCATTTCTTTTGGAATTAATTTCATATCTCCTTTATAACAACACTATGCCTTAATCCAAGTCAGTCCCACTAGATCTTGAAAATTCAAGATCGATCAATCTTCAGGAGGTGTGCACCAGCACACTGGGTGCACTGCTAATTTTTCCTTCCTATCTTTCTTTTAGCATGCAAATTTCATTAATGGGACAAACCTGATGCGCTACGCACATAGAAAAATTTACTAGTATGAAATCTATCCAACATCTCTGAAAGAACCCCTCTCGTAGGCTGAATATATAGGGTGCAACAGGAAAGCACCTCATCTACAAGGAGCTGAAGAATTCCTTTCTTAACAAGTCTCTCGATACATATTGAGCTAATACCTTTAATGATTAACAAGTCCCTCGATACATATTATCAATTCGCCTTGTGGCTGACCAGGTGGTGTGGTTCTGGCATTCCACCATTGAGCTAATACCTTTAATGATTTCTATTCTTTAATCAAACTTACATCTGGTCTTGATTTCTTCCTCAATCCTCATGCTCATCCTACACTCAAAATGGTATCGCAAAGGGCATCCTGAAAATAGTCCACACAAAACAAACACAGGATTGTAAACGTGCTAAACTTTCTGATCAGACCCAATTCCATAAACAATTCTTGATTCCAAAAATCAAAGTTTTGATTTTTGAGGATAACAGGGGTTCTATGTTCGTTTTAACAACTGTTCCTAAGGTTGATCACTTGAGATAAGCCAACGAGTCATCCAAGCCCCAGATCGCAAGTATTGACTATCAATTGGTAGCCCATTGAGAAGCCCACTGACAAGTAAACCAGCTAAGACAGCTTCGTGTATGAGCGACTAGGAGGAGTACTAAGTCAAAACAATCGAGAATCGAAACAATGAAAAGCAACAGGAATCTTATGTTCTATGGTCTTCCCAACACTATCGGTCAAGTATTAGAGCGAATTCCATCATCATCCGTATGGAGAAGTGGAATTAAGTAGAATAGAGAGTGAGAGTGAGCTGCTCGCTTATGCAAACGAATTTACAAGGACCCAAATTTAAGCTTCACTCCAACAAAAACAGTAATCAAATGGAACAGAGCAACCCATGTTAAAAAGCGTAAGGCACCTTAATCACCTTGGATTCTTCCGCCGCCGCGGAACTCGCCTTCGAACCTGCCAATTCAACCCACCACCGCCTCAATCACCAAGAATACCAACGAAAAAAACAAAAACGAAAAAAAAATAAATTTGACCGACCCATTTCTTCCCCTTTTTCCCCAAATCAAGACAGCTTAGGAACTCACCTTCGCACCGATCACAATCGGACGCCGCCGCGCCTAGGGTTTCCGACGGCGGG
The DNA here is from genome assembly GCA_014182715.1 of Eucalyptus cloeziana. Classification (NCBI taxonomy): domain Eukaryota; kingdom Viridiplantae; phylum Streptophyta; class Magnoliopsida; order Myrtales; family Myrtaceae; genus Eucalyptus; species Eucalyptus cloeziana. Next base: position 32,996,972 of record CM024636.1, read on the forward strand.
CCTCCCCCGCGCCCGATCCGCTCCGCCGCCGCCTCCTCCTCCTCCCGCCGAGCCCGGGAGCTCGCCGGGACGGCCGCCCCCGGCCTCGAGAGCTCCGGAGCTGGCTCCGCCCTCGCCCGCCATGACCGGCTCCCGCCGACCACCACCACCACCACCACCACCGGCGGCGCACCAGCAACAACCGCAGCACTGAACACGCCTCGAGGAGAGAGAAAGAGAGAGCAAAACCTCGTACGGATTCAGGAGATTCTCGGCGGTCCTCGAAGGTGAGGTGCAGGACGCGCTTCGGCCTCGATTCGGTTCGAATTCGCGATTGATGAGAGAGAAAGAGAGCTTGATAGATAGAAAGAGAGAGAGAATCGTTCTTCTTCTTCTTCGTGGCGAACGAAGGAAGAGAGAGAGAGAGAGAGAGGGAGAGAGGAGGGGACAGGGCAGATGTTTGTCTTTGACTGGGGATTGACCCAGGTGGGGCTTATGTTTTCCGTGCCGGGGGCGAGATAACGGAACGGCAGAACGAGCCGCCGAGGGCGTCGCCGCCTCTCGCGGGGCGGGCGCAGCCGTTGGATCCGCTTTGCCTCTTTGACCGTTTCGTTAACGGCGTTTGGGGTTGGGGTGGGCGGGGCCGTTGGCTGCTGACTCCGCAACACCGCACGTGATCCACGCTGCTTGCTGCTCATGCTGCTCCCTTGCTTTCTTCATTTATAACGGCCTTCTCTTCAGGAGGAATTATTGTATTGCAATTAATTAGGGGCCCCCTTTTTCATAAATCGGAATATTTACGTTGAAAAATCCAAACTGGCATCATTTATTCGCATTCGCCCCTCACGATATGTTACCTTTTTCCTCTTCGCAGTTTTAAATATTTACAAAAATTGTCATCCATGTCATCTTTTTTTTTCGTGGATGATGACACGAATAATTCTGAACCTTGATTTAATTTGTAATATAATTAATGCATGGCATTTAATTTGTTCAATATAATCTCTCAAATTTATCTCGATGTGCAATATGATTTATACATTTTTAATTTATTTAATATGATCCCTACATTTTTAGTATATGTTCAATTTTATCTCTAAACTATATGAAAATATTCATTATAATCCTTCCTCTAATTCAAGTTTTATGGACAATATTGAATATTTTGTCTTGTGTATTTGGTTATAGGGTTAAAAGCTTACCTTGCGGGCTAGTCTTTAGCAAAAGGTTGGAGTGATTGACTTCAGGGTAAATCGATTCCCATCCTAAAATCATAACCCAAATTAGAAGAGTCAATTCCTTTAGATTGGACTAGACTGATGTGGTCCGGTCCTAAGTGGGTTCAAGACTGACAGGGATTTGAGTAAATTGTGCTAGATGGGTTGATAGTTTGACTGATAAAGTCCAATAAAATGTGGTTTTTAATGAGTCTAAAGTCCAATCCACTTGCGGTCCCCCTTGAAGCTATTGAGCTCATATAGACTAATTTAGAAAATCTAAACAAAGGAGGGGTGACTTGTCGAAAGGCAGGGGGCAACGGAGCCCACGTGCTCCGAAAAGATACCTGAGCCACAGATTAAGGTTCGATATTTACTTTAATGAACATTAAGTATTTGTTCAGGTACCCTTTTTATTTTTGGCCAAAGACAACCATCCAGTTTATGTTTTTTATTATTATTATTTTAGTATAGGCAATTTACTGCATGAATGAGAACATTGTCCCCTTTTTATTTTTATTTTTTTAATTTAATGTATCGGTGTTCTTATTAAATTTCAAGAAATTATTTTTCGAGAGAAAATTAATCATGGAAAAATAATTTCACTCATGACGAAATCTATACTTAATTCCAAAAAATAAACTATGCTTTTAAAAATCATTTTTGAAATTCACTTACACCTCCACAATAGCCATCGGTTGATCCATTGATATCGACCGAACCTCAGCTACTCTGTGATAGACCATGGGCACCGTTGGCCTTACTCCTCAAGACTTCGACAACCCCGTCCAATTACTAACAATCAAATTCGGGTTGACTCGTCTCATATTACTCACTTGAAAGTACATTGAGATTCACACAATATAGTTTTCTAATTCATTTTTCGTGAATTAGCATATGATTTTAAGTGTTGATATTTATTGACTCATTGATTGTAAGAGACGTTGGATACCTTATTGTAAAACTCGAAAAATTCGCAATAAAAGTTGCAAACAAGTTGAAAATCTTATTTGTAACCTTATAAACCTACTAACTTTTTTATCTTTTACACACTACTTACATATCATAATAGTTCTTATTTTTAAATATCTATGTGTTTTGGTAAAGTGGGTCGGGTTGGGTATGTTATTGGATTTTTGTTACATATAAATGGGTCAAAATGGATTAAATGAATCAATTTGGATTGGATAATTTTCAGTTTGATCCACCCGTTTGATGGCCTAGGCGTTAGATAGAGTTGAAATAATTTTGTCTTCAAACAAAAGATAGGAAAGAAAGTTCCTTCGAAGGAAGTGATTCGGGTAATTCATAATTGGTTGACAGATCCTTCGAAGGGTTGATCTTCCCTGACTAACCACTTTTTCAATGGGTTTTGATCTCCAAAGTTCTTTGGGGGAATATGGAGTGTTGGGCAATTTTTTTTCTAACCCCTTTGGCCAAATAATTTTTTTCTTTCAAAATTGTCCTCATCAAGTTTTTCTTTTTTCGATTTTCTCCTCGTTATAACTATTCATCTTCTCTATGCGAGAGTAGTTAACAAGACCAAATCTGATTGTCGACAAGTCAATTTGGCGTCACCTAGCCTCCTCTAAGGTTGCACGACTTGGCGGTCGCATAGGGTCGTGTGAGACGATCGCCTGAGGTTTGCTTGACCTAGGCAATGGTTGCTTGATTTTCATGACTTGAGGTTGAGTCAATAAGGGTTGCTTGACGTTGTGTGACCTTAGACGACGGCTGTTGGAGCCAAATTTGGCTGCAGATTGAGCCCTTTAACGGAGCCAATGAAAGATTTGAGTTTTTCTTTCTTTTTTTTAAATAATAAAGTAAAAAGAGTCCTTTGCAAGAATGATTTTTCCAAATACTCTTTAACCCAAAGTTACTTTATAACAAACTTTTAAATTACAATTTAACAAATAAAAATTGCATTTCCGACATCCTTAAGCTTATAATCGTTTGCATTTTCCTAAAAAAAATTCCAAAAATCCAACAAAACACAACCTATACTCGGGCAAGCAAGAAGAACAGAGCCAACGTCAATTCCAAGTAGTCCAAATTTATTACCCAAATGTACTTATCTTAGATGATAAAAAATGCGCGTACACATGCATCGGCACGAAGACGGGGCCTGTGATTGTATTCCCCATCCCCGCCCCATGAGGTGGAGCTTTGCCCGGCCACAGCTCCGGCCCCTGTGAGGCGAGGCAGGCGGGGCGGGAACCTTTGTTTTGTAAGCATTGATCAACCGAACTATGCACCATTCGTAAGCATTGATCAACCTAACTATGCACCACTTGTAGTGCCTTACAGCTACATTACATACAACAGCAAACAAACATCCATTTTAGAGATTTCATGGGGGCAGACTTTACTAGTTTATGATAATATTGCTATAAATGTACTTCATATCAAACTCAGAATCTCCTTAAGAGCGGCGCTGATCTTCTCGTAGCACCGCCACACTCGTGGCCCGTCCCCATCCCTCGCGGCGTAGTCCAGCCTCGAGACGCCATTGAAGAGTTCCGAGTACAGCTTCCTCAGTCTCGGCCTCTCGCTCCCGGGCTTGCTCTGGATGATCAAGTAGACATCCTGCTTCAGGAGGGCCGAGCTCTCGCGCATCTCCCTCTGCGCATCCTCCCACGACCCCGCCTCCAGCAGGGGCTTCACCGCCAGGAGCGACCGTGCATGGCCCCGGACCGCGCCCACGGCGTCCTCGACCGTCTGGCCAGGCTTGACGAACCTGAAGTCGAAGGCCTTCGCGGGCTCGGGTCGGAGGATCGTATATGAGGAAAAGAAGACCAGGGAAGAGAGCGAGGACGTCAGGGCGAGTCTTCTGGTGACGGAGACGAGTGGGCGCGGGTGGGCCGTGGGGTGTTGGAGGGAAGCGGAGAGAGGTCGGGTTGGAATTTGGGTTGAGAGAGCGAGGACTGGGTTGCTTCCATTTAGGAATTTCGTCGAACAGTTGGTGGGTGGACCAAAGCTTGGATATTTTCGCCGGTGAAAGGAGGGAGAGGTGATGGAGACCGCGGAGGGAATGAAAATAAAGATAAGATAGTTATCGTGTCGTACCGGGATGGCCACGCATGTTGAGTTTGGGGTGTGTCTGAGTAACTTTTGGCTTTTAGCATTTTTGCAATTTAAATCTCATGCATTTTGACTTTTTTTTTTCCTTATAATTCGAGCGCATGAAACTGTCACAATATATAAATATTAACACAATAATCTCACATACATGTTTCATAAGATTCGAAGTCCATGGAATATTCGAAATTTTTGTAGGGAAAACAAAGAGTTTGCGTTTTACCTTTTAAAAAGCAACAATGAAGTTTGCGATTAATTTCTTTGCGCACAAGATCTTGACCTCTATCGACTACTCCGTCGCCGGCCGGTCGATGGAGGCCAAGATCTTGGTGAAGGAAGAGCGACTTCCATAAACACCAAGATCTCCGCCTCTCTTTCTGAAGGAAAGAGGTGGAGAGAGAGAACAAACGAGAGAGATGGAGGGTGTTTGTGGAAGAAAAAATTAATCGGTAATTTATTTTTGAAAAATCTGAAATGTGAGCCCCATTAGATACGTGTTGATCAACGGATGGAATAGTAATTTGCTGATTGGGTAGAACTATTGTACCTAACATTTTCTTGTCACGAAGGGTCCAAAATGACTTCACAGAGAATCATAAGAATTTTCTCCATAATCTTGAGCTGTACTCGTCTTAAATTGATCTGTCATGAAGGGTACAAAATGGCCTGAAAAGCATCTATTAGGGATCGTTCATAACGATTTCACGTTCATCCACCTTCATCGATCTGATCATTCATGGAGATGTTTCACTGGTATGCAAAAATCCTCCTTTGTTCATGATGGATTTAATAAATGGGCCTAAGTTGGCCCGGCCACGATGGGCCTAAAGGCCCGGCCCACGGGAATAAGTGGAAGGAAAGGTATAAAAGGGATGAGAGAGAAGGAGAAGATACCTCTTGGCATTTTGTACGGATGTTCACTTTCTCTTCAAGTATTTCTCTCTCTCTCAAAAGTCGAAGTGACGCCATCTTCCATTTTGGCGAATTTTCGACGTCGGATCGAACGGGGATCAATCCTCTTCCTCTTTGCGGCGTCGATGTCTAATCTCGTGGCCAACAAGGTACGCCGAATCCGTGGTGTGCTTTTGATCGGTGATACGTGACATTCCAGGGCTTATCTTCCGCATATGATTTAGGGTTCGGTTTAGGTGCCGAATCCGGTTTTTCGGGATCCGAAAGATCCCAACATTGGTCCTGAATTTTGTTGTTGACCTCTATGACATGATCAATTATGTCGTCACTCTCCCATCGATAACCATTCAAATCGGCTATCAACCTTGTAAGCGCTTTCCTTTGTTCATCGACATTGTGCGCGCACGAGACGCGCGCGGCTCTGAGGAGATTGTACCCGCAACAAATGCAGAACTAAAAATGGATTACATATAATCCACATAGACATAATTGAAAAAGAAACATATTCTTTTTCCTTTTTTTTTTTTTTTTTTTTTTTTTTCGGGTCAACGGCGGTCAACGGTCAAGTCAACGGTCGGTCAACGGTCAACGGTCAACCGTCATGGTCGACGGACCGGTCGGACCGATCGCCCGGGTCGGACGGACCGACCGCACGTGCGCGCGTGCGTGGGCCGACGTCACGCGAGACGTTAGCTCGCACGTGCGCGCGCGTGCCGGGCGGTCGGGTCGGGTCGCCAGGGGCGGTGGCCGTCCGGCCAAACGAACCGGTGCCGACGTCGGCCGATGACGTCACCCGGCGATTACCGGCCGTTGGGTGACGTCATGCGACGTCACCACGCACGGTCCGTGGACCGGCGCATGCCGGTTCGGCCGGCGGTTCGCAGCGTCGGTTCGTCGGCCCGGCGCGTGTGCCGCACGCGTTGGACGAACCGGCCCAGCGTCGGGCGCGTCGCGCCCACGCGCAGCGGCTTCTGGCCACTCGTGTGGGCGCGTGCGGCGTCCCCCGGCGGTGCGCGACACATCGCCGGACTCGTCTCGACGTCGCCTTCCTCCCTGTGCCTTCAGATTTTCATTTCGACTTACGAAAAATCGAAAAATTGGGCGAACCACACTCGGGTGTCGGGATTCCTTGCCCCAATCCGTACGGCCGAAGTTCATTTGCGAAAAAAATCAATTATGAAACATCATACAACATCATAAAACATCATACAAGTCGGGAAAACGCTAACACGGGCTCGATACCAATGTTGGGATCTTTCGGATCCGAAAAACCGGATTCGGCACCTAAACCGAACCCCTAAATCATATGCGGAAGATAAGCCCGGGAATGTCACGTATCACCGATCAAAGGCACACCACGGATTCGAGCGTACCTTGTTGGCCACAGATTAGACACCGACGCCGCAAAGAGGAAGAGGATTCAGTCCCGTTCGATCCGATGTCGAAAATTCGCCAAAAATGGAAGATGGCATCACTTCTTGACTTTTGAGAGAGAGAGAGAATACTTGAAGAGAAAGTGAACATCCGTACAAAATGCTAAGAGGTATCATCTCCTTCTCTCTCATCCCTTTTATACCTTTCCCTTCCACGGGCCTTATTCCCGTGGGCCGGGCCTTTAGGCCCATCGTGGCCGGGCCAACTTAGGCCCATTTATTAAATCCATCAGTTCACGACGAGTTCATTCCATGTTTTCTCCTTCTTGGGCTTGTGTTGGAGTTTTGTTTGGTTGCATGATTTATTAAAAGTTTCAGTGGTAGGCGTGACACAAGTCGAACAACAAATAATTTCGAGAAACAAATTTCACCGGGAATAAGGGCTTTGCTTGAAGGAGTGTACCGTGTGATGACGGGGACACGAGAGTTGTTGGATATTTTGTAAAGCATGCGGTTTAGTTATAGAACCTCGCGAATATTCATTTTGATCACAGAACCTTTAAGAGTCGTTCAAATTTAAATGATGTCGGCCACGTAGCTTGCATGAGAAGGTTTTAAGAGAGATACAATAGTGTAATGTTCTGCCAACCATTTCTTGAACAACGTGCCACGAGGATCAATTATAACACCATGTAAACAAAACTACACGATAAATTATATCCATCATCGATTTTGAGAATTATAACTACCTCCTCTTTCAAATCAGTGGTGGATAATGCCAACTGCGTGATTGTGTTTTACATCGGTTATAATTATAATTATTTATATTTTAACATAACACAAGGTAAGATCTTTTAGCATGCTAAGTTGTGGATCTTGAAGTCAACAAATGAGCTTAAAATATTTTGGAGCGATTATTTGTAAAATTTGATACTGCACTATGTACCATTGGCATTTTTAGTATCCTTATCTTGTATAATTTGAAATAAAAAAAATGGGTCAATTGCAAATGCAAATGCATGGGTTTACTTACTCACCTTTTTTATACTCTCGATTAATTCATATTGATTCGGTTACATTTTGAGTTAAATGTAATTATTACTACTTAGTTAGGATTTTGTATATTCAAAAATCAAGCCTGCATCCCTAACTTCTATCGTTTAAACGTTATTGTAACTAAAATAACTTTGAAAAGTATAATCTTGTCAAAGAATATGTAATCATTGATCTTTCACTTTATTATCTTATACGTTTCATGCTCATCTCAGAATTATTTAAATAAATAATTTATAGTTGAGGTTTGATTTGTATATATAATTTGACAGGTATTAAGACTGACAATTATATTTTGAAGTCAGGTAAAAAATTTTAATGGTGAATTATTCTTTGCATAAATGGACTAATATTGGTAAATGGACTCAAATATGGGTTGGCAATTTCCTATAAGAGGGAGCAAAATTAACACGTTTGTATAAAGCTTCCCAAGAAAATGTTATTACAAGTTCTAAGGGGAGATGGTTCGATTCCTAGTTCCACTTCTATAGGAATTGCCGGTTCCCATAGGAACCAAACCGAAACTGAGATCAAGAACTGGGAACCTAAAGGCTTCACAGACTTCCTCAAATTTCCCCTGAACAGAACTCAACTGAAACTACAAGTACATTCTGACTATAGGAGGCTCATGCAAATCGTGTTTAGTTCAGAGGAGTTTAGCTGGGATGCACAACCATTGGTGGACTGGGCCAAGACAAAGCTACAAGCATTACTGGGCCTAACACTAGCCCATTGCAGCAGAGAGACAAACAAAGCAGCGAATTGGCTTGCGAAAGCCCATCACTTGAAATGTCTTCCTACTAATTGGGTTACTCATCCCCTGTTTGCACTTTTAGATTTGCTTTGTGCTGATGCTCTTGATGTATACACAAAGAACTCAAATAATTAATGCATTTTCGACCAAAAAAAAAAAAGGAGAGTACCCATCTCATCATCTTTACCCAAAGAAAAATGGTGGTTAACTCAGCATGTCTACAACTATGAAGGCTTTGGGTATAACAATCACTTCCTAAGAAGAGTCATCTAGGCCCAGCCCATCGACACCCTCTTGGCCACCTTCCCTAAAACCGGCTCGACATGGCTCAAGGCTTTGTCATTTGCCATTGCCAACTAGGTTGCACGGACACTCTCCGGGACCCTTCGTGTCGTGTCCGACATGCGGTCAACGTGTGTCGGAAAATTCGACACGCGAGTCGGAAATTCCGACATGTGACTCTGATATGCACGGGGTTATTTTTATAAATTTCCAAAACTTCTGGGGTCTAAATATAAATATATGAAAAAATAAAATAAAAATAATAAAAGCTAAAACAAATTTCAAATACTCGTTTGATGATGTTGGGGGTGCTTGAGTTGCAAATTTTTCTCTTTATGTGTGGGAGATGGAGTTTGTTTGTTTGTTTGTTTTGTTTTTTTTTTTTTTTTTTTGTTTTTTTTTCAGAAGAAGTGGATAATGTGGATGAATGACTTTTTGTTATATTTGATGATGGAATGTTGATTGTTTTTTTTCTTATTGTTAAATTTTAAATTTAATAGTGGAACATGGATTACTTGTTTTTTTCTCCAAGTTTTATGAATTATTACAATGAAATGTAGTTGAATTTGTCAAATTAAAACAATGAATGATATTAACAAATATAGGATTAATTTTTTTAGTATAGATTAATTCTATGCTCTTTTTATTATTATTATTATTTAGTTATTTATGCATTTATATATTAAATATTTATTTAATATATAACGTGTTGGAATGTGTCGAAATTCTCTACTTTTGAGAAATGAAGTGTCGGTGTGTCGTGTCGTATTGTGTCCATGTCGCGTGTCCGTGTCGGTGCAACCTAGATTACCAATAGGCACAACGAAGACCTCCTAAGGCACACTTTGCTCACCAAGAACCCTCATGAATGTGTGCCCTACATTGAATTCTATGCCTGTGAGAAAGACCCCATCTCGGCCCTCGACTCTCTTCCCTCACCTAGGCTTCTCTCCTCTCACATCCCTTATGCCTCACTGCGGATATCAGTTGCGAACTCAGGGTGCCGGATCGTGTGCATCGTCCGAGACCCGAAGGATGTGTTCGTGTCGACGTGGAGCTTCGTTAGCAAAATAAGAGTTCCAGATGGTGATAGGCCACCTATTGCTTTGGAGGAAGCATTTGGGCTTTTCAGTAGAGGGGTGTCTCTTTCAGGGCCTTATTGGGACCATGTGCTAGGCTATTGGAAAGCAAGCTTGGAGTATCCAAACAAGGTCTTGATGTTGAAGCACGAGGACTTGAAGAGGGAGACAGAGCCCAATGTGAAGAAGCTAGCAAATTTCTTGGGCTGTCCAATTACTCCTAAAGAGATTAATTGTGGTGTAGTGCGAGATATCATAAAGCTGTGCAGCATAGAGAGTTTAAAGCACATAGAGGTGAACAGATCGGGGGTCTATCGTATGGGAACTCAATCACGCGGGACGGTCGAGAATAGCAGGTGTTTCCGGCGAGGGGAGGTGGGCGATTGGAAGAATCATCTCTTGCAAGAGATGATCGAGCGGCTTGATCAGATAACCGAGCAAAAGTTTGAGGGTTAAGATTTGAAATTCTAGTGTCCATCTTGAAGCATAAAGGAGAAAACTAATCCAACATGAGAGCATAGTTCTCGATCATGAGCTAAGATGAAGTTGCTAGAAAGAAGGCTTCAGTTCATATATGATGCTCTTGTCTCCGACATTTTAAAGTTTGCATCAATATGGGAAGTGCAGTAATTCTAGTTCCAACAGCGGCTTTTTTTGTCTGCTATGCTAATTCCCAAGAATTATAGATCAGTTTAATAATATAAATTGGGTCTTTGACCATAGTGAGGTATCAATCACCATTAGCATTATGATGTTCTTTACTTAGTTTTGACCAATGAATATTCATTAAGTTTGCTTTCATTGAATTTTGAGATTAGAAGTGACACACTTTCTACTACACCTAAAAAGATGCAATTAAATGTTTTGGCGATTAATGAAAGACCCAAATCATTCACGCGTGTAGCTTTTTCATGGTTTTGGCCTCGCATCACTTTTACTAAATTAATGAGGTAACTGTCTGGATATATAATTCTGTTACCTCCAAGTCTCTAAACCTAAGACAAAATTATGGTTTTCAGATATTTTCATTCCAGGCCATTTTCATAGTCTTCCAGTTTTATACTTGTGATCTGAAAAATGTAGTTGAAAGATACATAGAGAAGTATCAAAATGTGCGAATGTTTAGGTACTCGTATTTAGTAATTTTTTTAGCTTTTGTTTAGGTGCTTGAATTTATTGATGTTTTTGACTCTTTATACATATACTGCCGTTTTCAGGCATTGTAGAGCAATTTGGCTATCTATCTCATGTCGCATTGTTTTCTGATTGTGGGAGACTCCTTCCTTTACGTGAACTTTGCTTTAAGCCCGATAACCTTGAGAGCCAAAGGTAGTCCACTAACTTTGCAAACAATATTTTGAGATATTTAACCTTAGTCATGTGGAGGGGGATCCATTTTGAAAGCGTGTTTGCTAAAAAGATGAAGAGCGTGGTGGTGGCGCAATTCACTCATTTAGTAGATTTCGAAAACTTTGAGACATGTTTGGATGATATTTTTTTAATTCTCCTCTTTGATCGACAAAAAGTTGTGCTTCTTGTTGTCATAATAATTTTGCTCCCACGATCAAACCAATTCTACTTTTCTGCAAGTTTTGAGAGTTGGTCCCACTTATCTAGATCTAAAAAATGATGAGGACTTTCTTGTCACGGAATCTCCTTTTAATTTGGTCATGCATCAAAGTTAGAAATATCCACCGGTTTGAAATTGAGAATTTCTGCAATAATTGTTTTTGCAATTGAACTACCTTGCTGCCCTTTAAAGCTTCTTGAATATCCGAAAGAAGGCTACACCCATCGAACCGACTAGAAATTAGGTTAAAGAAAACCATGGCAAGAGTTGTCTTCCGATACCTCCCAAACTGTGGATTACTATATAACGTACATAAGGAGAACTTTCATCTAACAAGTGTACGACGTCCGCAACACGATCTTGAATTCTGACTAAATGTTCGGGCAGATTTTTTCTCTTTTATTCAGCTTGATCAAGACTTCAGCAACGATTAATCTAATGAATTCACCTTGGCTGTTATATTGGATACAAAAGGGTCTAGTTAGAAAAATCGCAGATAAAATATTAACTTATCTAGTTCAGGAATATTGTAATTTAAACACAAACCAGCCATGGAAGGAGGGAGTCAAGGAGGGGCGGCTGCTTCCGTCCCAAAAACCTTTGTATATATCCTTTGCTGATATAGTGATATGTAGGAAAAAGTTCAATTACAAGTTAATCAACAACCCCCCACTTTTTCCGGTGCGGGAAAAAAAAAGAAATATTAATTTGTATAATGGAAAAAGTAATATCTTATAACTTTTCAAGCTGTAATTCGTTTTTCCTTAAAAAAAATCACTCAAAATCCATGTCGATTTACTTAAAATGACTAGCAACTCTATATTGTGTTCAATGGTCACATATAGTATGTGCTCCTTTTTTATAACTCACATATAATGCTCTGTTTTCTAAAAGTTGTAATAGCTAGAACAATCGTTTTCTATATTGCAACCATATAAATTTGATTCAGAAGTTAAGGAAAAATATTTGATGAATTCAAATTGTATTTGTCGTGTCCTAGTAGAGAATTCATCTAGCATTATATTACTTTAGATCTTACCTTACGTGTATTAACAATTGTGCTCTTTGTTTCTTCGTATTGTTTCTCTTGTCCAGGTACTTATTTATGTTCGCTTAATGAATATTCATTGTTCAAAACCAATTAAAGAACATCATAACGCTAATAGTGATTGATACCTCATTATGGTCAAAACCCAATTTATTAGATTAGACAGATTTTATTTCTTCGAAATTAGCATAGCAAACAAGCAAAGCCGTTGGAACTTGGATTACTGCACTTTCCTTATTGGTGCAAACTTTATAGTGTCAGATACGAGAACATCATATTTGAACTGAAGCTTTATTTCTAGCAACTTCATATTAGCTCTCGATCGAGAACTATGCTCTAATGTTGGATAGTCTTCTCATTTATTCTTTTAGATGGACATTAGAACTTCAAATCGTAACCCTCAAACTTTTGCTCGGTTATCCGATCGAGCCGCTCGATCATCTGTCGAGATGGTTCTTCCAATCGCCCACCTCCCCTCGCCGAAAAACCCGCTATTCTCGACCGTCCCGCTTGATTGAGTTCCCATACGAAAGACCCCTGATTTGTTCACCTCCATTTGCTTTAAACTCTCTATGCTGCACAGCTTTATGATCTCCTGCACTCCACCACCATCAATCTCTTCAGGAGTAAATGGACAGCCCAAGAAATTTGCTAGCCTCTTCACATTGGCCTCCGTCTCCCTCTTCAAGTCCTCAAACTTCAAAATTAAGACCTTGTTTGGATACTCCAAGCTTGCTTTCCAATAGCCTAGCACATGGTCCCAGTATGGCCCTGAAAGAGACACCCCTCTACTGAATAGCCCAAATGCTTCCTCCAGAGAAACAGGCGGCCTATCACTATCGGTATATTTTACTTTGCTAATGAAGCTCCACATTGACACGAACACATCCTTTGGGTCTCGGACGATGCACACGATCCGGCACCCTGAGGTCGCAACCGATCTTGGCAGCGAGGCATAAGGGATGTGAGTGGAGAGAAGCCTAGGCGAGGGAAGAGCGTGGAGGGCTGAGATGGGGTCCTTCTCATAGGCGTAGAATTCAATGAAGGGCACACATTCATGAGGGTTCTTGGTGAGCAAAGTGTGCCTGGGGAGGTCCTGGTTGTGCCTATTGGCAATAGCAAACGACAGAGCCTTGATCCATGTCAAGCCGGTCTTAGGGAAGGTGGCCAAGAGGGTGTCGGTGGGCCGGGCCTCGAAATGTTGCTGGGCCCAGATGACTCCTCCGAGGAAGTGATTGTCATACCAGAAGCCTTGATAGTTGTACAAATGCTGAGTTAACCACCCTTTTTCTCTGGGTAAAGATGATGAGATGGCTACCCCTCCTTTTTCTGCTCCTTGACATTCTAGGGCAATTTGTTCCTTAGGAAGCTCTTCTTGACTGGAGAGATCAGAAGCAACAGCGTTTGGCACCTGTCAATTCAGATGGATGGAAATGTCTGGAGCTTCTTCTTTTTCACTGATTAATGACAGCGTCAAGGCTTGATTGCAATTCAAAGAGTAAAAAGGATAATGACAAAATACACATCACAGCTAAAAGGATAAAACATCTTTGATATCATGTAGATAACAAGGGCATTTTGTAAAAAGAGAGAGAGAGAGAGAGAGAGAGAGATTGATTTGCACTAATAAAACCACGGAAAGCCTTGTTTAATGACTAGCCTAGCTGCACCGAGTAGTTAAGGCAAATCATCCTAAATATACTAACTTTGGAGGCTTATCATAATCCAATAAAATGTTTCTTTCCACGCGATCATTAGAAAATAGTAGAAAATAGTTGTAGTAGGGTCATAATGTACTTAGAGCAAGATTAATTAAATTAGTTACAGAACCTAATTTGTTATGGTTCATCACATTTTAGTCATCCTAAACCCTAAAACCTCAATTAATTTAAACTAATCACAATCCCTAAATCATAAACCCTAAAACCGTAAACTCTCATTGACATTACTAATGATATTTATATATAATATAACAATATTTTCTTGCAGGGCCTTATACAGACGTTCGAAATTTGCTCACTCTTATAGGACATTGCCAACTCTTATTTGAGTCCATTTGCCAATATTAGTCCATTTATGCGGAAGGATAATTCGCCGTAAAACCTTCTTAACTTACTTAAAATTATAATTCTTAGCTTAATACTTGTCAAATGGTATATATAAATCAAATCTCATCTATAACTTGGTTATTTAATAATTCTGAGATAAGCATGAAAGGTATGAGATAATCAAGTGAAAGATCAATGATTACATATTCTTTGAGAAGATTATAATTTTCAAAATTATTTTAGTCACAATAACGTCTAAGTCTAAACGAAAGAAATTAGGATGCAGGCTGGATTTTTTAATATACAAAATCTTAACTAAGTAGTAATAATTTACATTTAGCTCTAAACTTAACAGAACCAATATGAATTAGTCAAGAGTATAAAGAGGCGAGTAAGTAAACCCATGCATTTGCATCTTTACTTGACCTTGTTTTTTTTTCTTTTCAAATGATATGAGATAAGGATATTGGAAGTGCCAATGACACATAATTTAGTATCAAATTTTACAAATGATCGCTCCGAAATATTTTAAGCTCGTTTGCTCACTTCAAGATCAACAACTTAGCTTGTTGATAGATCCTATCTCACGTTATGTTAAAATATAAATAACATTAATGATTAATTATGATGTACACCATCAATGTAAAAATAATAATTACACAAGTGGCCTTATCCATTATTGATTTGAAAGAGTGGGTAGTTATGATCCTCAAAATCAATGATGGATCAGATTGCTCATGTAAAATTTAGTTTAGATAGACAATGTATACTCTGTATTTCCTATAAATATATCATTAAATGGCTTTATAATTGATCCACGTGGCACATAATTCAAGAAATTGTTGGCAGGACAATACACTATTCTCTCTCTCTTAGACCTTGGGTCGTCGCTCTCTCCCCCTCTTCCTGGTCCATCTCGCCTCTTTGCCATGCCTCTCCTTTTCCTCCTTTCGACACAGGCGGCCACAAATACTTCCTCATCAGCTATCTCCATCTCTTCTTTTCATCCTCCGTCGCTTGCCATCTTTCCAATTTGTGGCAAACTAATGCCTTCAGCAATGTTTTCCACATATTCTAAGGGCAATTTATCTGAAGGGCCACGATGAACCATTTATTCACAAATTAATGCTAAAAGGGATTCTCAAGAGAGCCAAGTGAACGACATCATTTAGATTTGAGCGGTTCTAACTGGCGGCGATCAAATGATTGTTCATGAAGTTTTATAACTAAATCATACACCTTCCAATATCTCCAATAACTCTCGGGTCCCCGACATCATATGGTATATTCTTTCATGCGAAACCCTTTTTCCTGAAGAAGTTTGTTTCTCCAAATTATTTGTTGTCCGAGATGTGTCATGCCTACTGCTAAAACTTCTAGTAAATCATGCAACTGGACAAAGCTATGAACAAGCACAAGAGTGAGCGAACATGAAATGAACCTGTTGGAGAATAAAAGGAGGATCATTGTGTACCGGTGAAGCGTTTCTGTGAATTGTCATCGTCGGCAACTGGTGGGACGCTCCCATGTATGCAAATATGAGGTGAAGGAAGAGAGAGGGAGAGAGAGAGATTACTGATGAGATGTTGATCAGATCGATGAACGTGAATGAACAGTGAATTCGTTATGAATGATCTAGATAGATGCTTTTCCGGTCATTTTATACTCTTCAGGACGAACTAATTAATGATGGCTTTAAGACAAGTACAGCTCGAAAGAGGAAAGCGTTATGATCCTCTCTCAGGTCATTTTGTACCCTTCATGACAGATATTTAAGACGTCTTTGACACAAGTATAGCTCGAGATAATGGGGGAAAGCGTTGTGATCCCCCCTCTCTCTCCCCTTTATATATATATCTTTCTTTTTTTCTTTTTTCATTTGCTCTGCTACACACAACTAACCGCTCCCTAAAAAGGAATGGCAATCCAACAATGAAGGAAGTTAGCATAAAAACTCAAGAACCCGCCGGAGTTGGGTCCTTCTCTTATCTGTGTATATATATATTTTCTTTTTCTTATATATATTTTGTCCATGTTGGTCCTTTCGTCAAGCATAGAGATAAAAATCTTGACGTGGTTAACACATGAATAATAACTGGATTTATTACTAATGAGGAATAAATATAAGGAAGGAAATTAAAAATATATAATTATAAACGTAAGAAAGGGAGGGAGACAGCAGAAGAGGGAGCATGGGTGGGGCACCACCACCTACTAGGGGTGAGCATCAGTCCAGGGTTGACCTTGGACCGACCTGACCGGCCCATCCCGCCGAGTCCTTGGTCCAGGTTCCAGAGAGATTGAGTTGGTCCCCAGTCCGGACTTGACCAAGATGCGCGGCTTCTTGATCCCGAGAGTTAGGGTCGGTCTAACCCTAACCCTATATATATATATATATTATTTATAATTTTTTTATATAGAGAAAACCTTAAAATAAACTGCGTCAACAATATTAAACAGCTATTTAATGAGAAGTTCAAGTAACTTTACATTGTTCTTTAATAACTTAGATTTATAATGTCTTTCATGGCATTAATAATTATAATTTACAAATGAGGAAAATGTTTTTGTGAGAAGTCCTCACGGTGTTCAAAAAGACATAAACAGCTTCTTATGTCATCCTCCTCTAGTATTCGTTCTCTTTTGTCTGATTTGTTTTCTTAGTGTTCAATTTGCCAAAATCGAAAGAAATAACTTCTCGCTCACCGCTCGACACTCGCCTCGCTTGCTTTGGGTCACTCGTGCCGCTCGATGCTTGCTTGGCTTGTTGCTCCCTGCTCGACATTCAATGCTCATTCTGTTAAACACTCACCCCACTTGACTCTTACTGCTTGCTTTTCTTAACTGACCTCGCTCATCATTGAACCCATTTGGTCAGTACGGTTCTTGATTGCCCTTTCAAGGAGTACAAATAATGAAATAAAAAATTATTAGTTGGTCTTGGGTTGACTTTGAAATCGAACCGAACTCATTGAGTCAATCCGGTCTTCAATTGCTTTTTTAAGGAGTACAAAAAATAAAATAAAAAATTATTAATTGGTCCTGGGTTGACCTTAGAACCGGACCGAACCCATTGGGTCGGTCTGGTCCTCAATCCTAATTTCAATAGGGTCGGTCCTCGGTTCCAAAAATTAAGGACTAGTACTGTGCGGGTTGGTCCTAGAGTTAGGAGTGGACTGGCCCAACCCGGACCATGCTCACCCCTACCACCTACGCACCGGCGAGCGTTAGGCATCACTCATCGGACTCTAGTGAAAGTGCCACCGCCTCAAATCTCAAAACACGCCTGCCCAAAGATTGCCATGGCCACAAAAGATCTCTTTAATTTGTCCTTTTTCTTTTCCATTTCAAACTTTCCTTTTTGGAACTTTCAGAAAATACTCAATTTCATTCTTCTAATCTAACTAGTGAACCGATTGCCACTATGGCATTTAACAGTGGTTTAATGGCCATGTCTGTATTTTTTTTTTTAACAGAAGAACCAACGTGAACAAAATAGTATATAGTTCAAGGATTCAATTAGCCAAAAAAACAAAAAATTAGACGCCCAACTGAATATTTTACAAAAGTTCGGGGACTATTGGTACCTTTACCCATATTTTAATACTAGACTTCCAGTTTTAATACAATATTCACTTATAAGATCACTTTTTAATTGTTCTGACCATGATATGTTAGTTGTAAAAATCCTCTACTTTTGTTTAATTTCCTCTCACAATCGGATTGGTTATTGACATATACTCTAGTGATACCTAAATTTTGATTAAATATTTATATAGAAAATTGTGAATCAATTTAGCCCTAACAAAAAAAGATTTTCGCACCACGTAGGCATAAATAAATCTGTGTATATTATTTTTAGTTTATTTCCCTTTTTACCTTATTTTCGGACAAATAAAAATTTATAAAAAAGAAAAGAAAAAAAAATTCAAAAAGGGCGCCCCCCTTCTTCTTCTCCCTCGACCCACGCTGGCCCGGGCCCAGCTCGCCCCAGCTCCCCTC
Source organism: Eucalyptus cloeziana (assembly GCA_014182715.1). Classification (NCBI taxonomy): domain Eukaryota; kingdom Viridiplantae; phylum Streptophyta; class Magnoliopsida; order Myrtales; family Myrtaceae; genus Eucalyptus; species Eucalyptus cloeziana. The sequence continues at coordinate 33,015,367 of CM024636.1, forward strand.
CTTCTTCCTTCTTCCTTCTACTCCCTTCCTCCTGCGTTCTCCGACTCTGCAACTCGCATGCGGAGGCCTCGACCCATAGAGGACGACGTGTAAGAGTTTTCCTAATGTGGACTACATTAATTGATATTGTAATTACCGCTTAACGTTTACCGTTTTACGGGGATTGATCTTCGGTGAGATATAAGGTATCTTAATTAGTCTAATATGGGCTGGCTAGTGTGGGCCGAGTTGAGCTTGGCCCGTAATGAGGGGGCCTAGCTGGAAACTCTATAAATAGTGCTAAGTCTCTCCTCTAACCCTAATTCATTCACACGTATCCTCACATAAGGGGCGTTAACCTAACGCTAAGGGGTGAGGGGGCTGTCTCATTGAGCTAGTGATAAGGAGGGCAATAGAGGAGAAGGACTTGCGTGTGGAACATCGTGTTTCCGCTTCCGCTTCAAGAACGATGGATCCCAAGACAGGTGCGTTAATCTTTCTTCTTAAATATGCATGTTATTGTTCTGGCTATGGTGATTAAGGGATTGCATAATTTGCATTTAACATGTGGTATCAGAGCCTCCATAACCCTAGAACTTGAACGCACAGAATTTTGCCATAATTTGTGATTTTCGAGATTTTTTAAAACAGTAAAAGTAAAATTAAATCACATATTCGGACTGGGCTCGACGAGGCGAGCGAGACCGTGGGCGGCGCGTCGCCGGGGGAGGCCCCACGCGCCCCCACGCACGGCCACGCGCCGGCGGGCGTTGAAGACGGCGCCCACGCGCGTTCGCGCGCCCACACGCGCTCCCACGCGCGGGCTTTGCTCGCGTGTGCGGCGCACTCGGATGTCGACGTCGCCGACTGGATTCGATCCGACCCAGTGCCGACCCGACCCGCCGACGTCATGCCGACATCAGCGATGGGACTCGACCCGATGACGTCGCAAATGGATCCGACCGACCCGAGATGGCGACCCGACCCGACCTAGGACCCGACCCGACCAAGTCAATCGTTGACCGGACCGGTCAACCGGTCGGACCGGTTTGACCGGCCCTTTTGACGCTCGCATGTGGACTCCACGCGCCTCGCACTCAGGCGGTGCGTGCGGGCACGTGGATGCTTCGTTTTGCGTGTGGCTAGCGGCGATGAACTCGTATGGTGATTTCCTACGTCGTGGTATATTTATTTTAATTTTTTGATGATTTTATGGATGTTAAAATGCATACGGAACCCTAAATACGTACTTTTTAAGTGTATTTTTGCGTATTTTTCTGTATTTTTTCTGTAATTTTGGAAATACAGGTGCTGGGTTACTGGTATGTTATCACATGACCTTTATGAGTGTTATTCATCAATAATTTACAATAAAGTTTATTTTTATTAATGAATAAAGCAATGTAATTAGCATGATATGTGATTTTAGTGATTTACTGCCCCTATCACTAAAGTTAAAATCACATATGTGTGGTTTATGTGAGATGTGAATTTTATATCCCTGGTACGAGAGAGTTTCAATAATTCAATTGAGTTGTGACCGCCAAAGTGGCACACTTAATTGGGTTTTGAGAAATTTCGGTCTCGTATATTGATTGTGATGTCTCCTGGTCTAATGTGTAGTCATACTCCCAAAGTGGGTGATTATATATTAGTTCATGGAGGGATACATGATTATGTGGTGGAGGAGTAATTGATCCTAGTGGTTCATCTACCCAAAGGTGATGAATTCACGAAGATTGGAATATATTCTTATAACCGCTATCATGTGGGGAATTTACAACTGCTTGTCATGTATTCTGCCCAAAGGTGATTATGTGATTTTGTATATAACTCTCTGGATGTGTACTTGTGTGTCAAGTTACACATTGCTCACATGATGCTAATTATATATATTGCTTGTTTTTTCAGTCACTTTTTCTGTAATTGGTAACTCCGTCACTATTGAGGTTCTTGCTGGTTCGAATTTTAAGAAATGGAGAGAGGATTTTCTGTTTGCTATGAAGATGGCAGATGTTCATATGGCTCTTACTGCTGATCGGCCGGCGGATCTGACTGCTGAGAGTACAAAGGCTCAGAAAGCAAATTTTGCTGCATGGGAAAAGAGCAATAGAATTTGCTTGCTTTCCATGAAGCGTTCCATTCAGGAACACTTGAAAAGTGGTTTGCTCGCAGACGCAATGCTAGGCAAATGATGGAAGCTTTGATGGCTAGAAACCGTGTGTTGCCTAATGCAGAGATAGGGACACATCTACAAACACTTTTTTTACAATGAAGTATGATAGTTCTTGTGGAGTTAGAGATTATGTCATGAGGATGGTTGATTTGCAGACAAAGCTTCAGGTTCTCAATGTTGAAATTCCTACTGCTTGCATCGTCCATCAAGCTCTAAATACTCTTCCTCCTGATTTTGGGATTATCAAGACCAATTATAGTTTCCAAGATGAAACCTGGTTTGTTAATGACCTGATTGCTAGGTTGGTGGCAGAGGAAGATAAATTGAAGAAAGATAAAGGGCACATTGCTCTTTATACTTCCAATTCTGCTAGTGACAAGGGTAATAAGTTGAAGAATTATAACCACAAAGGAAATTCTGAAGCTGCTGGTCCTTCCAACAACAAAGGAAATTCTGAAGGTGCAGGTCCTTCTAAAACTCTAGGTCCTAAGAAAGCATTCACCAAGAACTATGGTGTTTTTTGCTACTTTTGTAGAGAGAGAGGACATGTGAAGAAACGCTGCAATAAGTTTAAGGCTTGGTTGTCCAAAAGAACTAAGAATAAGCCTAAAGGTAATAATTCTTTGGCGTTTGTTTGTGAATCCAATCTATCTGAAACCCCAACCAATTCTTGGTGGCTAGATAATGGAGCAACTAATCATGTTGCGTTTACCATACAGGGGTTCATAAACCGAAGGACGCCAAATCAGGATGAATTAAAGCTCACTGTGGGAAACAACATTGGAGTTGACGTCAAGTTCGTGGGAGATGTCATTTTGATTTTAGATTCTGGTTTTAAGATGATGTTGAGAAACACTTTTACGTACCTTCTTTTTAGGCGGAATTTAGTTTCAGTGTCTTGTTTGGACATGTATGGATACTCCTTTGAGATAAAGAGTAATACTATTTCCATGTTTTATAATTCAAATAAGATTGGGTGTTGCAATTTATCCAATGGATTGTATCGATTGAGCTTATCTCCCAATGACATGTACGTTGCTTTTTTAGCTGAAAAAGTTGTTTCCAAAAGGCCTCTACCTAAGGAACAGTCTTATGCATTATGGAATAAACGTCTTGGTCACATCTCCAAAGAAAGAGTAGAAAGGCTTATAAAGGCTGATATCCTGCCTACTCTTAAATGTGATCTAGAGACTTGTGTGGATTGTTGTGGAGGTAAGATGACTAAGATAAAGAAGAAATCCGCCGTACGTAGTTCTGACTTGTTAGAGGTTATTCACACTGATATTAATGGACCGTACACGGCTACCTTATGCAGAAATTTTTATTTCATCACATTTATTGACAACTTTTCCCGATATGGATACTTATACTTGATTAAAGAAAAGTCCGAGTCTCTCAACAAATTCAAGATTTTTCGAATCAAGTGGAGAAACAAGGTTGGGAAAAGTTATAAAGATTGTCGATTCGATCGTGGTGGTGAGTATTTTGGTAGGCACGGTGATGCTGGACAACTTAAAGGACCGTTTGCTAAATACTTAGAAGATTCTGGGATAATAGGTCAGTTTACTATGCCCGGAAGTCCTGAACAAAATGGCGTGGCTGAAAGGCGGAATCGCACTCTTATGGACATGATGAGAAGTATGATTAGTAGGACCAATTTACCTGGTTTTCTATGGGGTGAAGCTTTGAAAACAACCCTTTATATTCTAAACCGTGTTCCTACTAAATCAGTTCCATTGACTCCTTTTGAGTTATGGACTGGACGTAAGCCTAGCTTGAATCACTTTAGAGTTTGGGGATGTCTTGCAGAGGTGAAGTTATACAATCCAACATTGAGTAAGTTGGATTCCAAAACTACTCGATGTTACTTCGTATCTTACCTAGATCATTCGAAGGGGTATCGGTTTTATAACCTTAATGGAGGTACAAGAATTGTGGAGTCTCAGACTGCAAAATTTCTGGAATTTGACGTAGCTGAAAATGGTAGTTGCTCACGAACTATTGAAGATGATAGTATGGTGGGGATTACCAAATCATTGTCTCATCCTGTGCAGACAATTGTGGAGCCTCCTGCGCCACAAAATGAGCCTGTTGTGGCCCAGGATCCTACTGTTGAGATAGTTCCTGATGAAATTCCACAAGCTCCTCAGATTTAGAATGAGGATGAAGTAGCTCCACTTAGAAGATCAACTAGGGAAAGACGTTCGGCTATACCACCTGATTATCTTGTCTACCTAGGAGAGCATGATTATGATATTGGTTGTGTTGTCGATCCGGTGACTTATACGGATGCCATCTCATGTCCTCAATCAGATTTGTGGCAAGATGCGATGAATGATGAGATGCAATCTATGAAACACAATGGTGTTTGGGAGCTTGTTGAATTGCCTGAAGGTTGTAAACCTATTGGCTGCAAATGGGTCTACAAAACTAAAAGGGATTCCAAAGGGAAGATTGAAAAATTTAAAGCCAGATTGGTAGCTAAGGGTTTTACTCAAAGAGAAGGAATTGATTATGAAGTAACATTTTCTCCAGTTTCTTCTAAAGATTCCTTTAGAGTGATATTGGCATTGGTAGCTCATTTTGATATGGAGTTACACCAGATGGAAGTTAAGACTGCTTTTCTAAATGGAGACCTTAATGAGGAGGTTTATATGGTGCGGCTGAGAAGGTTTTTTGCAGCAGATGACTCAGGTAAGCTTGTTTGTAGATTGAAAAAGTCTATTTATGGCTTTAAACAAGCTTCTAGACAGTGGTATTTGAAGTTTCATAGCTTTGTTACTTCATTTGGTTTTTTTTGAGAACAAAGTAGATCAATGTATATACACCAAGGTCAATGGGAGGAAATATATTTTTCTCATACTTTATGTGGATGATATCTTGCTTGCTAGTAGTGACATTGGTTTATTGCATGAGACAAAGCGGATGTTATCGAAAATTTTTGACATGAAAGACCTTGGTGAGGCGTCTTTTGTTCTTGGCATTGAGATCCATAGGGATCGCTCTCGCCGTTCATTGAGTTTGTCTCAGAGGGCATATATTGATCGCATTTTAGAAAGATTCAATATGCAGCATTGCAAACCAGGAATTGCACCTGTTATTAAGGGTGATAAATTGAGTTTTTTACAATGCCTTAATTCAGATTTTGAGAAAGCTCAAATGAAGGATGTACCTTATGCTAGTGCACTTGGTAGTATTATGTATGCTCAAGTTTGCACTAGGCTAGATATTGCTTTTGCAATAGGGCTTCTAGGCGGATATCAGTCAAATCCAGGACATGATCATTGGGTTGCCGCCAAGAAAGTTTTAAGGTACTTAAAGAGAACAAGAGATTATATGCTGATTTACAGACATGTTCCAGACTTGCGGCTAGTAGGGTATTCAGATGCAGATTTTGCTAGTTGTCAAGATGATAAGAAGTCAACAACTGGACACATATTTATGTTGGCAGGAGGTGCAGTATCATGGAAGAGCGAGAAACAGAAGTCTATATCTTCTTCAACCATGCAAGCGGAGTTTTTAGCATGTTTTTCAGCTGTTACTCAAGCTATTTGGCTCCGGAACCTCATTAGGGAGTTATCAGTTTATGATTTTATGGATAGGCCCATACAGTTGCATTGTGATAATAACTCTGCAGTGTTGTTTATTAATAACAATAGAAGTCTCAAGGGGTCTAAACACATGGAGGTCAAATTTTTGACCATAAAGGAATAAGTGCAGAATGGTGATGTTGCAGTAGATCATATTTCTACAGATGATATGGTTGCAGATCCACTAACTAAAGGTCTACGCCCATGTGTTTTTGAGCGACATGTCATTAGCATGGGCTTAGGAGCATCTTGGGATGCTGTCATTTAGTGGGAGCTGTATTTTATTTTTCTTTGAATAAAGTTTACATCTGTATTTGTTACAATTTAGTAACATTTCGATATATATATGTCAACTTTTGCATTCAATAAAATGTTTTTGAATGGTTTGTTATTATGTTGAATATATATATTGTTAAAATCTCAAGGTATTGCTTAAACCTTGAGTGAAGGCTAGGGGCATACGATTATTAGCCTTGTCTATATGTCTTGTTATATATAAAGAAATGTTAACCATAAGGACAAGACATATGTGGGTTCATGGAACCACAAAGACATTCTTTAGTGGCACAATTTTGTGACGCTTAAGGTAAGAGAATGATGACTGACAAATGAGATCTCTCTATGAGAGATGTTGTCCATTTGACACACTACCATATTGGATCCATATCAATAGAGTTAAGAACATTCGTGACCATGGAAGGCTCCGTGCGTATACATGCAGTTTCCGCCATGATTCGGTGTTTGAGACTTTATGGGATAGGATTGACTATTAAGAATTATGTCTAGATCAATGTGCGCACATGCAGTACGATTTCAATTAATATAGTCCAAGTGGGAGAATGTAAGAGTTTTCCTAATGTGGACTACATTAATTGATATTGTAATTACCGTTTAACGTTTACCGTTTTACGGGGATTGGTCTAAGGTGAGATAGAAGGTTTCTTAATTAGTCTAATAAGGGCTGGCTAGTGTGGGCCGAGTTGAGCCTGGCCCGTAATGAGGGGGCTTAGCTGGAAACTCTATAAATAGCGTTAAGTCTCTCCTCTAACCCTAATTCATTCACACGTATCCTCACATAAGGGGCGTTAACCTAACGCTAAGGGGTGAGGGGGCCGTCTCATTGAGCTAGTGATAAGGAGGGCAATAGAGGAGAAGGACTTGCGCGTGGAACATCGTGTTTCCGCTTCCGCTTCAAGAACGATGGATCCCAAGACAGGTGCGTTAATCTTTCTTCTTAAATATGCATGTTCTTGTTCTGGTTATGGTGATTAAGGGATTGCATAATTTGCATTCAACACGACGCACGCACGTGAAGTAGGGGAGTGACTGGCGAGATATCCGGGCCGATGGGATGCGAATCAAAGCGCCTTTAATGTGGCCGGACGGAGGAGTAGCCCGGGCAGCCAGCGACGCACGAGGGGGTAGTGGGTCGGAAACGTCTGGCCAGCGGAAAAACCGCTGCCCTCCCCCACGTGCTGGCCAGGCCAACCGCGCCTATAAAAGGAGGTAGAGGCCGAGCAGGTTCGGGGACCGAAATAAAGAGAGAGGTGGAGGTGAGAGAGAGAGAGAGAGAGAGAGAGAGAGAGAGAGAGAGAGAGAGAGAGAGAGAGGGAGGGAGGGAGGGAGATGCGGGATCGAGCCTTGCCGCCGCGTGCAACGTCGGTTGCTTGGCCCGACGCGCTGCTGTTCGGCCACCAACAACACCGCCCGCTCGCGCTGCCACAAGCCCAAGTCCCTGCTGTTCACGACCCACCGCTCGAGCCAACGACGATCGAGCCTCGCCGCTCCAACCGTCTCCACGACCCAGCCGCTCATTGATCTCAGCCGAGCCTCACGCCGTCGAGCCCGCCGTCGTCCTTGCTGCTACCCGCTACCTCGTCGTCGCGTCTGCCGGTCCCACGATGGTCAGTGCTGCTCGTAGCAGCTAGGTCGTGATGCAATCGGCCCGCCCGATAGGCGTCGCGGAGAGGCGGAGAAGGGGAGAGGCGCGAGTCAGGTTGGCCGGGTCGGATGCAAGGATCCAATCGGGCATTTAGGGTCTGGTTTTTTGGGCTAATATGAATTAGGCTTGTTGGGCTTATTCTGTTTTCTTGGGCCAGATTTGGGTTTTTGTTTAGCATATGGGCTTGACTAATTCCTCTTTTTATTTTCAGATACTTCCCCTTGGGCCAGGCTAACCGCTCCCATTAGCTGGACTCAGCCTAGCTGAGGAGCCCGGGCCTTGCCTTAGGCTGGTCCCAACTCGGGTCGAATATGGAGGCCCGACCTGGGTCCGGTTGATTATATGAAATTCCAAAGTTTGAGGCATTTCTAATCACTTGTTCTTCATCGACAACACTTACAAATTGTATTCAAGAGAGAAAAAACACAAGAAGAGTGACTTAGTGAGAGAAAAAGAAATCCTCAATTAAGTGTTCGTACTCAAAACATTGTATTTCTCTATCGATACCTTAATGAATTTCAATTAGAAGACTGTTAGCATGGGAGAGTGGATATGACTTGACCTAAGTCAAACCACTATAAATTTCGTGTTCAATTTCCTTTTCCCTTAACTCTTTTTGATTTGTTTATTATAATTTTTTTTTTTGAACTTATCAAATTTCTAAACCATCTCTAATTGAGTCTGAATTTATTTCAAAAGTCTCGTGACCCTTTTAGTTAGACTTTGCTTGAAATATAACTTATTCTGCATTTATTTGTTTAATTTGTTTTTACACCTATTCACCCTCTTTTAGGTGGTAATACTAGCATTTTCAGTCTTTATTTTCTAGCAATGTCAGCATGTGAAACGACATTGTTTTTGGCTTATCTAGGCACATTAGTATTTTGGTCAGATTTTTTCGCCATTGATACTTAACTAATCCATTTTGCTATGATTTTGACATTTAAGTGTACATTTTCTAACTTTTGATACTTAAATGTCTTCCTATGCCAAGTTTCGGCACTCATAAGTTTGGATGTCCACTTTCGCAATAATTCTCTTTCTAGCGCATCCAACAAGTTTGCGTAGGGCAGCCTTCACTGTTGCTCTGACATCTCTGTCTCATTGTAGTCCCTATATCGTCCCGGCAAACCAGTGACCTTCAGCGAACCTCCGACACCTCAGTCGTGATATTGTGGCCTCCGCAAGTCCTTGCAGTCTCGTGGCCAGTTTGACTTCGCTCACATTCAATGCCATACCCCACAGCAGCATTATTGTCTATCTTTTTCAATTCTTCTCCGTTCATTGGCCAGCGTAGCACTGCTCCCCTCTACCGAGTTCTCAGGCATTTCTCATGACCTGGAAATCTCTGTTGGTCGTCAAATCTGGCCCAGCATCAGAGACTTTAGTCTCGTGTGATTTAGGCGCCCACAAGGGTTCGCTGTGTAGGTCTCGGTCTTTGACTGGCCTAGAAGGGATCCTTACTATATATAAGTGTTCATTTATTCTCTTTAGTTAGTTGATTCCAGTATAGAATTTTAAATATGCATTATTAAATATTGCAGCCTAGGTTATCTAATCATGTTTTGATTAACCAAGACGTATTAGGCCTCCCAACCTTTAGACATAAGTCGGACCCTAATGTCATCTTGCATGACTTGTGATGATTGATCGGATTAAGTTGGAATTTCATTGCTTTGAATTAACATGTTATCAATGAAACGAAGGATGATTCATAATTTTTGTTAAATATAAAATCAAATAAAAAATGTCACATAGATTGCATGTGTGATTTAGACGCCCACAACCTTAGGTCAACTTAGTCTCATATCATATAGTACATGTCATGTCATACGAATATTCTTAGGTTATTCGCACTACATAGTTTTTTTTTTTGGAACAAAGCACTACATAGTTAATATAGTACAAAATATAAAGGAGTTAGCATCGCACCATGTGATTGTTAGTCATATGGCTAAGTGATTCGAGTCTTGAGATTTAAATTTATCATTTTCATAAAAAAAAAAATCATAGAATAAAATAGCACCTCATGATTGCATATATGTAAAATGTCCCACCTTGCACATAAAAACAAAATGTATGCGCATTTAATTTATAGACTTTTAGGGTAATTTGTCTTTGCATTAATTGATAAAAGAAAAGGAACAAAAAATCATATTAGTCAGTCTCATATACATTGCATCAATTAGGAAAAAATAAATTAGTATAGATTGCATTTCAATTAGTCATATCATCCATAATACTCATGCACTCCGCCTGCATATTTTTCTAAAATAATAATTTGCAGAAAGTTTGTGGTGATGGATAGAGATACACTTTGCTTGCTTAACGCATCCAAATTCTCAAAGTTTTCTGCAATTTATTTACTGCATTAATAATTGGATGTTACTTTTCTAAGTGCGCACCCGCACCCACATGTTAGCAGCGAAGGAAAAAAAAAAATGGAAAAAGACTGCATGTAAAATATTTTTGAAATAAAAAGAAAATATATCGAAATGGCGTTAAATTAATCTAGCATAACTCAATTCCCAAATCCACCGACCAAAAAAAAAAAAAATTCCCAAATCCATTGAATCTTTGGTTCATAGAATAAAAATATACTTCCACATTTTAATTGGGTGTCTAATCGACCTTAAACGATTAGCGGTTGCTCCAAAAGGTATGGTTGAATCGAGTATCAAGTTGTGATTAATAGGATTACGAGACGTGATATGTCAACCTTCACCGACTCATGTTAGACCTAGAAAAAGCTTGAAGCATAATCTTTGGAAACTTAGCCGTCGGACGATGGAAGAGATGAAAACACATTATGCGTGCGGGCCGGGTTGGCGAATTGGGAGGCATCGTGGAATGGAGTCCCAAGTAGAATAAAACTATAGCAGAAAAAAAGATTTATTTTATTTATTATATAGTAATACGCCTAACAGAAGAAGAAAAATATTTTAACAAGGAAAAGGACATTAAAAGTCCATATCTGTCCCCTGTCACTACCCATTTTTATTTTGGTTTCAAGGCTTCATTATATAAGCCCTTTTGCAATATTATCATTAAATTTTCTAATAATTGCATTTCGGTAACGGATGGGAGCAATCCTAAAAGGTTAAATTCTTGAAGATACATAAAATTCCATTTCCCAATTAAGTTATGAGTTTTTGAGTGTATAGTTACGAGGGAGTCTATTTTGTTGCTCATAGGAAAGATAAAGTCGTTCATAACAAGAGATTAAATATGCTTTCAGTAATATGTAAGGCCTATTACTTTATTAGTGACAAACAAAAGATTAATAATAGAAGAAATTTGTTTATTTAGCCCCCATTACTCCTCAATAAATAACCAATTTATTTTTGTAGAATGAGTTCGGATAATATCATGTTTTTGGAACAGAATGTTGGCAGGCAAGGAGAAATCACTAGTTCGGTTATGGAAATGATGATCTCATAATTAAGTAAAACCTGCTGTCTACCAAGCTTTATTCAAGGAAAATTATTAATCCGCCAATCGGGCTTAATAATTAGTCTCGTCCTCGTCTCTTCTCCGTGCCATTATTGTGGTAAGGTGAGACTTCCGCGCAACATCACTCCTCAGGTTTTATTTCAACGTCAAGTTAAAGATAGATTGCTTGGATTCTTGATAAGGTGGCAGCCCGTGAATGAGGAGGCGGTGAAAGTTTGTCGGACGCATTAAATGACGAAGGAGAAATGCTAACCAATCGTTATCCTTCCGATCGAGAACCGCACGTCGGACGCGCGAGCCAATCAATTCCTTCGCAAGAAGCCGAAAAGTCCCTTCCCTCTCCTCTTTTCATTCTCATCTTCAACCTTGGGATTTGAGCAAGTCTCACCCTCCTCAATATCTATTTTGATTTTCTTGGAGTCTTTTTGTACTTTTCTCCTTTTTTATCTCTCCCAATCTAATTTAGGAACTGTGCTCTCGTGATCTAATTCTAGATTTGAAAATTTGAACTCTTCAAATCTAGTTTTAAATTTAGAAGTTCTTCTCTTCCGATTTTGATCTAAGAATTTAATAATATTTTTGGAGATTTGATACTCTCATACTCTGTCCGTGTGCAGGTCTTCTACCTCTAGTTTCAATGATGATTGCAGAAACTTTGATGTCTTGTTAAACTATGAAGATTTGCTCTTCCAAAGGTTATATCTGTATTTATTCAACCTATTACCACAATATATATATATATATATATATATATTTGTGAATGTGGTAGCTGTGAATTCTTTTGGTATGGACAGAAAATCAGTAAGTATGTTTTTTTTTTCTCGCAATAAAAGTGGAAAGTTTTCTCAAGCTAAAATGCATTATCATTTCACTTTCAAATAAATATTGGCAGAGAAAAATGGAATAAAAAGTTCGAATTCCATCTCATCGGCCATTAATTCCTAGTAGAATTAGACATGGCATCTTTCCCTCAGATGACCAAGTTTAAACAGAAGCAGATTCCAAATTCTCAACTGCTTCAATGGGCTGAATGGTTTTCAAAATATTCTTTTGAAATCAAACATATTGCCGGGAAGAAGAATGTGCTTGCTGATTTCTTGTCAAGACCAAAAGCATAAGCAGAAATCAACATATCCATCAGGAGGTATGCTTTTCATACTCTTCATCACAATGAAAAGTATAAGATTGAGAATATAAAAGATTGGCTAAGTTGGCGATACACCTAAAAGATTGTTGAACAAATCTAGAATGACAGCCTCAGTGAAAATCTAGAAAACCTCATGTGGCAATACCACACAGATCTATTCAGACTCAATGGAGGTTTGATTCTTTATCCTTTTGGATTAAATTCGGACTATCTGTTCATACATCCTCTAATATGGAGGGAAGATGATTTCCCTGATCAACTCAGATGGTTATTATGGTACTTAACCAATAAGTACTTAATAGCTATTGAAATTCCTACTAGAAGATTCATTGCCAACCTCACTAGGATATTTGGACTCGGTAGAGGAAACATTGGAAAAGAAAGTGACAAAAATCTCCTGGCCTTCCCCAATTGGTTTTATTCTCCTACTCATTGGAGACATCTCTTGCAGCAAGAACTGAGAACCACTCAACCAAACCCTGAGGTCCATACTGTTTTGTTTTTTGTTAAGTCCACAGGCTTTTGTCACCAATAATGATAACATTACCAATGCCCCACAAATGGTAGGAACCGCATCCTATAAACCTCAACCGCACAGTATAGAAGTTCGAATCTACAAATCCTTTCCAGGACTTGTTGGTTGCTGTGAGCACTAGTACTGAAAACTCCAAAGGATTTTTTGCTAAGAAAATAAAACCATTCATGAAGATGCATTGAATTTTAATGTACCCACTGCATGGGATTATTATAGCCTTGCAAAAAAAAACAAATGAAGAACTCGAGGAATTCAGACAAGCTGCATCATCACAGGAGCATGAATTGACAGACACAGATCAAGACCCCAATGCACGATGGGGAGAAGATAAAAGATTGGCCAAGTTGGCGATACCCCTAAGAGATTGTTGAACAAATCCAGAATGACAGCCTCACTGAAAATCTAGAAAACCTCATATGGCAATACCACACAGATCTGTTCAGACTCAATGGAGGTTTGATTCTTTATCCTTTAGGATTAAATTCGGACTATCTGTTCATACATCCTCTAATATGGAAAGAAGATGATTTCCCTGATCAACTCAGATGGTTATTATGGTACTTAACCAATAAGCATTTAATAGCTATTGAAATTCCTACTAGAAGATTCATTGCCAACCTCACTAGGATATTTGGACTCGGTAGATGAAACATTGGAAAAGAAAGTGAGAAAAATCTCCTGGCCTTCCACAATTGGTTTTATTCTCCTACTCATTGGAGACATCTCTTGCAGCAAGAACTGAGAACCACTCAACCAAACCCCGAGGTCCATATTGTTTTTTTTTTTTTTGACGTCCACAGGCTTTTGTCACCAATAATGATAACATTACCAATGCCCCACAAATGGTAGGAACCACATCCTATAAACCTCAACCGCACAGTACAGAAGTTCGAATCTACAAATCCTTTCAGGACCTGTTGGTTGCTGTGAGCACCAGATACCGAAAACTCCAAAGGATTTTGTGCTAAGAAAAGAAAATCATTCATGAAGATGCATTGAATTTTAATGTATCGACTGCATGGGATCATTATAGCCTTGCGAAAAAAAACAAATGAAGAACTCGAGGAATTCAGACAAGCTGCATCATCACAGGAGCATGAATTGACAGACACGGATCAAGACTCCAATGCACGATGGGGAGAAGATAAAAGATTGGCCAAGTTGGCGATACCCCTAAGAGATTGTTGAACAAATCCGAATGACAGCCTCCTTGAAAATCTAGAAAATCTCATGTGGCAATACCACACAGATCCATTCGGACTCAATGGAGGTTTGATTCTTTATCCTTTAGGATTAAATTCGGACTATCTGTTCATACATCCTCTAATATGGAAAGAAGATGATTTCCTCGATCAACTCAGATGGTTATTATGGTACTTAACCAATAAGCATTTAATAGCTATTGAAATTCCTACTAGAAGATTCATTGCCAACCTCACTAGGATATTTGGACTCGGTAGATGAAACATTGGAAAAGAAAGTGAGAAAAATCTCCTGGCCTTCCACAATTGGTTTTATTCTCCTACTCATTGGAGACATCTCTTGCAGCAAGAACTGAGAACCACTCAACCAAACCCTGAGGTCCATATTGTTTTGTTTTTTTTTGACGTCCACAGGCTTTTGTCACCAATAATGATAACATTACCAATGCCCCACAAATGGTAGGAACCACATCCTATAAACCTCAACCGCACAGTACAGAAGTTCGAATCTACAAATCCTTTCCAGGACCTGTTGGTTTGTGAGCACCAGTAAGAAAACTCCAAAGGATTTTTGCTAAGAAAATAAAACCATTCATGAAGATGCATTGAATTTTAATGTACCCACTGCATGGGATCATTATAGCCTTGCAAAAAAACAAATGAAGAACTCGAGGAATTCAGACAAGCTGCATCATCACAGGAGCATGAATTGACGGACATAGATCAAGACCCCAATGCACGATGGGGAGAAGATAAAAGATTGGCCAAGTTGGCGATACTCTAAGAGATTGTTGAACAAATCAGGAATGACAGCCTCACGAAAATCTAGAAAACCTCATGTGGCAATACCACACAGATCATTCGAGACTCAATGGAGGTTTGATTCTTTATCCTTTTGGATTAAATTCGGACTATCTGTTCATACAACTTCTACTATGGAAGGAAGATGATTTCCCGATCAACTCAAATGGTTATTATCGTACTTCACCAATAAGTACTTAATAGCTATTGAAATTCCTACTAGAAGATTCATTGCCAACCTCACTAGGATATTTGGACTCGGTAGATGAAACATTGGAAAAGAAAGTGACAAAAATCTCCTGGCCTTCCCCAATTGGTTTTATTCTCCTACTCATTGGAGACATCTCTTGCAGCAAAGAACTGAGAACCACTCAACCAAACCCTGAGGTCCATACTGTTTTGTTTTTGTTAAGTCCACAGGCTTTTGTCACCAATAATGATAACATTACCAATGCCCCACAAATGGTAGGAACCGCATCCTATAAACCTCAACCGCACAGTATAGAAGTTCGAATCTACAAATCATTTCCAGGACTTGTTGGTTGCTGTGAGCACTAGTACTGAAAACTCCAAAGGATTTTTTGCTAAGAAAATAAAACCATTCATGAAGATGCATTGAATTTTAATGTACCCACTGCATGGGATCATTATAGCCTTGCAAAAAAAAAAACAAATGAAGAACTCGAGGAATTCAGACAAGCTGCATCATCACAGGAGCATGAATTGACAGACACAGATCAAGACCCCAATGCACGATGGGGGAAGATAAAAGATTGGCCAAGTTGGCGATACCCCTAAGAGATTGTTGAACAAATCCCGGAATGACAGCCTCTTTGAAAATCTAGAAAATCTCATGTGGCAATACCACACAGATCTGTTCAGACTCAATGGAGGTTTGATTCTTTATCCTTTTGGATTAAATTCGGACTATCTGTTCATACATCTTCTACTATGGAAGGAAGATGATTTCCCCGATCAACTCAAATGGTTATTATCGTACTTCACCAATAAGTACTTAATAGCTATTGAAATTCCTACTAGAAGATTCATTGCCAACCTCACTAGGATATTTGGACTCGGTAGATGAAACATTGGAAAAGAAAGTGACAAAATCTCCTGGCCTTCCCCAATTGGTTTTATTCTCCTACTCATTGGAGACATCTCTTGCAGCAAGAACGAGAACCACTCAACCAAACCTTGAGGTCCATCTTTGTTTTGTTTTTCTTACGTCCACAGGCTTTTGTCACCAATAATGATAACATTACCAATGCCCCACAAATGGTAGGAACCGCATCCTATAAACCAACCGCACAGTATAGAAGTTCGAATCTACAAATCCTTTCCAGGACCTGTTGGTTGCTGTGAGCACCAGTACCGAAAACTCCAAAGGATTTTGTGCTAAGAAAAGAAAATCATTCATGAAGATGCATTGAATTTTAATGTACCGACTGCATGGGATCATTATAGCCTTGCGAAAAAAAAACAAATGAAGAACTCGAGGAATTCAGACAAGCTGCATCATCACAGGAGCATGAATTGACAGACACAGATCAAGACCCCAATGCACGATGGGGAGAAGATAAAAGATTGGCCAAGTTGGCGATACCCCTAAGAGATTGTTGAACAAATCCAGAATGACAGCCTCACTGAAAATCTAGAAAACCTCATGTGGCAATACCACACGAGATCATTCGAGACTCAATGGAGGTTTGATTCTTTATCCTTTTGGATTAAATTCGGACTATCTGTTCATACATCTTCTACTATGGAAGGAAGATGATTTCCCCGATCAACTCAAATGGTTATTATCGTACTTCACCAATAAGTACTTAATAGCTATTGAAATTCCTACTAGAAGATTCATTGCCAACCTCACTAGGATATTTGGACTCGGTAGATGAAACATTGGAAAAGAAAGTGACAAAAATCTCCTGGCCTTCCCCAATTGGTTTTATTCTCCTACTCATTGGAGACATCTCTTGCAGCAAGAACTGAGAACCACTCAACCAAACCTTGAGGTCCATACTGTTTTGTTTTTCTTACGTCCACAGGCTTTTGTCACCAATAATGATAACATTACCAATGCCCCACAAATGGTAGGAACCGCATCCTATAAACCAACCGCACAGTATAGAACTTCGAATCTACAAATCCTTTCCAGGACCTGTTGGTTGCTGTGAGCACTAGTACCGAAAACTCCAAAGGATTTTGTGCTAAGAAAAGAAAATCATTCATGAAGATGCATTGAATTTTAATGTACCGACTGCATGGGATCATTATAGCCTTGCGAAAAAAAACAAATGAAGAACTCGAGGAATTCAGACAAGCTGCATCATCACAGGAGCATGAATTGACAGACACGGATCAAGACTCCAATGCACGATGGGGAGAAGATAAAAGATTGGCCAAGTTGGCGATACCCCTAAGAGATTGTTGAACAAATCCCCAGGAATGACAGCCTCACTTGAAAATCTAGAAAATCTCATGTGGCAATACCACACAGATCATTCGAGACTCAATGGAGGTTTGATTCTTTATCCTTTAGGATTAAATTCGGACTATCTGTTCATACATCCTCTAATATGGAAAGAAGATGATTTCCCTGATCAACTCAGATGGTGATTATGGTACTTAACCAATAAGCATTTAATAGCTATTGAAATTCCTACTAGAAGATTCATTGCCAACCTCACTAGGATATTTGGACTCGGTAGATGAAACATTGGAAAAGAAAGTGAGAAAAATCTCTGGCCTTCCACAATTGGTTTTATTCTCCTACTCATTGGAGACATCTCTTGCAGCAAGAACTGAGAACCACTCAACCAAACCCTGAGGTCCATATTGTTTTGTTTTTTTTTTGACGTCCACAGGCTTTTGTCACCAATAATGATAACATTACCAATGCCCCACAAATGGTAGGAACCACATCCTATAAACCTCAACCGCACAGTACAGAAGTTCGAATCTACAAATCCTTTCCAGGACCTGTTGGTTCTTTGTGAGCACCAGTACCGAAAACTCCAAAGGATTTTTTGCTAAGAAAATAAAACCATTCATGAAGATGCATTGAATTTTAAAGTACCCCTTTGCATGGGATCATTATAGCCTTGCGAAAAAAAACAAATGAAGAACTCGAGGAATTCGGACAAGCTGCATCATCACGGGAGCATGAATTGACGGACATAGATCAAGACCCCAATGCACGATGGGGAGAAGATAAAAGATTGGCCAAGTTGGCGATACTCCTAAGAGATTGTTGAACAAATCCAGAATGACAGCCTCACTTTGAAAATCTAGAAAACCTCATGTGGCAATACCACACAGATCTTCGAGACTCAATGGAGGTTTGATTCTTTATCCTTTTGGATTAAATTCGGACTATCTTTTCATACATCTTCTACTATGGAAGGAAGATGATTTCCCCGATCAACTCAAATGGTTATTATCGTACTTCACCAATAAGTACTTAATAGCTATTGAAATTCCTACTAGAAGATTCATTGCCAACCTCACTAGGATATTTGGACTCGGTAGATGAAACATTGGAAAAGAAAGTGACAAAAATCTCTGGCCTTCCCCAATTGGTTTTATTCTCCAACTCATTGGAGACATCTCTTGCAGCAAGAACTGAGAACCACTCAACCAAACCTTGAGGTCCATACTGTTTTGTTTTTTCTTACGTCCACAGGCTTTTGTCACCAATAATGATAACATTACCAATGCCCCACAAATGGTAGGAACCGCATCCTATAAACCAACCGCACAGTATAGAAGTTCGAATCTACAAATCCTTTCCAGGACCTGTTGGTTCTTTGTGAGCACCAGTACCGAAAACTCCAAAGGATTTTGTGCTAAGAAAAGAAAATCATTCATGAAGATGCATTGAATTTTAATGTACCGACTGCATGGGATCATTATAGCCTTGCGAAAAAAAAACAAATGAAGAACTCGAGGAATTCAGACAAGCTGCATCATCACAGGAGCATGAATTGACAGACACGGATCAAGACTCCAATGCACGATGGGGAGAAGATAAAAGATTGGCCAAGTTGGCGATACCCTAAGAGATTGTTGAACAAATCAGAATGACAGCCTCACTGAAAATCTAGAAAATCTCATGTGGCAATACCACACAGATCTGTTCGAGACTCAATGGAGGTTTGATTCTTTATCCTTTTGGATTAAATTCGGACTATCTGTTCATACATCCTCTAATATGGAAAGAAGATGATTTCCCGATCAACTCAGATGGTTATTATGGTACTTAACCAATAAGCATTTAATAGCTATTGAAATTCCTACTAGAAGATTCATTGCCAACCTCACTAGGATATTTGGACTCGGTAGATGAAACATTGGAAAAGAAAGTGAGAAAATCTCCTGGCCTTCCACAATTGGTTTTATTCTCCTACTCATTGGAGACATCTCTTGCAGCACGAACTGAGAACCACTCAACCAAACCCTGAGGTCCATATTGTTTTGTTTTTTTTTTGACGTCCACAGGCTTTTGTCACCAATAATGATAACATTACCAATGCCCCACAAATGGTAGGAACCACATCCTATAAACCTCAACCGCACAGTACAGAAGTTCGAATCTACAAATCCTTTCCAGGACCTGTTGGTTCTTTGTGAGCACCAGTACCGAAAACTCCAAAGGATTTTTTGCTAAGAAAATAAAACCATTCATGAAGATGCATTGAATTTTAATGTACCCACTGCATGGGATCATTATAGCCTTGCAAAAAAAAAAACAAATGAAGAACTCGAGGAATTCAGACAAGCTGCATCATCACAGGAGCATGAATTGACGGACATAGATCAAGACCCCAATGCACGATGGGGAGAAGATAAAAGATTGGCCAAGTTGGCGATACTCCTAAGAGATTGTTGAACAAATCCAGAATGACAGCCTCACTGAAAATCTAGAAAACCTCATGTGGCAATACCACACAGATCTGTTCAGACTCAATGGAGGTTTGATTCTTTATCCTTTTGGATTAAATTCGGACTATCTGTTCATACATCTTCTACTATGGAAGGAAGATGATTTCCCGATCAACTCAAATGGTTATTATCGTACTTCACCAATAAGTACTTAATAGCTATTGAAATTCCTACTAGAAGATTCATTGCCAACCTCACTAGGATATTTGGACTCGGTAGATGAAACATTGGAAAAGAAAGTGACAAAAATCTCCTGGCCTTCCCCAATTGGTTTTATTCTCCTACTCATTGGAGACATCTCTTGCAGCAAGAACTGAGAACCACTCAACCAAACCTTGAGGTCCATACTGTTTTGTTTTTCTTACGTCCACAGGCTTTTGTCACCAATAATGATAACATTACCAATGCCCCACAAATGGTAGGAACCGCATCCTATAAACCAACCGCACAGTATAGAAGTTCGAATCTACAAATCCTTTCCAGGACCTGTTGGTTCTTTGTGAGCACCAGTACCGAAAACTCCAAAGGATTTTGTGCTAAGAAAAGAAAATCATTCATGAAGATGCATTGAATTTTAATGTACCGACTGCATGGGATCATTATAGCCTTGCGAAAAAAAACAAATGAAGAACTCGAGGAATTCAGACAAGCTGCATCATCACAGGAGCATGAATTGACGGACATAGATCAAGACGCCAATGCACGATGGGGAGAAGATAAAAGATTGGCCAAGTTGGCGATACTCCTAAGAGATTGTTGAACAAATCCAGAATGACAGCCTCACTGAAAATCTAGAAAACCTCATGTGGCAATACCACAGATCATTCGAGACTCAATGGAGGTTTGATTCTTTATCCTTTTGGATTAAATTCGTACTATCTGTTCATACATCATCTACTATGGAAGGAAGATGATTTCCCGATCAACTCAAATGGTTATTATCGTACTTCACCAATAAGTACTTAATAGCTATTGAAATTCCTACTAGAAGATTCATTGCCAACCTCACTAGGATATTTGGACTCGGTAGATGAAACATTGGAAAAGAAAGTGACAAAAATCTCCTGGCCTTCCCCAATTGGTTTTATTCTCCTACTCATTGGAGACATCTCTTGCAGCAAGAACTGAGAACCACTCAACCAAACCTTGAGGTCCATACTGTTTTGTTTTTCTTACGTCCACAGGCTTTTGTCACCAATAATGATAACATTACCAATGCCCCACAAATGGTAGGAACCGCATCCTATAAACCAACCGCACAGTATAGAAGTTCGAATCTACAAATCCTTTCCAGGACCTGTTGGTTGCTGTGAGCACCAGTACCGAAAACTCCAAAGGATTTTGTGCTAAGAAAAGAAAATCATTCATGAAGATGCATTGAATTTTAATGTACCGACTGCATGGGATCATTATAGCCTTGCGAAAAAAAACAAATGAAGAACTCGAGGAATTCAGACAAGCTGCATCATCACAGGAGCATGAATTGACGGACATAGATCAAGACCCCAATGCACGATGGGGAGAAGATAAAAGATTGGCCAAGTTGGCGATACTCCTAAGAGATTGTTGAACAAATCAGAATGACAGCCTCACTTTGAAAATCTAGAAAATCTCATGTGGCAATACCACACGGATCTGTTCGAGACTCAATGGAGGTTTGATTCTTTATCCTTTAGGATTAAATTCGGACTATCTGTTCATACATCCTCTAATATGGAAAGAAGATGATTTCCCTGATCAACTCAGATGGTTATTATGGTACTTAATCAATAAGTATTTAATAGCTATTGAAATTCCTACTAGAAGATTCATTGCCAACCTCACTAGGATATTTGGACTCGGTAGATGAAACATTGGAAAAGAAAGTGAGAAAAATCTCCTGGCCTTCCACAATTGGTTTTATTCTCCTACTCATTGGAGACATCTCTTGCAGCAAGAACGAGAACCACTCAACCAAACCCTGAGGTCCATATTGTTTTGTTTTTTTTTTTACGTCCACAGGCTTTTGTCACCAATAATGATAACATTACCAATGCCCCACAAATGGTAGGAACCACATCCTATAAACCTCAACCGCACAGTACAGAAGTTCGAATCTACAAATCCTTTCCAGGACCTGTTGGTTGCTGTGAGCACTAGTACCGAAAACTCCAAAGGATTTTTTGCTAAGAAAATAAAACCATTCATGAAGATGCATTGAATTTTAATGTACCCACTGCATGGGATCATTATAGCCTTGCAAAAAAAAACAAATGAAGAACTCGAGGAATTCAGACAAGCTGCATCATCACAGGAGCATGAATTGACGGACATAGATCAAGACCCCAATGCACGATGGGGAGAAGATAAAAGATTGGCCAAGTTGGCGATACTCCTAAGAGATTGTTGAACAAATCCAGAATGACAGCCTCACTGAAAATCTAGAAAACCTCATGTGGCAATACCACACAGATCTGTTCAGACTCAATGGAGGTTTGATTCTTTATCCTTTTGGATGAAATTCAGACTATCTGTTCATACATCCTCTAATATGGAAGGAAGATGATTTCCTTGATCAACTCAGATGGTTATTATGGTACTTGACCAGTAAGTACTTAATAGCTATTGAAATTCCTACTAGAAGATTCATTGCCAACCTCACTAGGATATTTGGACTCGGTAGATGAAACATTGGAAAAGAAAGTGACAAAAATCTCATGGCCTTCCAAAATTGGTTTTATTCTCCTACTCATTGGAGACATCTTTTGCAGCAAGAACTGAGAACCACTCAACCAAACCCTGAGGTCCATACTATTTTGTTTTTTTTACGTCCACAGGCTTTTGTCACCAATAATGATAACATTACCAATGCCCCACAAATGGTAGGAACCGCATCCTATAAACCTCAACCGCACAGTATAGAAGTTCGAATCTACAAATCCTTTCCAGGACCTGTTGGTTGCTGTGAGCACCAGTACCGAAAACTCCAAAGGATTTTGTGCTAAGAAAATAAAACCATTCATGAAGATGCATTGAATTTTAATGTACCCATTGCATGGGATCATTATAGCCTTGCAAAAAAAAAAAAAACAAATGAAGAACTCGTGGAATTCAGACAAGCTGTATGATCACAGGAGCATGAATTGACAGACACAGATCAAGACCCCAATGCACGATGGGGAGGTCCTCTTTCCCAAGACCCCTATGACCAAGGACCTTTGTCCTTATCTCTAGGCATGGACACATTCTACTATGCTCAGCCATCCAATTGGCCTCAGCCAAGCATTCTTGCCAACAGCACGGGCACGTTCAAGAATCAAGAGGAAGCATCCTCGTCAAACCAGATTCTCTCACCATATTCACTTGAAGCATTAGAGCAAAAATATAAAGAACATCTTCTGGCAAGGCATAGTTCAGATGACTCAGACTACGACTACAATGCCCACAATGGACGAGACTACTGACCGTACAAGTCTTTGTAGCAAGTTACTATTACTTTTACTATAGCAGTAGGCTAGGGAAATCACTGTTCACGGTCACTGTTCATACCGTGCGAATAATTCCCTACCAGAAGTTTCCGGTGCCTTTGTTTATTTTAGGACCCATGAGCCTGGTCCTTGTTTGTGTGTGACCTCTTATTTTCTATAAAAGACAAGGAGGATGTAATGTGTTGGGCAGAGTTTTTTGAAGTAAAGTGAATGTTTTTGTGAAAACTCTCCATGACTTTCTAAACTCTTCTTCTTCTCCAGCCTAGTAGGATTCTCTGAGAAATGCAGCTCGGATAGTTAGAAACGTTATCATCCTGGCATCTCTGAGTGTTTCTAGGCTCTGAACTAAAGGACTAAGTGGTTTTATGCTAAAAGGCTGTCCTTGAAGGGCTTGAACGGGAGTTGTTCGCTTACTGTGGGAAGGCATACCTATAGGAAATTGACTCCATCTTCCCTGGTTCTAAGTCTAGGCCCATAGGAGTACTTTGAAAACTTGCGTGAATTTTCCACTTTTGTGACTACAAACTCGGCTCTTTCCATCAATTTCTTTAAAAAGAATAACAACTTAGTACTCATCACTGGCATCTATTTGTAGTACTCTTTTTCTCATAGAAATGTACAACAATGGTATAGAGGAAACTGAATCTAAGTGCGCATCGCCAAATGGCAACGCTGTAGTTATTGGAAAATGAATTTTTGGTATGTTCTCCTGTATCCAATGATTGGCCGCCAATTATTTTGCTTAACATATCCGTTCTTTTGGAACAAGTGTGTGCTTAACATTATTAGTGCTTTGTTGATCCTCATTGTTTTATGGATTTGGCTTTGTTTTGTAGTGTTTTGACCTTTACTCTGCTTTGATTTGCTTTACTATGAAAGTCTATGTACTTCTCAATTATCTTTTTAAGTCATGAATACAATTTTTTTTGACAAAAAAAAAAGTGAGAACTGCACTCATTACTACCAATCTCAATTTTTGCATGCCAATGCTCACGCATTTTGAGAGTAATTGTAAAAAATTATGAACATATTGTACCACAATTAATACTAATTTAGCCCTAAATCTTTTGATAATTTGTTGACTGAAAATTATTAACCTTAATGTTGGCTGTTCTATTTGGCATGGCCAGTATTGACGTGAACAACTTTTACAAATTTTTGAACTGACCCTAGAACTAGCCGGACCGATCGGTTAAGTCTGACTCAGTACTAGGACTATGTGGGCTAGTTCCCAATTCCACAAACTGGAAATTGACTATGCCTGGTTCAGTTCAAGTTCTAGGGTGGGAACTAACTCACCTTAAGACCAATCATCCATGTGTATATTCCTTATGGGTGATCGGTTATATAGTTGGTGGGTTCTAGATTTGAAATCTAGAACCTAACCTATTAGAATTGGTTTCCAATTTTTAAAGCTAGGAACTTACTTTGTTTGTCTTGAAACCAACTCTGGAACCTACCTTATTTGTCCGGTTCGATTTTAGGGTCTACTCTAGAACATGTTTTTTTTTTTTTTTTTGCTTCATATTTTAAAAAGGAGAAATGATTGTATGATAGTCTTTGGACTACTATGAGAATAACATCATGTTTTAAACAACAAAAAATCAAATAAAAAATAATTATAAATTGTTGTGAGGTCAACTCCTTCAAAAATTTATGGCTCAAAACAAATTGTTATTCTAACAGTAGTCCAAAAAATATTATGCTAATAAAGCTCTTTAAAAAACAAACTAGACCAATATCAATTATAGAAATATAATATAAGAAACAAAATAGCTTAAAGTAAAATATCAATGTAAAACAAACAGAAATATAAAGTAATAGGGAAATTAAGTGTTAATCTCGAGCACGAAAGGGAGGGGTTTGCTTTTGTCTATGCCCCCAATCATATTTAGTTCTCGAAGAGAAAAGTAATTAAAAAAAAACAAAAAAGCATAGTAGTCTAGTTCGGTCGATTTGGTTCCGCACTTAGAACCAAAAACCGGACCGGGTATCGTGGGTTCCAAATTTTGGGAATCAAGAACCGCGTAGAACCGATTGATTTGGTTTGGTACCCGATTTGGAGCCAGATTGGTGCTTACCTCCAGTCAAGTCAAATTTTGAGAGAGCTGCCCTTATTTTCATGGCTGCATATATGAGATATTCAACTTTTGTATAGTACAACTTGAATGACATGGCATATCAATCAGACCTCCAAATCAAATTAAAAAAA
This sequence comes from Eucalyptus cloeziana, assembly GCA_014182715.1. Taxonomy (NCBI): domain Eukaryota; kingdom Viridiplantae; phylum Streptophyta; class Magnoliopsida; order Myrtales; family Myrtaceae; genus Eucalyptus; species Eucalyptus cloeziana. Next base: position 33,040,818 of record CM024636.1, read on the forward strand.
GTTTTTTGAGAAAATAAATGTTTGCCCGTCGTTCCTTATCTATCTACCAGTCCAACATACGATGCTACAGCCTATAAAAACCATTGATAGGGTTTCGACACTCACAAAAAGCCTCTACCCTCTAGCGTTCTTCATCTATTCACCTCAATCAAGAAAATAGCGAAAACGAAATGTCTCTTCAGATTTTAGCAATCCCATCTTCTTCTCCTGCTCGAGAAACAAGCCGCGTCATTGAACGCCGTTTAGCAAATTTTCATCCAAGCATATGGGGAGATTATTTTCTCAAATATGCTTCTAACTCCAACTCGATGGTATCATTTAAATTGTTCTTTTTCTTGGATTATATTCGAGAACATAATATTCTTGAATGATGGGGCACCATCCCACAGCATTTGAAAAAGTAAAGGAAAATAAGTTTTAGTTGATTTGAAACTCCATGCACGTGTTGATCGTTAAATGATTCAAAATTTCTACGTGAACCTTGTGGCATGCACATATGATTTAACAACTGTCGAAAGCGTTTCTCCACTATTAAAAGAAATAATCATGACCGAATGATTTTTAGGTAATTCAATTCATATTTATCATGGTCAATCGGGTCATTCGACACAAAATGTATTTCTTGCATTCTTACTAATTCATGTCATTTGAACTTTCGATTTTTTATTTATTGTAGAGTTCTCCTGCTATAGCAGAGGATCGAATCGAGAGATTGAAAGGAGAACTAAGGAAGATGTTGATAGGTGCTATGGATAAGCCTTCGCAGAAGTTGAACTTGATCGATCAAACGCAACGCTTAGGAATTGCCTACCATTTTGAAATTGAGATATATCAGCAGTTGGAACAAATTCACAAAAGCTATTTTGAATTGCACGATGGTGATAATGACAACGACCTATACACAAATGCTCTTCTCTTTCGATTGTTACGGCAACAAGGTTATGCAATTTCATGTGGTATGCAATGTTCTAATTCTCGTTGGTCAATTAGTCAGCCAAATTATATTGTGGACATCAATTTGACATTAAAGTGGGTGTTATGCACAACTTTTGGCACTTCTAGTGTCATGCTCCTCGTAATATCACTAACATGTTTGGTTTGCTCTAGTTTTGATTTGTTTATTAGTTAATTTTCTCTATATGATTCTTGTATCCCAAGTTCTTCAAAATGTCTTGCTTTAAAAGGTGAATAGTCTTTTCTTCAAATTCCTCAGTTTAGTACGTCGGTTTTTCATTGATTCCACTTGATCTAGATGTTGAATATGAATTTTTCATAGTGTCTCATGATAGTATCTTTTCTCATGTTTCGTTTGGCCATTTAGAAATCTTTAACAAGTTCAAGGACATTAATGGGAATTTCAGCGAATCACTCATTGTTGATGTGCAAGGACTACTAAGTCTATTTGAAGCTTGTCATATGAGGTTTCATGGCGATGATGTTTTGAATGATGCACTTGCTTTCGCTATGACTCACCTCGAGTCAATTGATAAAGGAAAAGCAAGCCCTAATCTCAAAAAACAAGTGAGGCATGCCCTAAAACAACCAATCCACAAGGGAATACCAAGGCTAGAGGCAAGGCGCTACATTTCACTCTACCAAGAGGAGCCTTTGCATAATGAAGTACTGCTATCCCTAGCTATACTCGATTTCAACTTATTGCAAGAGCAACACCAGAAGGAACTCGGTAACCTTACAAGGTTGGCTTCATGATACCATGTCTGAAGTAGCTAGATGTTCTAAGAACACCAAATCGACATAGATCGATTCATGCAATTTCAAGTTATTCTGAACTAATTCATTTGCTAAAGTGACAACGAGTGTCTTCTCTTTGGCTCATCGATCTTAAGTACTTTCTATTATTCCATCAATGATGGGTTTGCCTGAAGCAGGATTTATGTTGTTAATTATAGTTGGTGGAAGGATTTAGATGTAGAAAGGAAGTTCCCATTTGCTAGAGATAGGCTTGTGGAGATGTATCTCTGGATATCGGGAGGTTATTTCGAGCCAGAGTATGAAGCCACAAGGGAAATACTAACCAAAGTGTTTAGCATTATTACCATTATCGATGACATCTATGATGTCTATGGCACATTGGAGGAACTAGAACTTTTCACGGAAGCAATTGAAAGGTAAAGTTCACCCTCGGATGCTTTTCTTAGTTTACCAATTCTAAATACTAATTCTAATTTGATCAACTATTAATTAGGGTCAAGTGTGATATTTTCTTAACTTGAACTTAGGTGGGATGTTGAAGTCAAAGATGGATTACCAGAGTACATGCAAGCATGTTATAAGATAGTTCTTGATTTGTATGATGAAATTGGCTACGAGGTGACTAGAAAAGGGCGATCGGACTACCTTTTCTATGCAAAAGAAGCAGTAAGTCATTTGAGGTTATATCAATCAAATGCAATTTTATTCCATCCACTGGCAACAAAATATCAAGTTTTGGATAGGGATGAGAGACTGTCATATATTTAAGTCCACCGAACACATTAAAGTTTGAATATTGACATGGCTTTGTGTTTGAGAATGGATCCTTAGATGAAAAATCAAGTGAGAGCGTACTTCACCAAGCCAAATGCTTCCACCAAAACTACATACCAACGATGGAGGAGTACATGCCCATTGCATTAACGACCACTGCTATTGAATTGCTGTTGGCGATATTGTTGTTAGGAATGGGAGATACTGTAACAAAAGATGTTTTTGACTGGCTATTGTATAGCAACCCCAAGACGGTGAATGCTTTGAAAGTAGTCTGTCGGCTCATGGATGACATCGCCGGACACAAGGTATATATAAGCTACACTAGTGAACAACATTACATTATCTAAATTTTGTCTAATAGATTTTATCAAAAGGATAAAAATAATAATTTCCACAAGATATGTGTTTACAGTTTGAGCAAGAGAGAGATCATGGGCCATCTTCAATGGAGTGTTTCATGAAACAGTACGGAGTTACAGAGGAAGAGGCTAAGGAGGAACTCCATAATCAAGTGGCCAATGCATGGAAGGACATTAATGAAGGGTTGTGCTGCTCGATCAATGTCCCTAGGCAACTCCTTGTGGGAATTCTCAATTTTACACGAGTTGTGCATGTGGTGTATAAAGATGAGATAGATCTCTACACTCATGCTGGAACCAAGTTAAAAGAGCACGTTACTAATCTATACGTCAATCCATTGCCAATGTGATGGTTCGGAAGAACAAGTACCTAGCCGTTGTAGACTGCATTAGACAGTTTCCGAATCTGCTCTGCGAAAAATCTGAATTGTGCGTCGACCGTTAAATATTACTCTTCTCTAGCCCGAGATGAAGTAAAATAAGGGGATTGTAAATATGTGATATTGGAATATATTAATGTTCTATACAATGAGTGGTTCAGTTTCTTTGTATATACCAAACATTTATATATATATATATATATATATATATATGCTTATGACAGTCTTAGTATAGTGACTAGCACAAATTACAATATTTAACAGAAAGGGAGCCAAGTTTCATATTTTCAGTCATTTATCGATCACATATACCTGATCTTGCGATTATTCAATCACTATACCCTTGTGATATAAATTCTAACCTACTTTTAATAGGCCTGATCAGTGATCATATTATAATTTTCATTCATCTTCAAAGTAACTAAACAATCATGTCTTATCTCACAAAAGCCTATCCCCTATCATTTCATATCTTTAACAAGAACGTTACCGAATGTTATTTTTTGTTCTACGTTAAGGGAGCAATCTACTCTACGTAACCTAGGCTTAGAGTTTGATGAAAAATAGATTTGAGAAATCAAAATATATTTAGAATTTGATTAAATGTGCTCCATCGAAAAGCAAGCCATGTTTCAACTTCTTGATCAAGCCAAACCCTAATAGATCGTAGTTAGATTGTTGGTTTGGGTTGGACAAGTTTGGGGTCCCATGTCACGCCCCGAACCCTCAGCACGCAACAACCCCTTCCTTGGTCGATAGAAAGCGACGACTCAGGACTCATCGCCGACCCTTTCATTTTTAATCTTTCATTATGCGCAAGCGGAAAACGAACCATCTCCCCATCAACAGACAATCAATCAATCAAATAGGGATAGTGAGATGAATAGCATAAACACAACCTTTACTCATATATACACATTTTTACGTTTTCATATTGGATTAACTTACGGAGGATCGTTTCCGATTTACAAGCCCAACAGTGGGGCCGATCCATCCTCTAAGCCAGACCAAAAAGAGACTAGTCTAGGCTAACCCAACCATACACCAAAAAGAACCCTCAGGCTCGGTACTGCAATCACTCGGATCCAGAGGACTCAAACCCCGTCGATTCAGAGTTGGAGCCGTACGGGTCTGTCGCTGGTGAAGCGAGGCTAAGAATCTCCACTGCGCCGTTAGAAGGGGTCCAGCTCCATGGGATCCCAGTCATCGTCCTCAGGGCCCCTACCAGGCGGCCCGTCGAAACCTCTCAGGGGACCAATCGACATGTTGCCATTTCGGATGAACCACACCAGGAACCTGTGGGGTATCCATTGCCCCGGTCCTACATCTACCCAAATGGTGGTGAGATACTTCTCGTACAGATGCGATCGACCCGAAAAACGGTGGTGCGTCATGACAATATCCCAGTCCTTAGGGATACCGAACCTCATTGGCGGAAGCGCAATCCTAAAGACTTGAAAGTGGTTATACAATAACTAGTGAGATATAAATCTCAGTGAGTCCTCTCCTAAGCTCTCGATTAGAACACCAACTCAACTCGGGGTATCTCTCCAGAACCACCCCACAAACAAACCACGACTAGCAACCAACAACTAACAACAACCAGGGTCAACCACTGATTACATAGTCAGTTCGCATGCAACCTTACCTGGTATACCATACCCTGCACGTTGAATCTTAGCACAAAACATGCAATGCACATGGCCGATAGATGATGCAGTTCATCAATCACATACAAGTTGCATCACAAGTGATCTCACCTGGCCATTGCCATACCCTGCATGTTATCAATTCATGCGTGCGTGCCATAAACACTGTGATCAACATGTATAATCGAAACTAATGATGCCATGATTATCATATGCTCTTGCACTTTAGTGCGCCACCCATCATGCATCAATCGATCACACGGGTCCCGATTATAAGGTAAAATCGTTATGATACGTCCAATACTGCGCACACAATTTTACCCCATAATAAGGCTCAACCATCTCAACCCTCACACATGTTCCAGTTACTAATGACCTACCGGCCATAGCTAACTTTCCAATTAGTGCTCATCCACCTCAACACTCGTGTGTGCTCTAGATAATAATGACCTCTTGGCCATGGCTAACTTCCCAGTCAACGCTCATCCAACTCCTTCCGGGCTACCGATAAAAAGATCTGGCTTCGTCCTGCCCCGTCGAGCACGGCTTCGTCTAACACTCCCGTTTAGACGGTATCCTAAATGGGACATCGGTCTAGAATCTACTGCAACCGGCTTCCAACTCTCGCCGGGTATCGCCCTCAAACTCCCGTTCAGTGACGGTCCAACATTCAATCACGCAGACATACCTCCTCAATTCCTTCGGACAATCCTTATTTCCCTTTTTGTGAAAATCACTCAATTCATGCTGATGCCCATGCATTTACACACTCATTCACTTCATAGGATTAAAATACATGAATTTAGAATACTTTTCATTCTCAGGTGGATAGTGCTCGTGAATAGTACTGCGTGAACAATACTGCGTGAATAGTGTTTCGTGAGCAATAACTCGTGAACAGTAAAATTCCGGAGTTTAATAATTAATAAATTAAATTCCACAATCATTAAAACACAATTAAATTAAACAAACAATCAATTAAAGTTAAAAATGTTTAATTAACCACATAAGCCACATTAAGCAAGTAAAGCCAGATTAAACTAAACTAATCTTAGTTATTAATCTAACCACCTATCTTAGGACTAACATAGCTTAATTAAACCTCTTAAGCTAGAATCAACACTAAATAAAGCAACCCTAAGCAAGTTTAGGAACTAATCAAGAGATTAGGAGCTAAACTCACCCGTTAAACGTGCCAGAGACGCGTGCGCAACGGCAACGACGGAGGCTACACACCAGGACCTCAACCACGATGATCTAAGGTGGTCTCAAGGCTAAAACAGCAGCCATAAGTTCGAACTTCCTCTGCAACTTCAAGAAACCGAACAACAGAGGAGGAAAATAAGTGAAATGGCTTCGCCGGAGCTTCGACGAGGGGTTGGCCGGCAATCGGCGGCACCAGGGGGTCAAGGGGGAGTGGCTGGTAGTTAGGCTGGGTGAAAGCTTGGTCGAAATGGGAGAAAACGGGCTGAAATCGCGAAACAGGCGGACTCTAGGCGGTCCGGTGAGCAGCGGCTTCTCATCGACGGACGGGTCGGTCGACATCTCCATTCGACAAGCGGCCATGCTCGTCCGTACGGTCTCTCTCTCCTAGTCATGGTGGTGGGTGGAGCGTAGACTGATTCTCATGGGAAGACCACTTTTAACTCGGGTTTTGGAGAAAGGTCAATTGGAGCAAAATAGGATCAGGCGGAATGGTGACCGGCGACTTTTGGCCAGCCGGCGGGTTAGCCGGTGGCTTCGACCGGTGAACGGCGGGGTCCAGGCGGATGGTTTGGTTGTCCTGAAGACAATGGTGGGTGGCACGTGAGTTGATTCGTCTGGGAAGCCAACAATCAACTCAGATCTTCAGAGGAAGGTCTGCTGGAATAGAAGCAAGAAGTAAGGAGGAACAAAGGGAGAGAGGAGCTCGACGGTTTTGAAGGAGGAGGAGGAGGAGGAGAGAGAGAGAGAGAGAGAGAGAGAGAGAGAGAGAGAGAGAGGATTGAGTTGTTGTCAAACCTCATCAAAGCCATTGAAGGCTTGCTTCAAGTCCCCATGCAAGATGACATCACATTCTCTCTCTTCCTTTGCTCTTATCCACTTGCTTTTAGGGGCAAAATGGTAATTTTCACCTCGCACAATTTACCAATCTGACCTTGGGCTAAAATTGATGGGCGGGCCTAAGAAATGGGCTTGGAAATGAATAGTAATGGGCTCGGGAATTGGTTGGGCTCAAATGGGCTTAAGATTAGGTAATGGGCTTAGAAGAAGAAATTGTTGGTTTGGGCCTAATGGGCTCACTTGCTTGCTTTGGGCCTAATATGGTGGCTATCCCACCTTGGGCCTAGTGCTCACACTAGCTTTGCTTGGCCCACTTCCTCATGGGTTCACTTTCTTGGACCGTAAGTCCTTTTTCCCTACACTCGGCTTGCTCGGCTCTACTGACTGTCGAAGTCGCATCATCCAAAGTCCGTCCCAGACATTCCCAATAATTCGAAGTCCAATCTTGGGTTCTCATGCCATGTCAATTTCGCCCTAATGCCATTTTGGGTATAACTCAGACTGATAGGCGGCTTTGAGGATTCACGCGTAACAGACTCGTGCCAAAACACGTTCAAGACATCTTGACACATGGACATCCTTGATTACATGAAATTGTGGAGGATATATTCTTATTTCAAAGTACATGATTACTAAGAATCGTCATAGGGTTGTTTGCGGGCTTGATAACGGTAAACAGAATCACTCGTCATTCTATTATGTTCTGTCCGCGAATCGACTTCTAGTCGTCCTTAAAATCGGCCTGCCTATCTACAAGATCATCCTCATGCAAGTCTCATGGTCAAGTCATTTTCCCAAATCAAATTCTTTAGTCATACGAGTTCTATCCTCATTAGCCTTTCCCCTCAAGGTTAGTATCTCAGGAGTGATTAATTCCGAGTGAGATCAACCAATAATGCATTAACGAAATTCACATTCATTTATCCCACAGAGGGCTCGAATTTCAGGATGTCACATCCCATGCGAAAAATAATTATAATTTTGAGTGGACATTTAAACTCAACGATTATTTTACTAAAATATCTTTTCAATAAAACACAATATTATTAGGTGAACTTCATTATATTCTTAACTAAACAAAGAAAGCAAACAAAATAGAAAGAAATTCAATGTTTATAAGAAAAAAAAAGAAACTAAATTGTTTCCTAAAGCTACGCTTTTCTACTCGATTATGAATATAAATAACGATGATGATCCTTCTAAAAAGTTTGTTCTCACTATTTTGTGGGGGACGAGAAGAAGTTGATTTAATTCTAATTAGTCGGCCCTCGGATTTTCATGGTTTTTATTATGTGACGTCACATGCTCACTTTCCGGGTACTAGTAGGGGCAAAATAGACTATAGTCAGTTCACTTTATAAGGTGTTTACTGAGATTAAAATGTTTACAGAGAGGGTTCTTCCCATCGCACCAATGAAATGTCTTCAGCATCAAAACTTCAAGAAAACTGGTGAACCACACCTCTCTTTAAGTCGTCATCAGATTGAAGCTCTGTTTACTTGCGAAAAAAGCATGCGACTTTTTTGTACGTCAATTCCATTGCCAATGTGATGGTTTGCAAGAATATGTTTAAGTACCAAGCCATCGTAGTTTGCCTTAGACGGTTGTCGCGACCTGATCTCCACCCTCTTGACCCTCGGGAAGAAGGAAGGAGGGGAAGGTCAGATTTAGGGATATTTGACCACGAAAGTTCCCTCACGGTTTTCATCCACAAGGGCGTTATCGCCTCGTTCCTTGGGCGAACCTTTTATGATTTCACTTGATCGTGATCGCGAGTTCTCCCAAGCTTATATCCTACGTGATAGCAGAAAGTATCGTGACCTTATCTCGACGTTGTGGCATGTCTTGATTGATGGTTTTAAGATCAAAAGGAAACCATACTTAAATGTGAGTTTGAAGGTATTTTTAACAACTATGATAGCCCTCTCGAGACGTACATCCACCAAAGATGGCATCACTTCGCCTTTATCGGCTTCACCATCTTGAGTATGCTAAATCATGATTGTGAACCTTTTCTTAAGGTTCATACCCCTCACGACTGATTCATTGAACGGTTTAGTTGTTCAAAACAAACTAGAAATAAGACGGAAATCGCCACTAGCCTCATTTTTGGAAGTCGGTTACGAAACCCAATTGAGGGTCAGGAGGTGTCCCTCAACTTCTACGAAACATAATATTTAGATTCGGGGATTTGAGTTACGCTAATATCTCTATTAGCGCCCTTTCGGTACCTAACAACGTGTCATGTTTACCTAAGGTGTCCATGCATTTCTTTTTTACCTTTTTGTGATCATCAATCCTAAACTAGCAATTATGTGTGGTTGGTCATTTTCATGCCATTTTATTTCTAAAAAAGATAAAAAGAGGGCAATCAATTGAATTAAAAGTGCGAAACGGTAAGTAAACAACCAAGGAAAAGAGTAAATCCATCATGCAATCCTAGAAAATACGAAAACTCAAAATGGTAAGCGAAGAGGAAAAACATGCAACTCGTCGGACGTTTATACAAATAACGAGAGCCCGAGACATATGTCGGAGAAAATGAATAAAAGAATGTGGTCGAAATGGACATCGACCTTTCACCGTATTCATGTTATCTTTATATTTGAGATCCTAATCTAAATCTAGTCTAAGAACTATAATTAGATGCATACAATGGAAAGAAACAAATATACACTTCAAAACAATCAAAAGCATGACACAAGGCTAATATCCATCAATCAAGTGGAGTAAAGTTCTAGATCAACCAAACTTAGGCCTTGGGGTTGGCCTTTGCAATTCATGCGTAGGTCCCTCTAGACACCGACTCGATTCATTTGATGACGTATAGCCATTATTGACCATTTGTATTCTCGCATAGCCAATAACGTTTGTAAATATCTAACAAGGCGTTCTATGTGATCTCCAAGATTTCCCCTTGATATCATGCATTGACCTTAACATACATATAAAAATGACATGCACAAACATGAATTTAACACACAAGCAGGCCATTTGGACCTTATTTCCCAACCAATCAACTAAAAGAGTGAACTGTCGACGAGTCACTTATTACAAGTGCATGCGCCAATCACAAACACAAGTATTTATAATGAATGACATGATTATATGCATTGGAGGGTCAAAGATGTGTTTGAAATCATTGATAATAGAGAAGTGAAGATTTTTGAGATATAGTGATATCTCGGTTCTGGAACGCATTTAATTGCCAAGGCTAATTCAAGACTCGCATAAATGCACTCACAAGCGTTGTAGACATTTTAAATATTGTTCAAACCATGATCTTCACAATGTCAAATTAGGTATCAAAAAGGAATTTCTAAAGATTTGCTATTGGAAACATCACATGTAGTAAAACGATTTCAAGACGTAATTCGACAAATCCATTCATTGAAAATTGTTTAACAATGAAGATTAAAATATTTGAGACAAATTTCATGAAGGTGATATGTCCTAATGCCATGCACAAACTAGTCTAAAAATCTAACTAAGCAATCACAATCAAAAACTAATAACAGGAATTTTCAGACCAAGCACAGTATATCAGCAAAATTGGGTAGTAACCATTGATAATTTGGCTATGAGAAAATTACCCAATATTCATAACACAATGTGGAACAATTTTCATGAAAAAGTTTTTCTAAAAGAATCAAGCATGATTTTATAAAAATCAAATAAGCAATAATGTATCAGGATATTGCCAAAACAATATAACATTTAGTCATTACTATCAAGATTTAGCCTATCAAATGAAGTCTAAAAATCATGAAATTTTGTCCCAACATAGCTAACATGGTATACAAACAAACTTTATTGTGGAACTAAGTCAAGAATCCTTACTGAAAAAAAAATGATACAAAAATGGTAAAGGTCTGCCTAAAAAGGGGTAAAAATAGGAGTCCGAATTTGACCCTAAGTCCAAATTCTAATCTAGCTTATAAAAAATGGAAAGTGGACCTAACGACGAGCAATTGACATGAAATTAATGACATTGAAAAGTTCTAGGTATGCTTTACAATTTCTTAGAAGGGTCTGAGTCCAACTAAGGTCAACTTGATTCTCTAAAACCGGCGTTTATAAAAGGACGAATGTCAGCCATTAAAAACTAGAACTTAAGCATGCATTACAAAGCCTCAAAATCATTCATGTAATGCACAAATGGCATGAAAATCACACATACAACTTAGAATCTGATACGACAAATGGATAAGGGAATCATCTAATAGTTGATATGCAAAAATATCATGTGATTCAATGACAATACAAGATGATTAAGCACTTATAATGACATATTCGAATGTTTCTAAGTTTAACAAGCACAATTGCAATATGATTTTCACATACAAAATGACATTCAAATATGGTGAACTACACATGCACAAAAAACTTGTAACATATAGTTCAAATGTCAAAAAAGCACTAATGTGAAATTTGTCCTTTAAGATGTCCAAACAAGCATGCAAAAGTATGCACATGATAAGGTTTTAATCCTTTAACAAGAATTGAAAACATACATAATTTTGATCACTTAAGGATACATATAAATCCCACCAAAAATGTGTCATATAGAATAAAAAATGAAAAACATTTTTATTAAGAACTCAAAACCTAATTGTGATCACATGAATGATGACGAAAATAGTAAAACAGATACGGGTTGCTAACCACTCTTGTTGCAGCAGCACCTACGTACATTTACACATGCAATTGACATATCGAATGATGATGAAATCATATAAATCTTACATAAATAGAAAGCATATGACATGTCTTTTATTCTTCATGAAGGCCTTAAGGTCAAACAAGTTCAATTTCACGCTTAAATTTGCCTAAGTTCACCTCGGATCAGTGTAGGGACAGACAGACACATGTTCAGATTTAGGAGGTTTGACCTAGCTAAACATGTTAAAAAATTCCGAAACAAATTACAAGATACTCTCAAGACAATGTAGAGCAAGTTTCATGAAGACAAGTTTTCCCAGAAACCCACATAAAAAGCAGGACAAAAATAACAAGACACTGAGGTGGATGAAAGTCGGAACCTAAAGAGCAAAAAAAAAACCTACAGGAATCGAGCAGATTTTAATGCGTTTTTTGGGGGTCAAATGTTTGCTGTTCAGGCCGTGCGACGTATTGATTCGAAGCTCATAGTCTATTTTTTATGTGTAGAAGGCCTTGCGTCAAAATAAGGCCATCCAAGGCCTCGTTTAAGCCAAAACAATAAGCATGTTACAGACACACGAAAATTTGCAAATTTGTATTCAAGTCAATCTTCAACCAAAAACTTGCATTTAATCAATCATTAGATTTCAGCAAACCATCGACTAAGCCAATCAACAACATATCTAAACATTTCATGAAACCCTAAGTGCAAATCCTAGTCCCGGTTAACTATTCTAGCCTCGCTTCATTGAATTCAAGTCCGAAGGGGTTACCTTTTGCTTTAATTTCATCGATTTTGACGTAATCGAACGAAATAGACTTCGCCATAACATGATCGGAGTTCCAAGGGAGTGGACAGGATCGCCTAGGGATTGGATCGGCACAACTAGACCGCCGATTCAACCTGCAAAAGAAGCAAAGACCAGTCCAGGTGGAGATCAAGATCACTGGAGCTGTCTAGTGACTAGCCGGCTAGACTCTAACCACAACCCGGTTGGAGACGGCATAGGGGATGGATTGGATTAGGTCTAGCAGCCGGAGAACCATCGCTTGCCGCTAGAACAGACAGCCAAGCGACTAGTCTAAGTTGAACCAGTTTGGGGACGCCGGGAGGGATGCAGATGCCGGAGGTCTTCTAGTTACTGATAGGTGGATCTCCGGCCACCTGTATGTTGAGCACAAACCTAAGAACAAATCGGGATAGGTCAGGGATCTCATGAAAAGCCATTGGACACTAATTGAAGACAACAAACCAGTCGAAACCAAAAACTAGTTCCAACGCCAGTCTTGTACTTCGTGATTAAGGAAGGCGAATTGAAGGGAGGTTAGGTGCCGTTCGGCCTCATTGCTACTCCAATTGGGACAGGGAGGAGGTCAAGACCATTGTAGGTGGCTGGCAGTGGCTAACGGCTCGTCGGCGTGAGGCCGATTGGGTGGCAACACCGAACCGGCAAGGATAGAGAGAGACAGTTAGAGGGGGCAAAAAAAAAGAGGAGAGGGAGAGTGGTTTGATCTAAAGAGAGAGAAATAATTCTACAAATGAACCCCCCTTTTGATTTTGGAGGGAAATGTTATTTATACCATTCCCAAATCGATCGATCTCGGACGTTGGTTTGATCCGACAGTAGAAATCCTATCCTAAAAGGCAAAAAATGATTTTAAAAGTTCCACTATCATCTAGAGGTATTGAGTAATCGATCAAATATGTCCGATTTGCAAAAACCCAAAACAAAATCGAAAATTAAATTAAAAAGTCTAATTATGGGCCAAATTGCAGTTTTACGAAATTCGATGATTAATTTGCAAAATCATGAGAATTGGGGGTGTAGAAGTGAAATTGACATAATGAGGATCTCGGAACCGATTGCCGAATGTCCGAAACCAATCGGCAAGGGGCCAAATTGGCCTACCCCACTAGTGGTTGGTTAGACCAGTTCACTCCGGTTTGACTGGTTCTTGATCTATTCTATCTGATTCTGGTTGATCACGTGTTTTGGTCCTCGTGAGTTCAGAAGTTATGCAATTTGGTCTCTCAAGGACCAAATTGAAGAGAAAAATTTCCTGATTTGAGGGAAAATTGTCCGATTTTTATTCGATTAAGTCAATTAAACTTCATAAATGTGATCTATGGATCTTCTACCGACTTAATTGAGCTATTATTATGAAAATAATGGACCAAAACCATGGGTACTTAAGATTGAGCTTCAATGGCTAAAATGATAAATTTTGCAATTTGTTGACCTAAATTGCAAATTAATTGAAATTAAGTCCATTTAATGTCACAATTGCCCTATTCAACTAATTACCCATGTATAGGACCACCTATTGAATTTAAATTGACCTTGAATTGAAGTGCTAAAACTTATGTTAAAAACAAATCAGGGTCTAATATTAAAAATGAACCTTGATTCATGTAATTGGACCCTTAGTCTTGAATGAGTCAATTCAAATTTCATTGATTAAAGCTCAATGGTTCGGTTTGTTTTACCTTCAAGAGAGTGAAATTCTTCAAATTGGGAAGTTCTAATGCGAATTTCTCGAAATTGACTTCTGATTTAGATTTATCTTAAGAAAATGAGTAGAACACAATTGTCCATTCACATGTCATGAAACATCGATTTTGACCCTTAATTAGGGCTTAAAATGGTAATTTGTGTTTCGACACGGCAATTCACGAAATTGAGCACATGAGCATATTTAGAATAGTCCCTAGACCAAATATTAAAGAATGAACTACACCTAATTATGACTAAGAATAAAGTAATTTTTTTTTTGTCGATTTAGAACCTAAAACCGAAAATTCGAAAAATAAGGTTCTCAATCGAATTTTGTGAAATTTTTGACACAAAAGTGAAACCGACACTAAAAGAAACGTTTTAGTGGATTTTTATTTTGATTTTTATTTTTGGTCAAATATTTAACCAAAAGTTAACCCTTTACTTAACTTTTCCTAAAAGATTGATTTTTGATTAAATCTTTGAATTTTCGAAAAATTAATTTGAAAAAAATGAAATTAAAGTTAAATGAGATCTTTTTGGACGTAAAACTAATTTTTGACTCGGGGTTGACTTTTGATCAAAGGGTTGACCCAAAAGTCAACTCGTTGACTTTTCAAGTTTATTTATTTAAAATGAGTTGGAAATTGTTTAAAAACAAGAATAAGACAGGATGAAATGAAAAACGACATTTTTTGATTGAGAAATGGGTTCGTCGTGATTGTAAACTCAAATCTCGATTTTTTGATTAAAACTTTTTGACTCGTTGACTAAAAATCAAGTGTCAACAACGATTTCAAATCTGCTATACGTAGAATTTGAATTGTGTGTTGACGCTTGATCATTGCTTTTCTCTAGCATGAGAGCCCCTGTCACGTCCCGAACCCCGGGCACACGCACATCCCTCGGTGGTTGATAAAAAATGCGACGTCCCAAGATGTGTTGCCGACCCATTCTTTTTATCTTTCGATTAAACGCATGCGGAAGTGAATTAAATAAACACCTGGCCAACAATCAAACACAGGGATAGTAAACACAAGGAACAATTTCCCAAACACAACAATTCTCTTACCAACTATTGACTGTAGGAAGGGCCACCCTAAACTTCGCTAACGGCAGGGCCAACCACAAGGTGTCACATCTCGCGCCCACAACATCCGCATTCAGCAGATTTCCACGCTACAGCCTTGAAAAAGATTAGCCCATGACGGGGTGAGGTAAAATCTCAGCGAGTCAAACCCTAAGCCTTGATTAGGACACAAATTCACCTCAAAGGCGGTCATAAGCACATACCATACATAACTTACCTCGCCTCGGTGCGTACCTACATGTTAGCTCAACATATATACCATCATTGGTGTAGCAAGCACGATCAATAATCGGAACACATCATTTTCATCCTACAAACAATCACATGGGTCCCGATTATAAGGCCAAACTGTTATGACACGTCACATACCATGCCACACAATTTTGTCCCATAATCAGGCGTAACTATCACAACTATTCAGATGTGTTCTAGTTATTATGACCCATCGGTCATGGCCAACTTGAAAGTCGGCGGTCATTCGGCACAACCGGGCGTCGTCCCGCTCTGTTGGGCACGGCATCGTCCAAAACCCCCGCCTAGATGGCATTCCACACAGGAGCATAGTTCCGAAATCCATCCGCGAATGGCAACGTCTAGCATCCTCCGCCTAGATGGCATTCCATACAAGAGCATCATCCCACGTATTCATACGCATCAGGATGGGTTCCACTTAGTGACCATGCAAGCATGTCATCAATCAACCAATTTCTTATTTTTCGTCAATTAGCCCAAAATACCAAAATTCCTTTTAAAACAATAAACCTTGCAATCTTTTTTTTTTGTTCAAAGTTTTTCAAAATAAATTCATACGCGGTCACATACTCAAAATCAATCCATCAAACTTTGCATACTTCTACTATAAAACCTCATTGTTTTATTGAGTACATAAAATTCGGCGTCTAAACCCGACACCTTATTTATTTTCTATTTTCTTTCCCAATCACCTTTTTTAGAACTAAACTTAGGTAAATCCCCCCCATTTTTTTTTCAAAGCTTTTGGAAAGAAATTCGTAGGTGCTCACATACTCAAAATTAATCCGCCAAACTTTGCACGCACATATTTTAAAATCTCATTGTTTTATATAGCAACTAAGTTTTGGTGTCCAACCCGACACCTAATTGTTTTTCTAATTAAAAGCTCATAAGTTCATCTTTTGCAATAATAATAAACAACCACCATAGAATAACCATTCACATATTATCATGCATAAGTCCTAAGCATGCCAAAAGTCAACCACATCACCAAATATGCATTGTCCAATAAGCACAACATCAAGAACAATCACAAAACCACTACCGGTCCTAATTGGCAGAAACCGGGCCACTCGTGTGCCTCCAAGTTTAATTCCAGAAACATAATCAAACGAGCTCATAAAATTCACAAATTTGAATGTGTTCTAAAGGATACTTAAACGAACAATTTTCATGAAGACACCATAACTTAGATCATTCTAGAATGAGAGAAGTAAATCTCCCAAATCGTTACAAAAACTGTGTCCGTGTCCAGAAATCATGTTTTCCGAAATAAGTTTAGTTCGAGGTTCAAAACTTGTTCGTTTGATCTGAAATTTGACTATATTAAACTACAAGATGTGATGAACACATTTTGTGAAGAAACTCTTTCGCAAATCATACCCTAAGAGTTGGTAAAAATCCTTTGAATACCAAAGGTCACTATTTCCAACATAATCCGAGATTTTTGCAAATAATGAAGCTGAAATATAATTCTTTTAAATCCCTAAAATATTGAGTAAATTATATGTCATATTTGAATATGTATAGAACATTTTTCAAGAAGGAAGCAACCTCAAAATTGTAGCACATTTTTCCCCACAAAAATGGCAAGCGTTGAGCATCCAGCGAACTAATTCGAGAGAAATCCACTAAACCAAGCTAATTCACTCTCATTAGTATTAATCAACCAACTAGATCAATAATAGTCTATATTAAGCTTATATAACCAAACTAGATTAACATTAATGCATCTTAAGGCTAATCTCACTTAATACTAATTTAACTAAGCTAATTAACACTAATCTAACCCCCTAAACGCAATTAATAATATAATCAAGGATTAAGGAGTTAACTCACCGGATTAGGGTGATGACAGGTTCATGGCAATGGCGACGCAAAGGCGATGAAGACCCGAGACTACCGTGTCTCTAATGGAGCTCAAACGGCGAAGGAAACGGCCAGGTGAAGCTCACGGCCAATGCTGGAAATTTGGTTCTGTTTGAGGGGGCTGAGGGGCTCGGCTTGGTGGTGCGCTGGTAGCTAAGGTGTGGTGGCTGCAGAGGGTGCTTGGTGAAGGAGCTGTGGCTGGCGTGAAGTTGGACAGGGTGCTTTGCGGTGGTGGTGAACGTATGGGGGCGTGGCGGCAAGGAAGTTGAATGTTGTTCTTTGGTGGATGGAAGTTGAAGATGGCACTGGCGGGTGTGGTGGAATAATGGTGATGTGGAGGTGGATGGGGACTACTCGGTGGATGTGGGTGTGAAATGGAGTTTTGGTGGTGTTGTAGTAAAATGGTGGGAAAATGAGAAGAGGGTTGGCGGGGGGTTGAGGGAAAAGAAGAAGACGTGAGGCTAAGGAAAAAAATGAAATGAGGAAGAAGATGTGAAGGCGAAAATGATGGAGTTGGCTGAAGAAGAGAAAGAAGGGGTTGCAGTAGTGGAGGCGGGGGGGGAACGTGCGTGAGAAGGCAAGGGGAAGAAGAAAGGAAGTCAAGTTATCAACCAATGGAAAGCCTTGATAAATATCTAAACACCGACGTGTGTGCCCCAAAGTCTTCATGCTTAATGTCAATGGCCCAACCAATGGAGAATTAGTTCCAAATTCCACAAACAAAGCCAAATTGAAGGTGGAAACAAAACCCTCCTTCAACCATCTGAATTTCCACTTTTATTTCCGATTTATCCGAAATTGATTTTCCGCAAAAATTCCAGACTCGACGAAAATTCTCCGAAAGATGAGACGACATCCTAAAAATGAATCGTGACACGCTTGAACATCCGATTCCTGAAATCGAATTCAATTTCGTGGTTAAAAATCGACTGAACGCGATTTTAGTACGACCTAACTTATCGGGTAGCTTTTAGAGATTTTAGCGCGTTTGACCCATGGTCGATAATTTTTTATCCACGTTTGTGCATCTCCGAATCGTAGGCGACTCTTGGTTGTCGTAAAAATTGCAAGGTTTCGATTACGTGTCATGGGTATAAAATCGATAGAAAATCGGGTTAGTGCCATTCAACGCAAATTTCGCAATCACGCGGAATCACCCGCAATTCAATTATGTGATTTCGTCGAATTGACCTATACCCTATCACTAATTTATTATAACGGTGTTGTATTGACCCTTACCTATTTTTATGGTCGAGCGGTTGATTTCCAATTGAATTCTCTAGTTTGTCATATTTCTATCTCTTAACGGCTTCACCTAACAGATTAGTTAACTCATGAGGGGCCAGCTCAGAGAAAAAGGACCATAGGTGCGTCAACGAAATGCCCATGTCATATATCCGAGACGGGGTTAAATTTCAGGATGTTACAGTCCCTTTTTTTGTGGATGTCGACGAAATAAAATAAGGAGTCTGTAAAATTGTGATATTGGAATATATTAATGTTCTATACAATGAGAGGTTTAGTTTCTTGACCAATATGAAACTTATTTTATTTGATATATGCTTATGACAGTCTTAGTACACTCTGACCATCACAAATTACAATATCTAATAGAAAGGGAACCAAGTGTCACATTCTCAGACAAATTACTTCATTAATCGATCGTATATACCTGATCTTGCAATTATTCAATCACTATACCCTTGTGGTATAAACTCCAACCTGTTTTGCATAGTCTTGATATAATTATCCTTGTCATCTTTAAGAATTAAGATTTCATATTCCTCCACGCACCAACGTTTTCGGCATCGCTTGCTCTCGAAATGAAGAGTCTCCCCTCTACCGTTATGGTAGTTTTCACAAACCCTACCTTATTCTAATTCTCATCCTGTTTCATCCCCGCAATTCTCTCGATGAGTCCTTTCTCTTTCTCCTGACAATTGCCCCATCCATGTCCGAGATGAAGGGTTCCTTTGAATGCAACCCCCTTTCTTCCTGTAATTGAGCGAGTCCTTCCGAATCTGGTATCATCTTCAGATTGCTATGGGTTTGCGCGCGATGGCCCTCTCTACTTGCCGAACTACTCGGAATCAAGTCTTCTGGCCTTGGATTTCTGTTGGTCTCACTGCTGCATGTCACTGATGTTGCGCTTAGTCACCTGTTCTGGCAGTTCCCCCTTTGTAATTGGACTGGAGCTTTGTCGATCCATGCAAGCAAGGAGATACCAAGTATTCCTTTTAGAGAATCATTTAGTTTAAAAGTCATCAGCTTAGGGCGAGATTGCATATCAGACACAGTTTATGGACAATTGGCTAGAAGTGGCGGGCCTTACCTCATTTGCTAATAATAGTGTTATCTTGGTCTATGGCTTGTAGTGTTGGTTTATGATTATCTCTGTGTTCTGGGCTTATTTATGGCGTCAGATACCCACGTCGACTCCTCACGTCTATCTGCCCTTTGCAATAGGCTCGGCCGCCTTACCACCGAGCAGCTCATAGAGGATTGGGATGAACAACTTCCACCTGCAAAGTTGGATGAATGCCGACTGACATTAATAGGATATATTTTATCAAATCCATCCATTAACTTCCCCGCTTTGCAAAGCACACTAAAGCGTGTATGGTGCATTGAACAAGTCGAGATCTCACAGCGAGAGGCGGGCCTATACGCGATCAAGTTCCAGTCTCAAGTTGACAAACAAAAAGTGCTGGACGAGGGACCTTGGTTATTCTCCAGTCATTTGGTTATTCTTAAGCCATGGATCCCCAATTCCCCCTTTCACTGCTATGACTTTTCCACGTGCGCATTTTGGGTTCAAGTGTTCGGCCTACCTCTAGAATGGAGTACAGAGGCAATGATAAACAAGGCAGTACAACATTTGGGGCGGGTTTTGGAAGTTCGACTTGACACAAAGGAAGGAACCTCATCTAGACTTGGGCGCGCTCATGTGGAACTGCCCTTACAAGAACCTCTAAAGATAGGCAAACTCATCTGAATCGATGGTAAGCTTCTTTGGCTAGACTTCCGCTACAAAAGACTCTCGCACTTCTGCTATTCGTGTGGGAGGTTGGGACATTATGCAACGTACTGTAAGGATACCATTTGATGAAGCAAAGCTGGAAGGTAAAGGGAAAATGGCCTATGGTCAGTGGCTATGGGTTGAGGTCAGAGAGCATAGTCCGTATTGGCATACTTTCTATACACCATAAGATAACACAGCTCAATCGGAAGAAACAGTACCTGAAACTCCATCTGCATTACTCCAGCTCCAGCACGAACCTTTATTACCTTAGCCGGCACCTAGTGTAACAGCTAACACGTCAGGTACGGCCACTACCACTCGCCAATATGAACTAAACTCGGAAAAACAACACCACCAGCAACTTGTGCTACAGGGAACCCCCATCAAACAGCTATTATACCTGCAACAGAGAAGTTAAAAGGTATTCAAACTCAACCAATGGAAGCCATGACACAGAAGAAGGTCAAGAATGTGCGACTGACAACAAAGCAAGGGGTGGCAAAAAAGATAAAGCGATATAACCCCTATGAGCCCAAAAGCCTAATGCTCTTTGACAAGGAAGAAGCTAATCTCATGAAAACACCTGTGTATGCGGTTGAGGAAGCTTGAGCATGGGCCTTGGTGGCTGGCCCTCAACAGCCACCACCCAACAAATGAAGCTTATTAGCTAGAATTGTCAGGGTTTGGCCAATTCCCTGACAGTCTAGATTCTAAAGGCCATGATGGCCAAAGAAAAGCCTGATGTAGCTTTCTTAATAGAAACGAAGAACCTTGAATCAAAGCTTCAACGGATTCAATGCTACCTACGGTTTCAGCATTCATATATCATTAACCCAATCGGTATAGCAGGAGGTTTATCAGTGATGTGGAATTACCAGGTATCTCAAGTGCTTCGATCTTCGCAATATATGTTAGATATGACTTGTAAATTGGTGCAGGAAGATAAAACCATTCGCCTAACCTGTATTCACACCCCTTATAATTATCACCAACGACAGGTTCTATGGGAAGAACTTAGGATGATTGGTAGGATGAATAGCTTTCCTTGGTTATGTGTTGGGGATTTTAACGAAGTCCTTTATCCATGGGAAAAGCTTGGTAAGAGACTTGTGGATTCTACTCGCATGCTGTCTTTTCGTTCTGTTCTTAATGACTGTGAGCTTATGGAGATAGATAGTAAGGGCTGTAAATTCACTTGGATGAATAATAGAGACGGGGAAGAGATTGTAAAGGAACGATTGGATTGGGCATTATGTTCGATGGAATGGCATATTCTATTCCTAGGGGCAGATGTGCTAGCGCTACCGGCAGTGGGATCTGACCATAGTCCGTTGATCATCCAGACTTCAGCACCGTTCAAAAGGAGTAAGAAACCTTTTCTTTATGAAGCCTATTGGAATGATGATGCTAAATGTCGCGAGATCATTTCTACGGCTTGGAATTCTATTCATCCCAATCATCCGGTTTTTCTTTCAAAGTTGAAGCATGTCAGCACAGCTCTATCTACATGGAGTTGTACTAAGTTCTCACATGGACACGCCATAGTCATTACACTACAACACCAGCTACAAGATCCGACAAACCAACAGCACTTAAATCATCATAGAGAGGAAGCATCCAAACTCAGAGAGGAAATTACAAGGACTTGGTAGAAGGAAGAGCAATACTGGGCTATGAGATCTCGAATAGAATGGTTGAAGTGGGGGGACAAGAATACTAGGTTCTTTCATGCATCTACACTTCAAAGAAGATATCGAAATCACATTACTATATTACAAGACGAGAACCAGCAGTGGATTCGTGACCCTCGCGTCCTACAAGGTATGATGACAACCTTCTTTTTGAAGTTATATACAACTCAGGGGTCGCAGGATTACAATCCTATCCTTGCCTAGTGTCCACAGATTGTACGTACTGAAATGAATGATTAGCTTATTGCCATGGCTCAATGGAAGAGGTCAGAGAGGCCACATTCCAATTAGGGACAACAAAGGCCCTTGGCCCTGATGGACTCAGTGGCTTGTTTTGTCAAAATCACTGGGATATTATTAAAGATGATCTCTTGCTTCAAGTACATCATTTCTTTATGACAAGCCAGATGCCTCCAAGTATCAATCAGACCTTTCTTACTTTGATTCCTAAGACACCTCATCCAGAAAAGCTAGAGCAATATCGCCCCATTAGCCTATGCAACTTCGCCTACAAAATTATCTCCAAGGTGCTTGCCAACCGCCTTAAACATTGGCTGAACTCTCTCATATCAAAGGAACAATCAGCCTTTGTCAATGGGCGACAGATCCAAGATAATATTTTGATCGTGCAAGAGGTTCTTCACCAGTTCAAGACCAGGAAGAGAAAGCGAAAGTTCAATGCAATCCTAAAGATAGACATGCAAAAGGCGTATGATAGAGTTGAGTGGGATTTCCTACATGACTACCTCTTGAAATTGGGCTTCCATCATATATGGGTTCGATGGATTATGCAATGTGTATCTACTACCTCCTTGAGTGTAAAAGTTAATGGCGAGCCCCTCCCTTACTTTTCCCCTTCGCGAGGCCTCCGACAAGGTGACCCTTTATCTCCATATTTGTCTATTTTACTGGCAAATGTGTTATCGACCTTACTCAATCAAGCTGTCAGTATGGGACACATTAAAGGTATTAAGTTCAATAGATGGTGTCTAACCCTGTCCCATTTATTTTTCACCAAAGATGCTATCTTTTTTCTAGATGGGACTATTCGGGAATGTCAGAACCTTGCTACTATTCTAAACCAGTATTGTCTGGCAATGGGTCAGGTGGTGAATCGTAACAAGTACGGCATTATTTTCAG
Source organism: Eucalyptus cloeziana (assembly GCA_014182715.1). Classification (NCBI taxonomy): domain Eukaryota; kingdom Viridiplantae; phylum Streptophyta; class Magnoliopsida; order Myrtales; family Myrtaceae; genus Eucalyptus; species Eucalyptus cloeziana. The sequence continues at coordinate 33,063,961 of CM024636.1, forward strand.
TAATCATTGTCCCCCTAGATTGCAAGATAATATGTCAGGAGAGCTAAGAATACCTGTATTGACAAGATGTCGAAAATATCTGGGATTACCATTCGACTAGGGTCGATCGAAGAGGGAAATGTTCTCATGGATACTAGCACGTGTACATGCCAAGTTGGAGGGCTGGAAGGGTAAGTTAATCTCCAAAGGTGGTAAGGAAGTACTCATTAAATCCGTCGTGCAAGCTCTACCACATTATGCTATGTCTATTTTTAAGATTCCTCTGTCAATTTGCAAATCTATAGAGAAAAGCATTGCAAGATTCTGGTGGAAGAATGATCAAAATAAGAAGGGTATTCATCGGCAAAAATGGGATCTTTTGAAAGCAAGCAAAGATAACGGCGGCTTAGGTTTTCGTGATTTAATAGCCTTTAACGAAGCTATGCTCGGCAAACAGGCCTGGCGATTATTGCAATAGCCCTTGGCTTTATGGAGTCAACTATTTAAAGGTCTGTATTTTCCTACGCAAAATTTCCTCTCTATAAATACAGCAGCTCGATTGTCATGGGGATGGAAGAGTCTCCTACTGGGGAGGGATGCTATTCGTCCTCATCTATGCTGGTCAGTGGGTAACGGCCAAGATATCAGAATAAGGGGCAACCGTTGGTTACCTATGGGCATTCTCTATGGACCTACCAACAAAGATCATCCATCGTTGGTGGCGGATCTTATTGATCTGACCCACCAAAATTAGAACCAACCTATGCTCCTCCCTCTATTAGGAGAAGATATCGCAGAATAGGTCCTTAATATACCTATCAGACCTCTACCCATTGAAGATTGTATCATTTGGACAGCAACGAAAGATGGCGAATATATAGTCAAGAGCTGCTACCACAATCTACTTCAAACAGTAAGCAATAACAACAGTAATAGAGCATCATCATCATATCAGAATCCCAAAATCCTATGGCGATGAATTTGGTCAATGCACACTGCACCAAAAATCAGAGTATTTACCTGGGCTGTTTGTCAGAATGCCATTGCGACGAAGGCCAACTTATTTCACCGACACATCGCTTCTGATCCTTGGTGCCCTCTGTGTCAACAATAGAGTCCGGAGACCATCAAGCATTTGTTCCTCCATTGTGCGTGGACTCGCGCTGTATGGACAAACCAACAAATTAATATTCAACTCTCCCCTCGGTACATCCAGCACATAGATCAATGGCTATTCGACAGAGCAGCTACACCAAAGCACTTACCAGGGCTTGAGCTCACTGCCAATACTCTCTGGCAGATTTGGAGAATGTGCAACGATGTTGTGTTCCGCAATCAGAAGCCAGATCCACGAAGGGTTGTCGAAATGGCCGTCGCTCAGACTAAGGCCTTCACCTCCCTTGTTGTGACCCGATCGAGCTCAGGGCTTTAGCTCCTCAATCCCGCGCACCTGTGGTGACCTCCAGCCTCTGGCACTCTCAAGTACAATATAGACGGTGCCTTTCAACCGGGCAGCACAGAGGGGATGATGGCCTGTGTCTGCAGAGACCATCGAGGTAGGCTAATGGACGGCTTTTCTATCAAGTTTAGGTTGAAATCAGCGATGGAAACTAAGATCAACGCACTCACCTATACCCTTAACCATCTGCTGTGACGAGAGCTTCACAATACCACACTAGTGATTGAATCTGATTGCCTTCCCCTCGTTGATGCTGTGCGCCATGGAAGATCGCCCATGTGGGAGCTTCGGCCACTCGTAGAGGAGGCGATCCGACTGCTCTCCCGCTTCTCTGACCTAACCCCGCAAAGACCTTGTCATCGAGAGATGCGAATCGGGCCGCCGGCGGGCCGCGAAGGCCCATCGCACCAATGTTTTGGCCCTAAAGCGGTTATCTCAACCTCTGCTATACTTCTTGATATACTTTCTATGGATGCTTTAGCTTCGTGGATGTAATTTCCGCTAATATAAATGTGAATGTTAATTTCGACCAAAAAACAATCATGTCTTAACCATATGTTTGTTCTACAGGATGGAGCAATCTACGCTCGACGTCACCTAGGCTTAGAGTTCGATGAAAAATGGAGTTTTTTTTTTTTTTTGTCAATCCTACGCTAATCCTACTCTAACACTCACTCTCAGACTTTTGCCCTGCCTCCTTGCAGGGCGTGGGAGTCGAAACCCACTCCTAAAATGAAATCGTCCCCACCCCAATCCCCCCTGAGAAGGTGGGGATTTGAACCCCCAACCTCCCCCTTCTAAGATGAAAGGGTGGTCACTGGGGCGAACCCCCAGTGGTTGATGAAAAATGGAGTTGAAAAATGGAAAATATATTTAGAATTTGATGAAAAATGTGCTTGATCGTAAAGGATGTTGCGTTTCATATTCCTTTTCAACCCAGATCGAAAAGGAAGTTACGTTTCAAATTCCTAATCAACCCAAACCCCAATAAATCGTAATTATATTGTTGGTTTGGGTTGAACGATTTTGGGGTCCCATGCATAAAACAGCTTAGAGTTTTGAGTTGACATCCAAAATCAGATTGATTATATGGCTAAAATATCTTTTCAATAGATTCCAATATTATCAGGAAAATTTCATCAAATTATGAAGAGATTTTATTGTTTATTGATAAATGAAACTATATTGAACCCAAACGCTACCTTTTCTACTCGATTATGAAGATAAATAACAATGATGATCCTTCTAAAATGCTTGTTCTCACTATTAAGTTTGGCACGACAAGCAGTTGGTTTAATTATAATTTGTCTGCCCCTTGTAATTTCATGGTTGTCTCATTCAACCTTCTGCAATTTCTTTTCTACTCGATTAGGTCAGTTTTTACGCATGGGAGGACGTTCGAGCCAGAATTCTATCTCCGATTTCCCATTGAAACAAGTTCGGCACATGTGACGTAATAAGGGCAAAGTAGTCAGTTCACTTTTTATGGTGTTTAGTGTTTACTGACCCAAAAATTCAAGAAGGTTCTTCCCATCACCAAAGAAAGGTCTTCAAGACCAAAACTTGAAGAAAACCCTTGCATTATATCTCTCCTCAAGCCGCCGTCAGATTTCGGCTTCATTTATTTCGCAAATAATTTAACATTTTTAGAAAAAAAATTCTAATAAATCATTTTCTAGAAAAATGATACTATTTTCTGATATATAACTGAAATTCAAAGTAAATTGAAAATTATTTTCCGTTGTTTGGAAATAAAAGCCTTTTTTTAATAAAAAAAGACATGCACATTTTAGACGCTAATGACTTGGGCACAAGTAGGCGGAAAACTAAGCACAAACACTAGGTCTTGGGTTCGGCCTTTTGTAGATCAGGGACCCAGGTGTCCATGCCTAGTTGCTCATGCCCATGCTCATGCCTAGGCCCTTGACGCGTGGCCCAAGACCCCAATACTAGTGATTGGATCCCCGAAGCCCAAGCTCATGAGCCAAGGTCCTCAAGACTTCGATGTCCATGCATGGATCTCCAACAATTGTGCCTTGTCCATTGAGGCTAGGCACGGGTGCCTAGATCCTCGGCACTAGGGCCCGGGTCCCCAATCCATTGAGGTGGAGCTTGGGAACCCGAAAGTGTAATGAATATCAAAACCGAAGTCCAGGTTTTCATATCATCAATCTCAAAAACCTTCTATTAAAATTTTGAGGGCAATATTATTAGAAAACTTGCTAACAGGGCGTAAAAAGCTGTTTCAACTACGGTAGAAAGTTTCTTGTGACCAAGTTGCAGCTGATGTTATTGACGTATGGTGAAAAGCTTATGTAGTAGTACTAAAAGAGACAATTGTTTAATTATTTAAGGAGTATTACCAAACAATAGGAGCATAATATTCAAAATAGAAACATCATTTGGATTCTTCTCTCCCCTTATAAGAACAACATTCTCAAGTTGAAAGACTAATCAAACAAACAATCTTGGCCAAAAGAAAGACAAGATGGGCATGTTTCATGGATAAGAGTAAATGTACGCACATGCCGCAGGCTGGAAGCTGGATACCTTTATGGGAAGTGAATGAATAGCACCCTTGAGGGTAACATTTTCAGGAAGAGGTTCTCGAATTTGCCTGAAGCCATAAGTATTGGCTAATTTCCAGTACTTGGCGCTGATTTCTGATTTCCCATTTCAGATAATATTAGGCCTGTCTTCCAACGGAGCATTATGAGATGCCCACCAAAACCAGAGAAAACTATTAAAAAGCAAAATTACCCCAAGCAATTTGTTTCCTATCAATTTAAGTGCAAGTTCAAAATTAAACCCGGCAATTTAGTCGTTGCTCATATCCATGCCAATTCCCAACACTTTAATTTATCAAAATGATGCTTGTTCTCAAATAAATTTTGGCCTTCATGAATCTGCCTCACTATTTCTATGGATAATCTTACTACATGATGATGTCTATGCTTCTGACCATCTGAATGGAGACCAGCTGTATGAGCTGGTCATATTGACATAGACTATGTTACTCATTCCTGAGATTAGGTAGACTGGGTCTTATTTAAAATATAGCAAGAGCTGACCAAATCTAATTAAGATCCAGTTTTAGCTAACTGAGATACGAAATTCGATTAACTAGTATGGATAAGATTTTCCAATTTGAAGCTATATTTCATGATTCTAGCACTTAAGTGGACCTATCCTTTAGCCACATCATTAGTTTTATGAAAATAAATAACAGCATACTGAACAAGGTTACATCTAAACTATTTATTTCACTAACTGGATTCTTTTAATAAATATTGGTGGGGTGCCAATTCAGAGCTATTTCTCAGTGACTTTATAGAGTGAGAAGTGCATTATCAACATTTACCATCATATTTTAGTGGAAAGATTACCAAAAAAGTCTTAAATCTATTACAATTTTGCCAGTTCAATTCTAAACCTTTCAATAATATTTCAATTGTGCCAATTGAGTCATAAACATTTTCAATTTTTGTCATTTGAATCCATTTGGCCAATTTTAACTAGAAATCACTGAGATGGACATTAGTCGACCAACATGGGAAGGCCGGAGCTGACCTAAAGAAATTTCATTAATAGTTTAATTTTTTTTAATTTTTCTTTTCTTTTCTTTTCATTTCTTTTCTTCTTTATTTATTTATTTATTTTTATTTTTACTATGACCGGTGAAGGTTGTCAAGCTCTTGTTGGCCGCGGGTGAGGGCTAAGACCACCTCACCCAATGGGTGAGGCCATCGCGGTTGTGATCAAGGCTAGCCTCGCCATGGCCTCACCCAGATATAGCCGAAATCGCGATGTCCTTGCCCACTAGTCGTGCCGCCCTCACCCAAATCTAGGTTAGGCGGCCTCACCTACAACCCTTGCCAGTAACTGATGAGGGCTTCACTATCCTCACTGTGGCCGGTCAAAATTGATCGGATGAATTCAATTAACAAAATGTGGAAATGTTTAAGACTCAACTGGCATAATTAAAATGTTAAAGAATGCGTTAGTAAAAGTGTAATAGATTTATGATTTATGACTTTTTTCTGGTGATTTTTTCTATTTGAGAAAAATTGCCAATCAATGTCAGAAGTCCATGAATGACCACGCTAACAGCGGACTCTATAAGCCTCTAACCTGCATTGCATTAGGTAAGATAACCATCTTGTCGTCTATCCAGCCGAAAATTGCATGCTGTTATCAGTATTACTTCTAAATTCATCTTGTTTTGTGCACTTTCTAAAATATCTCGGAGTTCTAAGCGACATGTGAAAATTAGATAGAATTTGTATAATACTTAAAAACTATGATAATATCGAGTTAATCGCATCGTATTCTTTGTGAGTTTCGTGTCTAATTAGCTTGTGGATTTTATAATCTATTGGTTTTTGGTATGAATTTTTATTTTTAGGTTCAGAGGATGCAGAGAAAACAGATGGCGATGGTGCGGTTTTATCTCTCTGTGGGGATATGACGTGGAGTGCGCACAAGGATGGCCCTCGTGCTCCAAGCCTCATCCATCAGGCTGTTGAATCTGCTCCTAATAACTGGTAATTTGTAACGCAAAATCTGCATGTTCGAAGTTCATATCAACAAATATTGCAATGATCCTTGCATATTGTTCTCAAAACATTCACATTATGTAGTCTCAACTACTATGGATGCGACTTTTAGTTTTCCAATTGCAATTATGTTCTTCCTTCATGTCCTCATGATCACGATCATGATCATGAGCCAAAGGAAGAACAAGGATTTAATACGAGTCAAACTTGTGTATCTAATTGCTCAAATGACCACCCTCGTAAATAAAAAAAGTGCCGCTGGATGTCACGCACGATGCCATCTCTCGCCCGCTTTATTGCAATAAGGATGGTGGATCGTAGGAATGTGCATTTGGACAAGTTCAATCTAAGAACTGGTCCGAACCAGGCTTACTTGGCCGATTGACATGGGGACCTATCCAATCCCGGTTCCAAATCTTTTAGAAGCCCTTGAGTAGTTCCTAGCCCTAGGTTAGAATTGGGATGGAACTAGAGTTAAACCATTTTTTTATTTTATTTTTTTGGGTTGAAAATGTAAGTATTATAGAGCATATGAAGTACAACAGCTGCGGAGCATCTCCCGGCATTTCAAATAGAGCAAATAATTCAAAAAGATGGAGGTAGGAAGTCTCCACATAGTAGCCAATACGACATTTGACTGGGAATGTTTAATTTTTTGGTAAAGTGATGCTCTACCTTTTATATTTTTGCGCACCGTGGCCAAAATGATATGGATGTTAGTTGATTTGTTTTGAAACCGTCTCTAATTGCGCTCTATCCAACTGTAAATATGGTTGCTAGGAAAGATACTTTGAGGAGTCTCGCCACCAAATCTTTGTCCTTTGTTGCCCTAATCATCCATTGAAGTTCCTCATCCATCCTCCTAAAGAACACCTAATCCCATGTTGCACAAGGATACTACACCAAATGCTACCCGTCCATTCGCATTTGAAGAATAGATGAGCTATATCTTATATACCGGCCCTACAAAAGTTACACTGGATATCAACTGAGGTCATCCATTATGCTATGATCTTCAGTGAAGATGAGCATGGTCCGAGTTGGTCCGGGCCACCTCCTAACCCTAGGACCAACCCGTACAGTGTCGGTCCTCAATTTTTAGGACCGAGGACCGACCCTATTGAGCCTGGGACCAAGGACCGGACCGACCCAATGGGTTCGGTCCGGTTCCCGGGTCAACCCGGAACCGATCGATAATTTTTTTTTTCTTGTTTTTTATACTCCCTAAAAAAGCAAACCTACAAATTCAAATTACACATCCATCGACAATGCGACATTGTGCAACCAAACTATAAATACCAATACATATTTAGCAAATTTAAGATAACACAATAATAGAAATTCCGTACCTGCTAACCGCTCATCGAGATATGGGACAAGATGGAAAGTTTCTGTAATCATCTATCTTTAATATTCATAACACCATATGCAAAAGCATTTTCCTGCATTTGATCATGTAGAGTCCACTCAACAAAAAAATGAGTTTCACACCACTTGACTAGCATTTGATCATGTAGAGTCCACTCAACCAAAAAATGAGCTTCACACCACTTGACTAGCAAATCACCGTAGCAACTGCAATACTACTCTACTCTTCAAAAACTTCTACCATTTGACACAAATCGAAAAGTAAAGTGCAGCTGAAATTCATTAGTAAAATACAATTAAACCATAAAAAGTTCAAAATACTTAATATAAACCATGAATATATAACTTCACATCTTGTTAATTCACTTGAACTTTTAAACACCTGAAAACAAAACAAACGACACATAATACTCAAAAAAAGTTTTAAATTGAAATTACTATTAGTGCTATTGATAGAATATCTCACCATAACTCTTAGGTTTTATAACAGATATTTTACTTAGGTTTGAATATATAAAAGAATTATAAATAATATTATATATATATAGACACACACACACACATGGTTGATCCAGGGTTGGACTGACCCAAAACTCTTAGGACCGAGAACCAACCCACACAGTGTCGATCCTGGAATTTCAGGACCGAGGACCGACCCAGTCCCCTTGGGAACCGGACCAGGACCAGCAGGGTTGGGTCGGTCCAGGGTCGGTCCAGGGTCGACCCTAGACCATTGCTCACCCCTAATCTTCACTATCAGTAATCTATCTCTCTAAACTAGCTAGCCAATAAAATTGTGTTTGCTGATGCCGTTACTCCAAATTAGGTTGAACCACTCCATAACCGGACCCCCATGTTTGAGTTTGGCATATATATCATGGCAATAGTATCCTTAGCTAGATATAACTAAGGTTAGAACATATCGTAATTTGAGGAGACATCGCATATTCCAAGCCATACTATCCTTAATGTCGAGCTGCATAATTAGGGAACCTCTATATTATAAACCAATTCATGTTGTTAGCAATAATACGATATTTACTAGATTTTGTATATCTTAGGATTATGCGTATGTCTCATTTGATAGAGCATGTCCTTGATTGATTATATTCGATATTATATTTATTTTGTTACTTTATATAACCATTTCATAAAGCCTATAAATAGAATGATATACTCTTCATTATATATTTCAAAGTATAAACAAATTCCATAATTCTATCTTCTGCATATTATTTTATTTATTCAACTTGGTATCAGGAAGTCCTGAGTTCAAATCTTCCAAGCCTATAATTGCCTCTCCAGTTACATAATTCCACACTTTACAAAATCTCACATGCTATCAGAACCTCATTTCTTGAAACTTAGTGCACCCGGTGCACCTCACACATCCCAAAATTTCCTCAATCTTTTTGGTTTATCATTCTCAGTGTTGCACCTGATGCACCATAGTAAAATAAATTCATCTTGCTCTTGACATTGTTCATTGAAATGCCTCATTGGCATGTAACCAAGTGCCACGGTGGTGGTGTTATGACGTCGGCGTTGCGTCACCAAGTTGAGCATTTCTTTTTCATGGAGGTATTTTTTTATGTTACAAGACGCGTTGCCAAGTTGAGCCTTTCTTTTTCATGGAGGTATTTTTCAATGTCGCAAGACGCATCTTTGCACGGTACCCTTTACTCAATAATGCCTGGTTTATTAGCTTATTGTAGCCATGCTATGCCTTTATTAAATTACTGTTTCGATAGGAAAGTCGATCACAAAGGACACATGCCGTTCGGCTCCAATGCCTCTGATTCTTGACTTTTCACTTTTCGTTTGGAGAAGCTGACGCCATCACTAAACTCTCAGTCATTAGACGAGCAACATACTGAAATCTCGTCAATAAAAGCTTGGAGCCATCACACATGCCACATCGTCTCTTATCCGTTAAGCTTATTTTAATAGAAGATTTTTCGTGACATTGTTCGGATTGTTTTTCAAACTCAAGTTGATTTCTTCCAAGTCAACTTGCGTTTGAGGATATGTTAGCAATATTAGTATATTCACTCGATTTTGCACATCTCTCAAGATTATGAATATATCTCCTTTAATAAAGTATATGTTTGATTAAATATATTTATTTATCTTGTTACCTTAGATAACCATTTCATAAGACCTATATAAATAAGTTGATGTATTCTTCACTATATATATATATCGAAGTACAGAGAAATTCCATAATTCCATTTTCCGCATATGATTGCTTCACGTGAGGTATCGATTGTCTGAAGGAGAGATGGTGTTCTGATTACAATTTAGAAAGAGAAAACGCTGCGAGATGTGGGCTTTAGTTTTTAAATTTTTCTTTAAGTTTCTTATAGCCCAGTAAGGACGGCCCCCGTTAGTTCGAAAGGTCCGTCAAAGTTTACCTCGGAAGCTTCAAGCGCAGCAGCGAAGACCACTCTCCTGTCGCTAGACGCCATCTTTAGCGACGGTTTTTTTATGGCCGTCCTGGAAATCCCTAACATTAAGTTTACATCCCTAACATTTTTCGTTTAGACATTATAGTGACGAAGATAATTTTGAAAAGTTGAAATTTTTCTAAGCATTTGTAACTATAGATTCTTATCATTACTACTTTATAACTTTCGTGCTCTTCTCAGAATTATTTATTAACAATTTACTGATGAGGTTTACTACGTATATAAATATTGACAGGCATTAAGACTAAAAATTATATATTTTAAGTACGGTAGAAAATTTTGGTGGTGATATGAAAATCATTTACATATTTGGACTAATACAATGAATATTCTAAAGCTAAGCGAGTATTGATAATTTATTTTGTCTCAATACATTGCTTTGTCCTCTTTTCTTCATTTGTAAGATATCATAGTGCAGACAAAGTACTCTATCAGATCTTGTATATCATTGCTATCAATCACAATTAGCAAGTTAACAAGTGAGCTCATCCAACGTTAAGGACACAATATGTTTATATTTTCTAATTTTCATATTAATATTTATTTTAATTTACAATCATAAGTTTGAATGCAATTATTTTAAATTAATTGAGGTCTCAAAGCTTTAGGTTTTTTTTCTTGAAAAAAATATATTTTTGTAATTTAACATACTCTTGTGTTAGGTTCTGCTTTATTGTTTGAAGTTTGATAGGGCAATTTGAAAAGCAGGAAGCCAAACCTCCAAAATTGGAATACATACCGTAATTATTCCTAACCATTAGAAGTGCACCTAGGCTAGTCATTAAACGAGGCAAAGCTTTTTCCGTGATTTGATAAGAACAAACACCTCCCTTCTTCTTCTTTCTTTTTTTTTTTTTCCCTTTGTTGCCTTGTTATCTACGGGGAAGTCATAGATGTTTTATCCATGTAGCTATGAATCTTCTCATCTGGATAACCCTTGCTGCCTAAAGTCGACAAGCAATTGAAGAAGTTGACGGTGGCATGAGACACTCTCTTCTTGGTAAGAGCTTCTCCCTATCCATGGTTGGTGATAGCTAACCCCAAAACCCTAAATACCTCCAATCAAAAACCCTAACCTGTCCATCGATGTCTACCTCACAGATCTTGTGCAGCAGCAGCCCACAACCCAATCATGGTACCACCACATTTCCCTCCTAGACCCTAAGCTACCCATGTTCATCCGTCACCTCCATTCTCTACCACTGACTGCTGCGACACCCCCCACCTTTACAATCCCACATTTCTATCAAACCTAAGCAGCCTTCTCTCGTCTCTCAGCCCCAATATTCCTTTCTAGCCCTAAATTCCCTCAGCCAGCATGCCTGCTAATATTTCATCCCGGTTTTTTTCCCCTACCTGATAGCTCCCTTCATCCACAAATCTTAAACCCTTTTTGTGTCCTGCATCTTCCCATCCTGCAAGTCAAAGGTTAGAGTTGGTGGCTTGATAGGCTCTTGCTGAGGCTGACACCGGTGCTAGGTGCTAGCAGATTATCCGTCTGGCTGAGAACCTGTGCCGTGAAGGAAAGGAGCTGATGAAGTCCCCTGGCCGAGAATCTCTCTCTCAAGAAGTCTGGAGTGTGCCCTGCCACTGCATCATTGAGGTAAAATGGAGAATGTGATTGATAAAGAACTAGGACTAGCTGCCTTAGGTAGAAGATTGTGCAATGATGCAGTAGTGACTGTTAATGACGAGATTCCGGAAAGAATATTGAGGGAAATGCAGTCTTTCCTTGTTGGGAAAACTCTATTCTAGGCCTAATGTCAATTTCCAGGCTTTCCAATCTACTATAAGGCAAGCTTGGAAATCTGATGATATGATTTGAGATCAAATGCAACCAGGACTCTTCACGTTTGCGTTCACCTCTGAGAATGAGAAAAAGAGAGTTTCAGAAGCCAGTTCATGGTCCTTTTCAAGTAATTTGCTGATTCTCTAGCCATTAGACCCGAATATCTCTATTCATTGTGCATTTTGGATGCAAGTGCATGATTTACCATTAGCAAGAATCACCGAGAAAGTAATGCGAGGAGTGATCTTAATATAGGGAAGGTGCTGGAACTGAAATTGGAGGCGAGGGGAGGCAGCCCCTGCAAAACTAGAAAAGCAAGAGTTTCTTGACTTAGCGAGACCACTTAAGTCGGGGATTGTGGCGAATATTGCAACTGTGCATTGACTTTAAATATGAAAGATTTCCTCATTTTTGCTATTCAAGTGGGCGTATTATAAGCCATGACACTACCGATAGCAAAGGAATCCCCATGAAGGATCAGCGCGGGAAGAAAATGATGTGGGGAACTTTGGCCAATGTTTAAAGGCGGAAGTACGTGAGACAAGTCCTCCGCGTGCGAACCAGAAGAGCCTTCTCCTGTCGACAATGGGCATCTCCCTCACGTCAGAGAACACTGCATTCTGGCCAAGGACGCTTAGCGTGCTCCCGTTGTACATCCCTTCAGTGAAGACGTAGTTCTGCACCATCAGCAGGCCAATGTCATTCAGTGATGCGGACAAATAGAGTCCCTGAGCCCGGCCGACGATTTTGGAGCTCAATTCCGGGCCCTCGGTCAACAGGTTGTCAGTCATAACGACGATGCTGAACCCCGTGGCAGACATGTTGGTCATCTTGGCCTCAGCTACACGCACTGTGGTTAGGTTGCGGCCGCTCACGATATCATGGAAGTAGAAGTGGAGGTGGCTCAGCTTCTCCTTCTTTAGGCCAAGCTCTTCCGGAAGCAAGGTTCTTGAGAAAGTGTGAGAATTTGCAGTAAAGAAAATGGTAGAAGTGAAGAGGAAAGAGAGGAGATGACGAGCTTGGTAATGCAAAGAGCCATATTGGAGACACAGAGACATGAAAAGGGTGTTGTTGGGGGAGGCTTTTATAAAGGAGGTAATGGAGAAAATGCGTTTAAGTAGGAAAAACAATAGTGTGATTTTGGATTTATCAAAGTTGATTTACAAAATTAATGTACGAAGCGATGCAACAAATAACAAATGGATATCGTAAATATATTAAATGAAATGCACATGACATCTAATAACACTTTGGCACCGACCCTCATAATATACTAATTATATAACTCAAATTTTAGGAGTATAAAATCTTTCAAAATGAAATTTTCTTGGTGGAGTAATTAAGGTAAAGGAGCCTGAGTTCAAGGGAATAACCAGAGAGTAACATGGTCAATCAATTGTGTACCACAGATAGAATGTAACGGTTGGATTTGCCTGGTATAAATTTTTAAGAATTAAGATTTTTGTTTATAATGAGATTAGCGGATTTAGGATTAGGGTTTCAATATCGGAAATTAAAGATGCTAACTTACTCTCTATAAGATAGGATTTTAATCTTTCTTGAATAAATTATTAATTAAGGTACACTTCAATTTGTAAGCTAGCAGGAAGTGCTCGTCATAGTCATCGCCCTGCTACCCAGCTCATCTCTAAATGATTAGTGTGGAATCAATTATGTGGTGAAGTGTGATTAGTATGTGGTCCATTAGAGTGACGGGTAATGCTAATTTTTTTAACGAAATTGATTTTACATTTTGATGACCAAGTGACATGGCAGAACCCACTGATGATCCCACAAACAATTATTGAAGATCAATTTTACTATTATCAGCATTACTCTACACAGAGTAAACTGTCGTTTTCTCTTCAACTCATCGTTTTCACATTGATGACCAAATGAACAGTTTCATTTCAATTATTTTCGACGCGTGGGGATTGCCCAATAAGTCAACCCATCGTCTTCACTTTTCTCTTTTTAATTTGCTCCATCTTCGCCAAACCTAGATCCGATTTGGTATTTCACCTAACGCCCTCAATCACATTTATTTATAGAAGAAGCAAGTAAGTTTGTCAGTCATCGATTTGCATTATAATTCATTCCGCTAATCATATCATTCATAGAATAAGTCATCCGGTAATTATCGCTTGGTAAAGTACAAACAGCAATGCAAGAATCATGGGTGATTGGGAAATTAAAAAAAAAAAAAAAGATGCCAAAGACAAACGAGAGGGTCATCAAACTAAAATGTGAGAAATCTTTCCAGAAAGGCCTTCAAAGACATCTCGTGAACATGGATCAATAATGGAAGACATAAACATTGTAATCCACGACGGTGTCCCCGGTCTTACGGTCCATCGTGTACGTCTTTGCCTGTGCGTACCCGCGGGCGAACCGGAAGAGCCCGCTCCGCCGACGATGGACATCTCCCGCACACCGGAGAACACCGCGTTCCGGCCGACCACGCTCAGCGTGCTCCCGTTGTACTTCCCCTCAGTGAACACGTAGTTCTGCACCATGAGCAGCCCGACGTCGTTCTGCGACGACAGCGCGTAGATACCCTGGGCTCGCCCGACCTCCTTGGAGCTCATCTCGGGGCCTTCGGTCAGCGGGTCGTCGATCATGACCACGGCCCCGAACCCTGTGGCAGACGTGTTGGTCATCTTGGCCTCGGCGACGCGCACGGCGGTCGGGTTGCTCCCACTCACGATGTCGTGGAAGTAGAAGTGGAGGTGGCTCAGCTTCTCCTTCTTGAGCCCGAGCTCTTGCGGGAGGAGGCTGCGCGCGAAGGTATGAGAGTTTGCGGTGACAAAAACGGTCGACATACAGAGGAGAGAGAAGGCTACGAGCTTTGCGATGCGAACAGCCATGGCTAGAGAGAGAGAGAGAGAGAGAGAGAGAGAGAGAGAGGCAAAAAGGGTTTCGTTGAGGGGAGGGTTTTACAGAGGGGGCAGGTGGAGAAAGACCGGGTTTGGTGGTAGGTAATAATAATATTTTTAAAGGAGGGACTTGCGGAGAAGTTAAGGGTAGGAGACCAAACAAGAGACGACATGATCATATGGTATATGGTGACCCACCATTTAGGTGCAGCAAATAATGTAATTAGCGTCGGAGCGATTCTTCGTAGGTGGTGATTAAAAATATGTCCCAAGTTTGAAGTCAAAAAGAAAAATTTTCTAATCTAAATAGACTTTCATTTATATATATCGGAAGTGTTCACATTACGAAGAGTATCAAAGATGAGATTTTCTTGTGAATTCTTTTATGAGATTATTAGATTATTTCATGAGGAATTATGAGGCAAAATATTATTTAAATTATTGGGTGTAATTAAGGACTGAGAAACATTAATAGTGTTTAAATGAGTCTAATGCGGTTGTGATCTTCGTTATGTCATCTGATTTATGATGGAGTTCTTTGTTGCTTTCCTTGTGGACATATGTCATATCGACTGAACCGCATATATTTGATGTCTGATTTATTTTTTTGTTCATTTATTTTATTGTTCAATTGCTTGCTCCCGTGACAATTGATATCAAAGCTAGGCTTAACTAAGTTGAAGCGAATCGATGTCGGCAAAAATAGGAAAAGTGAAAATAAACATATTTGATGGGAATGATTTTAGTTTCTGGAAGATGCAGATTGATTATTATTTGTACCGTGTCAATGCCAGCTGAATAAAAGATTAAAATTCAGCATTGCTTTATTGTGAACCCAATTAGGACTGCAAGAGGGCTTGTGGTGTGGTGTTATGGAATGAAGTGGTATTAATTATTGTGGATTTTTTCATTGGGAGTACATTAATGTTACATGTAGAGGAGGAGAGGAAGATAGTGATGATGATCACCTTTGTACATGCATCGTATACTTTCAAGAAAAGAGTCCTGTTGTGGGAGGAGTTAAGGAGCACTAAAATGCATATCACTCTACCTTGGATTTGCTTAGGTGACTTTGATGAAGTTATTTACCATTGGAATAACATGAACCTTAACTTGATATGTGTAGGTGACTCACAAAAAATTGATAAGTGATAATTCCTAGATAAAACTTGATTTGCATGTTAATAACATGAACCTTAAGCTGTGAATTGATATGGGCTTATGAGAACTGCGCTAAGCTTAGGTTTAATAATCCATTAGCCAAATCCTAAGTAATTCAACTCACTTCGAGCTAAGGTCATGACAGCTAAAATCATATAGATTGAAAATCATAAAATCATTCACACAGAGGAGAATAAAGTGAAAAAACATGTTGCAAAGATCCCAGAAGCTATAGAGTAAAGTTCAACATTACTTAGGAACGATACTCTTGTCTAGAGAAACAAGATCGCCATATGGTGAAAGAGATGTCTCTACATCAGATGGGTCATCAGTAATCAGTCTACCAAGACCTCTTCGATCAAAGCCAGTCTTTATCAAGGCCATTATTGATAACTCAAGAGAGATTATCAAGGTAGATAGTGTAAAAGCACTGAAGCAGCAGTCAAATCTGCACTGAAAACAAACCGTATTTAGTGAATAGTGAGTGGCCAAGCGGCAGGCAACCATTTCCACACCGATAAGCTTATTCCCCCGAGAGCCAAGAATTCTCCTGGAAGAAGAGGGCACACACGTTTTAAGACAGTATCCTAATGCCAGTATTTGACGACTATCTATTCAAAGAGTTAAGAGAACTAAAACGTGCAAAGAAAATACCGTTGACACTATAGGAGTTTCAATTACAGAGGACAAAGCACCTGTATGATCTCTTCATGGTTTCAATCAGTGAGTATACTTTGTAAACAGAGGCTTCTCTTTAGTGTAATGCATCAGCTTGTCTTCAACACGATTTCTGCCATGCCAGAAGGGAACTCATTCATTCAGTAAAACACACGATGATGTAGTAAAGACTAAATTTCCTAAGAAATTCCAGTTTACAGACATCAATTCGCAGCCTACATATTATCCCACACTTCTGGCCTATTTTATATTCGGTGAATGATTTCATTACACAGTTTCGCCAAGACCTCCCTTTTTTCTGAAGAGACAATGTACATGGATAGCCAGGTGAACGGGAAAGGTGGAAGGAAGCTCTTGTATCTGGATGAAATCATATTCAAACCTCTAAATGGGAAAAAGCCAGCTATTGAATGCATTATCTCTGCATTTTCTTTGAGTAATTGCTGCAAAATATAAAACCATGTGCACTTTATATTTGTTTGTTCAAATTAATAACTCCTTTAGAAAACCGAAGGAAATGATGACGTGGTTATCAAGTCGTCGTAGGCCACTTTGGCGTCGGCTTGGCAAGCACGTAGCATCGAGCTGCTATTACAAAATGAAATATAAAAATTAAAACAAGGGAAAAGAGAAAAAAAATCTTCGGCATGCTCTGCAAATAGAGGGCAGGGACGCTCCGCCAGGCACCGGTGAAGGTGGCCAGACCCAAAACGGGGTCAGGCAATGCCGGCCAGACCTACATGGAGCTTGGGCGATGGCGGTGTTCCCCATCCATCACAGAGGTACACACCCGGAGAGAGAGATACAAGGGAAGAGAAGTCCTGGTCCTCAGCTGCCCGTCGGCACACAGGGGCAAGGGCCACGGCCTTCCCTAAAAATCTAGGCAAGGGTCGCCCCCCTCGCGTCAGATCCGCAGTGGTTCTGCTGGGATTTGAACTGGTCGGAGAAAGACGGAGTATGAGAATTTTATGCGTTCATAGCTTCGCTCGTTGCCAAACCGTTGTCGATAAATAACAAAAAACTAGATCACAAGGATTGAGTAAAACAACAAGTGCTTTGTGATTTGATTTCTCTTTCTTTTCTCTGTGGTCTGTGATTCAGAGGGCACGGCTCGAGAGCTCGTGTCATTGTAGCTTATTCGTCTTCTTCTTCTTCTGCATTGGACTCAAATAGAGCCAACCCCACGAAAAGAAAAGAGCTTGGTATGTCATGGCTCCGTGTTTCGAGAATTTTGCTGTTTCATGCTTGTGGAACCAGCGGTTTGATTTCTCTTTTCTTGAAGATTTCGTGTTGTGCGTGTGGCATCCGAAGGCCCGGTGGGCCAACTGCCTAGACCCTGGCGGTGGCTGGGTGATACCGCCGCCCCGCCGGGGGCGGCCCATCGTTCCTCTGCCAAGTCACCCTTACCCTGGCCTTCCCCCTCCTCTCTTTCTCACTCTTGAGGGTTTCCTTCAACTTTTTTTATTCTCTATTCCACCCAAGAAATTTTCCGAAGAAGAACAACGGTGTGTTGTGGATGGGCAACTGGGCATGTCGGCATATCAGTCAACTGTTTGACTAGAGGACCGTCTTGAACAAAAAGCTAAAAGGACATTGATTGCAAAATAATAATAATAACAATAATAATAATAATAATTGAGAGACGATAATATAAGTTGAAAATGTTCAGAAACCTCTTATGCCGTTAGCCCATATACAAAAAACCTGCGTAATCACCAATCCCATGATAATTTAGCTCACTAGTTTGGCCTGAAGGCTTCATTCCAGCTCAGAAGCAAAATCAAGTGTAAATGACAGCTGAAGACATTGAACCTCACTGTACTTAAGATAAGAAATAAGTTGATAAAGGAAGTGGAATAAACACAACCCAACAAGCACATATATGAAAGCAGTTAGCATCTATATTGGTATGCAATGTACTCATCATTATGCAAAAAGACCAAGATTATCCTAGCATTCAGGAAAAGTCACACACGATTTCATCATTCGGTAATCGAAACATTCCAGTGCTGAGACATTCAAACAACTTTGATGGACTAAAAAATCAAACACTTTGACAGAATATTACTTGCCAAAATTAACTAATAATGAAAGTAAATTCGAGGGGATGATGCCATTAAGTTCAGAAACAGAATCCTGCTTGTCATGGGAGAAACTATGTATACAAGATGACTAATATAAACCAACTGCAGTAAATGTCCCTCGCTTTACATTTGACTCATGCAATTAAGAGGGAAAATAATTTACAATTTTTAATTGTTTTTGTTTCTTAATTAAAGGTAGAGTAATAAAGAGTACAAGAGTGAAACATCAAAAGGACTTGCTTCCGCTCCAAGAGGAATCATGTCAGGAATCACGAGTACTTACTTTCTCGTCTCATTTCACCACGAAAGGCCTTACATAAAGATCAAAGATAGTTTCACTGACCATGCCACGAAATGCGGAGATACCTCATCTACTTAAGATTCATCTGTAACAAAGTATGTCCAATAATTTGGATTGTGGTATAGCTCCAAGGAATCGTCCAAGTTATTTTCCAAGATTTCAAAAAATTTGTGTAAACGCTTTCTAATTGTATGGTGAACTGGTTATTGTTCAGATTGCCGATCCTCAATGTAAAAGTACCCTCAGCATGTGCAAATACAGATGGGAGATTCAAGCTGTTCATCCATGACAATATAGCTAAATCTTGAGCGTACTTACACCGCTTATTCACTAAAATCGAAGCATCAACCCAAAAACTATAAAACCAGTTTTATTCTATCCACTACATAATATATCTGAATCATAGGAATCGAGGATGAAAGTTCTGTTTCTAATCCAGCAGGGAGAAATCTTACCCTAATCTATGATGTCTAGCTAATAATGTGTTGTGTCAAGAGGTTATTATGCAAACTAAGAGAAATATATAGGAAAATCTGAGCCCGAAATTGTCAGTAACGTAGTAGTCTAAGCTAAAAAGTTCATAATAAACCTTAAAAGCAGGTACTCACATGTGGTTTCAAACATGTTCCCCGCAGGTAATGAAGTTACGTGAAGGTGTCGAGAAAACTTTTGCACTCCTCAACGTTCCCTGCATATATATTGACTATTTGATTAGAAACAACAATTAGGAAAGAAAAGCATAAGAGCCATAAGATCATAATCAAGGGAGTGAAAGGATATTGATAGCAAAGTTACATGTTCTTTATAAGAGAGCACTTGAGGGGCGTTATATCCCACCTTCCACTTAGTTCATTTATCATATCCCACCTCATTCAATAACTAGTTCCACTCAAATACACTAATTCCTAAGCCGACATTTCCTCTACAGCCACAAATCCAGCATTGCACATCATCTTAGCTATAGAAACTTACCATCAGATGTTGATATTTAACCCTCCAAATTGTCAACTAGGATGCCACCGTGGCATTTAATGGTGATTTAACTGCCATATCAGCGGTATTTTTAACAAAAGGATCAATATGAACAATCAAACATTTTTACAAAAGATCAGGATCTATTCGTGCCTTTATCCCTCTTTTTCTGCCATAAACTTTCAATCATAAGTCACTTTTTTGTTTGTTACATGATTTGAGTTTAACTTCTTTAACCTCAACTCTGAGTTTGTCATGACCGTGCTAAGTTAGTTATGAGAATCCTCTGCTTTAGTTCAATTTGCTCTTAACATTAAATTGGTTAATGACATATGCTTCGGTGACATGTTTGGTGCAGGTTGCTTTTGTTACATTTTCCTCTAATTTGTCACTTGGTGGAGACACGTTTTTGGCTACTCATTTAATATTAATATGATGAAGTTTGATGTGAATTCTCTTTAGAAAATCATGGCATTTCTTCATTTGTGTTCACAATTAATTTAGCCAAAGAAAAGAAAAGAAAATAGAAGAAAAATTGACAGTTGTTGGGTGTAGAAAGTGTCCACGTGAACTTCTCATAAGGCACAGCGCACCGCCACGCATTTATTTAATTAAACTAGATAAGATAATGGCAAGAAGTGAGAGTTATAATTGGACGATACTCGAAAACCAGAGAAGGCAGAGAGGACTTGGCTTCGGTTTTGCTACTGGAATTGCAGGAAGCGCAGCCGATTCTTCTTTAGCAGCAGGCCGGGAACCTCCATCACCGGACCACCACAGCCTGCTGGCCGTTCAGGAGCTCCTTCACCACGATCGACACGAGCCGGCCGAGCATATGGTGCTCGCGTCCAGTTCGTGCAGTTGGACCCCAACCAAGCGGACAAGCTCTGGCTCGGGCCCTGCGCGCAAGACCCAAACAGCAAAAGCACGCCGTTGTTTCGCAAGTCAATGTCGAGCGACTCGCAAGGGTTCAAGCTCATCAGCAGAAGTACCGAGAACGCGAGCTGGGGCACCATCGCCCTATATAGTTTCGTGGGTCGAGACGAATTTCTCTCCAGTGCAAAGCATGAGCGAAAATGGAAGCTTGATGGGTTGACGCCGTCATGGCCGACGTTGGTCGAGATGTTCAAGCAAGGCATGTCGTCCTCTTCTTCTTCTTCACCGCGTGGAATTTCGTGTTGCTTCTTCGAGATTCAGCAAAACCAGCTATGGAATGAAGCCCTCCCTGTTTCTTCCCCGAAGAACCCTCTCTTACGAAGCTTTCTCTCGGACATCGCTCTCCCCCGTTTATCCCCCCGAACGACTCCCCTCTCTCCCGTCTGTAAACGCCTCTCTCTCTCTCTCTCTCTCTCTCCAAGGACGACGCCAGCTGCCTCTGGCCGCCCCGTACCGCACGATCTTCGTCGTCGCGCTTCGTTGCGTCCTTCGGCAAGTCCGTCTCTCTCTCTTTTGTCCTGAAGCTAACGTCCAAGTGAGGGAAGGGAGGAGGAAGAAGGAAGAGGAGAGCAGGCCGGGCTGGGTACGAAGAAAGGTGGGCCGCGCTGGCGAAACAAAAGAAGGAGAAACGGGCTGGGCCGCGCCCCCGGGGGGCGCCCCGGGAAAAGAGGAGGGGGTTGGGTGGAAGTAGAAAGGGGACGTTCGAGCCAGAATTCTATCTCCGATTTCCCATTGTAACAAATTTGGCACGTGTGATGTATTAAGGGCAGTTCACTTTATAAGGTGTTTGGTGTTTGCTAAGACCCAAAAAAAAAATTCACAAGAGGGTTCTTCCCATCACTAAAGAAAGGCCATCACGACCAAAACTTCAAAAAAACTGGTGCACTACATCTCACTTTAAGCCATCAAGCCATTATCAGATTAAGGATCCATTTGTTTCGTGAAAAATTGAAAATTTTTCGAAAGAAATTTCCAATAAACCATTTTATAGAAACATGATAATGTTTTATGATATTTAGTTAAAATAAATAATAAATTAGATATAATTTTATGTCGTTTGGAAATGAAAATCTTTTGTTTTTAATAGACACGCACTATTTAGACGTCGGTGACTTGGGCACAAGCAGGCAGGAAACTAAGCACAAACATTGGGCACAAGCAGGCAGGAAACTAAGCACAAACATTGGATCCCGGGTTTGGCTCTTTGCAGATCAAGGACCTAGGTGCCCATGCCCAATTGCCTATGCCCTTGATGAGAGGCTCAGGACCCTAGTACCCGTGACTAAATCCTCGGAGCCCAAGCTCAAGAGCCCGAGTCCATCAAGACTGGACTTAGGACTTTGTTGTCCATGCATGGATCTTCGACAATTGATCCCCATCGATCGAGGCTAGGCATGAGACCTTGGTGCTGGTCCCTAGATACTCGGTGCTAGGGCTCGAGTCCCTAGTCCATCGAGTCGGGGCCTAGGACCTTAAGAGTGAAATGAATGTCATAACTAAAGTCCAAGCTTTTAGATCATCAATCTCAAAAACCCTGGATCAAAATTTTGAGGGTAATATTGTTAGAAAACTTGCTAACAAGGTGTTAAAAGTTGTTTCAAGTACGGTAGAAAAATTCAGGTGACCATCTAGACCTATACATGACCAAGTTGCAGCTGATATTATTATTGTGTATGGAATAGCTCATGTAGTTGTATTAAAAGAGATAATAGTTCAATTACTTGAGGAGTATTCAATATAAGCATAATATACAAAATAGCAACATCGGTTGGATTCTTTTCCGCCTTTATATGAACAACATTCTCAAGTTGAAAGATTAATCTAAACAAACAATCTTGGAAAAAAAAATGTTTCATGGATAAGAGTACATGTGCGCACATGCCATAGGCTGTTAAATGGATACCTTTCTTGGAAGTGAATCAATAACATCCTTGAGAGTAATATATTCAGGAAGACATTCTCTGATTTGCTTGAAGCCATAAGTATAGGCTAATTTCCATTACTCAGCGCTATTTTCTGATTTTCCCATTTCATATAATATAAGCCCGTCTTCCAACAGAGCATAATGAGATATCCACAAAAACAAGAGGAACTATATATTAAAAAAAAAACACGGTATAGTACCAATTGCCCCTTGCAAGTTGCTTCCTATCAATTTAAGTATTAAGTTCAATATAAAACCAAGCAATTTGGTCGTTGTTCATATCCATCCCAATTCCATTTCAATTTATCAAAATGATGCTTGCTCTCAAATAGATTCTACCCTCCATGTATCTGCCTCACTATTTCTGTGGAAAGGCTAACTACATCATGATGTCTATGCTTATGACCAACTAAATGGCTATTAGATGTATGAGCTGGTCATGTTGACATAGACTTTCTTGCTCATTCTTGAGATTGGGTTGATTGGGCTTATTTAAAATAACCTAGATGACCAAAATTTATTTAAGATCTAGTTTTAGCTTATTGAGATAATAAATTCAGCCAACTAGTATGCATTAGAATTTCCCAATTTGAAGCTACAATTCATGATTTTAGCAATTGCTGGGTAAAACTCACAATAGATTTTGAAGTTGACAAAATTTTCCAATAAACTATATATGTCTTGAAGATTGATATTTCATGTATATGTTCGATAAGCTTCTTGTAGCGTTCGGATTGAACCCCTTCAGACACATTCTCATATTGTCAATACATTCTCAGTCGGAGAAGGAGAAAACTTTTCATTTCCGTCTTGACATCCTCAGAACATAAATATTTAAATGATACAGATTGTAACTTGTGTGCTCATCCAGAAGGAAACAAATCTAGAATGAGATTATCGTAGCTTCTATAATGGCTAGCAGTCTAGGTTGGATTTCATGTCTTTGTGGAAGATCAACTAAATCAAATTGATTGGGAAATCAATCATAAAGACAAGTTCTTTCTAAACGAAGGCACTCTGCTCATGAAAACTAAGACTCTGATTGCATGGGCGATCAGAATCAAGTGTAGATTCTTACCTTATCACTCAATGGCCACCATATCTTTTTGATACAGTTCTGTCCATCGACCAAAATGGAAGAAGTTGTCCAACTACTAGTTTGGAAATAAAGGAGTATATAAGGAGATCAAGGGAGCAATGAGCAAGTAAGAGACGAGACCTAGAATTTATAATTCCAAAGTCTTAGTGTACTTCGATCATACACTTGTCTATCACGAACTCAAACATTTGTGATGGTGAGAAAAATACCAAAAAGTGACTTAGTGAGATAATGTGCACTGAGTGTTGAGTTTTCGAAGTTGTAATTTTGTGTTAATCATATAGTGAAATCCAACCAATAGGTTGTTAGTATGAGAGAGTAGACGTAGACTTGATCTAAGTAAAACTACTATAAATCTTATGTGAAATTTCTCTCAACCTTTATTCTCTTATTGTTTATTGCAAAAGTCTTTTGCACACTCGCATGTTGGTCTTAAAATCTTTTTTACTGCATAACAGATTATGAATCTTATTCCATAATTTGAACCTTGTGCAGATTGATTTTGATTTATTCCATTATGCATTAATTTTTCAATATTTTATATTATCACCCGTTCACCCTCTCTAGGTGATTTGGGCTAGCAACATTAGCACTAAAGTGGACCTATATTTTTAGTCACATTATTAGTTTGAAAAAAATTAATAATAGCATACTAAGCAATATGTACTATTTATTTAACTAACTAGATCGTTTTTTTATAAAACTAGGTGGATGAACTAGGATTGTGTGGTCATGTTGGTGCATTTATGTGGGTGGGGGTGCCTACTCCAAGCTATTTGCTTAGTGACCATAGAAGTGCATTGTTGACATTTACCATCAAATTTTATCAAAACTGCTAATCGATATCAGATGCCATTGAATTTCACTCTAACTATTAAAATATATCTCTAGTTAGATTCCGTGAAACCAATCCGAGTTTTAATAATGGAAGGTATTAAATAGAGCAAAGTAGAATGTGAGAAAATAAACTTTTGCATTGAGGTCGGTTGAGTTGGTCAAAAGGGGAAACTAAAATTTTTGTTTTATGTTCTTTTTGGGTTGATATTTCCCAGTTGAAGTCTATTGGAATTCAAGTCGGCGGAAGATGACTTACCTTTATCCGATGCACAAGCAATAATTAACCCCGGAACGAATGTTGAATTGCAAATGAATCACGAACAAAATTACTTCACTCTGGTCTGAATGCAATCACAAGGAAATGACCTGATTTCCATGGCGTAAATGCAAACCGTTCTTGTAAAGGATGAAATGGAATGCCTTCTACTTCTTTGATGGAAAAAGGAGAGAAATTTGGTGCAAGTGATTTGCTAACCAATACCAATGGTTGTCTACAAAAAACTTATATACGACACCCTTCATACCCTTTCAAAGAGGTGCCTTTCCATCGTAGCTTATCAAGTCCAAACGGTGCGTTCCAATTGCACCCCATCATGGATGTACTAGCTAAAGTACAACATCTCCCACTCGGACATGATGGGCTTGATAGCGCTCTATCAAGAATATAAGGCATTAAATATTCATCAATTTTACAAAACAATTCATACTGGCAAGTAAGCCATAGTACACCTGCACTTGGGAGCTCAAATTATGCACCTGTTAGGGATGACATAATGGCTACAACCCCAAAAAAAGAAATAAACAATTGATGTCTCACAGTGCCCCAGACATATTTTGTTACATCAATTCAAGTATACCTATCCCTTAAAGGCTATACTTGATTATTCTAAAAAATACAATGTATTTACAATTATATCCGCAACCACAGATGGTGATATAATTGGTCGATCGGTAAATATATATAATAGATGTAAAACAACAAGAGTTTTCCTTTGCACTCATGTCTCCTCCATTTCAGAACAACTGCTTTCCGAGACATGTCCCATAAGGCCATGTCTATTTATGACCGCTGATAACATGCTAAAGTAGCAACATTGATCTTTCACTTCGAGAACATAGTCAGAAGTAACATAGGGCACAAAAAAAAAAGGTAAATTATAAATTACCTCAAGGGCTCACACGATGAGTAACTAGGGATAATTTTACTCACCTTCCATTGTCGGTCGAACAATGCACATGTAGTATGAATTACATGCTATAGTGAATTTCTCTTTCTATAAGAGCGTATGTCATTTCTTAAATATATCCACTATACAGATCTTAGCCTAAATATAGTCACGTGCTTCTCACGTACTCATGTTTAGCTCGAGTGCTATATCAGCTCGCTTTCTATAGCGCCCAATTAAGTACTCGCATCCGGCATTTTACATGTATACATGATTGTGGGACTATCATGTTCGGTCTTATTATAAACAAATCACAGACCTCATCTTGACTCTAATCAGGGCGACATATTTTATGTACCAGATTTGCTCTTCAACATTTATTTGTACATAACGTCTCATCTCAACTTGCTAACTATAGCACTTGAGGTGATTGCTCGTGTGAGCGAGCCAATCATTGCTTGCTGACATACTTTCCAATAATATATGTGTGCTTGTGCTAGTCTCATAATGGATTTATACTTCTTGGTAGAATATCAAGTCATTAATAAACAAACAAGTACAATACATATGTCCACAAATACATAATACAATTATCCTCTACAATAACACATATCACATTCTGCACAATCCTAGTGACATCCTGTGGGTCAAGAATATGTCTCTACAAATAGCCTTCGTAAATGGATCAACAACCATTCTATTGGTTGAATTGTATTGTATGATCACTTCTTTCTGCGCTATAATATCTCTAATGAAGTTGTTCTTTATGTCAATGTGCTTCGTCCTTCCATGATACTTGGGATCTTTCACATAAGTAATGGCTGCTTGACTATTGCAATAAACTGTCACCGGTCTTGGAACTTCAGTGACAGTGGCTAAATTTTCCAAGAAACGTTTTAGCCATACTGCTTCTTGCACTGCGTCAGAACACGTAATAAATTCAGCCTCCATAGTAGACAAGACTATACATGTCTGTTTCTTGCTATTCCAAGAAATTGCATCTCCATTGAGCAATAATGCATATCCAGAAGTCGATTTATGCTCATCCAAATCTCCATACCAATCAGCATATGAATAACCTAATAAACGTAGATCCTTTGGTAACAAAGTCCATAGTTCATAGTGCCCTTCAAGTATCTCAGGATCCTCTTTACTGCTTTTCAGTGTGCTTGACCGAGATTTGATTGATATCGGCTCACCAATCCCACATCATAACATATGTCAGGTCGAGTACACATCATAGCATACATCAAACTTTCGACCGCACTAGCGTAAGGAATAGTTTCCATCATTTTAATTTCTTCTGGAGTCTTAGGACATATCTCAGTACTTAGGCCTTCACCTTGCATGACAGCGGTATCAATGGGATTATAGTGCTGCATATTGAAACGATCAAGAATTTTCATAATATAAGACTCTTGTGATAAAGTAAGGAGTTTCCTTGATCGATCTCTTTCGATCTTAACTCCTAATATATAAGCAGCTTCTCCCATGTCCTTCATTTCAAAATTGGAGGACAACTATTCTTTTATGGTGATAACCAAAACCTTGTCATTTCCAGCCAATAGAATATCGTCCACATAAAATGATAAAATCACAAATTTATCTTCGGACCACTTGACATATACACAGTGATCTTTTTCGATCATCGTGAAACCAAAAATTGTTATGACTCGATGAAAACAAAGATACCATTGTCTAGATGATTGCTTAAGGCCATATATTGAGCGATGAAGTTTGCAAACTTTATGTTCTTGACCTTTAGCTATGAAACCTATTGGTTGTTTCATATAGATTTCCTCATTTAGTTCTCTATTGAGAAATGCCGTCTTTACATCCATTTGATGTAATTCAAGGTCCAAATATGCAACTATGGCTAGAATAAGGTGTATTGAGGCAAACCTTACAACTGGTGAAAATGTTTCCTCATAGTATATTCCTCTTGTTGAGTATAACCTTTCGCCACAAGACGAGCCTTATACTTTTCAATGGATCCATCCGCCCTTTGCTTAATCTTAAAGACCCATTTGTTTCCAATAGCCTTACGATTAGGTGGTAGATCAACCAAGTCCCAAACATGATTTGTCCTCATTGACTCCATCTCATCTTCTAAAGCTTTTCTCCATTCTTCCTTATTAGAGGATGAGAGAGCCTCTTGAACAGTTTTAGGCTCGGCATCATCTTTCTGAGCAATCGGAAATGCTTCCCCTTCAATCTCAAAACGACGACGAGGAATACTTTCACGATTACTTTTACGCAACTAAATTTCTTTTAAATTCAATTCACTAGACGATACAACACTTTCACTAGGTCTTGCATGTTGAGGTAAATCTTCATTTCCCTCTACAACATTAGTAGGTGTGTTATTAGGATCTTCTATCTCATATAACTGGAAATCCTTATCAATCTCACCTCTACTAGGAAAATCGTTCTCCAAGAACGTGACATCTCGTGACTCCATTTCGATCACACTCCCATCAGCTTGTTCACCTATGAACACATACCCTTTGGAGTGTTCAGAATATCTTATAAAGATACATTTCTTCCACCAGTCCATAATTCATAAGGGGTGGAAGTGACCGATTTTGAGGGCACTCGGTTAAGTACATAGGCAGCAGTCAATAATGCATCTCCTCAAAAGGAAATAGGTAAATTTGCTTACACCATCATAGACTTAACCATTTTTAATAGGATTCTATTCCTTCTCTCAACTACCCCATTTGTTGTGGAGTACTAGGAATAGTCAATTGTCGTACAATTCCCTTTTCATCACAAAGAGCCTTGAATTGCTCCGATAGATGCTCACGTCTGCGATCGGTTCTCAATACCTTATTGTTTTGTTCAACTGATTCTCTACCATCGTTATATATCGTTTAAAGTAATCTAATGCTTCTGACTTATGGGAGATCAGAAAGACATAATCGAAATGCGTGAAGTCATCTATGAAAGTAATGAAATATGAGGCTCCATGTCTCGCCCTCACATTCAAAGGACCATAAATGTCAGAATGTATGAGTTGCAATGGAAATTCAGCTTTAGTCTCTTTATCGAATGGTTTTCTAGTTGCTTTTCCTGCTAGACAATGTTCACATACGGGTAGATCAACATTAGTGAGTGACCCCAAAAGGCCTTCTCTAGCTAATCTTTACATTCTTCGCAACCCAATATGACTTAATCTAGCATGCCAAGTACTTGCATCAATCTCAACATTACTAGAAGATGCAATTAAAGAAAAACAACCATTAACATTAACATTGTACTGATTATAGTCAATGTCTAACACCATAAAACCATTCGATATATGACCTGAACCATAATAAATTGTTCCACACAAAATGTCAACACAATCACCATGAAAATTTAATACATAACCTAGGCTAAGAAGAACAACTACGGAGACTAAGTTTCGTTGAATATCCGGAGCATAGAGGACATCATGTAGGAATAGGCTTCGACTACCACGTAAAATTAATTTACATATGCCGATACCCTTCACTTCAACTCTTGAGTTATTCCTAACATATATCCATCTTCTTCCAAGCTACATCCGACAATACTCCACAAATGCTTGTCGGTCTCTAGCTACGTGGTCTGTTGCTCCTGAGTCTACACATTGGATGAGATTCAGCAAGCATTACAGTACTAGAAACAAAAGCATTACTTAAAGTAACAGAGTAATAAGGTACTTCTTTTGGCTTAGTGTATTTACGAGCAAAGTGACCCATCTTGCCATAATTGTAACACTTCATCTTGGCCTTGTCCTTCTTCTCACCACGCTTCTTGCATTGGAAGATCTTAGCCCTTTTAGGTGCCTGATCAGTCTTCTTCCCTTTGTTGTTGAATTGAGAATTCATTTTACGCTTGAAACCCAAAACTTTGCGCGAACTCGATTCAGCAACATAAGCATGAGTAGAGGATCTCACAGCCTCTAGGCGCTCATCCTCTAATTCCAAATGACACGCTATATCATCAAAAGTGACAATATTCTCATTATGCCTCATATTAATCTTTATATACTCCCAATTGTTAGGAAGAGACCTTATAACAGTCTAAACCTGCTGTTCATCAGTAAGGGAGTGACCTGCCGACTTCAGCTCACGAATCATATTTGACATCTCCTGAAAATGCTGCCTCATCGTTATATTTGGGTGTTTTCGGTATGTGTCAAACTTGATGGTGAGTCTCCTCAGCTTTGTGGCAGATGTAGCCCCAAATTTATCTTTCAAGGCAACCTACATTGTCTGAGCGTTATCATAACTTTCAAACTCACACATGAGATCATCTTGCATACAGCTTAGCAACGTGATGCGATCAATGCTATTCTTCTTTTTCCAAGCTTGATAAGCTTCTAGATCTCTCCTGTGTTGAGCTAAAGTTCCATGCTCAGGTTCATCCATGGTGTGGTTGAGGGTTTCCAAAACCTCTTGCTCTTTAAGGATGTACTGAACCTTTCGGTGCCAAGCATCATAATTGTCACCGTTCAGCTTCTCACCCTTGTTGAGGTCAGCCACAATGGTCTTGGATGCCGATGCCATAATCAATTGCTATAACACATTGACATAATAGACGCAAAATCAATACTAGCACATTTTTCAAAGTAACACATATATTTAATATGGAGCAAAAACAAACTAAATTAATGATAATTCAACAAAAAACACATAAACAAAAGTTCACTATGTTCCCAATTAACTTCTATGTACTATTGTTCTATTATCATTAATTAGTTTAATTTGCGCAAATTTTAAGTTCTAGGTGAAAAATCTTTCGAATCCTACCAACCTATGAACTTCCACTAGGAAAAATAATTACATGACCTCACGTAATTTCTACATTTTTCCATCAACACAAAAACATAATATGATATAAACCAACGTACAAAAACAATCATGCTGCAACTACAATCAAATTCGCAATTCAAGATCTAACGGAAAAACAAGGATTTCCTACCATTATTCGAATTTTCATGGAACTAGTAAATGGCAAGTATATTAAACTAAATACATGCTACCATCGAACCAAGCTCTACAAAGCATATATGACATCACTTCCATATAGGCTAGCTACTGTATTTTCTAAAGCATAAGAAAATACAAGCTAAAAATGAATGAATAGTGCATTTAAACCACAAAAATACGTGTACTTAGGGTTCCTTACACATTTTCATACAATTATAAAATTCAAAATTGAAAAATAATTATTCAACAGTGTAGAGGACATCCATACAAACCAAACGCCACCAACCACACTCCAATCGGAGTTCGCACGCGCCCACACGCGCCAACGAGCCTAAGGGCTCTTGGCTGGTCCGACCGGTCCGACCGGTCTAACCGTTGACCAATCAACAGGTCAGGTCTTCGGATCGGGTCGGGTTGGGTCATCGAGTCCCAGTCAGGGTCGTCGGGTCGGGTCGGGTTGCCGGCCGGTGACCGGCCGGCCAACTGCCGTCGGTGTTGACGTCATCCCAGCGATTACCGACCGTTGGATGATGTAATGGATGACGTCATCCGTGACGTCATCACATGTCGCGTCGCTCCGCATGACGCGCGCGTGACACGCACGCGTCGGTTTGTCGACCAGCATGTGTTGCGCACACGCTGGCGTCCCTAGCATGTTAGGCGTGTGAGGCCCACACGTAGTGGCTTCTGGCCGCGTGTGTGGGCGCATTCAGCCTCCTCTGGTTGCGCTCGAACCACCGTCTGACTCGTCTCGACGAGTACTTTCACCTTGTATATTCAAAATTTGATTTTGGCCAAAAAAATATTTCGAAAATTGACCAAAACCGCACGGATGCACGCGACCTCGAACCCATTCTTCGCTTTGGTTTGATTTTTCGACGATTCATATATCAATTTCGATTAATAAACATCCAACCAGTGTAGATATCATACTCTTGATCTCGATATGAAATAGTAAACTTGAAAATTCGATGAAAAACAAGGTAGAAACCACGACCGGGCTCTAATACCAATGTTGGAATTCAAGTCGGCAGAAGATGACTTACCTTTATCCGATGCGCAAGCAACAATTAACCTCGGAACGAACGTTGAATTGCGGATGAATCACGAACAAAATTACTTCACTCTAGTCTGAATGCAATCACAAGGAAAGTACCCGATTTCCATGACGTAAATGCAAACCGTTCTTGTAAAGGATGAAATGGAATGCCTTCTACTTATTTGATGGAAAAATGAGAGAAATTTTGGTGCAAGTGATTTGCCAACCAATACTAATGGTTGTCTACAAAAGACTTATATACGACACCCTTCATACCCTTTCAAAGAGGTGCCTTTCCATCGTAGCTTATCAAGTCTAAACGGTGCGTTCTAATTGCACCCCATCATGAACGTACTAGCTAAAGTACAACAAAGTCTAATTGGGCATTGGAGTTTTGGCCACTGAAATAGGATAGTGCAACGTGGAGTTTGGATTTGAACATGACTTGGGTTTCATATATTTTACATGTATATGTTTCTTTTGAGTGGGATTGAAGTCTTGAAGCATGGTTTATGTGAATGCTTGGTTCGACGGGGTTGATGTGAAGGCAGAGTGACTTTGTCTGCTATTCAAGTAGTGAAGTTTTTTCTCACACCAAGCATTTATGTGTTGAAGCTGATTAATTTTTTGGTATGATTTATTAATTCCATGAGATTGAGAAATTATTTCGTGATTGATTGTGATGCTAAACATTGAATTCTTGACATTGCCAACACTCCGAGAATGATATTAACTTTAATCAATCCAGAAAAATGAAATTTAATTGTCATTTCAAAATTTTCTTATTCTATACAATTTTTTTATTTATAAATCTCATGTTTAAATCTTTGCATTGGTTGGTAACAAAACCCACACATAGAACAACCCAACATGAGTTTCCCTTTGGTTTTTATCAAAAATTCTCGAGCACTTGAGACTCCCATTTTTATTCCTCCGATTTGGAACACTATGGAAGACTTCACCTCCAAAATATTAAGAATAAAAGTGGTAAAGTAACAACAATTTCTAGTTTGCAAGCAGTAAATCAAACATGCTAGTACTGAGAATTGCCTTTTCTATAGAGAAAAATTTCTTTCTATGTGAATAAATAAACATTGTTGATGATTAATAAATGTGTACTTAGAATTGCAAGTATTGGTTGATGGTTGGTAAAGGAAGGGGAAGGTTCAAGCATTTGATTTAGATGGAAAGTATACTCCGATATTGACCATAAATCAATAGCTTGAAAGATTTGAAAGTGGAAAATTCTTGAAGTTATGTAACTTAACCATTGTTGGAGGTTTCCCTGATTGTCTTTCAAACAAAAGATGGTTTTCTTGGCATTCTCCACCACAATTTTTTAGGGCAATCAATATGCATTCAAGAAGTACAGTTGTACTTGAATGTTCTAACAAACGGTTTACAGATGATTTTGAGGTGCAAAGTTTAATCAAGGTGTTTTATGTGTTGATCACTTTTACTCTTATTTCTCCTTGTATTCGTGCCTAATGGTTTTCCATTTGATATAATTACAATCTATCGATGGCAACCAAATTAAAGGTTCTAGCTCGAGAAAGTGCATTGGCATTACCAAGTCTCCGAGACTTCTCCAAGTGCTTGACACTAGAGAGGTTTTTTTTTTTTTTTTTTTTTTTTTTAAATGGGTTAAAATAGTTCTTTATCAATAATATTAGGGAAAAAGAGAACCCATATAGTGGGCATCATTACATAAGAGATCTAAAAGGACTTGAGGGGAGAAGATAACTAGTGATTTGGCAAGGCTCTTTTCCTATGGGCTTTAGCAATTCAATCGGCAATGAAAAGTGGCTTCTCTAAAATAATGGGCCACCTATACATTCAAAAATTGGGCCAATAGCTTGTTACACTCACCGACAATTACACCACTAGAGAGGTTGCTCTAGAAAGATGTGATAGTTTATAGGAAAATGATTGTTCAATTGGAAGACTGAAGTGCCTAATTGACTTAAAAATAAACATCAGCTTTCTTCTTGAAGAATTGCCTGAGAAATAGGAGGGCTACCTAAACTTACCCACTTCTCTTTGACGGATTGCTTCAGGGTGAGCAAATTGCCCCGACTCAATTAGGAAATTAGGATCCTTGATGGAGTTGTATCTATAAAACACAAGAGTTACAAGCTTACCTGATTCAATTTGTGGATTAAAATGTTTTGTTGACTTCCAATGTTGTTGAGAGGTATGTGTGAATTGTGTTAGAAAAATCCATATTGGATAATTGATGTGGTGTGAAATAGTTAATATAACTCTTTACCTTTAAGCTTTTAATTGAAATATAAGAGAATCTTGAAGTGATGCATGCCAAGCGTTGTGCAGAGTCAAAAGGAGTTCTTAATGAAGTTGAAAACTTGCTCTTGTCAAGAATCCTAAATTGATCAGGTATATGAATAGACACAATGCCTAGCATAATCAGCATGCTTTCTTGTCTCCAAAACCGGACTGAAGTAGATGTCACAATGTTCATGATGTCAGAACTTCCCACACAAGCATATTTCTTGGTGTGATGGAATCACTGCCATACTTATAAATCGAGGATTGCTAGTTTGCAAAAATGTTAGGTGCTATAGTCCCTAAAAATCACATTTTTTGAGTGAGTTTGTAACGATCTAGTTCTGCGAGGGATGGGAGTGTGTTTCCGCCTTGAGAATGGTGATGGGGGCAAGAATGAACCAAATCTACATCACTTGGGGACGGTGAGGTAATGTGCTATATAAAAAGTACTGTAAGTCTTAATTACTGATGAGGCCTTTTCTAGGCAAAGCCGAGAGGAACAAAATCGTGAGGGCATGGGGTAGGTGAGTCCTAGGGCCTAAAGCAGATAATATCGTTAGCAAGTGGAGCCAAAGGTCAGCCCTTACAATGGTATCAGAGCCAAGCCTAGCTGGAAGTGTGTGATTTAGGAACGAACCTGACGAAAGATAGTGGGCTTATAACAACCTAATCCTATGAGATGGGAGTGTGGCTCCACATCAAGGATGGCGAAGAGAGCAAGAATGAACCAAATCTCACATAGCCTAAGGACAGTGAGATAATGTACTATATAAGGAGTAGCACCAATGTTAACTACCAACGAGGCCTAGAGGAACAAAATCGTAAGGGCATAATGTGTGTGTCCTGTGGCCCAAGGTGGACAATATCATTAGCAAGTAGGGTTAGAGGTTGGCCCTTATAGAGTTAATCTTTTTGGTAAAAGAGTGTCCATTCTATCAACCACCCCAAAGAAGCTAAGATTAGAACCTAACCGCTATTGTCTATGCTTCGATCTACTGTTATAATGTCACACAAACTGAGAAAGTACATATTGAACTTAATCATGCCTATCATTACTCCACCAAGAACATTTCCCAATAGGTTCGAGACATGCTTAGTGAGAATATGGATGTGCAACCAAAACTTTCCTAACGTTTAAGCTAAAATTCTTTGAAAGTTCGAAAGAGAAAACGCATTTGAAGGGTAATTCAGACTTCGAGGAGACGAAAAGACCAACTCAAGTCTTGTCATTTTGATTGATTGAAGAGCTAAGTGATGGTTTGAAAAGATAACTTTCAAACTCCTCTTGTTCATACTCAAAGGCAACGAGAATCAAGGGACAATTATTCCAAAAAAAGGAACTCGTGTTGAATAGGAACTTCCTTTGCATTGGGGATTCATTATCCATGTCCGAGGTAAGTCTTTCTAATAATGTAGTACAAAATTGATTTTCATATGGTTCAACTAACAAAGTATTTTCCAATATTTAGCTTGTGTATGACAGTTTCTTCAACCTTCGAAGGCATGTGATAAACCAACTGATGCAATGATAAGCAGTTGATTAGCGCTAATATATATTGTCAGCCAATGGTTAGGTGGCTGGTTAGCAGTAATGTTTGTGAACACTCATCATCTGAGATTTAGTAGAAGTCACTTGATATTAGAAGCAGCAAGCTACTAAAAGAAATGGACTTAATGCATTTTGCAATTTTTCCTCGTCTAATAGGCTCTTTTCTTTGATAAGAGAATCATTCTCCAAAGTCAATAATATGGTAATTGTTTGATATTTGCTAGATTTCTAAGGAATTGCCTTGTCATAGGATTGGGCTATGATTCAGAAAGCACCCAGCACAAGCGTGGTCATCGTAGCTTCTTCTTATTTTTCTGCATTGTGCTCAAATAGAGTCCAACACCCCAAAGAAAAGAACTGGCATTTCCTCTATGCTACTTTTGTTGATGCTTTGTTAAATTACCCTAATTTAGGTTGATGGGTTATGCGGGGTTTGATTAGCATTGTTAGTTTCGGCTTCGTGTTTTGAGAATTTTGCTATTTCATGTTTGTTGACCCAGTGATTTCATTCCTCTTTTCTTGAAGATATTTTGTCGTGTGAACACTATGACATCCTAATTTTCAGGTTCTGCCCTCGATTGAATAAGTTGGGCTTTTCATCGATGCGTCTATAGTTATTTTCTATAAGTTGGCCACTCACAAGATAACTAGCCTATTAGGTGAAGCTGTTAAAGGATTTTAACACAATAAATTTGAGAATTCGACTAGAAATCGACTGCTCGATCGTGCTAGTCTGCAATAGTCATTATGGCACTATCGAAATTGATCAGAAATCAGAGATATGTTGATTCGACTGAGATATGTGATCAAAGCGTGGGTGATTTCACCTGATTGCAAAATTCTCGTTGATCGGCACTAGACCAATTCTTTTGTCGTTTTGGTACCCTATGTCCGTATTTGAAACCTCGAGATTTTCACGACAACTAAAAGTCGCCAATGTGTCGAAGATGTACAATGTGCCTCGAAAATAATCGACCACGGGTCAATTGCACTAAAAATTCCTAAAAGTTGCCCGGTAAGTTAGGTCACGCTAAAATCGCGTCAGATTGAAATTAACCGTGAATTTGAACCCGATTTCAGAAATTGAAAGTTCTGTCATGTCATGATTTATTTTAAGAACGTCGACTCATCATTCGAGAAATTTACGGCGAGCCCAGGATTTTTACGGAAAATTAATTCGGATGATTTGGAAAAGAAAGGAAATTTGGAGGGGCCAAATTGAGTGGATGTTTGGTCTCCTTAGTGAGCTATTCGACGAAGCAAAATTGTGGAATTTGTGTGGGCTTCTTCCTCAGCAAAATTGGACATTAAATTGAAGAAATTGAAGTTCAATTGAGTGAAATTCGGAGGTTAGTATGGGGGCTGCAACATTTGGCACCAAATTGGCTATTTGTGGAATGTAAGTGCAAGAAAGTATGGGGGACAAAAGGGATGAACATGTGGATTTTGGGGGACCAAGCATTGAAGAAGAAAGATATTTTAGTTGACTTTCCTCCCCTCTCCTTCGGCTTCTCCAGCACACTAAGGTCAACTGTCCTTCTCCTTCGTGCGAGTTCTGTTTCATCGAATCCAGCTGTCTTCTTCTTTCTTTCAATAGTTCCTTCACCAAAGCAACTCCTCCATTGGAATCTCGCAGCCGCACGCCTCCACCGACTTCCTTTCCTCCATCTTTGCTAGCGTTGTATCCCCACCCAGCAACACACGTCATCCACCATCTTTTGTCTCCACCGAATGCTCCATCCCCTTGCCGCGCTGCCACATGCCCCAGCAGTAGCACCGTCGAAGCTACTTCTTCCCTTGCAGCTCCACCATCTTTTGTCTCCATCGGTCAAATTCCCCAGCAAAACCCCACCGACTCTCCTTCATGCTGCCACGAAGATGCTAGTCAACTTCAATGGTTAGTTGACCGTGGGCCTTCACGCTAGCATGTCTGCGTGCCATCCCACCGAAGTAGCCCCTTGTGTCTTCCAGCTCCACCGATTCGTAGCAAGCAGCCCACTTGAAGTCACGCAAGTCCAGCCCTGCGTCCACCACCCCAAGGCTCGACTTCGCACCAGCTCACCGCCTCACCAAGACCACTGGAACTCCTTGGCTGCACCACCAGCAGCCCCGGCCGGCAAGCTCAGCCAAGCAGATTGAAGCTAGCAAGGATTCGTGGACTTCAAGGCTCATTTTCATGCTTGTCCCATCCTCGTTTGGTGTCGCCACAAGGAGGTTTGTCGCCCGTCTCTGCGTCGCCGTCACCGTGGACTCACCAGATCGCTAAACCAGTGAGTTTACTCACTAAACTCTACTTAGGGAGTTAATGATGCTTAAGGGTTGATTAGTTTATGTTAAGTATGGTTTAGGTGATAAGTTAGAATGGATTAACAATTTAATTACTCGTTATTGCATGTTAAGTGGTTAGACCGGCTTAATTAGCAACTAGATAGGTTGTATTATTTATCTAGATAGGTTTGGAAATTTTCCAGGCCCGTTTCGGTATTTAATTAGGCTTTTCTAGCCTAATTTTCTATTTATGGCATTTAATTGTATTTAATTATTTTTTGTATTTATTTAATTATTTATTATTTTTCAGAAATTATACCGGATAGTCGATGACTGGAATTTTGTGCTAATTGCAATGGTATGCTTGGTTTATTTAATTGAGTGATGATTTGTGCAAATTGAGTGGAAATTGTATATTTGGGTATTTATCCCAAAATTGAGTAATTTCAGTATTTTAATTAGAAAATACCGGGTGTCGGTTTACAATGCCAAAAATGTGTTTATGGACTATTATAATTAGTGGGATCTTCTAAAAGAAAGATATTGAAATTTTGGCTCATGCCGACTGTGTACGCACACACGATTATTTTATCGGGTATTTTTAACACGATGAAAATAGGCAAAGCAGATTATTTTAATTGAGACGTTTGAGTGCAAAGTACAATGTCCTTGGCCGAGATTGGATGATCATGTGCTAGTTAAGAGAATTTGTCATTCGTGGTGATGATAGATCCGTGTGACGGATAGATCTCGTTGTGTGACGATTAGGTCGTGCCTGTGTGATCGTAATCAATTGAAATGTATGATAGGTTGTGCTTGTGTGACCGTGATTAATTGGAATGCATGATTGAATGAGTTATACGTGTTGGATTATGAGACAAAATTGTGTGACACGGTATGGGATGTGTCATAATGATTTGCTCTCATAATCGAGACCTCTATGATAGATTGATGGATTGATTGATTGAGATGTGGTGATTGATGGATGTGGACACCTAAATTTTGGCGACCCGTTTAGTCATTTATTGCATTAAAAATTAGGGGTTAATTTTATCCCTGAAAAAAATAATTAATTGCATAGCATATAATTTTAGGCGCATTTATTTTTAATTTGCATTTTATTGCATTTGCATGGGAACGGCGTCGGATGGAGTTAAAGGGATGGTTTTGAACTTAATGAAATTGGACTAAACCCGCAAGGATTAGTTTATGCTGGATTTGGATAGACCGTGGTCGACTGATTAAAAGGAATCCGGTATATAATCTTGGGCACGTCAAAAGTGTATATTGAGAAATCAAAAGAAGATCGGGATTTAGTCAATCAAGGAAGAAATTTGCCTAAAAAAGGAAATCAATATAGCCGAATAAATTGTTTGCATGGTCAATCAAAAAGAAATCAGCGGAAAAACCAAGTATAAAAAGCTGTCGAGGGGTCTTTTGGTCTGGGGGGGCTCTCTCGCTAGGGTTTTTTAAAAAAACAAAGAAGAAGAAAAGTCAAAGAGAAAAGTGAGAGAGAACAGAGTGAACGTGAGCAAAAAAAAAAGGTATTTTCTTCGCTATCAAGTGCAGAGAGGTAAAAGAAAGGAGGAAAAGGGGGTCTTCTTCGACTCCCCGATGGGTGCCTCCAGTTGCTCGACCTTGAAGCCGACGCCCGCAGCCCACCATCCTCAGCCGTTGTTCCTCCGTTGATCGCTACTGCTTCACGTCCAAATCGGCGCCTGCACACAGCTCGATACCACGAACCAGCACATCCTAGGGACGCTTGAACCATTGCTACCTAGTTCAGATTTTGGCCGCTTCGTTTGTACTCATTCTTCGCAGGTGTCGCCGAGGTCCAACAAGGCCACCATCTCTTGTCCAGCATGAATACCACGTCATGGTTTTGCGGCCACCGCTTGCGAGATTGAAGTCCACGGTCAAAAAGAGTTATTATAATCTCGGTTGGATAATTCTGAGTGGTGGATTTGTCTTCCTTTTAAGTTTTGTCCAGATTTTACTATAATATTGTGGGCTTTGTGAATTTGTTTCATGCAAGCAAAAGAATTTTTTTTTTTTTTTGGCAATGAGATCGCGAAGAATTCGGAACGCCAAGCTCGAGCCAGCGTTGATTTTCTCTTCAAGTCGATTCGTCGAAGTTTCTATTTTATCGCAGGTTCATTGGCTGTGACCCACCCGCATCGAGCTGGCCGCGGCCTTATCGAGCCACGCCGAGTCACCACCGCAGCCACCGTCTTTGAGCCGTGCCGCACCGAGCGCCCATCAATTTGGTACCAAGTCAAGTGAATTTCGCTCCCCCCATCGGGCTTTTATTCTGTTCAAATTGCTAGTACTTGGTCTCTGTCGCATACGGCAATATCCTTAGTCTTGGTTTTCTTGCTCAGTGGGTCCAATGAAGTCAACGAAATTTGTTGGATCCAATTTGAATTGTTTGCAGATTTGTTTGAGTCTCGACGGAAGTGCAACATATTCCCTTGCAACACTGTGAGCCATCCCATGATCTGTTGTTCGCCTAAACTCTGAAACGTCATCCACGCTATACTAAGAATAAGGTAAGAATATTGATTAATTCGATATTATTGCCTAATTCGTAAAATTATGATGTTGTTTGAGCATTTAATCGATATTGCCATATCGAAGAGATCTCTTGATTCTTCATGAAATAGGAAATTTTCCTGATTTCACAACGTGCATATGATTGACAGTCCGATTTCACGCTCGAAATACGACTCGCAATTGCACGGAAAAATTGCCAATCCGATCTCATGCTCGAGATTCGATTCGCGGTTTTATTTAAAATTGACCAGTCCGATCCCATGCGCGGGATATGATCCGTCAATTTATGGATATCGGTTTTATCTTGTTGGATGTGATGTCGTATCGTTTGAGTTAATTTTGTTTTCGTAAAAAAAAAAATCCAAAAAATTTGTAAAAAGAGTTTGAATTAGGGTTAGGTTTTTATTTTATTTTATTATCTTGCATGATTAGATTAGGGATTTTATTTTGAATCATGAAAAAGAAAAAGAAAAAGTGCATTCATTTAGGATGTTAGTTTTTTTTATTATTCTATTATTATCTGAATTGCATGTTTAATTTTAATTTCGAATTTCATAAAAAATTAGAATTAGGGTATTCTCAGCACGTCATTGCATATTAGATAAAATTGCATGTTTAATTTTAGGTCTAGATAGATCTTTAGATAAATTGCATGATAGGTTTTTTTTTTTAATGTATGTTTAGAAAGCATTTAGAATAGATAGTATTTCACTTTAGTTTGATTTTCATTTTTAGTGATTTTAATTATGAATTTTCGTTAAATAAAAATAAAAAAATCATGTGCACGCTATGTAGAATTAGGTTCATGAAATGCATGTCATTTAGTGATTATTGCTAGGTTCATTTAATCAGAAATTGCACGTCATTAGAATTAGATCATCTTGGTTAATTTAGATTGCATATTTAATTATTGCATGTTCATTAAAAATCACAAAATCTTTTACTCATTCATATAGTTTAAGACATTTTGCCATGCCATATTATTTCATATTAGGTTAGAAGCATTGCATTACATTGCATATTGACTATATTCTCATTAAAAAGTGAAAGCAAAATTGATTGATTGCTTGTTAATTAGAAATCATATCTAGGATTGCTGATGTGAATTCTGATTTAACACCGCAGATGCTTTCGTTGCTTTGAGGTAAGTCATGCATTATTTAATTGCTTTCCTGAGTGTTAAATTGGTGGTATACACACTTGCATGATTGCCTCACATGTTAGGAATGTGAATTGAAATCAATTCAAGCTGCCTGCAAAAAAAAACATTTTTGAAAATAAAAGAATGGTACCGAAAGGGCATTAGAGAAATCTAATGTAACCAAGTCCCCGTAGCCATAATCTCTAGTTCGTAGGAGTAAAGTAAAACTCTCATTATTTTACTTGGGTTTCTAATCGACCCACCAAAAAATAGATTCGTGGCAACTCCTAGATAAAATCCATTTGCATGTTAAAAACTTGAACCTAAGTCGCGAATTGGTATGGGCTTAGGAGAGCCCGAGTTAAGTCTAGGCTTAACAATCCATTAGCCAAACTCTAGGTGGTTCACACCCGAAAAATTGGTTGTGGCAATGGAGATGTGATTTGAGACGCTCCAATTGATCGAATGTTATTACTACACATATGTCATATATGAATTGTACTGACGCAGGAAGGAACTGAGGCAAAGGTAAGTCCTATGTCTTGTGTGTGATTAGACGATCTTTAGGCGTATTTCCTTCCTAGTTGGAGTTTAGGGGGTGAACTTACTGAGACATTGTCTCACCCCGTCATGGGCTCAACTTTTCAGGTCCCTAGTGTGAAGAACCCGGAGCTTGAGGCGGAAGGATCAGGAGCATGGGTGGTTCAAGTACCTTTTGGAGATAGACCTCTTGTACTTAGACCTTAGAATTGGCCTCTATTTGTAAACCAGATTGTTTATAAAAGTTGTGTTGATTGATTTGAAATTTGTTATCTTGCTTTTCTATCCCACGTTTGTTGAGATCAGGGGATTAGTAATTCGCTTCCGCATATGCATTAAAATGAATGGATCAGCGACGCATCTTGGGACGTCGCAAATTTATTGACCACCGAGGGATGGGAACACACTCGATGATCGGGGCGTGACAAACACCACGTTATTGCTCCCCCAAAGTCCCTCTGTCTCTCTGTTGCGTGTGGCATCCAGAGGTGATAGCAGCAAGTGCCTAGTCGCCACGCCTTGGCGGTGGCCATTGCCATCGGCTTCCTCGCCAAGTCGCCCTTACCGTGGCCTTCCCCATCCCCTCTCTTTCTTGGATTCCATCTCAGAAATTTGCTGAAGAAGAATGATGATGCAGTGTTGATGTAGATAGGCATCTCCGCATTGTAGTCTAACTATTGGACAGATGGAGTAACTTGAACAAACAAACATGGAGTTCAAAGACCTGATTGCCAAGAGAAAATAGGAGTGGCGGGACGACAAATGCAAGTCAATAGAATTTCAGGGACCTCCCATGCCATTATACGATACACAACATCTGTGTTAATCAATCACCAATCGCATGACAATTTAGCTTTCTAGTTTGGTCAGAAAACTATATTCCAGCTCAAAAGCAAAATCAAGTGTAATGACAGCCAACGGCATTGAACCTCACTTTACACTAAGTTGACAAAGGAAGTTGAGCAAACACAACCCCAACGAGCACATACATGTGCAAAGTACACGTCATCAGGTAAAAAGACCAAAATTGTCTGAGCATTTAGTAAAAGTCACATGCAGTTTTATCGATTGCCAATCGAAACATTTCAGGAGAGAAATTCCAGCTTCATTTGCCATAGTGAACCGTCCAAGATAGCCAGCTGCCCAAGAGTGAAGTAAAATAATGAGTGACTGACTCACAAGTTGAAACTAATACAAGTGCCAAGACATTCCAACAACTTTGATTGACCGGAAAATAAACCCTAGACGACTAAATGATTAGGCTTACAGTTTTTACTGTGAAAACAGGTGGACGAGTTGACGTCAACTAAGCAAACACTTTGATACAAAATTATTTTCCAAAAATGATGAATTATGAAAGTAACTCGGAAGACATGATGCCATTAATTTTAGAGCCATAATCCTGCTTGACATGGAAGAAACTATGCATATAAGATGACTACTATAAACCACTTGCTGTAAAAGTCACTGCTTTACATTTGACTCCAGCAACTTAAGAGGGAAAATCTAAATAATTTTTATCTGTTCTTATCTCTTAATTGAAGGCAGAGTATTGAGAGTGCAAGAGTTAAACATCAAAAGGACTTAATTTCTCCTCTCATCTCACTATGAATGGCCTTACACATAAAGGTCGCCGTCATGCAGATCATTATTTGAAGATAGTTTAAAGGTCATGCCATCAATGCGGAGGCACCACATCTACTTGAGATTCATCTGTAACAAAGTATGTCCAATAACTTGAATCGTAAGAGAGCCCCAAGGATTCATTCACCATCACTCACTTTGTAACATAAAAAATTTCTTTTGCCAGTTTTTGTTTCGAAATATCAAATTTAGAGAAGCATTTAATTTAAAGTTACCACGATCATTCATCCAAGTTATTTTCCAAGATTTCAAAAGCTTGGGTAAATGCTTTCTAATCTTATGGTGAATAAATTATAGTTCAGATTGCCAAATTTAGCGATCCACAATGTAACGGTTTCCTATATTAGCATGTGTACAATGGTTGTAGAGTGCACGGACATTAACAACATCAGTGTCGCTGGAATTCAGTAATACCGCAAGATGTGAGATTCAAGCTCTTCATCCATGACAAAAAGCTAAATCTTAAGCATACTTCAACCACTTATTCACGAAACTTGAAGCATCAATTCAAAATCTATTGGGCGAGTTTCATACTATCAACTATATGATTTATCAGACTCATAGGGATCCAGGATGAAAGTTCTGTTTCACATCATATCATACTCTATGATGTCTCGCTAATATATATTGTGTCAAGAGTTCAAGACGCAAACTAAGAGAAATGCGGAGGAAAATCCAAGCCCGAATTTATCCATTACGTAGTAGACCGACTCTATATCTCACAAGAGCTAAACAGTTTACAAACCTTAAAAGGAGGTACTCACATGTGGTTTCAAATATGGCCCTTGCAGGTAAACGAATGTTTATAAAGTATCGTCAAGGTTCCCTGTAAATATATTGATCATTTGATTAGAAAAAAATTTAGGAAATAAAAGTAAAAGAACCAAGAGATCGTAATCAAGGAAGTAAAAGCAGATCGATAGCA
This sequence comes from Eucalyptus cloeziana, assembly GCA_014182715.1. Classification (NCBI taxonomy): domain Eukaryota; kingdom Viridiplantae; phylum Streptophyta; class Magnoliopsida; order Myrtales; family Myrtaceae; genus Eucalyptus; species Eucalyptus cloeziana. The sequence continues at coordinate 33,108,517 of CM024636.1, forward strand.
AAGTTGCATGTTCTTTGAAGAGCAATTGAGAGGCATTATTTCACACCTTCCACCTTAGTTTATTTGTCATATCCCACCAGATCATTCCTAGTTCCACTCAAATACAACAATTCCTTATCCGATCTTTCCTGTACAGCCACAAATCCACCATTGCAGTTCTCAGTTAAAGAAATTACCTTCAGATGTTGATATTTAACACACCACATTGTGAACAAGGATGCTACCGTGGCATTAATGGTGATTTAACGGCCATGTCAGCAGTTTTTTTTTTTTTTTTAAACAAAAGGACCAATATGAACTAAATAGTACATAGTTCAAGAATTTAATTTGCCAAAAAAAGAAGAAACAATCTAGAAACCTAATTGAACATTTTACATAAATTTATGATCTATTCGTTGCTTTATCCCTCTTTTAATATCGTGGACTTCCAATCTTAATACAATTTTTACTTATAAAATTACTTTTTGTTTGTTGGATCATTTGAATTTCACCTCTTTTTAACTTCAAACCCGAAATCTTCACAGCCATGCCATGTTAGTTGTGAAAGTCCTCTGCTTTACTTCGATTTGCTCTTACCATTTTATTGGGTAATCACATATACTTCAGTGATATATTTGATGTAGCTTTATTTTGTTGCGATTTTCCTTTAATTTTGTCACCTCGTGGAGACAAGGTTTTGTCTACTCATTTAATATGATGAAGCTTGGTTTAATTTTTCTTTAGAAAAAATTCATGGCATTTTTTCATTGTTAATCACAATAAAGTTAGCCTAAGAAAAGGAAAAAAAAAATAGAAGAAAAATCGCTGTGTGTAAGGTTCACAAAGTGTCAATGTCAACTTGTCATAAAGTACTACGAGTACCTTCCGCCACGCATCTATATAATTAAACAAGATAAGATTATACGACGAAATAAAGAAATGGGAAAGAGTGTAAAATGGGGATATGCATCTCTAGAGCGAACGGGAAGAACTCCAAAAGAGTTGGCTGATTGTTTGGAAGGACACTATACCGTAAAGAAATGGGAAGGGAAACGAGAACGTGAAGAAAATAACGCAAAGGACGTGTGAAATGGGAAAGATTACCACGTGTCACCACCACCTAGCTTGCGTCCACGAAAGTAGGCCCGGGTCAGGTTCCACATCGACAGAAAAGGCAACCAGCGACAGCGTCGCCATACTCGCCTAACAGTGGGCATGCATGAATATCGCGATCCCACCCATTTGGTACAGCACCTTGCAGTGATTCACAGTGACTCAAACACAATGATGGCTCAGGTGAACTTTCGGTGGAGTTTGGTAAATCAGGCAAACACTGCAGTGATCTACAGTCTTCTACCCCCATTTGGTACAGCACCTTGCAGTGATTCACAGTGACTCAAACACAATGATGGCTCAGGTGAACTTTCGGTGGAGTTTGGTAAATCAGGCAAACACTGCAGTGATCTACAGTCTTCTACCCAAAAACTCCAGCTCATATAATTTTGATAGTTTAGGTAACTTTTCTATCGAGTTGCATGTCTCAATCTCTAATACCTTCAGCAACTCCTTTTCTCCCAAATCTCGAATCTCGACTAGCTGGGGGCACCTTTCGATATATAGCTCTTTGAGCCTCCCTAAACTTGGTAGACCCAATATCTCCAGCGATTTACAGTCATGCACACTCAAATAATTGAGACTCTCTAACTGTTCAATAACAATCTCTCTCGAGTCCCATTGATAGAGTATAAACCTAGACAAATATCTTAATTTGAAAGGGAGTGGTTGTGCTATCGATGACTTGACCCCTATTAATTCCAAAACATGAAAACCCAAAGGAAGCCTTGGGAGAGATCCAAGATCATCACAAGATAGATGAAGTCTCGAAAGTTGAGGAGGCAATGTGAGAGATTGAGGATCATCACAAGATATGCCAAGTTCCCAAAGCTTAGGAGGTAATGTCATATCCATATTTCTACTACCATCATATCCCAACCTTCCAAGATTCTCCAACATCCCAATGGCCTTCGGTAGCTCTCTTATCTTAGTCCCACGTATGTTTAAGTGCTCCAACATATTAAGACATCCGATAGAAGCAGGCACTTCGGTAATCATGGTCTGCTCCAATAATAACGAATGCAATGATTCTAGTCTGCCGATGGAGTTTGGTAGCACCATTATACATCCCATAGATAAGAAATTCAATCTTTTAAGATATCCAATAGAAGTAGGCAGCACAGTAATCTTTGTTCTATACAAGGATAAGTGGAGCAATGACTCTAGTCCTCCAATGGAGTTTGGTAGCTCCTTTATCTGAGTTGATCCTAGGTCCAATTCCTCCAAGCTTTTGAGATCTCCATAGAATTGGGTAGCTCTCTTAACTTGCTATGTCTCATATTTAAGCTCTTTAGCCTTCTAAGATATCCAATAGGCACAGGCAATGCAATCATCTTTGAACATGCCAAGTTTAAGTCAAGTAATGATTCTAGTCCTCCAATGGAGTTTGGTAGCCCCCTTATTTTAGTGTTTACCAAGTTCATTTTCTCCAACATTTTGAGATCTCCGATAGAATCAGGTAACTCTTTGATTCTTGTTTCGACAAATTTAATTTGAGGAGCGATCTCAATTTCCCAATGGAGTTTGGAAGCTTTCTAAGCCAACAACAACCCTTTAAAGACAAACATATCAAGCCTGCCATCTCTCCAATAGATGGATGAAGCTCCCACATACATAGCCCCTCTAGCTTTAGACTTGACAAGTTCTTTAGACGGCATGCTGCAGAAGGCACTACGTAGAAGTCAAAATGGGGGCTTCCAAACAACTTTGACTGCTGAATCCTGGCTGCAATTATATCCAAGCGCTTTAGGCGCTCCATCTTACAAATAGAGCTATCAATTTGTGGTGACCATGGACAATGTTCAGCAAAAACCAGTATCCTCAACTTCAAGCATGTTGACAAGTCGGGAATTGTCGAGAGATAACATCTAATGAGATGTATAACTTTCAAGTCACGATTCACCTGTGAAACAAATTAGAATCAGAAAAGTAAGGCAAGGGAAATGGCAGAACGTGGGAAAAGTATCAAAATATCCTAAACATTTTGTATTGGTACTAATTCAGTCTTAAACTTTTCGATTGATTAATTTAGTCCCAAACCTTTCACATTAGTACCAATGCAGTCCATCCGACTAATTTAAGCTCGATGTGGTTGCCGGCGGTCTTATATGGTTACGTGGACAAATTTTATAATTTTTTATAATTTTTTTCAGATTTTTTAAATTATTTATTTTTTCCTTTTTTTTATTTTTTTTTTTCCTTACCCCTTGGCCGGCGAGGTCACCGGCCGGCCGACCATCGCTAGCCACAGCTGGTCGGGGCGAGGGGCCTAGCGCCTTGCCGGCCAATGGCGAGGGCCACCGCACCCGTTGGTCACAAGCGAGGGCGTCGGCCCTTGCCTAGATCCAGGCGAGGGCACGGCGGCCCTCGCCCAGATCCTGGCGAGGGCCACAATGGCCTCGCTATGGCGTCGTGGCTCTCACCTGCCACAAGCATGGGCCTTAGCGCCTCGCTTGTGGCTAACGAGGATGCGGTGACCTCGCTGAGGACGTGGAGGCCCTCGCCTTGCTCGTGGCCAATGAGGACGAGAGGCCCTCGCCGGCCAACGGGCAATGGTTTCAGCCCTCACCTAGATCTAGGCGAGGCCCGACGCCCTCACTTATGGCCGGCAAGGGCGCGGCAGCCCTCAGCCCAACCACCTTGTGGCCGGCGATGGTCGGCCGGCCAACGAACTCACCAGCCAAGGGGTAAGGAGAAAGGAAAAAGAAAAGAGAAAAAAAAAGAAAAAATTAATTTAAAATATCTGAAAAATTATAAAAAAAAATTATAAAATTTGTCCACGTGGTGCGACATAAGACCACTGGCGGCCACATCAGCAATTTCCATTTTAAATTAGCCGGATGGACTGAATAGGTACCAATGCAAAAAGATTTAGGACTAAAATGGTCCAATTAAAAAATTTACGACTGAATTGGTACCAATGCAAAATGCTTAGGACTATTTTGGTACTTTTCCCCATTAAACGTAGATATGTGATATGAAACCATACCAAGCATGGGCCCCATCCATTCCAATTCTCGGGAATTTGGCTGTCCGAAAGCTTGAGCACAACTAAGTTCCGTAAGCATAAATTGACTGCCTGCAAGTCTAAAGGGCAGCGACACCAAGAGAACCATTTTAAACTCAAGAAAATATTCTTAAAGTCTCCCACCAAGTTTCCGCCTCTAATTCCAACAACCTTAAGGTAAGCAGGCTTGAAAACTCTTCACTTGTAAAGTTATGCTCTTTGGAAAGTCCACATAGTTTGAGAGCTATGATATTCTCTGTTCCCTAACGACATGAAAAGACATAAGTGAGCTTTTCTACAAAAAAAAAAAAAAAAAAAAAAAAAGGAATGCATTCTGTGAGTAAATTTTGCACACACTTTTTCTATAAGTAAAGCTTTATTGTTTGCTTTTACTTTCATCTACTTTCAGATTGTACATGTAAGCTATTACTATATGCTAGATATAAACAAATTTTACTACCTTCCTTTCACACAAAATTAATAAATTTAGTTTTCTGCAATGTGCAAAGTAGACAAAAGAACACATTCAGAAATATACTATAATGGAGTTAATGTTCCCTTGATCGAGAAGACAATCACTGTAAAATAAATTTACCATTCTAGTCTTCACTACTTCCAACGCAATCTTGGGTTGCCAAAGTCTACTACATTTTCTAGGAACTTTGATGTCTTCTCGTCGAACAATTTCTCTTCCGAGGTCTCTAAGCATGTCATGCATCAACAGTCTATCATCATTGTTGATCTTTATCAAAGACGTACCAATAAGGAAATAGATCTCAATTTTTGGGTAAAAGTCCAATGCTTTCCACATATAATATGGATAGCTTCTTTCTTCACCAACATAAAAACAAGCAATATCAAGAAAAATTTCTCTCTGTTCTTCACTTAGCATTTCAACACTAATCTTTAATATATCAAAGATATGTTGGTTAGGAGCTAACTGTAATTTCTTCAACGTTTCTTTCCATATTGGTTTTCTTTTGCGATAAAGAGAACAACCGATAACTTTGAGAGCCAAAGGAAGCCCACTAGTCTTGCGAGTAATATGGAAAGAAATATCATCGTAGTCATGTGGAGGGGAATCCATTCTAAAAGCGTGCTTGCTAAAAAGTTGAAGGGCATGGTGATCTTGCAATTCTGTCATTTGATAAACTTTGTACTCTTCGATCGCCAAATTATTGGTGTCCCTCGTTGTAATAATGATTCTACTCCCTAAACCAAACCAATCTCCCTTTGCTGCAAGTAAAGAGAGTTGGTCCCACTCATCTAGATCATCAAGAACAATAAGGACTTTCTTGTGGCGAAATCTCCATTTAATCTGGTTAATCCTTGCATCAGAGTCAAAAATCTCCACTGGTTTGGAGTTGAGAATTTCTGACAATAATTGCTTTTGTAATTGGACAATTTTGCCATCCTTTGCAGCCTCTCAAACACCCGAAAGGAAGCTATACCCATTAAACTGACCAGAAATTTGGTTAAAGACAACTTTGGCAAGAGTCGTCTTACCGATGCCCCCCATGCCATGGATTACTAGATAGCGTACATTAGGAAAACCTTCATCTAATAGGCACATGACATCTTCAACACGATCTTGAATTCCGACTAAATGATCAGGTAGAATCTTGTCTCTTTTATTCAGTTTGATCAAAACTTCAGCGACGATTGATCTAATGAGTTCACCGTGGCTGTTATATTTGATGCAAAGGGTTTAATCAGATCTATTGCAGAAAGAATATTAACCTATCAAGGTTAGACATGTTAGAAATAAAACACAAACCAGCTAAGGGAAAGCCGGTGGAGACAGGACGACTAGCCCCTCCCAAATTTTTTTGTATATATACTCTACGGATATATAGGAAAAAGTCAATTGTAAGTAAATCGCCACCCCCTCCCCCAAAAAAAAGCTGGAAAAAGAAATATTAATTTTACTAAGCTCTATCTCTTTTTACAAAAAAAAAATATATCAATCAAAATCCACGTGAATGTACTTAAAATTAGTAGTTGCAATTACATAAGTTTATAAATCTTAAACTTTACAAAAGATGCTCCTCGTCCATAACTTGTAAAAATCGAAACCCGTGAACTTTCTTCTTTTAAATATGCAAAGGATTTGTTTATTCCTTTTTGATTGCTCAAATATGGTGAGTGCTCTGTTTTTCTAGTTTTGCATGGATTAAAATAGTAATAGCTAGAGCAATTGTTTTCTATTTCAAATCCTACATAAATTGGATTTAGAAATTAGAAAAAGTATTTCTAGTCTATCTAAAAGATGCAAAGCAAATAATTAATTCAAATTTGATTTGTCATTTCTTTCTAGAGATATTATCTATTTTTGCCAGGAATTGATTGTTTATTTGATTGAGTGGATGTGTTGTTAGTAGTAATTAAATATGTGTGAATTGAATGATAATTTGATGAAAGAGAGAGCATTGGGTAGTTTCAACTTTTGATGCCAAGATGAGTATTATTAATGTCAATTAAATATCTAAATCAACAAAAATGAAAAAAAACTGAAACCTTACCCTGTATCTTTGAGAACCCATCCTTTGATATGAGCGACCTCCAACAGAGCCTCCTTCCATTGCTGCACTTGATTGCTGCCGAACTTCTGCTCATGTTTTTGCAAAGCGTCGTGGTATAGACCGGTTTTGAGTTTGACATCGTCAGGATCCACATCGAAGAAAATCGGTAGGATCACCGCGTTGTCAACTCTGTTTCTCGAGCAATCCACCCTGAATGCAAGCTCGCGAAGACACCACGCACTGGACGCATAGTTTTTAGAGAAGATGGGCATAAAGATTGTGGAGTTCTTAATCGCGTGCTCTAGTTCGCCTTTAATCACTTCGCCTTTTCTAATCTCTTCGTTGTCTCTAAAAACATGAATCCCAGCTCCATCCATGAAGTGATAGAGGCAATCGGTAAAATTTAGGCGAGTGTCAAGCCCTCTAAAATTCAAGAACACTTCGAATTCAGCCCCTAGCAACAACTCGGCATCACCTCTATTGGTAATGACCGCCGCTTTTCCATGCGATGAGTCCCTCCTCCTCTTCATCTTCAGGAGCTAAGGTATTATGAGGAGAGATGCAAGAGGAGTGTCTAATAATTGTGATTCCGGTAGATATTAGGTAGTTGACTGCCGGGTCCCATTTCCCTCTTTTCTTAAGAAAGAAGTACAGCAATGGGTGGGGACATCGTCGTAAGCATAGATATATAATTCGAATTCGAAAGGAATAAGGAGTCTGCATGATGGAGATTCCTTGAAATTAACTTACAACAAGCACCCATCCTGTGGGGACAAAAGGTGTCAATCTACGGAAAAAAAAAAATGAAACATGAGGGACCGATAACATTGAAGAGACGGCACTTCATTCGCATTTTGTTGTATTCAATGAGTGAGGATATCATCTGTCCATAAATAATTTAATATAAAGAAAGCATTTCATTCGTGTATTACATTCTATTTAATTAAGTAAATTATGTTATATAGAGGTTAGATTTCCAATAAAAAATTAAAAGAGAAAATACCAAATACTTCTTTTCAAAGTAAAAATTTCTAAGATGAAAATTTTGCGTTAAACGAAGAGTTTAAGCCGAACATTTTGTAACGGGAATGGGACTCTTATGGTGATGCCTAGAAGGGGTGGCGAGTAAAAATTCCTTTTTTCCCCTCTTTTCAAAGCATTATCTTTTTTTCCCTCTTTGCCGATGAGCCAAAGTATCGTGGGAAGTCTTGCGCGCATTTTCTTGGAAGGACCAAGAAAATTTCTTACAATAGAAAATTATATTTTATGCTATTCTAGTTATAATATGAGCTTGATTGTCCTTCAAAATAGAAAATTAATTTCAATTGATTCCACTTTCCGTTCAAATTTATTAAACTAAAACTTTCGCCCAGGTCACAACTGGACAATGGTTATTTGATTTAGAAAGTTAACAATGCACCGATGCTCTACTCTCCTTGCACCACATGCATGCACGGCCAGTTGTCATTTGGATCTTCACAAATCTCTTTTCATTGACGGATTCATCGACTTTCAGAGATTTCTTTGGACAAAATCTCGGTTTTTTGAACTTTTCATATGGTAAATATTTCTTAGAACATGTTGAAAGATGGACATGCAGGTAGATTGCTTTCACACTTGCCCTGCTTCTGACTTGCTTCTTGTTTGAAGGAAGGTCTGGTGGACCTGTTGAATCAACTTTGTGGGAAAAAATAGTGCAGTCCATTGTTCCAACCCCATGAAAATGCTTGGAAAGGAAACCCTTGATTCTGCTCACACGGAGGAAGAACTAACTACAGAATTACCATAACTCCCAGGCAATCACCAGCATCATTGCACAGAAACTGCCCCATAAGTTTAACCCACCGGCCCAAGGCGAAACTCTGACCGTCCAAATTGGATTAGAGAGGGAGAGTCGCCAGTTGACGACTCGCTCTGCAACTCATTTGCCTGTAACCTCATTTGCACCCTGCTGAACTTAGAGACATGTCATTTTGAGAAAGAAAGAATTTTTTTGAAACACAACAGCTTATTCCTCCAATCATGTAGTGCTTGCAGACCAATCTGAACATAAAGTCCCATTCAGAGTTGTAGTGTTCGAAGCAAAGAAGTTCTCATGAACTAACTTACGGGTTTCTCTCTGAAGAACAATTCCTCAAGCCGTGAAGTAAAGATTCAAGCTTGTTTTCGTAGATCTGACAAGCTGAGGATGCCGACAGTGTTTCTCGCAAATTGTGCTTCATTTGTTACGTGCAACCAGCCCCGAGATTTTTCTCACACTCTGAGAAGTGAGGATGGGTCTTAGGCTCCGATTGCAAAAGTTTTTTTTTCTAAAAACGAACCCTTGTACCACTTAAAATAATTAGTCAATGAAAAATGTCATCATTATCAACAGTAATTTATGTTTAAAATTTTTCGTAGACAATAAAGATAATTTTCGTTCATTTATGTTTGTAAGAGATACAAGAGATTATTTTTAGGAAAATATTTTTCAAATCTTATTTTTTACAAAACAAATGAAATATTAGAGTCTCTTAAAAACAATTATATGCAACATTATTGTGAGTGTGCTAACATCAATCTTTTGGGCCTTCTCAGAGGAGTTCAACCCAAAATAAATCATATAATAACTCTAATGCCTTGGGCTGGGAATGCGAAAATTCTCCAATGTCACCTGTGCCCTAGTCTTATGCAAAAATTTCACATCTCCATTATTGCTTTGCTTTATTTATGACTGTAAAACCTTGAAATTGTTATTTATTATAGTTTTTTTCATTGCAGCGTCCATGATATAGATTGCTATGCTGTCTCTAATAGCTCTAGGTGATGTCGTTATTGCTCCGAGGAGGAAGGGGAGTCATGTCACTGATTCCATTCTCGTAACTCTTCCTTTTTATTATTAGTAAAGTAGGTCCTATCGTCTATGTAATTCTCATATATCCTTTTAAGTAATGAATACAATCTTCTTTCGATTAAAAAAGAAAAGAAAAAGTAGGTCTTGTATAACCAACTTGATATGAGATGAATTTGAATTTGTCATTCTTATTTTAATAATTAATTGCATACCCACATTTGTTCATGATTCGACATCGTTTGATAGAAATGTCCGAAAGAAGGAGAAATTGATCTTGTTTTTTTTTTCTCTGGTAAACTAAATTGATGGATTTTAGTATGCAAAAGAAGACAGAGAAGGAAAGTCAACGATGCTCTCATGCCGCTTAGTATACCTTAGAAGACACCATTAGTACAGAAGCTTCAACGATAAAAAATGTGAGAAATTATGAATACTATCTTTATATGATATAACAATTGGCAAAGTAGAATACTATCCTTATTGTGATATATGTGGGATCTAACCCTAATTAAAGGTTTGTATTGCCATGAGCAAGAGATTCTCAAGAAACATGCACTGCGCGCAAACTCATAAGCTCAACCTAATAATAGCCAAGCACTCTCGTCATAGCATGACCCAAGTTAAGAGATATTAAGTGCATCTTTTGAGCAATCATCATAGTGGCATGGATCAGTTGTCACTCGAATGACACGAATTCAGTATTGTCGCTCTAACACAATGTATAACGCCTCATCATGCTGAAACATACTAGAGACAATACAGAAAAAATTGAACTTCCTAAAATATTTCGCAGGAATGTTTTCTTGTCTAATATGGATAATTGTCAACTCAACAAGAGCAAAATCATTTCAATGATTGGTAACCGACTGTTGGTTTGATTCAAGAAGAGACGACCACCAGCAAGAGAGAACTAAAGATCACCGGAGAACGATAGAAACATCTTCTCAAGCATAATCAGGCATCACTTCTTTTCAGGAACATAATAGGCTTGGAATCCTCATACGTGAGTTGGTCAAATGCAACATAGTTGTGCTCCTTTTTGTACATGAGGCACATGGTCATGATCGTTTTCATGAGTCAACAATTTCATGATGCTTCATTTAAGTATTGTTGATGACAAGTAAATTAACATGAAGAAAATAGGAAATAGGCATTTTTCCGCAACGTTGAGATGACTAGTACCAGGCAAATATGCAATAATGAGATCACTTTTGCATTCACGGCTCTTTGTTTCATGGCTTCATTATATAAGCCATTTTTTCTTGAAGATGCGATGTCTCTCCAAATTTAATACTCAACACGCGTACATATAACAAGTAGAGTAATATACTTTAGTTGATTTGGTGACGTTAAACTGCTTCGTCTAAGGTTAATGGTACCTTAGCATTTCTCAGACATAAAATACCTAGAGGATATTCCTTCCTCTTGGGGGAGATAAAGCTACAAGAAGAAATTGGAAGCTGAGGCGTGCAGACATTGGCACATAAAAATAACGAATGTCGATCTGTCAGCCGGCTAACAAAATATTCGTTGGACAGGCAAGTCGGCCTCCAGTGGTGTCATAAGACGCCTACTTCTTGGTGAGGATCACTGGTTCATGGCTTCATTATATAAGTCCTTTGTCTTGAAGATGCAATGTTCCAAAGTCAAACGGCTTCAATGATTGGTAATCGACTGTTGGTTTGATTCCAAAAGAGACGACCAACAGCGAGAGAGAACTGAAGATCACCAGAGACCGGTAGAAACATTTTCTCAAGCATAATCAGGCATCACTTCTTTTCAAGAACGTAATAGGCTTGGAATCATCATACGCAAGTTGGTCAAATGCAACGTAGTTGTGCTCTTTTCTGTACACGAGGCACATGGTCATGATCGCCTTCATGAGTCAACAATTTCATGATGCTTCATTTAAGTATTGTTGATGACAAGTAAATTAACGTGAGGAAAATAAGAAATAGGCATTTTTTCTGCAACATCGAGATGACTGGTCCCAAGCAAATATGCGATAATGAGATCACTTTTGCAATCGTGGCTTTTTGTTTCATGGCTTCATTATATAAGCGCTTTTTGTTGAAGATGCAATGTTCAAAAGTCAACTTTCTCTCCAAATTTAATACTCAACACGCGTACATATAATAAGTAGAGTAACATACTTTAGTTGATTTGGTGACGTTAAACTGCTTCGTCTAAGGTTAATGGTACCTCAGCATTTCTCAGACATAAAATACCTAGAGGATATTCCTTCCTCTTGGGAGAGATAAAGCTAAAAGGAGAAATTGGAAGTCGAGGCGTGCAGACACCGGCACATAAAAATAAGGAATGTCGATCTGTCAGCCGGCCAACAAAATATTCATTGGACAGGCAAGGCAGCCTCCAGTGGTGTCGTAAGGCACCTACTTCTTTGCGGGGATCACTAGTTCATGGCTTCATTATATAAGCTCTTTTTGTTGAAGATGTGATGTTCCAAAGTCAACTTTCTCTCCAAATTTAAAACTCAGCATGCGTACATATATCAAGTAGAGTAATATACTTTAGTTGATTTGGTGACGTTAAACTACTTCGTCTAAGGTTTAATGGGACCTTGGCATTTCTCAAAGATAAAATACCTAGAGGATATTCCTTCCTTTTGGAGAAGATAAAGATATAAGGGGAAATTGGGAGCTAAGGCATCTGGACACTAGCATGTAAAAATAAATAATGTAGATCTATCAACCCGCCAACGAAATATCCATTGGACAGGCAAGGCGGCCCCTAGTGATGTTGTAAGGCACCTACTTCTTGGTGATGATCACTAGTTCATGGCTTCATTATATAAGCCCTTTTTCTTGAAGATGAAATGTTGCAAAGTCAACTTTCTCTCCAAATTTAAAATTCAGCACGCGTACATATAACAAGTAGAGTAATATACTTTTGTTGGTTAGGTGACTGACAATTTTACTGGAATTGGGAGTGATTATTTTCTTTTAACTTCTGTTATTAGGATTTGAAATATGAAATACATTAGTTAAAGCAAGCAACCATTATAATAGAATGAGACTAAATCACGTCAAACAGAGAGTTAATACAAATACTAGCCCTAATCAAAAAAGAAGGAAAAGCAAAATTTATCCCAAAAACATTGGTTGGTTTGAGCAATGGTGTGGTACGTAATGCATGCCGAAATAACTAGGAACCGAGCCAAGTCGAGTTGAATATAATATACTACCCAACTATTACTCGTTAAGAACAAGAAAAGAAAATTGCGAGTAGTACAAAAGATAGGTCTGTGCGAAATGGTTCTGCTATGCTAATTTTCCAAACTTGGGCTTGGCCTCTTTATTAGAATACGTACATCAATATAGAGCAAAAGGCATGCAATGCCCTAAGTAATTCTACGCCAATTTTGTCCTTATTGAAATATCCCCATCACTTGACAATAGATTTTATATACTTTTTATATATATGTGGTCTCTCTCCACCTATTAGCTTAAGCTTTTGGGGTTTGACTTTCTAATTTGATATTAAGGTCAAGTACTACCCTTTAATAGAATAATAGAATATTAAATTGCGCATTCATCTAATAGTTTACACTTTTAGAAAGGTTGGTTTAAGAGGTGTCTATTTGCCTCCCCAATTATATATTTCCATGGTTAGTACTAGGTAAAAAGACCACACTAAGTGTGAGACGGAGTAATAGATATCATGATAGGAGGTTTTTGTTTGCCTTCCCTTCAGAAAAATATTAAGTTGTGTAGAAAATCTTATAAATATCAATCATATTTATTTATTTACGTGAGCAACAGAAGGAAAAAAAGGTGTCCTAAAAGACAAAATTTGACGAGAGACGATCAAAATGACTGAGTTATAACTTTGAACAAGTCAGGGAATCCGGAAGCCACAAGAAATGGAATTTATCCCCAAGAGTCAGAAAGAACACTCGAGACGTGCGACACTCAGGGCTACTACTCTGGAATTTTGGATGGTCATGTTGGCCAAAATGGTGCCCCCGGCAACCGTGTCTGGGACTGAACTTAAGCTGAGACGGTACCGCGAAGGGGACCACCCACTGAGAATGTAGCTCTGACGGTTCGCACAATTTCCATGGCCGCATTAATGGAGAAATTCAACTTCTGTATAGTACCCCTTGAATAACATGGTATGTCAATCAGACCTCGAAATTTAATCAAAGAACTTGTTTTGGGAAAAATAAACGTTTGCTGTCCTATTAGTCCAACATACGATTCTATAGCCCGTAAATACCCATCAATACAGTTGCGACTCTCATAGAGTCTCTATCATCTAGTATTCTTCATCTATATTTGTTCAGCCACCCGGAGGATAGCGAAGAAGAAATGTCTCGTGGGATTCCAGCAATCCCATCTTCTTCTCCTGCTCAAGAAACAAGCCGCATTGCTGGACGCCAATCACCAAAATTTTATCCAGGCACATGGGAGGATTATGTTCTTAAACATGCTTCCAACTCCAACTTGATGGTGTCATTTAAGTTGTTCATTTTCTTGAATTATATTCAGAAATTTTTTTCCATTGTTATGTTTTCTGAAAACTAAGGGCATAGAACATAATATTCTTGAATGATTGGGCACCATCCCATAGCATATGATAAAGAAAAAGAAAAGAAGTTCTAGTTGATTTGAAACTCCATGCATGGATTGGTCCTTAGATGATTCAAAATTTCTGTGTGAACCTCGTGGCATGCACATAGTGTTGGGGATACTATTGCTTCTAATCGATATGATGAAGATATCTTTGGCACCGATTTATAACTTTGTGATTCCTTTGATTGATACTATATATTGTGGAATCATTTTTTCTTCTTTCGTGTATATTCTTGCTTGGTCTATTTAGACTCTGTGTAATATAAATAGGGTGGTACACATACATCTTTGATATGAGAAAGCAATACATCTTTCTATCCTTTTCTTCCTCCATCTAGCTTTCCATTAGTTTTTACTTTGTGACATGGTATCAGAGCCTCTCGCTCTAAATTAGCTCTTGCATACCTTTCTTTACCCTGCAAGAAAAATGCCCAAAAATCATAATGTCAATTCTGGCGCGTCACATAACCCCAATGACTCACCTTCGGATCCATGCATCAATATACCCAGCGTGACCGAAGAGAACCAGACAGAGGAAGGGCAACACGGGCGACCAGATCAGGTTCAATAAGGGCAACCTTTCCTAGGGCCAACTGCAGTTTAAGCACAATCAGGGCAATTTTTCTCGGGCCCATTCGTCTAGTGGGTTCCCAATCAAGTTCAGCCTGTACAGGGCCAGGCAAATCCATCAAGCTCAGCTCCAGTTTCCCAATCAGGTTGGCATTTCCCAAACCAAACCGGTTCGGGTCCGCCGGGTTTTGGGACAAACCTAGCTCCATGAGAGATTTGGCGAAAGGATGCACTGACTTGATTCTGTTTAAGTCCCGGGAACGATGTAATCAATCCATACCACGATAATCAACAAACGCAGTTAGAGATGATGGGAGTAGAAACCAACCTGTTTCTGGAATTTGACTGAAGGCGAGAACGACTACGGATGCCATCTCTGCTCTGCTATCTAGAAGGAAGCGCAAGGCGGCAGCAGCAGAGGAGGAGCTCTGGAGACGAAGAAGCAGACGAGGATGAGACGAAGAAGACCTAGCTTGCGAAAGATGGAGAAGCTCCGGCGAAGTGGACGAGAGGAGGAAGCAGACGGGGACGAGAGGCGGGAAAAAATATTTCCGTTCCCCCAGTTCCAGAGGAGTATTTTCCATTGATCGGAAAATATATTAGAAATTGTGAATTTTTTTTGCGTGAAACAAACACAATTTAAATTTACCGGGTGCTATGACGAAAGTGTCAATGTCAACTTTTCATAACGCACTCCGCCCTGCATTTATTAAATTAGACTAGATAAGATTAGACTTAAAAAATGAAGAAAAATAAGGCGAAGTACCTTTGAAATGGTGAATCGTACCGAGTGTCAACCAAAACCGTACATCTTGTTCAAAAAAACAAACAACCAAAACCATACATGGGTGGCCTCCTTGAAGATCGGAGTGCGTTGGATTCTGCACAACTCCAGCAAAATTCCAAAGACTCACATGACTCGCGTAACTTAGGGCATCCATGAGCATCAAGACAACATGTGTTTGGTAAACCCGGCAAATCTTGTAGTGATTCACAGCCATTTAAGTACAGACTCCCCAATTTAGCTAGCTTTGATAGATTGGGTAACCCTTCTATGAGGCGACAATTCACAATGAATAAGTGCTCCAATGAATTTGGTAAATCAGGCAAACCTTGCAATGATTCACAATACATTACAGACAAATCCCACAACTTATATAATTTTGATAGATTCGGTAACCATTCTATGGAGTCACAACCCTTAATATATAATTTCTTAAGCGATTCCATTTCTCCCAAATTTTGAATTTCGATTAGCTGTGAGCAATGAAAGATATTTAGCTCCTCAAGCTTCCCTATGCTTCATAAACTCAATAGCCTTACCAGCGATTTACACAAAAACACATGTAAACATTGGAGATTCTCTAGTTGTTGAAACTCGATCTCTCTCAATCCCCATTCCCAGAGTATCAACTTGGGCACAAATTTCAATTCGGAGAGGAGGGGCTGTTCTATCGGTGACTGAAAACAATCTAATTGTAAACAACGAAGATTTAAAGGAAGCCTTGGGAGAGATTGAGGATCTTCATAAACTATGCATAGTTCCGAAAGCTTAGGAGGCCATGTGACATCTATGCTTCTACCGCCATGGTATACGAAACTTTCAAGATTCTCCAACATCTCTATGACCTTTGGTAGTCCTCTTATTTGACTTCCATACACACGTAGGTGCTCTAGCCTTTTAAGACATCCAAAAGAAGCTGGTAGTTTTGCAATCTTTGTATGCAGCAAGTCCAAGTGGAACAATGATTCTAGTCCTCCAATGGAATTTGGTAGCTCCCTTATCTGAGTGGATGCCAGGTTCATTTTCTCCAAACTTTTGAGGTCTCCAATAGAATCAGGTAACTCTCTTATCATACTATTAATCATAAGTAAGTGCCGTAGACTTTTAAGATATCCAGTGGAAGCAGGTAATTCTGTAATCTTAGTACTCTGCAAATCTAAGTCAAGCAATGATTCTAGTCCTCCAATTGAGTTTGGTAGCTCCCTTATCTGAGTGCATCCCAAGTTCATTTTTTCCAACTTTTTGAGATCTGCAATAGAATCCGGTAACTCTCTGATTCTTGTGTTGAACAAATTCAATTCGAGCAAAAATCTCAATTTCCTGATGGAGTCTGGAAGTTTTCTAAGCTGATCACAATGCACTAAAGACAAGCATGTCAGGCCTGCCATCTCTCCAATAGATGGATGAAGTTCTTGTATACACTGTCCCTCTAGCTTTAGATGTGTGAGGCACTTTAGATGGCATATTGTAGAAGGCACTGTGCACATGTCAAAATGGGGGCTTCTAAAGAACTTTGATGACTGAACTCCAACTCTAACTATTTCCAAGCACTTTAGGTGCTCTAACTTATCAATGGAGCTACTGATATGTGTCGACTCTAGACAAAGTTTAGCAAAAATCAGTACCCTCAACTTCGAGCACATGGAGAAGTCAGGAGTCGTCGAGAGATAGCATCTAATGAGATGAATAACTTTTAAGTCACAACTCGCCTGTGAAACAAATTAGAATTAGAAAAGTAAGGAAGGCAAATAGCAAATGTATTTATGTGATATGAAACCATACCAAGCATGGGCCCCATCCATTCCAATTATCTGGAATTTTGCTATTCGAAAGCTTAAGCACGACTAAGTTTGATAAACATAGATTGACCGCCTGCAGGTCTGAAGGGAAACGATGCCAAGAGAGCCATTTTAAACTCGAGAAAAGATTCTTAAAGTCTCCTATCAGGTTCCCTCCCTCTAATTCCAACAACCTTAAGCTAGGTAGCCTTGAAAACTCTTCGTTTGTAAAGTTGTGCTCTTTTGGAAGTCCAGTTAATTTGAGTGCTGTGATATTCTCTATTCCCTGGTAAAATGAATAGACACGAGTGAACTTTCTACAATGAAGAAAAAGAGCGCATTATGTTAGTAAATATTGCATAGACTTATTCTCTAAATTATTCATTTTGTTTGCTTCTACTTTCATATTCTAAAGGTAAGCGATTAATATCTTTTGCTAGATATAAACTACGATCTTACCTTCATTTCGCTCAAAATTAACAAATTTAGTTTTCTACAATGTGCAACACAGACAAAAGAACACATCTAAGAATATTCTCTGAACTTTGAGCTGATATTCCCTAATCTAGAAAATATTAATTACGGATAAAGTTTACCCTTCTAGTCTGCACTACTTCCAATGCAACCTTGGGACACCATATTCTACTTTGCTTCCCAGGAACTTTGTCTTCTTGTCGAACAATATCTCTTCCAAGGTCTCTGACCAGGCCATGCATCAACAGTCTATCATTGTCATCAACCTTTATCAAAGACTTACGGGTAAGGACAATGATATTACTTCTTGGATAAAACTCCAATGCTTTCCACATATAATGTGGATAGATTTTTTTTCACCAATAAAGTAACATGCAATATCACAAAAAATATCTTTCTGTGCATTGTCTAGCATCTCAAAGCTAATCTTTAATTTGTCACAGACTTTTGGATTTGGAACTAAATTTAATTTCTTCAATGTGTCTTTCCAAAGTCGTTTACTTTGGAGATAAAGAGAGGAACCAATAATCTCGAGAGCCAAAGGAAGTCCATCGGCTTTGAGAGCAATCTGGTGAGAAATATCATCATAGTCGTGTGGAGGGAAATCCATTTTGAAAGCATGGTTACAAAAAAGTTTAAGAGAATGTAGATGGTGCAATTCTCTCATTTGATAAATTTTGAACTCTTGGAAATGCGTTTGGACATTATTTTCTTGGTTCTCTCCAATTGGTAAAAGGTTGATGTCCCTCGTTGTAATAATAATTCTACTCCCTGGACCAAACCAATCAGGCTTTTCTGCAAGTTTGGAGAGTTGCTCCATTTCATCGAGGTCATCGAGAACAATGAGGACTTTCTTGTAGAGGAATCTCGTGCTAATTTGGTAAATCCCCGCATCATAGTCATAAATCGCTGGTGGATTGGGGTTGAGAATTTATGACAATAATTGTTTTTGCAATTGAACGACTTGGCTGCCCTTTGACGCCTCTCGAACATTCAAAATAAAGCTGCACCCATGAAACTGACTATGAATTTGATTAAAGACAATCTTGGCAAGAGTCGTCTTACCGATACCCCCCATTCCGTGGATTACCAGATAACATACATCAGGAGAACCTTTATCTATTAGGTGCAAGACATCTTCGACATGTTCCTTAAATCCGACTAAATGATCGGGCAGCTTTTTGTCTCTTTTATTCAGCTTGATCAAAACTTCAGCAACGATTAATTTAATGAATTCGCCGTGACTGTCATATTTGATGAAATGGTCTAGTGAGAAACATCCAAATAGAATATTAAACTATCGAGCTCAGGAATATTATGAATTAAACATAGACCAACCGTGGCGGAGGAAGCGGAGGCCACCCCCCACCACCACCAAAAGTTTTTGTATATATATTCTGTGAAAATATAGGAAAAAGAATCAATAATAAGTGAATTACCCCCCTCCCCCTCAAAAAGTATAATAATTTATATTATATACAAAGTAATCTCGCATATACTTGTCAATCGATACTCTTTTTTTTTGAGAAAAGTACCAAAACAATCTTAAACTTTTTGTATTGATACAAATTCAGTCCTCAACTTTTCAATTGGACAAATATAATCCTAAACATTTTCATATTGATACCAATTTAGTCTATCTTGCTAATTTAAGCCGAAAATTGCTAATGTGGCCGCAGAGGTCTTATGTGGCGCCACATGAACAAATTTTATAATTTTTCATTTTTTTTTTCAGATTTTTTAAATTATTTTCCTTTTTTTCTATTTTCTTTTTCTTTTCTTTTCTCCTTAAACTTTGCCGATCGGCCAACCATCGTTGGCCACAGGCTGGTCGAGGCAAGGGGCCTCACGCCCTCGCCGGCCATTGGCGAGGGCCGCCACGCCCTCGTCGGCCACAAGCGAGGGCGTTGGCCCCCACCTAGATCTAGGCAAGGGCCTCTACGCCCTTGTCGGCCACAGTGAGGGCCGCCGTGCCCTCGCTGGCCAATGGGCGAGGGTTTCGGCCCTCGCTTGGATCAGGCGGCGCTCGACGCCTCGCTTGTGGTCGGCAAGGGCGCGGGGCCCCTCGCCCCAACCAGCTTGTGGCTAGCGATGGTCGGCCAGTTGGCGACCTCACCGGCTGAGGGCTAAGGAGAAAAAAAAAAAAAAAAAAAAAAAAAAAATAATAATTTTAAAAATTTGAAATATATATATTATAAAATTTGTCCACATGGCACCACATGAGACCACCGGTGACCACATCAGCAATTTTCGGCTTAAATTAGCTAGATGAACTGAATTGATACCAATATGAAATTGTTTATGACTAAATTAATTCAATTGAAAAGTTTAGGACTGACTTGGTACCAATGCAAAAGTTTAGAACTTGTTTTGTACTTTTCCCCTCTTTTTTTATTTTTTAGAAAAATCAATCAAAATCCAGTCAATTGACCTAAAACGAATAGCAATTGTGTATGTTATACTATGGTTAAAGATGTAAAAGATGCAATTTTTGTTTATTCATTTTTTATTGCTTATATATGGTGTGTGCTCGATTGACTAGTTTTGCATGGAGTAAAGCTACGAAGCACGAGATGGGAAATCATTCAATCTCCTTTTCCTCCTCACTCTGCACTTCTCTGGCGCTCCTCCCCTCATCAATGGAGTGAGATCCTGCTCTATCCTTGTTGATAGCTGAAACCCTAAACCCTTTTCTACTTGCTCTCTATGGCTCCACTCAAACCCTTTCCACCTGACTAGTTCTCCAACCCCATCGCATCGCTGCTTCCTTCCCCCGACAAATCATCGATGGCACCCACTGCAAATTGAATCGCAGCTTCACGGAGTGAGCACCATGAAATCGCACAAGGTAACTGATCTCTAGTCTTGATAGTATGATCTAATGCTTTTACAATCAAAATCTCGCCCTGTCAACCCCAAAACCCAGAAACCCTTAAAAGTCGGAAAACCTAATCCACCACAAAACTATCCCCATACCACCATCCCACCCGCTGAGCTCCCTTCACTCCACTATGCACACAAAACCCGAACCCTAAACCAATTACACCGAACCCCAAACCCGAGATGAACAAATCCATAGAAAACCAACTCCGTCTGGCAGCTCTTTGTAGAAGAATGGGGGATTTTTGGTCAGAAGAGGAAGTAACGGAGCTGGATGCCCAAATACCTGAAAAAAATAAGCGAGAAAGTGAACTAACCCTATATGGGAAATTGTACTCCAAACCGAATGTTAATTATCAAGCTTTCATAAGCACAATGAGGAAGGCATGGAAGACTGACTCTGTTAAATGTGAAGTCATTGAAACTGGCTTTTTCTCCCTCATATTTGATTCAATAGCAGAAAAACAAAGAGTTCTGGAAACTGGACCATGGTCCTTTGCAAGTAACTTACTTGTTCTCTTGGAAGGAGATCCCGATACCCCTGAGCACTGCTATGACTTCACACACAACTCCTTTTGGGTGCATATTTTGGGATTACCGCGGGCCCGAATAAATGAAGAGTCTGTTCGCAGCATTGCTTCAAAGCTTGGCATAGTTGAAGATGTGAAATTAGAAGCCCGCAACAACAGCTGGAGGAAAATAGGCAAAGCTAAAGTTCGCCTTAACCTGTCCTGCCCCCTGAAAATAGGAACAGTGGTAAATTTAGGAGGAAACAAGTGGTGGCTGGACTTTAAATACGAGAGACTACCCCATTTCTGCTATTCATGTGGCCGCATTGGACATTATGCCAATTACTGTCCTGAGATACCCTATGAGGAGACAGGGCTGCCTCACGATAAACCCGGAAAATATGGCTCCTGGCTGAAAGCAGAAGTTAGAGAACTCAGCCCCTGCTGGAAAACTTTTTATGGACAACTAGATCAACAACTTGAGGAAGAGGAAGTGTTACCTGAAACTCCCATGCCATCTATTGATACAATGCCTACAACAAACTGTTTTGCTGCTGCTGAACCAACTGCCTTAACCAGAATTTTACCTACTGCCCCAGAAGAAGATGCAAGGATGGCTGACCTTCAGTCCCCAAATAAAGGAAAGAGACCGCAACAAAACCAGCTCCTGCTCCCCCCCTTGGTTCAGAATGATCATGGGCTGGAAAGTTTGAAAAAAACCAAGCATATGCTTAAAACCCCAGCGGCAAAAAACATAAACGGGTTAACCCATATGAGAAAAGATCCTCCTCAACTCAGCTGGTCGATGAGAAAAACTTATTGGATACTCCTATCCAAGTGTTGGAATGGGTCTCGGAACGGGCTTTGGTGGCTAGCCCTAATAAGCCCTCGGGTAATACATGAAAATACTATGTTGGAACTGTCAAGGTCTAGGCACTCCCTTGACAGTTCAACACCTAAGAGCCCTCGTGGCTTTTGAAAGGCCTAACTTGGTCTTCCTTATGGAAACCAAAAATAAAGAAAGTAAGGTTGATCGAGTGAGAAAAAGTTTGAAATTTACTCACTCCACTATCATCAATCCAGTTGGAATTGCAGGAGGTCTAATTCTTATGTGGGATGACCAAGTTCAAGTGGAAATTCTAGCTTGCTTTGGGGAACTCATTGATATCAAGTGCAAGATTCACAGCAGTGGTGATTTAATGAGAATATCCTTCTTACATGCACCCACTTCTTTCCAAGAGAGACTAAACCTATGGCAACTACTCAATGCAATCAACTCATCAAACAACCTACCCTGGCTTTGCATGGGTGACTTCAATGAAGTTCCGTATCTCTGGGAAAAGGTGGGTAAAAGAGAGGCAGATAGACACATGTCGCGACCAATTTTTCGGGTGTAGACCACCTAGGTTTTGGCTAATAGATTGTTAAGCCTAGACTTAACTCGGGCTCTCCCAAGCCCATACCAATTCACGACTTAAGTTTAAGTTCTTAACATGCAAATGATTTTTATCTAGGAGTCGCCACTAATCTATTTTTTGGTGGGTCGATTAGAAACCCAAGTAAAGTAACGGGAGTTTTACTTTACTCCTACGAACCAGAGACATGTGAGTTCGGGGACTTGATTACGTTAGATTTCTCTAACGCCCTTTCGGTACCTTTCTTTTTATTTTTGAAAAAAATGTTTGGCAATCAACTTGAATTGATTTTAATTTATCTCCCTAACATGTGATGTCATCATGTGAGTGCACAAACCACCAATTAAACACCCAAGTAAAGCAATAAATAAATTGCAAAACTTACCTCAAAGCAACGAAAGCATCTGTAATGTTAAATCAGAATTCACATCAACAACCCTATATATGATTTCTAATTAACACGCAATTTCATTTTTTCTTTTCACTTAATTGATGAAAATCATGTAATATGCATTGCAATATTAAATAAATGACATAATTCAAATGACATGTAATTTCTAATTAAATGGGCCTAGCAAAAATACTAAATGGCATGCATCTCAATGAATCTAAGCCTATTGACGTGCATATGACATTTTTTTCCTTTTTCCTAAAAGAATGCATTCTATCCTAAATAATGAAACTAATTTAGCCTAAAGCATTTTTGTATTTTTTATGAAATTCGGAATTAAAAAAATGTGAAAATTATATAGCTAGATCAAGATCCTATTCAATTTATATTAGGAATTAGGTTTAACTAAATCCTAATTTAAACTAAAATATTATCTTAACCCAAATAATCCTAGAATGCAATCTATCTAAAAAAAAAAAATCTATCTAAACTTAAAATTAATTAGGAAGTAAAATTAAACATGCAATCTTACCGTGATATGCAATAACGTGCAAAAGATGTCCTAATTCTACATGACATATGCATGATGATTTTTGTTTTTATTTTGTTTTAATTAATTTCGAAATTTTTAAAAAATATCAAATAATTAAACATGCAATTTAAGCTAATGAAACAAAATTCTAACATCCTAAATTTATGTTTTTTTTTTTAATTTCGAAAATGCATGATAAAATACTTAGTCTAAATATGCAAATAACCCTAAAGCATGCAATATTCTAACGTGAACATAATCTAGCTCAAACATATTTCAAGATGAATAAAACAATCAAGACGAGACAAGCACCCAGCCATTCAGAATCATCAAAGATATCATATATCATTCAGATCAAGAAATAATATCTTGCTAATAAAATTGATAAATTGATCTTAAGCCTTAAAGATCAAAATATTAATTTTATTCCCGCTTGACTAATTACTCCATCTAAAGCCTTATAGATGGAATAAAAAACCCAGGTGCGGTTGCGAATCATGAAATATATCCCAATGAATATTATACCTTTCTAATTAGATATCAATCTCATCAATCTAGACAATATGATGTTTAAATCAAATTAAGATGAGATTTTTTTACCAAATTGCCGAAAGCATTCCAAATTCGAATTTGTCAATGGATGGCTTGCGGGGGAACTTGACCGAACAAGGCTAAGACTCTTGGAGCAGGCTACTCACGTGGTGGTTCATAATGATGCTAGTCAATGGGTCTCTCGGTGGTGCTTACGATCGACAAACCTACAAAACAGAAATTTCACGGGATGCTTGGTTTGGGGATGAGCTCAACGGGACGCAGCTCGTCTTGACGTCGGGCCAAAGGATGGTGTCGGAGCAGCTCACGTTGAGGTTTCACAGCTCAGCATGGCAGGGCAACGGCGAGTCAATGAACTCGCCAGGGACTCCACGACTAATAATATTAAAGGAACGCCAGCACGAAATATGATAAAGAATGCCTTGATTAACTCCTGCTTTTCGTCTGTTCCCAAAAGAAGGTCAACGTGGGATGCCTCCACTGAAGACTTTGACCGAGCAACCTCTTAAGCCACTTCTATACATCGAAAAAAAAAAAAAAAAAAAAAAAGTGGCATCTTTTATGTGTAATAGGCGATGAAACCATGCCAAAAAAAAAAAATTGCATTAAAAATAAAGAATAGAACTTTGCGGGATTGGTCTCGGTTGTATGGAACCAGACACGTTACTGCAGCTTGATGTGGCTCGACCAAGGTTACTCGTCGTGGGAAACTCACTGGAAAGGCTTGCAAAAGATACGCTGGGCCGAGATCTCGCTTGGAATTGTTGGGGCTTAAAGCGTCGAACTCGTGACCTTCGCGATTGTCACAACCAAACGTGAGGCCATGGAAGAGTTTGACCCGGGGCGCTTCTCAGCGAGACTCGCAGACCCACGTTGGCTTTAGCTTGGATCAGTGATTGAAGACGAGCTTCTGAGGACCTGCAAGAGAAAAACCACTATTCGTCGTTGCTGAGGATTCCGCAGATGGCCTAATAGGCCACACGGATGCGGCTTGCGTCAGGGATGCGGGATCTTCAATTGGCCAGGGACGGGTATCCTTCTTCACGATTTCTCCTTCATGTGTAGAACATCCATTCTCTCTCCATTCCCTACCGTCTCAGAATTGTGGCCGTATATTCAGTAATTTTTTTTTTTGTGGCCCTCTCCTTTGTCTATAGTGCGCCCATCTTTTATAGGCCAAGGACATGACCGCAATTTCCGTTCCTATAATTTATTTCTTTCCTTTTTTTCCAATGGATGCACAAAATCCCGTGAGCATCTATGATATATATTGAAATTCCTTTTCCTTCCTCACCCCTGCGTATCATGCATTTGTAAGCCAATTTTTCTTTATTTCTTGTTTCTTTTCTTTTCAGCTCACATATGAAATCTACCTTGACCATGAAATATTTCTTGTCTTGA
The DNA here is from genome assembly GCA_014182715.1 of Eucalyptus cloeziana. NCBI lineage: Eukaryota > Viridiplantae > Streptophyta > Magnoliopsida > Myrtales > Myrtaceae > Eucalyptus > Eucalyptus cloeziana. The sequence continues at coordinate 33,133,852 of CM024636.1, forward strand.
AACATTGAATATATCGCTCAAGATATGCCCCACGTGCAATTTTCCCTCTTGATATTTCATCCTTAAACTTCCAATCTTCAGTAAAACATATCGCTTAATGTATAAATCACGTGAGTGTATGATATATTTACCGAATATTAGAAGAATAATATGAATCCTTTCTGAAAATACTGAATTGTCAACTCGTAAAATTAAAGCTCATCCGCCGCTGATCAAATGCAAAAGTGATAAACAAATAAATAAATGCAACTAAAATTATATGCTATGCAATTCTATTATTTTTTTTTTAGGGGTTAAAATTAATCCCTAATTTTTATGCAATAAATAAATGACCAAACGGGTCGCCAAAATTTAGGTGTCAACAACACAAAATGATGGCTTTCCGTGATTTCCTAAACTCATGCTCTCTAATGGACTTGGATAGCAAGGGCTGCAAATTCACATGGACTAATAATCGAGAAGGAGCTGACCTCGTGAAGAAGCGGCTAGACAGAGCGTTGTGCAATTGGCCATGGAGAGTCCAATTTCTGAATGCAGAGGTATTTGCCCTACCGGCGATAGGCTCAGATCACAGCCCATTACTCCTCACTCTGGAACCACCTACAATGAAACAACATAAAATATTCAGGTTCGAGGCCTACTGGCTTGAAAAACCAGAAAGTATAGAAGTTATCAAAGAGGCATGGGGGAAAAACAGCAACCACCAAGTAGATATTGCTGGCAAAGTAAAACAAGTTGTAGCTGACTTAACTAAATGGAGCAGGAGAACATTCCAACATGCACCTCGACAAATTGCAGCACTCAGAAAACGACTAACTGATTTGACTAACCAAGAGGGAGAGCCCCTAAACAGAGAAGAGTACAGAAATGTGGTCAGACAAATAGAAGACTTATGGAATCAAGAAGAGATGTACTGGTGCATGCGTTCTCGAATCAAATGGATGAGATGGGGCGACCAAAACACAAAATTCTTCCACGCCACAACAGTTCAAAGAAGAATCGGAAACAAAATTTCTATGTTACGAATTGATGACATTACATGGAGTCGCGAGCCTACCGCTATCAAGCATCACATTAGAGCCTTCTATCAATCATTATATACTACAGTGGGGGAGAGGAACTATCAGCCAATTCTTGACCAGTGCACACAGTTAGTTACTGCTGAAATGAATGAGGTCTTAATCAAGCCTATCTCAGAAGAAGAAGTTCGAGAAGCGGCCTTCCAATTGGGAGCCACTAAAGCCCCGGGACCGGATGGACTCAATGGACTATTTTTCCAAAGCCAATGGCTAGTTGTACGCGAAGACATATTTAAAATGGTTGATGCCTTCTTTAGCCAAGGTACTCTCGATCCTGATCTTAACCAGACCCATATAACTCTCATCCCCAAAGTACCAAACCCAGAAAGTATAACCCAGTACGGGCCTATAAGTCTTTGCAATTTCAGTTATAAAATCATTGCCAAAGTTCTGGCTAACAGATTAAAACCCCTCCTCCCGCACCTAATATCCCCAGAACAAAGTGCTTTTGTCAGCGGTCGCCAAATCCAAGATAACATTTTTATAACCCAAGAGGTCCTTCATCAGTTGAGGGTGAGGAAACGAAAAAAACATTTTCAGGCAGCTCTTAAATTAGACATGCAAAAAGCTTTTGATAGGGTGGAGTGGGATTTTCTATGTGATCATCTCCTAAAGTTGGGTTTTAGTGGAAAATGGGTTGCCCTGATCAGAAAATGTATCTCCACAGTTTCTTAGCGTGTAAAAGTAAATGGTGACTTATGCACTCCCTTTAGGCCATCCCGAGGTATTCGTCAAAGAGATCCACTTTCCCCATATCTCTTCATCCTTATGGCTAATACCCTATCCACTCTCATGAACAAAGCAATTACAGACCAAACTATCATAGGCATCAAACTAACCTCGACCTGTCCTACTTTATCCCACCTATTATTTGCTGATGATGTCATTTTCTTCCTCAAAGGTACAATTACAGAAGCACAAAACCTAGCAAACATCCTCCACCAATACTGTTTTGCCTCGGGACAAGCCATCAACCTCAACAAGTCCGGGATTTTCTTCGGAAAGGGCTGTCCTCAACTCTTGAAATCAAACCTAGCAGCTGAACTAAGAGTGCCTATCATGGAAAAAACAGGTTCCTATCTTGGAATACCTTCTGATTGGGGTCACACTAAAAAACAAATGTTCTCTTGGATCCTTGGCCGAGTAGAAAAGAAACTAGAGGGCTGGAAAGAAAAACTCATCTCCAAGGCAGGGAAAGAGATACTCATAAAGACAGTGGTCCAAGCTTTGCCACAATATGCTATGTCCCTCTTCAAGATCCCAATATCTATTTGTAGAGCGATAGAACAACGAATATCTAACTTCTGGTGGAAACAAAATTCTGCCAAGAAAGGTGTACACTAGAAGAATTGGGATTTTTTGAAAATTAGAAAGGATGCTGGAGGCCTCGGTTTTAGAGATCTTGTGGAATTCAACAAAGCATTGATAGGGAAACAAGCATGGAGGCTCGCTCAAACACCGGAGGCTTTATGGAGCAGAATTTTCAAGAGTCTATACTTTCCAAAAAGTACTTTCTGGAATGCACAAAAGGGCAATCGACCGTCTTGGGGATGGCGGAGTCTCTTGATGGCCAAGGATGTGATTGAACCAGCTTTTAAATGGGAGGTAAGGGATGGAGAGAGCATCCGAGTCAGAGAAGATCGATGGCTAACCATGGGAAAGATTGGAGGACCACCTAACATAAATGATCCACAAAGAGTGGTCGACTTGATAGACCACACAAACAGAGAATGGGACGTGCAAAAGGTGAATACGCTATTTGGTGAGGAGGTGGCAAATGAAATCCTAGCGACTCCTCTCAGGCTAAGTCCAGAACCTAATAAGCTAATTTGGACAGCAAACGGATCGGGTTTCTATACCGTCAAAAGCAGCTATAATCGACTCAAAGATCCAGCAAAGCCTTCACCCACAACTCAGCCTTCCACTTCCTACCAGATTCCTCAATCGTTATGGCATGCAATTTGGAAGCTCCCCATTTGTCCCAAAATCATATTTTTAGTATGGAGTGTGTGTAATGACGCACTACCCACCAAAGAAAATCTATACAAGCGGAAGATGATACCTGATCCGAGATGCGCAATCTGTCAGCAACACCCCGAAACAATGGAGCACCTATTCGCCTTATGCAACTGGACGAAAATCATCTGGTCAGACCCACGACTCCAAATAGACACCTCCCCGACGAATATCACTTGAATTGACAAATGGGTTCGAGACATCCTTACCTCGACAGCTGCTCCTCAGACCAAGGCCTTGTTCGCAAGCACCCTATGGCAGATCTGGAAATCACGAAATGCCCTTGTCTTCCAAAACCGTCGCCCGAACCCAAGGCAGGCACTTGAAGACGCCACATCCATGATGCTCCTGTGCAAGAACCCACAACCAACTATCCATTATCCAGATCTGATGAATAGCAAAACACACAAGCACCCAACCTGTAAAATCAACGTGGACTGCGCTTGGCTTCCCTCCACAACGCTGGGCTCGGTTGCGGGAATTGTTCGGAACGGCAGCGGTCTCCTCATCGACGGATTCACGAAATCCATCCGTGCGACCTCATCTCTCGTTGCCGAAACCCTAGCAGTAAGGGAGGCTTTGCTCTGGCTTTTCACTTGTAACAAAGACAACAGGAACAGTGTCGCACGAATGGGAAAGTACTTTGGAATTGAACTGGAGTTCCACATCTCCTTAGATAATCAAGAAGCCGTGCAAAGCATTCTGGGCCAAAAGGAAAGCCCATGGGCTGCTAGACCCATCATTGAAGATTGCAAGCTTCTCCTAAAGCAGTTGCCCCACGCCAAATTGACTCACAAATCCATAGACGCCAATCGAGCCGCAGACTGGGTCGCAAAATCACACAACGCAGAAGAACTCCCTCCCAACTGGATTACCTATCCTCCGCACTCTCTTATGTTAATTTTATGTGCTAATGTTGACACTTTATGTTTCTCGAAAGTTGATTAAGTAATGAAAGCTTTATTTCCGACCAAAAAAAAAAAAGTAGTAAAATCTTGAACAATAGTTTTATAAAATCAAACCTACATAAGATTGATTTAGAAGTTAAGAAAAGGTATTTTTATTCAATCTAAAATATGCAAATTGAATAATGAATTCAGATTGGATTTGTCATGTCGTAATGGAGAATTCATCTAGTTTTGAAAGGCATTGATTTAATTGGGTGGAAAATTCATCTACTTTTGAAAGGAATCGATTTAATTGAGTGGATGTGTACTGAGTAGTTATAAAATCTGTGGGAATTGAGTGACTATTTGATGAAAAAGAGAACAATGGGAAGTGGTAACTGTTAAAGCAAGGATAATAATATTTCGTATTATTTATAGTTATATCAATTAAATATCTAATGAAAAGAAGGAGAAAAAAAATAAAGTTCATGCCTTACCCGGTATCTTTGAGATCCCATCCTTTCATACGAGCGACCTGCTTCAGAGTATCCTTCCATCACTGCACGACCCCACAACCAAACTCCTCTTCGTGCTTCTATAGAGAGTCCTGGTATAGCTCAGATTTAAGCTTGACATCTCTCGGTTCCACATCGAAAAAAATCGGCAGAATCATCGCTTTGCAATCCACCATGTATGCAAGCTCATGAAGACACCACGCATTGGACACATAGTTTCTAGAGAAGATGGGAATACAAATTGCGGAGCTCTTCATCGCACGCCGCAATTCGCCTCCGATCACTTTACCCTTTCTAATCTCTTCATCGTCTTTGAAAACACGAATACCGGCTCCGTCCATGGCGTGATAGAGGCAATCTATAAAGTTCAAGCGAGTATTGGGCCCTCTGAAATTCAAGAACACCTCATATTCAGCCCTTAGTGATGACTCGGTATCACCTCTATTGGTCGACAACACCTCAAATTCAGCCCCCAGTGACGACTCGACATCACTGCTATCGATCGACGCTGCTGGTCCATCTGAATATTTTCTCTTTGCCATCTCCTGAAGCTAAAGTATAGTGATCGAGTTGAATAATGAGGAGAGAGAGGTATTAAAGCAGTGTCTAATCCATACAATTCTGGAGTATTTATGGACGAGCCAAAGAATCATGGGAAGTCTCCTTCGCCGCGTTGGGCATTTTCTTGGAAGGACCGAGGAAATTTCCTGCAGTAGAAAATTATAATATGAGTTTGATTACCCGTCAAAACAGATTATACAAAATTCCAATTGATTTGACGTTCTAATTTATTAAACTAAAAGCTTTCCCCACGTCACAACAGGACGGAGGAGTACTTAACTCATACAGCTAACAATGCACCGACGATCATGAACGTTCATAGATCCCTACCGTCAGACGTTCCTTCGTTTTTCCCATCTATGATTTGTTCTATTAGTTCAATTTCGAATCTAATTTAGCAAACTCGTCTCATTTATTTGCACCGTGAAACTAGAAGACTTATTTAAGCTTGTAAGTTTGTGATTTGGCTTTAAATACGACTGAACTATTGTTTTAGAGGCAATTTTGTATTGGATTCTCCAATCAATTTTATTTTTCGTTAAACACCAGAATTTCTTTCAATTGATTTTCTGCAAAATCAACCATAAGAAAACAACTCATTTTTCCTAAAAACAATTTTCTTGAAAATATTTTCCATTGATCATAAAGTATATCAAGTGATTTCACTTTGCGCTCTAATTAGTCATATAAGTTTGATTATCCTTAATAGAATGTTGATACCTAAATTTTGGCGACTCTAAAAAAATAAAAGAAAAATTGCATAGCATAAAAAAAAAAAAAAAAAAAAAAAGGAAGAAACTAAGGGAAGGATCAATCTGATTTGATTATGAATGGAATATGGAAATTTTGATTAGCCATCCTTGCTCCGGTGAATATTTAAATCATAGTAAATATGGAAGCAAATTCTCAATCAAAGAAATCAGATGAATAAAAAGTAAGGAGTTTGATAAAAGGGAAGGAATCGAAATTTCCAAGGAAAAATCAAACCGATCGTAAGATTTTGCTCCAATTTACATGAATTAAGGCAACGGAAAAAGGAAGCTCAAAAATTGCCATAGAAGAGGGTGGTCGGAATCACTATAAAAGGAGACCAAAAATTTTCGAGCGAAGGGGGGGAATTCAGAATAAAAAGGGAGAAAAATTTTAGAGCAAAAACAAAAAAGTGAGAAAGGTTTTCCTTCGTTTGATTTGGAGTTCAAAACTGAGAAGGAAAAATTTTCTTTTCGGTTTTTTTCTTTGAGGGGAAAAGTCCAAGTCAGAGAAGGGGTGCAGAGAGTGGACGTGAAAGTGACGTGAGAGAGAGTGGAGAGAGAGAAAAAAGAAAAAGAAAGTGTCTTCTTCCTCGTTGAGCCAACGCCCAACGCTTGTGCTCCCTTTCCCATCGCCGGCGCACGCAGCGAACTGCCGCCTGGCGTCCGGCCACCACATTTCAGCCCCTCCAGCCGCGAACCAGCTGTAGCACCCGCGCTTCCACCTCTCTCTGCCCGGTTTCGTCTACGCTCAGCCGACCCTCGAACGCCAACAGGACCTCCGTCTCTGCCAAGCATCTCAACCCGACACCTGCTCTTCCCGGCCACGCTCTGCACCGGCGACTTGTGACACCCACAGCTGCACCTCCGCACCACCGCTGCGCGCCTGTACGAACACCGCCGTCACCAACGCTGCAGCAAACCTCCACCCCGACGCCCGCACCAGCAGCCCGCGATGCCTCTGCGCCGCTCACCACCGCGCGTTCGCTCCTCACCTGCGCCTACACCAGCCCCACGTCACCGCGATCCCGAGCCCTCGCCGTTCAGCAAGCTACCCCTCCACCCGAGTGCCCATGTTGGTTATTACTTATACCCTAAATCTGGATTCAACACTAAACCGAATCGCTAAAACAAAGCGAAAGACGAACCCAAGAACAAACAGTCATGAATCACCGATCGAAAGCACGCAACGGGATCGAGTATACCTTTTGTCCATAGACTAAACACTGATGTTGCAATTCTAGAAGGAAACCGGACACTGTTCTTCAAAGGAGAATTCTTCTCTTCGGGGAAAAGCGACAGGAGAAACATGAAGACAGAGAGCATTTTCTCTCGTTCTCAAAAGTACGTTTCTTTTCTTCTGTTTGTAATAATGAATTATTAGATTTTTTTTCCTTTATCTATTATAGCTTTTCTCCATGGGCCCTCAGTTCACGGGCCAACTCAAGCCTATCAAAAAAGAAAAAAATCTATCATCTCCCACTCGCACATGGTGGGCTAAAACCAACATGGGCGGACAGGCCCTACTAAGGCCCATCAATTGAAAAACCATTAACTCCCACTTTATATGGTGAGCCGAACATAATTCTCTTTTCCTCACTGCAACATTCATACTGGTGAATAGTCCGTGCGACCAGCATACTTTGAGAGCTCGTTGCCATACATCTGTTAGAAATATATAGCAGCTCATAATGGGCATCACATTATGAGTAAATTTAGTATGCAGTACCCTAGATCGATCGATCACATTTATATCTCACTTGATCTCTTTTAAACAATGATATAAATATATTGTATTCACAATTATGATTATCCCAAAGACAATAATAATTGGTCGACCAGTGAATACAAAACTACAATGTGATTCTCCAAATTCGATCTTCCTCTTTCCTTCAAACTCTCAATTTCAGTTCAGCTTGCTTTTCTAGAAATGTCCCATTAGATCGAATCAACTCATGACCATTGGCAACATCCTAAGATAGCAGACACTAAATAGAAATCTTGAGAATAAGTAAAAGTCATGAGGGCACTTAATTGAGGAATTCTCTTTCCTCAAGAGTGTGACACGGCATAAAAGTTGAGATCAAACTTTTGCCACTCTTATTGGTCGTAACACGCATACGTAGTATGAAATACGTATTACGGTATTTAACTCCTTTCCCATGGAGCGTATGTCTACACCTTCAATACCGTACAGATGATAGTTTAGACATATCTAATGTCTAACTTGAGTTCACATTTTTACTCATTCACAAAATTCATCAGAACTCACATCTGGCATCATAAACAGATAAAGTAAAATATGTGGGTTATTTTACTTTCGGACATAGTACATATCATGTCCTCATCTTAACACTTAGTTAAGGCGACATATATATTTTAAGCTTGAGCTCTCGATTATCACCTAGATAATAAGCTTAAAAACCGTCTCATTTCTATTTATCACATAGTAAATAGAGGCAATTACCCATGTGAGTGGGCTAATCTTATATCTGTCCGACATACTAACTCATACTTAAAGTAATGCACTGAACATTAAGATGCATAAAGATCAAACAAAGATGCATAGGCATTAATGATGAAAAACACAAATTCATTAAATGTGAACAACTCGGGGAAATTACAATATCCAAGTACATCGACTCTACGCAATCCTAGAGATTTTACATGACCACAAAACACATCTCTAGGTATTGGCTTTGTCATAGGATCTGCTACCATTCTATGCTTAGATATGTACTGTAAGTTCACATCCTTTCGTGCAACCATATCTTTTACAAAATTATACTTGGTATCTATATTTTTGGTCTTGCCATGATATTTTGGATCTTTGGTGTACGCTATAGCTGCTTGGCTATCACAGTTAACCAATAATGGATTTGCAGCTTTCTCAATAACACCTAAATGATCCAAAAATCTCTTAAGCCAAACTCCTTCTTGTACCGCTGCTGATAATGCCACGAACTCAGCTTCCATCGTGGACAAGGCTATACATGTTTGCTTCTTACTGCTCAATGATATGGCAACATTGTTCAGTAAGAAAGCAAATCCAGAGGTAGATTTCCTCTCATCTAAATCTCCTCCCCAATCAACGTCTGTATAGCCTTCAAGTTGCAGATCCTTTCCTTGGTAATTCAGCTTGTAATCAGCAGTTCCCTTCAGATATCTCAGTATTCTTTTAACGGCCTTCCAATGTGCTTGACCTGGATTGGATTGGTATCGACTCACCATTCCAACTGCAAAACATATGTCGGGTCTTGTACACATCATAGCATACATCAAGCTCCCAACAGCACTAGCATAAGGAACATGTTTCATTTGTTCCTTTTCTTGTAGAGTCCTTGGACACGGTCTATGGCTCAATCCTTCACCTTTTGCAATAGGAGTATCAACAGGTTCACAATCTTGCATACGAAATCGTTCAAAAACATTATTTATGTATGTTTCTTGCGAAAGAGATAATGATCTCTTCGAACGATCTCTTGAAATCTTAACTCCAAGGATCTATGCAACCTCACCCATATCTTTCATCTCAAAGTTGGAAGATAACCAACTCTTAATAGTATTAACAAACTCCATATTGCTTCCAGCAATCAGTATATTATCAACATATAATGATATGATCACAAATTGATCTTTGGATCTTTTGATATATACACAATGATCCTCATCTATCATTGTAAAATCATATGCCATTATGGCATTATAAAAACGTATATACCATTGTCTCGATGACTGTTTTAGGCCATATATCGATCTCAAAAATCGACATACTTTTCCTTCTTGGCCTTCCATAATGAAACAGTAGGTTGTTCCATATATATTTCTTCCTTCAATTCTCCATTGAGGAAAGCAGTCTTTACATCCATTTGATGTAACTCTAGATCCATACTAGCCACTATTGCCAGAATTATGCGAATCGAGGTAAATCTCACCACAGGAGAAAATGTTTCTTCATAATCAATTCATTCCTGTTGTTTATACCCTTTCGCCACAAGGCGAGCCATAAACTTTACGCTTTATTTTAAGAACCCACTTGTTCCCAATAGCTTTGCGTCCTTTTGGAAGGTCAACCAGTTTCCAAACTCGGTTTGACTTCATTGACTCCATCTCATCTTCCATTGCATGCATCCATTTTTCCTTACTAGGGCAATTTAGAGCTTCATTAAGATTTATTGGCTCATTCTCATCTTGCGGAGCAATCATAAAAGTTTCCCCTTCAATGTCAAAACGTCGACGGGGAATACTTTGACGACTTGTTCGCCGTATGGGAGATTGTACACTTTGCACATCATTCCCCATTATGCTCCCACTAGGATTAGATAATGATGATGTCGTCTCATCATGTGGTTGTAATTGAGAATGAGTTGAATTCAATTCATCATTTCTCATATTACTCCCACTTGGACGAACTCCACTAATATCGTTATCTTGATCCAAGGTTTCAAATAGGGAGTATTCTTCACCTATTTCGCCCTTCTTAGGAAATTCATTCTCTAAGAATGTGACGTCCCGTGATTCGAATTCAGTTATACTTCCACTTTCCTGCTCACCTATGAACACATATCCTTTTGAGTGTTCAGAGTATCTTATGAAAATACTCTTATTTCCTCTGGGACCCAATTTCCCAAACTTGTGAGAAGACTCATGAGTATAGGCAGCACAACCCCATGGCTTAAGAAAACTTAAGTCCGGTTTTCTACCTGTCCATAACTCATATGGAATGGAAGTAACTGATTTGGAAGGCACTTGGTTAAGTATATAGGTAACAGTTAATAACGCATCACTCCAAAATGTGATAGGTAAATTAGCATGCGCCATCATGGACCTAACCATTTCTAGTAGGGTTTTGTTCCTTCTCTCCGCAACACCATTTTGTTGATGAGTATATGGAATAGACAACCGTCTTTCTATTCCTTTTTCATTACATAATTTTCTGAACTCACCAGATAAATATTCTCGACCTCAATCGGATCTTAATACTTTTATTTTCTTGTCTAATTGATTTTCTGCTAAGTTCATAAACTTTTTGAAACAACTCAATGCTTCAGATTTATGAGAAATCAAATAGACATATCCGAATCGAGTATAATCATCTATAAATGTGATGAAATAAACAGCCCCGTGCCTTCCTCTCACATTCATTGGACCATAAACATCAGTATGAATTAAATGCAAAGGGAATTCTACTCTTTTACTTTTTCCAAATGGTTTCCTTGTTGTTTTCCCTACCAAGCAATGCTCACATATAGGCAAATCTACTTTTTCAATATTGCCTAACAAGCCCTCTTTGGTTAGTCTATTCATATGTTGTTGGCCAATATGACCAAATCTAGCATGCCATACATTCACATCATTATCATATGAATTAGGAGACGTGAGAAGGGAATAACAAACATTTGCATTAACATGTCAATATCTAATACAATGAAACCATCCAGAAAATAACCACAACCATAGAAATTTGTATCCAAAAACAAATCCACACCTCTATTATGGAAGTTCATATTAAAACCTAGCTTGACCAACAATAAAACAGACACTAAATTTCGACGAATCTCCGGAGCATACAATACATCATGTAGGAATAAAGTGCGTCCACCATGCAGGTTCAGTTGGCAGGTGCCAATTCCTTTTACTTCAACTCTAGAGTTGTTTCCCACATAGATCCACTTAGTTCCAGTTGGTACTCGTCGAAATTCCACGAAGGATTCTCTATCATTCGCTACATGGTCTGTCGCTCCTGAATCTACAGTCCATAAAGGATTAGACTCAGTTAAAAATACAGAACTTGACACAGGCAAAGTTCCCAATAGTATAAGGGGTGTGTACCTTCTTTGGCTCGCGACAATCGCGGGCATAGTAACCATTCTGGTTACAGTTGTAACACTTCACCCTTGTCAGCTTCTTCATTCAAGGACGTTTTCCTCTGTCATGTTGGTCAACCTTTGGCTTCTTCCCTGAAGGACCTGCTCCCTTGCCTTTCCTTTTATCAAACCAGTTAAGACGTTTGCGCTTGGAGCTCGAAGTTCCATGTGAGCTAGAACCAGCATGATAAATTTCAGCTTCCGGCTTAGCCGCCAAGAGGCGGTCCTCTTCTAGCTCAAGTTGACGCACAGCATCCTCAAAGGTTTTGATATTTTCATTATGGGTCAGGTGCACCTTCATATGCTCCCAACTCTGAGGTAAGGAACAAATCACTGCTTGCACTTGCTGCTCATCAATCAGGACATGACCAGCATCTTTCAACTCATTTATCATGTTTGACATCTTTCTAAGGTGTTACTTCATGGTCTGACCATGAGGCTTCTTATAAGAGTCAAACCTAATAGTGAGTTGTCTCGGTCTGTTGAAGTATGACCAAACCTTGCTGCCAATGCTTCCCACATTTCCTTGGCATTCTCAAAACGTCTGAACTCTCGCATGACGTCATTTTCCATGCTACTCAGCAACGTAATGCGAGCAAGGGAGTTCTTTCTTTTCCATGCAGCAAAAGCTTCCTTATCTCTCATATGCTACGCAGTGTTTCCTTCTTCAGGTTCTACCATGGTCAGGTTAAGAACTTCTAGTGCCTCTTGCTCTTTTAGCACATATTGGATTTTCATGTGCCAGATTTCATAGTTGTCGCCATTGAGCTTTTCACCTTTGTTCAGCTCGGCAACTATGCTCTTTGTGGCTGAAGCGATTGATATGAACACATCATACATATATGCACGAATAATTAATGCCTATCATTTATGCATCCATTTTGCACAAACCCATCATATTAATGAACAATTTCAAGTAAGGTTTCAGAATCAAAAGGTCACTATGTTTCCAATCATCCTCCAAAAAATCCTAACTTAAAATTATCATTAATATAATTGTCCATGCAAAATAAATTCTATGAAGCTACAAAAAAACTTCTATGAACTACCCACAGCAGTTAACAACAACAGAAAACAAATAATATTTGACATCCAACAATGATATAATAATAATGCTTTCACATAATACAATTAACATATTAGTTGCTACACCAACAACAACCAGGTATAAAACATTGCATTAGATGTCCACAAAGCACACTAAATAAAGATCAGCCAAATCAACTAACACCACTTCAAAAAATGAATAGGGAAAGATCCTTTTTTCTTCAATTTCTTGATCTTTTCTTTTGTAACAATCAGGTAATAATCATCTATTAAAGCCATCACAGTACTCCTATATGAAGCGGCTTTGTTGACTTCCCATATGCGATCCATCACTCCTTTCCATTCTTGTGGAAGAGTGTTCATGAAAAATCGCACCATCGCAGACTGTGGCATGGGACGACCATTCCATATGACCTTTTGTAGCTTCCCGTTAACTTCAAGAACATGATCAATTAAGTCATCACTTTTCCATCGATAATCAGTCAGCTCAGCTATTAACTTAGAAAGCATTTCCTTTTGTTTATCGGTAATTACGCGAATAGGCGTGCGTAATTGAAGGGGAGCCATTGTTCCTACAACAAATGCATAACAAATAAGGGATTACATATAATCCACATAGACTTAATTGGGAAAAAGAAACAAATTCTTTTTTTTTTTTTTGGTCAACGGTCAACGGTCAACGGTCGCGGTCAACGATCGGATGGTCGGGCCGGTCGCCCGGTCGGACCGGTCTCCCGATCGGGCCGGTCGGACGAACCGACTGGCACGTGCCATGCACGTGCTTGGCTGACGTCAGCCAGCACGTGCGTGGCACGCGCCCGGGCCGAAACGATGCGCCGTTTCGCGCGTGCGTGCGTCGCACGCGCTTGGGCCGAAACGGCGCGCCGTTTCGCTTGTGCGTGCGTTGCACGCGTCGTTTCGCGCGCACGTGTGTCGCACGCGCCTGGGCAAAACGGCGCGTTCGTGCGCGTTTTCGCGGGGGACCGAATCGGCGCGTGCGCTATACGCGCCGATGACCCCCGTGTGTTCCGGCTAAATGTGACGGCGCGTCCGGCGGCGATCCGCGACTCATTTTTCTCGTATCAATGAGAGCTTCATCCCTGCACTATCAAAAACGAATTTCGACTTGCACAAAAACACGAAACACGGCGAACAGTAGGCGGGTGTCGGGTTTTTCCATCCCCGATTGACCAAAGTTGATTCTTCTCGAAAATTCAATAAAAAATCATTCAAAAAACATGAAAAGTGATCAGGAAAACATGAATAGGGCTCTGATACCAATGTTGGTTATTACTTATACCCTAAATCTGGATTCGACACTAAACCGAATCGCTAAAACAAAGCGGAAGACGAACCCAAGAACAAACAGTCATGAATCACCGATCGAAAGCACGCCACGGGATCGAGCGTACATTTTGTCCACAGACTAAACACTGATGTTGCAATTCGAGAAGGAAACCGGACACTGTTCTTTAAAGGAGAATTCTTCTCTTCGGGGAAAAGCGACAGGAGAAACGTGAAGACAAAGAGCGTTTTCTCTCGTTCTCAAAAGTACGTTACTTTTCTTCTGTTTGTAATAATGAATTATTAGATTTTTTTCCTTTATCTATTATAGCTTTTCTCCATGGGCCCTCAGTTCACGGGCCGGGCCCATGACGGGCCAACTCAAGCCCATCAAAAAAGAAAAAAAATCTATCAGCCCACATCACAGCCCAAGCGCTCGCGTCACAGCCGCTCCACCAGCAGCACCATCGCGCGAAGCCTTGAGTCCTTAGGTGGTTTATTTTTTTTTTTATTTTATTTTACCTTATTTATTTTAAGTTTCGTTATTATTGGATCATGGTATGTTGATGTTAATAAATTTAGTAGGATTTATCCATAGGGATTTTGTCCGAAATTATTATAATTATTAATTTGAGCGAGAGATATCTCGATCATTTTTTAATTATTTTAATTGTTGGTTTTTTTTTGGTAGAATTTCAATTGTTAGATCACTATAATTATTTAATTTGGTCCGTAAGACTTCGAATTAGATTTTTAATTAGTTTGATTTCTTTGCTGTGATGATTAGGGTTAGAATAATCGTTAATTTGACCTGTGAGACAACATATTATTTTTTCGATTATTTTAATCCTTTATTTTGTTGATAGTTTAGATTTAATACTTATTTAATAATTACTTATCTTTAAAAAATCAAAATCAAAATCAAAATCTTGCATGAGCATATAGCACATGTAGATTTGATAAATTAGACACGTAGGTTTAATAAATTAATCTTTTTTTTTTAAATTATATTTTTAGGATTGCATTTTTAGTTATCTTTTTTTAAAAATAGGTTAAGATCAGACTTAAATATTTTTTTTTTTTTAAATAGAGTCTTAGATAAAATTGGCATATTTTTATATTCTCATTTTTAAAAAAAATAAAAAATAAAAAATAGTTTTCTAAAACATAATAGGGTTTAAGTCAAAATTAATCCCAAAAATGAATTAGAAAATTATTTTTTTAGATAGCTTAATTATTGTTTTTATTAATTTTGAATTTCAATAAAAAAAAATACTAAAATACTAGGTGCATATTAACTAGTTTTCATAATAGGATTATTTAATTAGAATATGTTCATTAGTAAATTAGGTCATGAGGTGCATGTTAACTAGATTGCATATTAGGCCCATTTAATTTGAATTTGCATATTAGTAAAATCAGGTCTAAAAAATGCATTTTGTTATAAAAGAATTCTAACTCTTAAGAAAACCCAAAAAAAAAAAAATGTTTGCTTTGTGTGATGCAATTTCTTTTTATTCATTGAATATTCAATAATGGTTGAGCACTCATGTGATCACCTTTTGACATGGTAGAAGTCTAGCTTAAAATAAATCCAAGCTGCCTGCAAAATTTTTTTTTTTTTAAATAAAAAAAAAGAAATTGTACTGAAAGGGCATTAGAAAATTCTAGTGTAACTAAGTCTCCGTATCCTTAGTTTCTGGTCCGTATGAGTAAAATAAATCTCTATTTATTTTACTTAGGTGTCTAATTGACCTACCGTAAATAGATTAATGACGACTCTTAGTTGATAATCTTTTGCATGTTTAAAAGTTTAGAGTTAAATCGCGATTTGATATGGGCTTGGGAGAGCCCGAGCTAAGCATTAAACTTAGTAGTCCATTAACCTAGTTTTAGGTGGTGAACCCAAAAAATTAGGTCGCGACATAGAAAATACCTAACTTCAGTTGATTTCACTTCACGTGTCAATTTACTAATCTAAAAACTTTTGTACGTACTGGATAAATGCAATCCAATACGTTGGGTCAGGTCAAGTATAGAAAGACGTGCATTTGAGCGGGTTAATTAACAAAAAAAAATTATATCAGAAAAGTGTCCCCATTTTATAAAACAATAGTTTCATGAAAAGTTTAGAAGCTTTTGCAATTCTGCTACCGTCTCACGTTATCTTACCCCATGTCACAACAGGACAAAGGCTATCTCATTCAGACAGCTAGCAATGCACCAGATGTATGAACCCCTTCCCTAATTTCAAACTAAGAAAACAAAGAAACAGAAGATGTACTCTAAAATAATACATACTTGTGGTAGGAAGGCGCGGCCTACAGGACCCAGTCAATTGACAAAAACGAGGGATGTAACGACATAACTTGTTCATATGTCAATATGAACAAATGATGATGTCCTTTTCTTGAATTATAGGACGGCACTTTCCTTCACATTTTGTTCTGTTCGATGAGTGAGGACTCCCTCCGTGCATGTAAAATTGCCCCCATGATTTACATGAATGTATAATTCCATGAAGGTTCGATGCGTGTATTCATCTTTTCAAATTTAAGATAAAGAAAGCACTTCATTCATCTAAATTTGATTAAGTAAAATACGTCATATATAGTTTTTTTTTTTTTTTTTTTTTTTTTTTTTTATGACTGAGGGACTACCGGAGATCACCTTCCAAGAATCACATGACCTTCCGGTGCTTGGTAGCACTGGTGGGGCCTCGCTGCAAGATGCTATTTAGACGTAAACTCTCGGGGGCTGGACAAAAAACCACCCTCGGGACCCCTATTTAAATCGCGAGCATCCGGAGATTCTAACTCGTTCCCTCGGCGATGAAGTAGTGAAGCCCAACCATCACGGCTACCTACAGGTGAGTAAATATGTCATATATAGTTACAATTCAAATAAGTGTTTAAAGGAAAAATACCACACATCTATTTCAAGATAATAATTTCTAAGGTTAAATTTTTTTGTTTGACAAAAAGTTCAACCCGAACACTCCATGACAAATGGGGGATTCCTATGATAAGGTCCAAAGGGACAGATTAAACAATTCTTTTTTCCTTCTCTTTTCAAAGTAATATCTTTCTCACTAACGATAATCCATTTCCCTCTCACTAAAAGTTAAGCACTTAGCTTGTAAAGATCACTTGTTAAATTATCCAAATATATTCCGTAACTGAATATTATGGTAATCTATTATGTAATTGATGACCTAATATTAATTCTAAAGTGTCAACTAAATGATAAAGGATCTCAAAATACAATATACGAGCAATAGGAGCCCCAAGCTAATTGCTTGTTTGTTGATTAAGTCATAGACATTTTTTGAGAATATGGAAGTCACCTAAACATTAACTCTTTGCAAATATCATGTCCTTTTAGTTATTTGCAAAATTAAAAATTAATTTGACAATTATCAAGAAATAAGACACTTAAGTTTCATTTAAAATTGAGTGAGACACTTGATTATGAGATTCTATTATAAAATAGTATTAAAAAATTTCATAGCTTTATGTGACTCAAGAAAAAAAATTAAAATCATATGGTTTGGGTTTTTCCTATCTGTCTAGGTAAATTTTATGCTTTACTTCTTAATTGGTTTCCATAATCAAGTTCTCAATCCAATGATTGATAAGATTTATATGTTTTATTTTTTATTATGGTTAAATGACGCTTCGTTTCATAATAATCTCATAGAGTATGACTGTCCAATTACTAAAGGTCACACAGCTAGGGTGATTAACTTAAAAAAACGAAAAAAGAAAAAAGAAGAGTAACTATCCACATGTGCTGTGTGTAATTGATTCTATTGCAAGTCCTTGGTTTGTTATGTCTTTCACTGTATGAGATACAATCAAAAGTACACGTAAATTGATCTTACAAAAATTATAGTTTATTCAATTTCACTATAGTAGCAAGTTCGATCTAGCTATAAATGGCGTAAATCTTAGTCCGGTCTCATGCACTTTTCATCTGAAATTAATTTCTACAATTTCATGATATAGTTTTCGTGAGGCTAAGTTCACTCTGCTTTTTGTTTTTGTTTGACATGAGGCTTCATCAAGCTAATGTTAATGAAATGTAAATGAAAATGGGGAAAATAGCAAATAGGATTTCTTTTTGGCAACAGCTACAGGACTGATCACCAGGCAAATATGCAGTGTTGAGATCACTTTGTACCTGCGAATAATTGACGCGCCAAATGCCGAAAACAAGGAGCATGCTTCATGAAAACCACCGTTGAGGATGTGTACTGACATAGTTGATGAAGTGTGACTGATAGACTCCTGGGGCCAACAGCATTCCTCATTTTTTGAGCGGGTTCTGTCCAGTAGTGGTGTGTATTTAGATAATAATGTTATATAAAAAACATTTAAAAAATGTTTAATTGGCAAGTAACCCGTGATTGCCGGTGTATGGAGTTTTCGGAGCTATAATATGGGTCGACGTATGAAAGCTAGAGGAAAAATAAAAAATTCATAGCCGTGCATTCTTGACTTTTCAGGGCAGCCTTTGTTGACTAAAAATATAGAAGCTTATAGCCTACCCATATTTTATTTCCCAGACGTTCAGCTTTAGTAAGTAATAAAATATTATCAAACCACGCCTCATGTCTTTTTCTGCTATATACATAGTACAAAATTGAGAAAACTCAGGACTTCTGTTCTTATTGATGAAAGTTAAATACAAACATAGATTAACCCTAACCATTTTGTAACGGGCACGAGACTGTATGGTGATGCCTAGAAGGGGTAGCGAAAAAAAAATTCCTCTCTTTTCAAAGTATTGTCTTTCTTGCCGATGACAATTCATTTCCCTCAAAATAAAATTTATATGCTACTAACTTGCATGATATCATTTGCTAAATTATCCAAATGTATTCCTTATTTCGATGATATGTTAATCTATTATGTAATTGATAACTCAATACCTCTTTTATTCTAAAGTGTCAGCTGCATAATAAGGGTTCTTTAAAAGCATTATATGTGGTATAGGAAACTTAAGCATTTTGGTTGTTTCCTGATTAAGTCTTATTTGTATTTAACCAATTAAATTCTAAATCTTTTTGGAAATGGTGTAATTGAGTCCTAGTCTCCCTGCTGGTGATATTTACTCATTGCAAAATCATGTTCTTTTAGTTCTTAAAAAAAAAATAGAAATTATTTTGACAATAACCAAGGAATAAAGTGAATAAGTTTCATAGGAAACTGATTGAGAAACTTGGTTATGAAACTTGATTCAAACATAATAAGATTTTTCTCCATAACATTATGTGACTCAAGAAGAAACGAAAATAATATATTTTGGGTTTTTCCTATCTGTTTTGGTAAAATGCGGGCTTTATTTCTCTATTAGTTTCCATAATGAAATTGTCCATTCAATGATCTGCAAGATTCATATGTTTAGTTTCTAATTGTGGTTCCAATGATGCGTCATTTCATAATAATCTCAAAGAGTACTTCTAGTTACCAAAGGTCACCAGCAGTGATATTAGTACTTGAGTGCATCTTAGTCAAAATATATAGGATTCAATTAACAAAAAAGAAATTGTTTAGAACTTGATTAATCAACCGTCAAAACATTAGGACTTGTACTACACTTGTTGTCACGCAACTAGTGTGATTCATTGAAAGAAGAAGAGTAACTCTCCACATATATCATGTGTTATCGGTTCTATAGCAATTTCCTTGTTTGTTTTGTTGTGACTCTATTGGATAAAGCTAAAAAACACAAATAAATTGATCTAATTAAAAATATTCTATCAACTATTCCGACTGATACCAATTAAAAAGAATATTTATAACATTAATTGATTTCATTGCACGTTTTATGTCATGAGAAGTCTCTTTCATCGCATTGCGTTATTTTTTGGAAGGGCCGCGAAATTTTCCACAATGAAAATTTATTCTTTCATTCCATAAACAAAAATATATAAATTGATTACTTCCACTCCATGTTCTAATTTATTAATAAACATGAACATCAACGACAAGAGATACAAGAATCATGATCCTTTATTCAACGTTGTCGGGGCCAGATTCGTGGAAAATAAGGCTACTAGACTAGCAGGTCCCATCTTCCTATTTCCTTAAGGGACAAGTTTTGGAAATGGTGGGAACGTCATTAAACAATAAGTCATGTCGGGATATGAAAAGTATCAATCCACCAAACCAAAAAAAAAAAACCCATGAAACATAAGTGGCCAGTTAAATTCAAGGGACGGCACTTCAATTCACATCTTGTTCTACTCAATGGGTAAGGACCCCATCCCTCCATATCAAAATTGCCCGTGACGTACGTGAATGATCTTTTCAAATTTAAGATAAAGAAAGCATTTCATTGATGTAGTACGTTCTATTTAATCAAGCAAAATATGTCAAATATCGGGCATTAGAATAAAAATTCAAGGGAAAAATAATGAGTACTTTTTTTCAAGATAACGATTTTACAAGATAAAACCATATAATTGGACGAAGAGTTCGGACCAAACTTTCCATAATAGGTGTGAGACTTTTATAACAGGTGCGAGACTCTTATAGCAATCCCCAAAGAGATTAGCTAAAGAAATTCTTCTTTTCCTCTTTTCAAAATATTAGCTTTGTTGCAAATGATGATCACATTTGC
The DNA here is from genome assembly GCA_014182715.1 of Eucalyptus cloeziana. Taxonomy (NCBI): domain Eukaryota; kingdom Viridiplantae; phylum Streptophyta; class Magnoliopsida; order Myrtales; family Myrtaceae; genus Eucalyptus; species Eucalyptus cloeziana. Next base: position 33,154,484 of record CM024636.1, read on the forward strand.
ATCTAAGTAGGAATAATCATTTGCTAAATTATCTAGATATATTTGCTAAGGGCAATTGGCAACCGACCAAACAATAAAAAATTTTATTCTTTTATTCTCGGGAGTAGATTTGGAAAAAAAAATCTGTTTGGTAAAATTTTTGTTCCCAATAATAGATTTAAAACAAAATTAAGAAATATTAAAAAAAATTGATTTTTTATTCTCGGAAACAATTTCAGAATCAAAACCAACCCATTTTTTTTTCTCTTTTCTCTTCTTTCTTATTATTCTTCTTCTCTCTCTCTCTCTTCTTTTTCCACTGTTGCCCGCCGTCCACCGCCGTTGGTCATTAACGAGAGGTTGGGCGTGGTCCGATGAGCTCACCGGAGACTACCAAGCCAGGATGAGGTCCGACAAGGCTCAGACTCACCAAATCTAGCGAGGCTGAACCTCACCGATGGCTAGGCGAGCCTCGCTCAAGCCTCCTCCGACCACAAGCAAGCCTCGCCTGATTGGGTGAGGCTCACCGAGCCACCACCAAGGCTTGCCTAGCGGGGCGAGGCTTGGCCTTGCCAAATCTCAACCGGGCAAGGTCGAGCCATGTTGTCACGCCCCGAACCCCGAGACACGTGAACATCCCACCATGGTCATACAAATGCGACATTCCCAGGTGGTGTCGCCGACCCAATTAATTCATTATGCGCATGCGGAACGTATTATAAAAACCCTGACAATGAAATATGAGATAGAAAAGCAGGAAGCAAAACCCCAACAAAACACTTCCAAAATTCAACATAATTACAAACAAAGGCCTACAGCCAAAAGTCTACGAAAGACCGGCTCTTAAAAAGGAATTGTCCTACGACCTACAAGTCGAACACGTTCTCCAATCCTTATGACTTCACCGCTGCAACTCCTCGAGCCAACCAAAGCTATCTAGCCGCTCCATCCACCAGGGACCTGAAATTGTTGTCCCCAAACCGGGATGAGACAATGTCTCGGCAAGTTCAACCCCTAAACCCTATTAGAAAGAAAATACACCCCGGGTGGCCTAGCCACATCACAAAGAAGACTTACCTCGTCTTAATTCCTTCCCGAGGTTAGCACAATTTATATCTCACAAACTCAGGTAATAATAAGAATTCGAACAATTGGAACGCCAACACTTTCATAGAAATCATAAATACACTCGACACGCATTCCAATTATGCACCGCCACACAAGAGCATAGCCTACTCGCCATTCAGCTATCTACTGACACTCATGTCAGGCATCGCCTCCCCCCGTGGAGCGCGGCTTCGTCACTACGTCGACGGCATTCCCGAAGGAGCATCGGTCCAGTCGGCCTAGCCTCTACTGCGGACCGGCATCCGTTGCGCGGCATCCCATATAGGGGTACGTCTAGCTCAACAGCTCAGGACGGTTCCTCATTAACCAACACACGACAATCATTACTGAATTCCGGACATTCCACAATTCAATTACATACTTCAATTTCAATAGTAAACCATAACAATCAAATTTCTGCATCAAAATCCGACATTTGGGTTTTTAGGACTAAAAACCTTATTTATCACAATCAACACTCAATTTGTCACATACATTCGTCAAATTCAAATTCTAAAAGCACAGCATCGATCAGCACAAAATTCTAAGCAATTGAGGCCAAAAATAATTTTTCGAGTTTTTTTTTTTTTTTTTTTTTTAATAGTAAAAATAGCCGACATTCAATTTTTGCCACTTCCGTTCATCAAATTCAAATTCTAAGAGCATAGCGATGATCGGCACGAAATTCTAAGCAATTGGGGCCAAAAATAATTTTTCGAGTTTTTTTTTTTTTAAATAATAATATTTTAATGATTTTCGGAATATAATATATTATTCTATTTTCCAGAATTTCGAAACATAAAAATAAATCAAAAGTAAAACCAATAAGTCACATCAAAGCTTAAATTAAATAAACCCACTTAACTTTAAATTAAACACACTTAACACTAATTAAATCTCTTAATCCAAATCATAATTAAATAAACTAAACTAACCACCTAAACACAATTAACTTAGGCTAAGCACACTTAGGGTATCATTAACCCTCTAATCAAGGTTTAGTGAGCTAAACTCACCGGATTAGCGAGCCGAGCACGCCAAAACGACGAGGCCGACGCGAGGATCGACTTTCCTCAAAGCGGGCCGAGCATCGGGCTCGGGAAGCCGGCCAAAACGGGCCAAAACCAGGCTGCCATACCCATTTTTTTTCTGCTTCTGTGCGCTGCTGGTTGAGGGCGAAGGAGGGTGGATTTGGGGCTGATTTGGGTTGAGAAGGGGCGGAGGAGGTGCGGTGGTGCCGTGCGGCCAACGGCGGGGCCTCACGGTGGCCGGACGGAGCTCCGGCGAGGGCTGGCAGCTCGTCCCGAGCTGCTGGAACGCAGCTGTGCGGGCTGCGCGGTGCGCGGGCGCGCGGGCGACGGGCGACGACGGCGGTCCGGCGGCGGCGGTCCGGCGGTCCGACGGCGGCTGCTCCTCCCCTTTCAAGCTTCTCTTGGCTGGATTTGAAGAAAAACGCAGAACAACAATGGAGGAGGAAGCCTACGGGAGGAAGAAGAGGAAGAAGAAGAAAGAGGGAGGAGAGAGAAGGGGGTTTCTTTTCTTTTCTTTTTGTCTTTCCTTTAATCCACAAAATGACCTCACCATGACATCATCATGATGTCATGCCCCACTAACTCTCCACAACCTTAGTCCAATAGGTCAAATTTCATTTTCCGCCGGGGCATGAATTCTTGTACGTCTAATTCTTCAATTCTCTTCTAATTGAACCAAATTAAAGTCCGTAAAATTAATCCAATGTTACCACACTTCAATTCACATAACCACTTGACCATAGAACCAACTTAGATCCCAAAATATAACCAAAAGCGGGCCTACAAAATTTCCGAACCAAATTAGCCATAATTTGATTATTTTGCTAAAAACTCGGTTTGCATGAAAAATCATCTGAAGATGAGTCGATATTCCTAAAATGATTTGTGACATGCCATGACTTTCAATTTCTGAATTCGATCTCAATTTCACGGTTAATTTCACTTCGGCACGATATTAGCGCGTCCTAATCTATCGGATAGCTTTTAAGAATTTTCATGCATTTGACCTGTGGTTGATCAATTCAAGCCACAATGTACATCTTTGACACATTGGCGACTCTCGGTTGTCGGGAAAATCTCAAGGTTTCAAACACGAACACAGGGTACCCAAACGATAGAAAAGCCGGCCTAGTGCCGATCGACAAGGATTGTGCGATCTGGTGGAATCACCCACACTCGATCACATGCCTCTATCGAGTCGACCTATCTCCGGTCTCTAATCGATCTTTAACTGTGCCGTAATGGCCCTTGCAGATTAACTCGGTCGAAAGATCGTTTCGGTCAAATTCTCGAGTCCGATGCATTAGAATTTCTTAATGGCTTCACCCGATAGACTAGTTATCCCATGAGTGATCAATTCAGGGAAAAGAACTATATGCGTGCAGATGAAATGCCCGTTTCAATTTATTGAAAATAGCATTGGAAATTCGGGATGTCACACATGTCGTCAGCTAGGCAAGCTCGGCCTCGTCGGATTTGGGCAAGGTTGCTCACCCAGCCAAGGCTTAGTCTAGCTTTGCTTAGCTGTTGGTGAGGCTCGACCAACGAGACATGGCCTCACCGGGAGCTAGTGATGCTCCGGCGAGGTCGTCAGCCCTCATCCAGCCGATCACCGGTTATCCCCTAGCCGACAATCGACTAAAGTTTGAAGAAGAAGGGAAGAAAGAAAAGAAAATAAGAAAATAAGAAAAAAATAAAATAATTTAAAATTTAAAAAAAAAAATTATTTTGATTAAAAATTTTGAGAACAATACTAAACACAATTACATTCCAATAGTAGAAATTTTGAGCAATTACCAAACACCTTAAAATGCTTAGAAATTATTCCTGAAACTAAAATAAAAAAGAATCATTTCTAATCTCGGGAATAGAATGATTACTAAACCCACCTTAATTGAATGATAAGTTAATATATTATGTGATCGATAACTCAATATTTTTTTATATAAAGTGTTGACTAAACAATAAAGGCATAATTATCAAAATAATCCTAAACCCATTGTACAAATACTTATCAGTCCTAAACTTGTCAATTCTGCTAATTTAGTCATAAACATTTTTAACGATTTGCCAATGTAGCCTTTGTTCAGCAAATTCTGACCGAAAGACAATGATATGAACACCAACTGTCCTACATGGCACGATCAACATTAATATAGACAACTTTTGCAACTTAAAAAAAAAAACATTTATGAATATTTTATAATCTCTCTATATTTTTCTTTTGTTTTTCTTTTTATCTAGTATAATTCTTCTTCCTTCAAGGCCGATAGGTTATTGACCCTCGCCAACTGCAGGTTAGCTCACCTCGCTAGATTTAAACAAAGTGGCCAGCAAGGGCCGCAATGCCATCGCCTCGCCAGATATGTGTGAGTGGTGCTCGTGAACAGAGAGGGCCGTCAGTGGCTGAAGAGGGCTTTGCAATCGGCAAGGACGTCACGGCCGATGACCCCGTGATAGACATCCAGTCGGTTTCAGTATTTGTATGCATAGGAATGGGCATACATTGAGTCGGTTTATGAGAAATAATGTAGAGCTCATCCTATAAGCATCAAACTAACCGACGTGATATGAAATAAATTCGTTATTCTTAGTTTGCTCACTTATTGATCGCCCACATTTGTCCATGAAGCAAAACACTTTGATAGAGATGTCTCCAAAGAAGAAGGAACTAATCATTTTTTTGGTCCACAAAAGAAGAGAGAAATAAAAGGCAACGATGCTCACATGCCACGTAGTACACCTGGAAGACGTCGTTAGTACAGAAATCTAAAATGATAGAACAATACTTTCACGAATGTGCGAATTCATTGATCAATGGAAGATACCGTGCTTCGCCCAAGAAATTAGGAATACTATCCTCATACGATCCAACTACCTTTGAAGTAGGGAGTGCTATCCTTATTGCCATATATGTGGGATCTAATCCTCACTAAAGGGTTGCGTTGACATATTGCATTCACAACGCATGGCCATAAGCAAGAGATTCTCAATAAATATGCAATTTGGCGCAAACTCATAACAAAAATGTTTAAACAAGAAGCTTCTTCTAATTATAATCAAGGACTGGCATGACCAGAATATAGAGACGCTAGGTGCATCTTTTTGAGCAACTATCATGTTGGCATGGAAGAAAATGTATAATGTGTAATCAAGCTGATGCTGAAACATACTAGATACAAAACAGAAAATTTAACTTCCAAAAAAGTTTACAAGAACATTTTCTTCTCTAATATGGATAAGCGTCAACTCGACAAGTGCAAAATCATCTTAATGATTGGTAAACTATTGTCGGGTTAATTTAAGAAGAGAAGACCACCAGTGAGAGAGAGAGCTGAAGATCACCAGAGTCCGATAAATATATCTTGTCAAGCATAATCAGGCATCACTTTTTTCAGGAATGTAACTGGCTTGGAATCCTCACGCGCCAGTTGGTCAAATGCAACATAGTTGTGCTCTTCATCGTACACATGACACATCGTCATGATTGTCTTCATGAGTCGCCAATTCCATGTGGCTTCATTTAAGTACCGTGGATGACATGTAAATCAAAATGAGCAGACTAGCAGATAGGCTTTTTTCGACAACAACGAGACAACTGGTCACTAGGCAAATGTGCAGTACTCAGATCACTATGCATTTACAAATATTGGAAGCACCAACCGCTAAAATCAAGGAACCATTTCAAGTTTGCCAAATTTAGTTTCAATTTTACTATTCCCTTCCGCTTCGAGCATCTGTTACTCATGACAAGAGAAAAAAGAGGGAACTTGTTCCGAATCATCCTAATCTAGCTGGCCTTTTGAATGCCAGAATAACATACTTGACGAAAACCAGCTCACCTTTCCCCAGTTTTCTTGTATAGACTAGTGAGCCGCACGCAAGCTGTAACTTGGAATCCTTCGTGGTATATGATGGGGTATGTGGACAAAAATGCGATGGCATAGATTTTCAATCCTGCACAAGAGAAGAGCATCACAGTTTGCTTTTTGATCATTCTACTCATCCTTGCTCCCAAAAATCAACTAAGATGAACTTTTAAGACAAAGTAAGTGACAAAACCTTCTTCTGAAGCGTGCACTCAGTTAAGATAGCTAGTTCGCCTATAATCACATCAACTTGATAATAATTTCATCTTCCACTTTCGGAAATGGAAAAGTTTCTTATACACATTTTTGCATGGCAATGCCCAGAGGCAATGCCCAGAAGCAATGCCAAATGTGTTAAGTTTAGAGGTACAAGATCCAATTGCTTAGGGGTGATCAGTTCCCGATCCATTTCAAGACTAGGAGGACTGGTTCCCAAAATTCGGAATTGGGAACCAGACTGGTTGGTCCTAGGACCGGAAACTGGTCACTTAATTTTTCTCACTATTTTTTTTTCATTACTTTTTTTTTCCACTACTTGAAACCAAACCGAGATAGTGTTTAGTTCACATTATATTAAATTTTTTGAAGAAATAGTTAAATAAAAAGCATATTTAGTCAGTCTAGTCTGGTCCGGCTCGGTCTAGCTCCCCCTTGGAACCCAGAACCAGACTACCCGGACATCGGTTCCACTTTTAGGAATTGGGATTAGTCTAGTCCAATTCAGCAGTTCTTGGTTCGGGATGTCCATTTTGTACACCCCCACAATTGCTGCCACCATCACGTCATCAATAGTTCATTTATATCTGAGATGCGAGCAAAAGGGTGCGAGTAATGAAGAAACTTGAGGGAAATAGAAGTTTTATTACCATTTAGGATAATCGCAGTGGACGGTTCCATTCAGCAGGGCTTGAGCAGCATTCCACTCATTGGAAGATTTGAAAGGAATATGAGGTGCCGTGTGATGGACCATTGTGAAAGTACTTATCTATAAACATGAAACAGATTGCTCCTCATTCAGCAGCGGACGGCTTAACTTGAACGGCCAGGCCAACTAAATTACTAGAGGAAAAAAGCTTGAAGTGAAAGCTCCTAATTATACAACTCGCAATTTTCAGACAATCCAAATCCCAAGATTGAGGCTTTGCGGTCCTCAGCTGCACTTGGCAATAATGACCGACCATGAGCAACTTCTGACCAAATATCATGAATGATTAAAAGCTACAAAAAAATGAGAAATCACTAGGCTACGTTTGACAGTCGGGATAAAATTCGGGATAATCCTATCCTACGTTTGATGCTCGTTTAGGACAGGATAAAGTCGGATATACGGGAGATATAGACAGGATAAAATTATCCCATGAGGGAGGTGGGATAAAGGTGGATAGGATTTCTAATGACTATAATAGGAAAGTTATTTTTCTTGAATAACAAACTTATTAAATTAACAAAATTGAAATTATATTTCAATATAAATAATATTTGAATTCTAATTTAAGAAATTAAAAATAAAAAAATAAAAAATTATTTATAATTAATTTTATTTTAATTTATATATTCAACTTTAATTCTATCTTATAATAAACATTCATTCTATAAATTAAATATTAATATTTATTGTATATTTTAGGTATTTTTGTATTTTAGGTATGTTAGTACAATTTACTATTTGATAAAATTTTATTAAAGAGTGATGAAAGGGGAAAAAATAATAATGAAAATAATATAAAATGAGGAAAAATAAAATAATAAATAAAAAAATAAATTAAGAAATAGTGTTACGAGAGATTTTTACTATCTCCGTTTATGAACATTTAGGTTCATTTATAATGATATGTTGTTTATATATAAATGTACATGATATAATGTGAACATATCCGACTTTAATACTGCGATTCACCAAACAATGGACGAGATATAAAAAAATCTCAAGATTTCATATCCTATCCTATCCAGTCCTATCCCGATTAGAAATCCGGACGACCAAACGTAGCCCTAGATTCTTTTGGAGGTTTTCTTTATTATGACCGTGGGGACTACTCCTCGACGAATTATTGGTGTCTTCAGTAAAAAGGGCAACGAAGCATACGATAATGCAGATTAAAAAGATCATTACCCAAAAGTGATAGCCCAACAATGGCATCAACCAGAACTTAATCCACCCCAAATGCGAGCCTGGTAAATGATCAATGGCCACCCAATTCCCATCAAAGCAAAAGCGCAAGCCAAACCGATCCCTACCCTTTTGACTTGACTTGGTCTGAACTTGTTCAAGTCGAAGTGCCATATCAACCTAGTAGGGCATTTAGTCACAGATTAAGATCAATGCATTTACAATAAAAGGCAACAAATAAGAACTATAATAAACCACCTTCAATTTGACATTTTAAATTCTATAAAAGAGCGAGGAAACAAGCATCTAAATGGGAATAATAGATACCCAACGAACTATAGACATCCAAGGACGAATTGGGCCATATCCATATATAATTGCCTTGCGTGGAAAAGGAGAAGAGCCAAACTCCTCTTTCCAAATGTTGCGACCTCCTCAAAGCCCTCCCGTGAGCGTGTGGAGGCTAATGGCTCACTAAGCCTAGTCTTAGCCTGAATTCTCCTATAGTCACAAATTCGCAATTTATGGTCTAAATTTTTAACCTGCAAGTCAATTTCATTTATAAGTCACTACTAATCGATTTGTGGTAGATTGATTAAAAATTCAAATAAAATATTGCAAAAAAATATTCCTGCATAACTAGAGAAGAAATGCTGCGAAATTAGGATCAGAGACGTAATTACACTAAGTAATCAATTAATACCCCTTCAATATTTAATCTTGTTTAAACATTAAGTAAATCATTTATGCATCATTTTTATACCAATGACAAGTCCTAAGATTCAATTCCTAACTAAGTTGAGGAAATAAATGCATCATAATAACGTGATTAGGATAAAGGAAATGTGCAAACAACATTTTAACATTTACTTGCAAGGATTTAAACAAAATTTCTTTTTTGTTTATTAAAGACTTTCACATATCTAAAAAAAAAAAACCACTCAAAGACTATTTTCAAGCTTTTTCTGATTTTGGGAAAAATAAAATAAAATTTTTGGATTTTTTCTTTTTTAATTAATTTTTATACAAATTTTAAAATAATAATAATATTATAATATAATATAAAACGGCCGGACCCAGTCGGTTCTCCGGGTCTGAACCGGATCGGGTCAGATGACCCGAGTCGGTGGAACATCAGCCTGGCTGGGCCTGACGTGAGGGCCCAGTCCGGTCTCCCCTCCCCCAAAATAAAGGCCCAACCGAGAAAGGTCAAAAAAGAAAACCCAGCCTGAAGCACACTCATCCAAACAAACAATATTCTTTCAGTGAGAACGAGGCCCAAAATTACCAATTTGGCAATTCACGCCCAAGGAACCAAGCCCACCCAAAAACCTAATTTTTCCTTTTGCTTTCTCTTCAAACATGCCCGCTCACGGCCTCATGGCTTCACAGAAGCATTCCCGCCTGCTTCTCTCTTTTCCCCAGGACCGAAGAAGTTGCTGGTTGGAGCAACTTAGGGTGCGCACGATGAAAATTTTTGCTTTCTCGATTTCTTCTGTTTCTGCATTTAAAGCAACGGGTTTGGAATAGAAACCATTTGAGTAACGATTTGATTTATGACAAAAGCAGTTTCATTCTAGAAATAGAAAAATTGAAAAATCAAACTGAAATTTTTAACTCTCGGTTTCAAATAGAAATCGAACGAAATCAAACCATATAAAAGAACCTTGTGCTTTCTTGCTAACTTAATTCACTTATAACCACAACTTCACAAATTATTGTTAATTTTCTTTTTCTTATTTTGCTCGTGTTTTTTTTTTTTTCATTTTTTTTTCAAATGTTTTTTTGATAACTTCCTCTTTAGGATGAAAGGCAATCAAATGGGTCCCCAATTTTAAAAAACGACCAAATTTTTCAACTTAAAAACATGGGGCTCTTTCCTCCTAGAAAAGGCACGCGCATGGCCAGTTGAAGAAAAAGTTCTTACGTAATAGATGAATAAAAAACATGCCTAGAAATTTAACCTCGTTTCTTTACGGATTCAAAATTCTTGTAAAATCAAAATAATTAAATTGTTACACAATCTTGAATTTTAATTCGAAGGCAAGAGATTCAAGAGAATCTCTCTCTTTGCTATGCAATGGCCATTAAAGGTTCATTGAGCAACAATAAAGAAATTAGGGATGAGCAACTAGACTAATTTAATTCGAGAATCAAAATAAACCGACCTTCTCCCGATTGGTTCCTAACCATAAATGTTACTTCAAGGTAGAATTCTCATATATTCATTTACACTATCAATTTTATTTTGTTGATAATCTTGTATAATACTAGTCTTTGATAAAATGATAAGATTGTATAGGCACCATTGATGGCACCCATATTCATGCTTCCGCAGTATTTGTTTGAACCTATGTAAGATGAGCTTGCAAATGATACATTGACCAAGGAGGGAAATCAAATAAATACGCTTAGAAAAACCATTGCCAATAAAATGGCAAGGGATAATAATATGCCGGAAATTCCATGAAATTGTATTTTTAACTTTTGTAATGTATTAGTATTATTTCGATTATTATTTTATATTTGAGGATTTCCTATATTGTTTTAGAATTATTTCGACTATTATTTTGTATTTGATGATTTCTATGTTATTATCTAATCTATTTAATTTCTATTCCAGAAATAGAAATTTTATTATATTGTCAAACGGATTTTTGTTTGAAATAGAAATTTTGAGTCGTTATCAAACGAGTTTTAACTCGAAACTCGGGGAATAGAAATTGAGAAATTGATTTCGCGTAAATCAATTTCTGTTTTAGAAATTTTGTCATGCACAGCCTTAAAGATCCCAAGTTTAGTCAAAAAAATTCAGGCACCATGTAAATCATGCCCGGCCATTATGCGGCTGTCATTTCATGGCCATAACCACCACCGTCTTTCCTCTTTGCCGGCCAAGAACCGGTTGTCCAGAAACACGATGCCCACACAAAGAACGTCAAAATAAGAACGTGCAAAGCGAAGGATGGCAACGAGGATTTTATCAACATTCGTTTGACAAGCAACGAGCACCCACGACGGATGGGGAACTAAAAATCAACTGCACGAATCTTACTTGGGCATTTCGTCGAACATGTGGAGGGCGTGGGCTAAAAGGGAGCTATAGACTTGCCTGACACGTGAACTTGGACCCAAAATCGACAAACAATGGACCAGCAAAACTCGACTTCAACAAGGAAACGACTCGTGTGCTTAGTGTAGGCATGAATGAAAAGCGGCAAACCTCAACCATGAAGTACACAAGAGGGCATCTAACTTAGGCATTTCGTCGATCATGTGATATACGCAAACTGGGGGCGAGGAACGGGGACGACCGAGCCTGGATTCACAAAAATCGACACACTAGGCTTCGATACAGTAGTACGTACACAAATAAGGCCAGAAACTCGCACGAACCAAATAGCGGCAGCCCAGCCGGTGAGCCTGAAACGGGTCATAGGCACAAGAAAAGGCGGTCAGCCGAGAGTCCCTACCCAGCTCAGGGCGTCGGACGGAGGACGAGCTCGATAGATCGGGCTACGTCCGTGAGCCTCGCTCGTCCACCAGCCAGGATCCTCGAGAAGCCGACCCCGAAACGGGAAGAACCAAGACCGCCCTATCGGGGACCTACCATGGCTTCAAAGTGGACAAGAGATGGTGGCGGATCATCAGTTTGGTTCAGAAGTGGAGGCCAATGGCAACTCTCTAAGTCGCGTTCTCTCTCTCAACTCACGGTCTCTCTTTCGCGGCCCTTTCTCCTCGGATCCTAAACGATTCTCCCGATTTCTCTCTCCCCCACCCCGTATCACCCCCTTCAACCGAGCTCACAGAAGGCCTACTTATAGGCCGAGGAGGCCGGTTGACGGAGGCTTCGGCCGCCAGTCCTTGGCGCGCCGACCGGCCTCTCCCTTGGCCGAACCGGTGTCAAATCCCGTCCCCTCCGTGCAAGGCCTTTCTACCTTGGCCAGGCGTCCCGCCTCCAACTCCTCAATGCAGTGAATCCTTTGCTCTGCCGTCCCATCCGTCGCCAGCCACCCTAGGGCGTCCTACGCGCGTGGGTTGCAGAGGAAGGAGGGAGGAAGAAGACAAGGGGGAGGGGGCTGGGCCAAGGGAAAGAATAGGTGGAATTGGCCCAGGCCCGTGAGTGGTAAATAATGGGGGGGGTGGGTTGGGGAGGAAAGCCCAGCCCCGCAAGCCCTTTGCCTTTTTCTTTTCAAATAATAAAAAAAATCATAATAATTTTTTTGAATTAATTAATTAATTAATTTTATTTTTAACCCGAAATAATGTAAAATAAGGAAAATAAAATAAAACTTAGTCGATGACAATAACATCGATACCTGCGTAATGCTATTTAATGAAAATATTTTTGTTAGGGCCAAATTGTTCCCTAATTTTCTATGCAATTACACTAAACATGATGCCAAGCTGTATCTTTAGACAACCTATTAATTTACCGATAAAAATGAGAAAAAACGTCATGATGATTGCATGTACACATTTGTCCATGATTCAATATAATCTAACGAAAATGTCTCAAAAGAAAGGATCGCTAATTTTTTATTTAGTAAATCAAATTGATCAATTTTAGTCCAAAAAAGAAAAGAGAGAGAGAAAAGAAAAGGCAAAGGATGCTGCGTAGGACACATAGAAGAAGCCCTTAGTATGGAAATATATAAATGATAGAAAATATACAAAATTTAGCTAGACTAACTAAACTTTCACGATCTAGGACACTTAGAAGATGCTGTTAGTATGAAAATATAATATGATAAAAAATATAGGAAGTGTAGCTAGACTATGACTAAACTTTCACAAATGTGCGAATTCATTTATCAATGGAAGACACCTAGCTTCGCCCACGAAATTAGGAATACTTTCCTTACATGATACAACAACTTTTAAAGTGGAGAGTGCTATCCTTATTGCCATATATGTGGGGATCTAATCCTACCTAAGGGGTTGTGTTCACATATTGCATTCGCAATCCAAGAGCAAGAGATTCTCAAGAAACATGCAGCGTGCACAAACTCGCACCAAAAATGTTTAAAGAGATATTAAGTGCATCTTTTAAGCAACCATCATATTGGCCCGGATCAAGTGTCATTCAAATGACACGAATTCCATATCGCCGCTCTAACAAAATCTGTAATGTGTCATAATGCTGAAAAATACTAACGAAAAAACAAAATTTGAACTTCCAAAATGTTTTTTTTTTTTTTTTTGCAGTAACTTCCAAAATGTTCACCAGAATGTTTTCTTCTCTCTATGGAAAACATCAACTCATCAAGTGCAAAATCATTTCAATGATTGGTAACCTACCGTCGATTTAATTCGAGAAGAGAATGACCACAAATGAGAGAGAACTGAAGATTTGCATATTATGATAGAATATCATCTCAAGCATAATCCAGCATCACTTATTCGCTAAATTATATAATTAATCTGAATGATATTTTAATCAATTATGTAATTGTAAACTTAATTTTTTTCACTCCATAATTGTAAACTTAATATATTTTTGTTCCCAAATCACATCCTATTAGTTTTTCACAAATTATCATATTGACAATTGTCACGACCTTACCTCGGGTGCACCACCTAGGGTCAAGCTAATGAATTATTAAGTCTAAACTTAGCTCATACTAATTTGCGACTTAAGTTCAAATTATTTAACATGCAAATGATTTTTAGTTAGGAGTCGCCACTAATCAGTTTATGGTGAGTTAATTAGATACCCAAATAAAGTAATGAGAGATTTACTTTACTTCTCTCGAACCAAAAATTGTGAGTTCGGGAACTTGATTACGCTAAATCTTTCTAATGCCCTTTCGGCTTTCTAATGCCCTTTCGGCAAATTTTTTTCTTTTATTTCGAAAAATATTTTGTAGACAACTTGAATTGATTTTAATTTACTTTTCGACATGTGAGATGACCATGCGGGTGCATAAACTACTAATTTAACACCCAAGAAAGCAATAAATAAATTACGAGACTTACCTCGTAGTAATGAAAGCATTTACAATGTCATCTTAGAATTCACATCAAGAACCCTAGATATAATTTTTAATTAACATGTAGTCACTTAATCTTTTTTAGGATTTTCTCCTGTTTAATGAAATCTAATTTACGTGCAATGCAATTTAACTAAATGGCCTAATTCTAATGACAGACGGTTTTTAATTAAGTGGACCTAGCAACAATTACTAAATGACAAGCATTTTATTCAACATAATTCTATATGACATGCACATGATATTTTGTATTTTTAATTAAAATTCGTTATTAAAAATACTAAATTAAAAAAATCTACTTAAAGTGAGATATTATATATTTGAAGTTAGGAAATAGACTAACATAAATCATGTCTTAACTTAGAAACTTATCTCAACATGCAATTTAATTATCTAACATAGATATATAGCTTGGTTAAATTTTTCTTTAGAAAAAATTCATGGCATTTTTTCATTGTTAATCACAATAAAGTTAGCCTAAGAAAAGGAAAAAAAAAAAAAAGAAAAAATCGCAGTGCGTAAGGTTGCCAAAGTGTCAATGTCAACTTGTCATAAAGTACTAGGAAGTACCTTCCGCCATGCATCTATATAATTAAACAAGATAAGATTATACGATGAAATAAAGAAATGGGAAAGAATGTAAAATGGGGATATGCATCTCTAGAGTGAACAGGAAGAACTCCAAAAGAATTGGCTGATTGTTTGGAAGGACACTGTACCATAAAGAAATGGGAAGGGAAACGAGAACATGAAGAAAATAACGCAAAGGACGTGTGAAATGGGAAAGATTACCACGTGTCACCACCACCTCGCTTGCGTCGACGAAAGTAGGCCCGGGTCAGGTTCCACATCAACAGAAAAGGCAACCAGCGACAACCCCGTCGCCATACTCGCCTAACAGTGGGCATGCATGAATATCACGATCCCACCCATTTGGTACAGCACCTTGCAGTGATTCACAGTGACTCAAACGCAATAATGGCTCAGGTGAACTTTAGGTGGAGTTTGGTAACTCAGGCAAACACTGCAGTGATCTACAGTCTGCTACGCAAAAAGACTCCAGCTCAAATAATTTTGATAGTTTAGGTAACCTTTCTATCAAGCTGCATGTCTCCATCTCTAATACCTTCAGCGACTCCTTTTCTCCCAAATCTCGAATCTCGACTAGCTGGGGGCACCTTTGGATTCATAGCCCTTTGAGCCTCCTAAACTTGATAGACCCAATATCTCCAGCGATTTACATTCACTCACATTCAAATAATTGAGACTCTCTAGCTGTTCAATAACGATCTCTCTCGAATCCCATTGAAAGAGTATAAGCCTAGACAAATATCTTAATTTGGAAGGAGTGGTTGTGCTATCGGTGACTTGACCCCTATTAATTCCAAAACATGAAGACCTAAAGGAAGCCTTGGGAGAGATTCAAGATCATCACAAGATAGATGAAGTCTCGAAAGTTGAGGAGGCAATGTGAGAGATCGAGGATCATCACAAGATAGATTAAGTGTCAAAAGTTGAGGAGGCAATTTGAGAGATTGAGGATCATCATAAGATATGGCCAGTTTGCAAAGCTTAGGAGGTAATATCATATCCATATTTCTACTACCATCATATGCCAACCTTCCAAGATTCTCCAACATCCCAATGGCCTTCGGTAGCTCTCTTATCTTAGTCCCACGTATGTTTAAGTGCTCCAACATTTTAAGACATCCGATAGAAGCAGGCACTTCGGTAATCATGGTCTGCTCCAATAATAATGAATGCAATGATTCTAATCCACCGATGGAGTTTGGTAGCACCATTATCTGAGTACATCGCATAGATAAGGAATTTAATCTTTTAAGATATCCAATAGAAGTAGGCAATGCAGTAATCTTTGTTCTACACAAGGATAAGTGGAGCAATGACTCTAGTCCTCCAATGGAGTTTGGTAGCTCCCTTATTTGAGTCGATCCTAGGTCCAATTCCTCCAAGCTTTTGAGATCTCCAATAGAATTGGGTAGCTCTCTTAACTTGCTATGTCTCATATTTAACCTCTTTAGCCTATTAAGATATCCAATAGGAATAGGCAATGCAATCATCTTTGAACATGTCAAGTCTAAGTCAAGTAATGATTCTAGTCCCCCAATGGAGTTTGGTAGCCCCCTTATTTCAGTGTTTCCCAAGTTCATTTTCTCCAACATTTTGAGATTTCCGATAGAATCAGGTAACTCTTTGATTCCTATTTTGGACAAATTTAATTTGAGGAGCGATCTCAATTTCCCAATGGAGTCTGGAAGCTTTCTGAGCCAACAACAACCCTCTAAAGACAAACATGTCAAGCTTGCCATCTCTCCAATAGATGGATGAAGCTCCCACATACACAGCCCCTCTAGCTTTAGACTTGACAAGTTCTTTAGATGGCATATTGCAGAAGGCACTATGCAGAAGTCAAAATGGGGGCTTCCAAACAACTTCGATTGTTGAATTCTGGCTGTAGTTATTTCCCATCGCTTTAGGCGCTCCATCTTACCAATAAAGCTACCGATTTATGGCGACCTTGGACAATGTTCAGCAAAAACCAATATCCTCAACTTCAAGCATGTTGACAAGTCAGGAATTGTCGAGAGATAACATCTAATGAGATGTATAACTTTCAAGTCACGATTCACCTATGAAACAAATTAGAATCAGAAAAGTAAGGCAAGGGAAATGGCAATAAATGTATATATGTGATACGAAACCATACCAAGCATGAGCCCCATCCATTCCAGGTTCTCGAATTTGGCTGTCCGAAAGCTCGAGCACAACTAAGTTCCGTAAGCATAAATTGACTGCCCGCAAGTCTAAAGGGCAACGACACCAAGAGAACCATTTTAAACTCAAGAAAATATTCTTAAAGTCTCCCACCAAGTTTCCGCCCTCTAATTCCAACAACCTTAAGGTAGGTAGCCTTGAAAACTCTTCACTTGTAAAGTTATGCTCTTTGGAAAGTCCACGTAGTTTGAGAGCTTTGATATTCTCTGTTCCCTGATGACATGAAAAGACATAAGTGAGCTTTTCTACAATGAAAAAAGGAACGTGTTCCGAGTAAATTTCGCATAGACTCTTTCTATAACTAAAGCATTTTTGTTTGCTTCTACTTTTAGATTGTACATGTAAGCTATTAATATCTGCTAGATATAAACAAATTTTACTACCTTCATTTCACTCAAAATTAATAAATTTAGTTTTCTGCAATGTGCAAAGCAGACAAAAGAACACATTCAAAAATATACTTTAATCGAGTTAATGTTCCTTGATCAAGAAGACAATCACTGTAAATGAAATTTACCATTCTAGTCTTCATTACTTCCAACGCAATCTTGGGTTGCCAAAGTCTACTACATTTCCCAGGAACTTTGACGTCTTCTCGTCGAACAATTTCTCTTCCGATGTCTCTAAGCACATCATGCATCAACAGTCTATCATCATCATTGATCTTTATCAAAGATGTACCAATAAGGAAATCGATCTCAATTTTTGGGTAAAAGTCCAATGCTTTCCACATATAATATGGATAGCTTCTTTCTTCACCCACATAAAAACAAGCGATATCAAGAAAAATTTCTCTCGCTCTTCGCTTAGCATTTCAACACTAATCTTTAATATATCAAAGATATGCTGATTGGGAGCCAACTGTAATTTCTTCAACATTTCTTTCCATATTGGTTTTCTTTTTGCGATAAAGAGAACAACCAATAACTTCGAGAGCCAAAGGAAGCCCACTAGTCTTGTGAGTGATATTGCAAGAAATATCATCATAGTCATGTGGAGGGAATCCATTTTGAAAGCGTGCTTGCAAAAAGTTGAAGAGCGTGGTCATCTTGCAATGTTGTCATTTGATAAACTTTTTACTCTTCGATTACTAGATTGTTGGTGTCTCTCGTCGTAATAATGATTCTACTCCCTAGACCAAACCACTCACCCTTTGCTGCAAGTATAGAGAGTTGGTCCCACTCATCTAGATCATCAAGAATAATAAGGACTTTCTTGTGGCGAAATCTCCCTTTAATTTGGTTAATCCCTGCATCAAAGTCAAAAATCTCCACTGATTTGGAGTTGAGAATTTCTGACAATAATTGCTTTTTTGTAATTGGACAATTTTGCCATCCTTTGCAGCCTCTCGAACACCCGAAAGGAAGCTGCACCCATTAAATTGACCATAAATTTGGTTAAAGACAACTTTGGCAAGAGTCGTCTTACCGATGCCCCCCATGCCATGGATTACTAGATAGCGTACATCAGGAGAACCTTCATCTAATAGGCGCATGACATCTTCAACACGATCTTGAATTCCGACTAAATGATCGAGTAGAATTTTCTCTCTTTTATTCAGTTTGATCAAAACTTCAGTGACGATTGATCTAATGAGTTCACCATGGCTGTCATATTTGATGCAAAGGGTTTAGTCAGATTTATTGCAGAAAGAATATTAACCTATCAAGGTTAGAAATATTAGAAATTAAACACAAAGTAACTAAGAAAGAGGGGGTGGAGACGGGACGACTGGCCCCTCCCAAAATTTTTTGTATATATACTCTACGGATATGTAGGAAAAGTCAATTGTAAGTAAATTCCCCCCCCAAAAGCTGGAAAAAGAAATATTAATTTTACTAAAGCTCTATCTCTTTTTACAAAGAAAAGAAAAATATCAATCAAAATCCATGTGAATGTACTTAAAATAAGTTGCAATTCTATAAGTTTATAAATCTTAAACTTTACAAAAGATACTCCTCGTCCATAAATTGTAAAAATCGAAACCCGTGGACTTTCTTCTTTTTAAATATGCAAAATGATTTTTTTTATTCCTTTTTGATTGCTCAAATAAGGTGAGTGCTCTGCTTTTCTAGTTTTGCATGGATTAAAATAGTAATAGCTAGAACAATTGTTTTCTATTTCAAATCCTACACATATTGGATTTAGAAGTTAAGAAAAAGCATTTCTAGTCTATCTAAAAGATGCAAAACAAATAATTAATTCAAATTTGATTTGTCATGTCTTTCTAGAGAATTATCTATTTTTGACAGGAATTGACTGTTATTTGATTGAGTGGATGTGTAGTTAGTAGTAATTAAATATGTGTGAATTGAGTGATAATTTGATGAAAAGAGAGAGCAATGGGTATTTTCAACTTTTGATGCTAGGATGAGTATTATTAATATCAATTATATATCTAAATCAACAAAAATGAAAAAAAGTGAAACCTTACACTGTATCTTTGAGAACCCATCCTTTGATATAAGCGACCTTCAATAGAGCCTCCTTCCATTGTTGCACTAGATTGCTCCCGAACTTCTGCTCATGTTTTTGCAAAGCATCGTGGTATAGACCAGTTTTGAGTTTGACATCGTCAGGATCCACGTCGAAGAAAATCGGTAGGATCATAGCATGGTTACCTCTGTTTCTCGAGCAATCCACCTTTACCCAAGCTCGCCGCGAAGACACCACGCACTGGATGCGTAGTTTTTAGAGAAGATGGGCATAAAGATTGTGGAGTTCTTAATCGCACGCTCAAGTTCGCCTTTGATCACTTCACCTTTTCTAATCTCTTCGTCATCTCTAAAAACATGAATCCCAGCTACATCCATGGAGTGATAGAGGCAATCGGTAAAATTTAGGCGAGTGTCGGGCCCTCTAAAATTCAGGAACACTTCAAATTCAGCCCTTGGTGACAACCGGCAGCACCTCTATCGGTAATGACCGCTGCTTTCCATGCGATGAGTCCCTCCTCCTCTTCATCTTCAGGAGCCAAGGTATTATGAGGAGAGATGCAAGAGGAGTGTCTAATAATTGTGATTCCGGTAGATATTAGGGTAGTTGACTGCCAGGTCCCATTTCCCTCTTTCTTAAGAAAGAAGTACAGCAATGGGTGCGGACATCGTTGTAAGCATAGATATATAATGCGAATTCGAAAGGAATAAGGAGTCTGCGTGATGGAGACTCCTTGAAATTAACTTTACAACAAGCACCCAATCATGTGGGGGACAAAAAGCTGTCAATCTACGGAAAAAAAAAAATGAAACATGAGGGACCGATAAAATTGAAGAGATGGCACTTCCATTCGCATTTTGTTGTATTCAATGGGTGAGGACATCATCTGTCTACAGATAATTTAATATAAAGAAAGCATTTCATTCGTGTATTACATTCTATTTAATTAAGTAAATTATGTTATATAGAGGTTAGATTTCCAATAAAAAATTAAAAGGAAAAAATACCAAATACTTCTTTTCAAAGTAAAAATTTCTAAGATGAAAATTTCTCGTGAGACGAAGAGTTTAAGCTGAACATTTTGTAATGGGCATGGGACTCTTATGGTGATGCCTAGAAGGGTGGCAAGAAAAAATTCTATTTTTCCCCTCTTTTCAAAGCATTATCTTTTTTCCCCTCTTACAATAGAAAATTATATTTTTATGCTATTCTAGTTATAATATGAGCTCGATTGTCGTTCAAAATAGAAAATACATAATTTCAATTGATTCCACTTTCCGTTCAAATTATTAAACTAAAACTTTCGCCGAGGTCACAACTGGACAAAGGTTATTTGCTTTTAGAAAGTTAACAGTGCACCGATGCTCTCCTCTCCTTGCACCACATGCATCCACGGCCAGTTGTCATTTGGATCTTCACAAATCTCTTTTCATTGACGGATTCATCGACTTTCAGAGATTTCTTTGGACAAAGTCTCGGTTTTTCGAACTTTTCATATGGTAAATATTTCTTAGAACATGTTGAAAGATGGACTTGTCGAAGCAAGGTTAGCCAATGAATCTGCAGATAGATTGCTTTCACACTTGCCCTGCTTCTGACTTGCTTCTTGTTTGAAGGAAGGTCTGGTGGACCTGTTGAATCAACTTTGTGGGAAAAAATAGTGCAGTCCATTGTTCCAACCCCATGAAAATGCTTGGAAAGGAAAACCCTTGATTCTGCTCACACGGAGGAAGAAGTAACTACAGAATTAACATAACTCCCAGGCAATCACCAGCATCATTGCACAGAAACTGCCCCATAAGTTTAACTCACCGGCCCAAGGCGAAACTCTGACCGTCAAATGGGATTAGAGAGGAGAGTCTCCAGTTGACGACCCGCTCTGCAACTCATTTGCCTGTAACCTCATTTGCACCCTGCTGAACTTAGAGACATGTCATTTTGAGAAAGATAGAATTTTTTGAAACACAGCTTATTCCTCCAATCAAGTAAGTGCTTGCAGACCAATCTGAACATAAAGTCCCATTCAGAGTTGTAGTGTTCGAAGCAAAGAAGTTCTCATGAACTAACTTAACACAGGTTTCTCTCTGAAGAACAATTCCTCAAGCCGTGAAGTAAAGATTCAAGCTTGTTTTCGTAGATCTGACAAGCTGAGCATGCCGACAGTGTTTCTCGCAAATTGTGCTTCATTTGTTACGTGCAACCAGCCCCGAGATTTTTCTCACACTCTAAGGAGTGAGGATGGGTCTTAGGCCTCCGATTGCGAAAGATTTTTCTAAAAACGATCTATTATACCACTTAAAATAATTAGTCAATGAAAAATGTCATCATTATCAACAATACTTTATGTTTAAAATTTTTCGTAGACAATAAAGATAATTTTCGTTCATTTATATTTATAAGAGATACAAAGAGATCATTTTTTAGGAAAATATTTTTCAAATCACTTATTTTTCTCGAAACAAATGAAATATTAGAGTCTCTTAAAAGCAGTTCTATGCAACATTATTGTGAGTGTGCTAACATCAATCTTTTGGGCCTTCTCAGAGGAGTTCAACC
This sequence comes from Eucalyptus cloeziana, assembly GCA_014182715.1. Lineage (NCBI taxonomy): Eukaryota > Viridiplantae > Streptophyta > Magnoliopsida > Myrtales > Myrtaceae > Eucalyptus > Eucalyptus cloeziana. The sequence goes on from CM024636.1 coordinate 33,176,361, forward strand.
CGAAATAAATCATATGATAACTTTAATGCCTTGGGCTGGGAATGTGAAAATTCTCAATGTCGCTTGTGCCCGAGTCTTATGCAAAATTTCACATCTCCATTATTGCTTTGCTTTATTTATGCTGTAAAACCTTGGGATTGTCATTTATCATAGCTTTTTCATTGCAGCGTCCATGATATAGATTGCTATGCTGTCTCTAATAGCTCTAGGCGATGTCGTTATTGCTCCGAGAAGGAAGGGGAGTCACGTCACTGATTCCATTCTCGTAACTCTTCCTTTTTATTATTAGTGAAGTAGGTCCTGTTGTCTATGTACTTCTCATATATCCTTTTATGTAATGAATACAATCTTCTTTCGATTAAAAAAAAAAGTAGGTCTTGTATAACCAACTTGATATGAAATGAATTTGAATCTGTCATTCTTAGTTTAATAATTAATTGCATACCCACATTTGTTCATGATTTGATATTGTTTTATAGAAATGTCCGAAAGAAGGAGAAATTCATCTTTTTTCTCTGGTAAACTAAATTGATCGATTTTAGTATGCAAAAGAAGAGAGAGAAAGAAAAGTCAACGATGTTCTCATGCAGCTTAGTATGCCTTAGAAGACACCATTAGTACAGAAGCTTCAACGATAAAAAAAAAAAAAAAAGTGAGAAATTATGAATACTATCTTTATATGATATAACAATTGGCAAAGTAGAATACTATCTTTATTGTGATATATGTGGGATCTAACCCTAATTAAAGGTTTGTATTGCCATGAGCAAGAGATTCTCAAGAAACATGCACTGCGCGCAAACTCATAAGCTCAACCTAATATTAACCAAGCACTCTCGTCATAGCATGACCCAAATTAAGAGATATTAAGTGCATTTTCTGAGCAATCATCATAGTGGCATGGATCAGTTGTCACTCGAATGACACAAATTCAGTATTGCCGCTCTAACACAATGTATAACGCCTCATCATGCTGGAAACATACTAGAGACAATACAAAAAAAAATTGAACTTCCTAAAATATTTCGCAGGAATATTTTCTTGTTTAATATGGATAATTGTCAACTCAACAAGCGCAAAATCATTTCAATGATTGCTAACCGACTGTTGGTTTGATTCAAGAAGAGACGACCACCAGCAAAGAGAACTGAAGATCACCGGAGACCGATAGAAACATCATCTCAAGCATAATCGAGCATCACTTCTTTTCAAGAACGTAATAGGCTTGGAATCCTCATACACGAGTTGGTCAAATGCAACATAGTTGTGCTTCTTTTTGTACACGGGCACATGGTCATGATCGTTGGCGTGAGTCTACATTTATGAAAATATTTTGAAATTTTAACATGACCTGCAACCAAAGGCGATCGAAATTCAGAAATGACGACTCGATGCGTTTGGCCGATGCATCGTTACACGCAGAAACATGGTTGGCTTGAGCGTGTATGATGAATTTTAAACGAGTCCATATGGTGAGAAATGGGGAAGCTTCAGTTTTGGCTTGATTGAGTCCTGGAAACACCAGGCAAGAGCAGGGTTGATCAAGGATAGGAGTGATTGGTATGTTTGAGGTGAAAGAATTTTGACTTTCACGCATTTTATTTGTCAAAATAATCACTTGACGAAAAACTATTCACAATCAAAGAAAATATAAATACTTAAAGTAGATTTGTCAAGTCATAAACCTTTGACCAAAAATAAAATAAAATATATGGGTGTTTATGAACCCAAACTTGGTGGAATGGGTCATATACGCTAGGGAAGATAATTCCAAGATAACCTGAAATTAAAGAATCCAATGGGCACCTATTCGATTTCAAGTTTTATGATATATAAGGTAAGGTTCCATGCTCTAAAACAAAAATTGGCACGTTATGACAAGTAGATTCCATGTTCAAAAAATCAGGGAACTATTATAATATGTAGGTTTCAAATTCTAAATAGATGGAGCATGAAACAAAAAATAAGTTTTATGTTTCTTACCATCTTCTTGCGATCTTACAGTATTATGACATTCGATTATAAGTATATAATTTGAAATCACAAGTCTGAGCTTTCAATTTATGATTGAGCTTTTTATTTTGTTCGTATTTCATATTCTTCGTGTATCTAAATATAAAGGTGAAACCTAGGTAGAATTTAGATGACCCAGAAGCCTCCGAGGGTAGATATTAAGTTCTAGGATTTGCATAGTGAGTTCGGTTAAAAATAAATAATAATAATAATAATAATAAGGAATCTATTATAGTTGATAAGTTTCAGGTTCCGTCTAGAGTTTGTATGAAATATCGGATTGCTCGCCCCTAATATATGTCACTTCAATTTGAAGAACCTAATCATAATGTGTTGTAAAAATTTAAAGCCCAAAACAAATGGATTCTACAATGAACCCATTTCAATTTTGCAAAAGGCTCAAACTCTCTCTCCTCTCTCCCTCTTCACTCGTAGTCTTCTCACTTCAGTCCCTTGGCCTCTCGTTTAACGCTTTGCTCTTCTATTCGCTTCACCGATTTGGCATGCTTGGCTCTCCTGGTGCAGATCGTGCCCTTGAGCGACGGGACGAGGACGCTGTCACTCAGCCGCCAAGCCTGTGCTCGCAGGCAAGGCTAAACCTGGGCAGAGGAGTGTGGGAAGTAGGCATTGAAGGAGCAGCCGAATGCCACCTTCGCCCATCTCTTGAGGAGCTCTTGGCTCCAGCTGGGTGACCGATCATTGAGGACCAAATCTAACGGTCATCTGTGGCCATCTTCTCCTCGCACGACACAGCTCTCAATCATGCGATTGTTCGTTGAAGGAAAGGCCATCCTTGCCGACGATGAGGGTGACGTACCATCTGGACGCACTGGGGAGGCCAGAGGAGATGTTGGGGAAAGGACAAACCGAAGCATTGGCAGAGTTTAGCGGAAGACGGGCGGTGAGAAGTGGCATTCCTATAGATGAAGAGGGTGGTGCCGTGGGTGCTGTAGCAGTTTAAGGTGGTGCCGGCGGCGAAGGTAGGAGCGGAGCCATTACTCACTTTGTACATGGCCACGGAAATCAATCTGGCTGAATGTTTGTTCTTTATTTTTAATATATTTTAAATTTGCTAAATGCTTAATATAATTATAAAATATGAGCTATGTGGGTGGTTTGAGTTGAATCTAAGTTAGATTGGGTATGGGCCATCCAAATTGTTCTGAAATAACTTGATCAAAATGAGTTAAATTGGTGAATTGCAGATTAGACCCATTAGACCCACTCAAATCCAACTGAATCCACATAGTAGCCCCCTTACATTTAGTTTAAAGTTAGGAAAAATATAATTTCTTCTAATATAAAAGGAAATACTATTTTTCTTGTAAAATGATTTCAAAAAAATATTTTCCTTTATCATAATAGCAAGACATTCTGGCTCCCTAAAATTGTCAAACTTAATGTCTAAAATATTAAAGCCAATGACAGTGGTACCGATTATGCATTGCTACGACTTTGAATATGGTATCGACTTGAGGCCAGGCTCGATGAGAAAGTCCGAGACTATAAGGCCAAGGAAATTCCATAAGTTAAAGCAAGTAGAGGATCGACTTTATGGGAAGTCAAGGCATGGGAATGGATGGGTAACAGATGATGGACGGAGCAAATGAGACATTGGACAGCACTCATGATCTATAAAGGAAAGAGATTAATAGGTGCACTCCTGAGTCAATAGGTGAAAATTGACATGACCGAGCTATAATAGAGTATATTCTTTAGGCCGGAGCGGCTATTTAGAGTAGCTCAATTCTGCATCTATCGATAACTGATCGATACAGAAATGTCGGGGATCGGCTAACGAAATTTAATCGAAATCACCACTAGAAATCCGGCCTTTACCTAACTAATCTTTGGCGACAAGGTCAAGTTTTTTTCACTGAAGGTACCGCTACCGATGAGATTGCTTTAGCCCTCTAACACATTTTTCCAAAAGCATTTGGCAAAATGGAGCTCAAAAATTTGAAAAACATTTCGTCACCAAAGAAAAGTACTTTCCAAACCTACAAGAAAAAAATTTTTAGCAACAAAGTGGAGGTATTTGTTGGGGATTTGGCTACAAAACTTGTATTTGCTTAATAGTATTTTTACCCATTCTTGTAAAATACCCTCATCAATTTGATTTGCCATTTATAGCAAGACATCATTGGACATTTAGGCCTTATTTGGTAATCCGGGATCAATTTTTGTTTATTTATATATTCTATTGTTAATCACGGAATAAATAAATAAAAAATGCGATTTGGTAATAGCCATTTTAGAAAAGAAATAGGAAGCCATTATCGTTCCCATCTCGAATGCAGGCGCCGAGCCTCCGCCGATGGCTTTTGGAAACCAAGTCGAGTCCGCACAGCCCGGCCACCGGCAGGAGGCTCGCCCAACCCCGCTGGTGGCCGTGGCAAGCTCGCCGCCCCGTGAGGCCGCGGCTATCATGAGTCAACCGACCAGGGCCGACGATGCTCCGCAGGCCGCGCCGCCCCGCCTCGGCACGGCTGCTAGTTTGGCAACCGCTTAAAGAAGAAGAAGAATAGAGGAAAAAGATAAAATAAAATAAAAAAAAAAGGAAAAAATTATAAAAATTATAAAAAATTAAAAGAATTGATTAGAGTGTAATCAATGAGTATTACAACGCAATTTACTCTAGAATCGTAAATTTTGAGGCGCTACCAAATGCTTTTTATTTAGAATCAGCTGTAAATGTAATTGGGTGATCATTTTTATCAAAATTGTTTTCTATGAATAATCGTTAGCCAAACACACCCTGCAGCCTTTTCTATAAATGCATCACTCTGCTCTACTTGGCCTCCTTATTCCCCTAACCGCAAAAAAAACGCTTGCACAGATTTAGAAAGAAATAGAGTTTAGAGTAAATTGGCTTCTTTGTTCCTCACGAGTAAATTCTTGAATCAGTCATTTCTTCTTTCTTTCTTCTTCCTCCTTTCTACCCAATTGCTGGCTTGGTAAGTGGGCCAGCCGATTGGCCAAAGACGAGGTCCTACCATTTGGGCGTCGCTGGCTGGGCCTGTCGAGGCTCAACCTTCACGTGCCCATGGCGAGGCCGATCTCACTGGGGGCTGGCAAGGCTCCCCCAAGACTAGCAACTAGAAGAGGAAGAAAAAGAGAGGAAAAAAGAATAGAAAAAAAGAAAAATCTCAGAAAAATTATTTTAAAAATTAAAAGAAATTATTTCACAAAAAAATTTAAGAGTCAGATTATAATGCATTTTTGTTATTTTTATTTACAAAAATAGAAATTTTATGTAACTACCATCAAATACTTAGACATTCGTAATTGAAAAAACTAATTCTAAGTAGAAATTGTTCCCGAAAATATAATAGTTAGCAAACGCACCCTTAGGTACAAATATAAGTTTCGTTGCTAGACGTGCTTAAAATACCATAATTTTGCAAAAATCCTTAGACTCGTGAAAACACTTCTTTCCTTATGGCTTTGCTTGATTCCCTTGAAATTCTAAGTCCATTGCCGCCGCTGCCATCATCAAACCGAGCACCACTACAAGGTTGAGCACCACCACCAATTGAGCACCGTAGTCCCTCCCTCTAGAGTTGGCAACAGCGCTAGCTACGTTTGAAAAGAAAGTAAAAATAGGTATTGACACTCTATTTAGTAATTTATTTCGTAGAAAATTGAGGATAGATCTCAACCCCCAATAACAGTATTACGTTAAATTGCATATAGACTTTAGGAGCATTATTATTTAGTTTATATTTTTCTTATTGAGCATTTGTATTGGGTGATAACAGATGTGTTTGAATTGATAATTTGAGCTTTAATTTAGCAAATTAGACTCGGTCTTGAGAAGCATGAAATTCCAAGTCAATGAATATCCCATGTGGCCGAAAATGTCATGCACCGCACGCTGGATAATTAAAATTGAAAATTTTGAAAACTTGGAGAACAATTCGACCATAAAAAGGACAAGAAAGAAAATATATTCATATTTTCGGTGAAGGCAAGCAAGGGTTATTGTGCACTCATCTCGTTGAATTCAGTAAATTTCTGCCGATTTTTCTGTGATTGGTTCCACATCCTTGGAATTTCCGGCATATTCCGACTAAATTGTGGGCTGGTATATGGCTTCCAAAGAAATAAAAATCAATAGAAAGATCATGCTTGCATGGTCAAGAAAGAAAGAAATAAATGGTGCAAGTTCCGGGGGAAAAGTTTACGTAATATAATATATTTTTGAGGAGCTCCATGAAGGAAGGTATGGTGCATTGATAACATTTTTCATTCCGGCGAAATAATTTTTTTTTTTCTATTTTCCGTAACGATTTTTAAGTTAAAAAAAGTATTTATTAACTAAACAAAATTTTTATATTCGAAAATAAGAAAAATGCGTTTGGTATGACGCATAATTTTTTTTTCGACGTAGCATTTCTTTTGTTTTGAATATTTTTATTACTTTTCCTCTCTTCTTATTCCTCTAGCGACATGGTGATGACTGGCTATCAATTGTAGGCAGCTTTATTAGAAAGAGAAAGAAAAAGAAAGAAAAATAACTTATTCTATAAATTGTTACAAGAACAGAATGGACTTTTTTTTTTACTTCTCCTTTATATTCCAAATCCACTCCTCGGCTATTTTTCTATAGGAATAGAAAATTTGTTAATATTATCAAATGAATTTATGTTCTTTTTTTCGAAGAATAAAAAGGTAAATTTTGAGGAATAAAAACGTTGTTAAGCGGAGTAAAGATGAGAGAAAGAAAAGGTGCAAAAATATAATGTATTCACAAGAAGAGGAGCTTTATTCTCTTTCCTAGGAAACCTAGCCCCTCCCTATCTACAGAAGGATGAGAGGGAAGTGGTCTTCTTCCTCAAACGTGCCCTTCTTCACGGCCATTGCGTGGTCGCCGAACTTCCTCCGTTCGGCCTTCACGACCGCTTCCGCGACCAAGCTCAGACCGGCCGAGCCGCTTGGTGTGACCAGAAGCCCGAACCAGCTGAGTCGCTTGCCCCCTCATCACGACGAGCGGCCCATCACCACCAGCTACACCACGACGACTAGAAGCCTATCTGATACTCGCCTTGAGTCTTTGCCGGTCCAGCCAGAACTGGGAGAGCGCCAGTTCATCCCAACGATCCTTTCCGATTCTCCAACCCACAGCGATGACGTCGGTCGCGATCCGGCAACCCACCAGCAGCTCGTCTGATGACTGGCAACCAGAAACGACGCTGTCGACCGCGCCGTTCTCTCTCTATGCAGACGTTGGAGACTCAGCTTCTGACGTAACCGCGCGGCCACACCCACGAAGCTTCTACTTTTGCAGGTGCGTTGGCAGTGAGCCTGGCCCCCGCCGAGACCACCACCGTTGGCCACCGTTATGATCCACTAGCAGTGTGCAACAGGAGCAATCGCCTGGGGGGCCATCACTAAGGCCAGGACCACCTCTTGATTTTGGAAAGTTTTTTAAGGGTGATCTGGTTGATTCACTCTTACGAAATTGATCAGGCTTGGTCAGTGGGAGGCCGGGCCTTGCCAAGTTCTAATTTATATATATATATATATATATATATATATAATATTTTAAATTTTCTAAAAAAACCTTAATTCCTCCCAATTTCTCCAATTTTCATTTATTTTTTCCAAAAACAACATTTGACCAGTTTAGTTCAAGGCCAATCGGTCCCAGGCTTGATCCGAAATGCGGGAGGCTGCCCTCTCGGTCTAGTTCCTAGTTCCCACCTCAAAATTGGACCAGATCGGAACCAATCAGTCCTACAATCCACTTGTCGGCTTGAAATTGGAAATGGCTTTACAAACTAGGTAATGATCAATATATTCATATTTCATTACCTATTTTAAACATTGTTTTTTGGCTTTAATTTTATTGGAATTTTAGGCGTTATCCAACAAAATTTTATTGACAAAAATCATTATAATTATAATTTGATCCATATGACCTCGGATCATTTTTTAAAATTATCTTGATTATTCTTGCAAGATAATTGTTAATTTCATCCATATCATTATAATTATTAATTTGATCCTTACTTATTTTAATTTTTTATATGTGTTGGTGATGTTTATAATTGTTAATTTAATCCGTGGACAATGGATTATTTTTTTCTATTATCTTAATAAGATGGATCGGATGTAACGCTTATTTTTGAAAACACCAAAAAGGCCAAAATTGTGTGATAAATAGGATAGTTTTCTAAACATATTAGGATTGCATGTTTAAATTTGTCTGATTAAATTTGTCTTTTAAACTAGATTGCATGTTAGGGTAAAATCCATTAACTAAGTTTTGAATTAAAATAGGATTTGATAAAATTATTTCCTAGTTTAAATAGGATAAGTTATAAGGTTTGGTATTTAATTTTCATTAATTATTTATTTCAAATTTTTTAATATAAAAATACCAAAATATTATATGCATGTTATGTAGTTTAGGTCATGTTACATGTGTGTCACGTAGTATGCATGTTAAGTTCATTTAATTTGAAATTGCGTGTCATATAAGCTAATTTTAATTCCATAATTAAAAGAAAATCAAAAGAATATTACATGTTATGGTGTTTAATTTCCTACAATTTATTTATTTTTGAGTGTTGTCTTTAATGCTCATGCACTCGCATGATCAATCCTTTTATGTTAGCGACTTAGGCTAAAATCAATCTATAGATACCCACCAAATATTTTTCAAAATGAAAGAGAAAAGTACCGGCGTAATTAAGTCACTAAACTTATTTACTCTCTAGTTCGTAGAAGTAGAGTATTTCCTCCGATGCTTTATTTCGATATCTAATCGACACACCATAAACTAATTAGTAACGATTCTTAAATAAAATTATTTGCATGTTAAATAATTTGACCTATCATCATAAATTGGTGTAGGCTTGAAGAACCCGGATTAAGTTTAGGTTTAATAATTCATTAACTGAATCTCTGAATGGTTCACCGAGGTAAGATTGTGAAGGTAAGTTTTGTAAACTTGAAGTTTCGAAATATATCAAATTTAGGGAGTCAGGACCAACCAATTTTTAAAAGAAAATTAAGCTGATTGGACGCCTAACTGCACAAGCAAAAGTATACCGGGCATACGGTCAAGCATAGGAGGGTTAGCGTCCACACAACGCCATTTGGTACCACATTTTTTTCTATCAGGTCCTTAATTGTCAAAATAATTCTCAAAAACTATTAATGCAATTTTTTCATGGAGACGAAATCGGAGTGAAACACATTCGTCATTTACGGCCCCAAATGACTCCATGTGCCGTTGTGTTTGTACTTTGAATTATAATTATTGGGCAAACTATGAATAAGCCCACTTTACCAAAAAAAAAAAAAACTATGAATAAGCCTAATATGCAAGTGTATGATTATGTAATAGACTAAAGGACGTTTTCTTAAATGACACATGCTCAGTTTTGAATTTGACAAATTCCTTTTATTATCTGGCCTACTTAAACGGGGTACTTTCATCCTAAGTTTATTCTAGTAGAATAATAATGATAAAGCATATTTTCATATCTTTCGAATGCGAATTTTGTCATCACACGGCGACCTATGGATATATAAAAGATAACAAGATGCAAAAATCAAGACATTGCCCTTTTAGATATATGGCTTTCTGATGAAGGAAGGGACTATGGCTTGAGAGAGAATTTTAGCATAGCAAGAGGAAGAAATGAAGGGACATGCAAGTGATTCTTGGAAGCAAAGGTGGGAACAGATTCCGGCTTCCATGGTGCACGAAGCCATGAATTATCTCTTTCTTCTCCTGTACATCTTACATTGCTAATCTCTCTCTCTCTCTCTCTCTCTCTGCTTCTTCCTTTATAACGAACACTTCTTACCGGCCATTGTGCTCCCACGTTCTGTCCAAAAGTTGCAAATCCTTACACAAAAAAAGTATGTTCCTCTGCTAAATTGACCTTTCTTTTCTTGATTTTTTTTGAGCATTGCGGTGCATGCTCGACTCACCTTTCTACCCTTTCGACCCCAATTTTGATTTCAGGTCTATTCCTCTCTTTTCCCCACCTTGCGGCCGGACATGTGGATCTCGAGTACGTGAGTTCGGTCCTTGAAATGCCTCGCGAATCTGGTGAAATTATTTTCGAGTCTGTTTAGGGTTGATGGTCGCGTGTGTTTTTTGAAGGGGAAAGGACGACGCGTACGCTTCATGGAGTGCTCAATGTGGAGATATTCGAGATCGATAGGCTTCAACTAGGATGTGGATTCATGCTTTGTGGGCAGGTACGCAATTTCATACTACGATTTATTTCTTGATTTTTATTGCTAGAAATATTACTTTCGCTTTACCCAGGTGGAGGCGAGGCGAGTTGGTTCGTCTTTGGGCACCGTCGTGGAGGTCCCAAGGTCGGCTTCCGCGGTTGCTAACACGACTTAAGTGGGGAGCGTGGTGATGAGTCACCATCTTGTCTCCTTTGAAATATAGGAGCCCGTGGTGGAGTTATCGGTTACAAAAAAAAAAAAAAATACTACTTTCATTTTTTATAAAAATAATCAGAGGATTCTACCAAGAGAACAATGTATTTAAAGCTAATAATTGGCATTGCTTTTTGTTCCTTCCTTTTTCTTTTTTTCTTTTGGTTGAAATTGATGAAACAAGAATGTTGCTTAGACCACAATTGTACCCACTTTTCCCATTTGAATAATAGACATAAGATTAGCTAAGTGAGATATCGTCAAATGATGTATCCTCATCTGAACTATGCTTTATATTTCTAGCATTGAGATTGTATGCAATTGATGGTCTCGTGATCATTCAGGCTATAATATATGATGAAATTTTCATTTTTCACGATCAAACAAGTATTTTCACTATCAAGATCTCGCTTAAATACGATCGGTTTTAGAGCTAATAAGTTAGATTCTAAACCAATAACTTGAGCCCTACCTCGTTATATCCATACACCTTCAGGTGGAATTTCGAGGTTTGTTGCTTATTTAAGAATGGACCGTGTCTAGACTAGTTTGGGCCATTTTGGGCTTTCAGAGAATAGCAGGGCTACCTGATTTCCATGCGTTGTTTGGAAAGTCACAATAGAAAAGTCAAGAGGATGAGAAGCTGGATGTCCTGTATTTGACACATGAAAGTGAGGAGACTTTTTAAAGTTTGATTTTAGTCGGTTCAAATTTTGTTTCATACCCAAGAACCGGCCTTGACCAACCTACCAGTTTAAGATAGGAAACCGAACCAATCAAGGTTGGATCCCGATTTTTTGTTTACTGGGAGCAGGTTGAAAGTGATTCGATCGGGTTGGGCTCGGTTCGGTTCCAAATTGAGCAGGCTTCCTTGCATGTCTCTAGTCTCTCACTAAACCTCATAGTACTTTCCTTTTGGTCTCGAGTGTTATGTTTGATTATGAACATGAATCTACTTTCCTTTCGCCTTCGAACTCAAAATTTCAAGACCGCAACTAGCCAGAGTTTCACGAGAAGATTCCTGTCCGAGGTCAAGAGGGTGATGCTGTGCCGTCCCGAGGTACCGTTCCATCTTCGCCGGTCCTTCCGTTCCCCGATCCTTTCGCTCGGCCGGAGTAGATAAAAAGAGTGTTTTAACACCTGACCGTGCAGGCTCTGGGATCGTATCTCTACGCGTCTGTGGATTTGGGACGGGCGAGGGTTGCGCGGACGAGGAGGATCCAGAACGAAAACTCGAACCCGCGGTGGCACGAGACCTTCCACATCTACTGTGCTCACTGGATCTCCCAGATCACACTCACCATCAAAGATGACGATCCTGTCGGAGCAACCTTGATCGGGAGGGCCTATATTCCTGTCGAGGATGTCATAAAGGGCTATATAGTGGACAAGTGGGTCCCGATCGAAGACGACGAGCACAAGCCGATCTACGGCGGGGGCCGGATTCGCGTCAAGATGCAATTCTCGAGCACCGAGAAAGACAGCAACTGGTCGCGCGGGATCATTAGCCCGAAGTTCGAAGGTGTTCCGCGCACGTTCTTCCCCCAGAGGCGAGGTTGCAGGGTCACTCTGTATCAAGATGCTCACGTTTCAGATCATTTCAGTCCTCGCATCCCGCTCCCTCGCGGCGGCGGATGGAAGCCCCACCGGTGCTGGGAGGACATCTTCGACGCGATCGACAACGCGAAGCACTTGATTTACATAGCGGGATGGTCGGTCTACACCGACGTCGCCTTGATAAAGGGACCCGCGGGCTCAGAGAGGACTGGGGTCACGCTAGGCGAGCTGCTGAAGAGGAAGGCTGATGAGGAGGGCGTGACGGTCCTGATGCTCGTCTGGGACGATCGGACGTCGGTCCCGGAACTGAAACGGGACGGGCTGATGGCGACGCACGACAAAGAAACGGCACAGTACTTTGAGGGCACGGAAGTGCATTGCGTCCTGTGCCCGCGGAATCCTGCAGAGGGCGCGACAAGCCTAATTCATGGCCTGGAGGTGGCAGCGATGTTCACTCATCACCAGAAGATCGTGGTGGTCGATGCCGAGAATCCTAAGGGAGGATTGGAGAAGCGGAGGATCGTGAGCTTCATCGGCGGCATCGATCTGTGCGACGGCCGGTACGACACCCAGGACCACCCGCTGTTCGAGACTCTGCATTCAGACATCCACAGGAATGATTTCCATCAACCGAATTTCGAAGGCGCTTCGATCAAGAAAGGCGGCCCGAGGGAACCGTGGCACGACGTTCATTGCTGTCTTGAAGGCCCCGTCGCGTGGGACGTCCTCTATAGCTTCGAGCAGAGGTGGAGGAAGCAAGTAGGGAACCAATTCCTCATCCCGATCAGCAGGATGGAGGAGATTGTGATCCACCCATCGCAAGCCGCAATAGCGGATGACTCGGAGACATGGAATGTACAGTTGTTCCGGTCCATCGATGCCGGCGCAGCGACGACTTCCCCACAGGGCCTCAACTCTGCAGCCGCCGTTGGCCTCGTCGGCAGCAAGGACAACATCATCGACCGGAGCATCCAGGATGCCTACATCAACGCGATCCGCCGGGCCAAGAACTTCATCTACATCGAGAACCAGTACTTCCTTGGCAGCTCCTACGGGTGGAAGGAGGAGGAGGGCATCGTGGTCCCAGACATCCAGGCGCTGCACCTGATCCCCAAGGAGCTGTCGCTGAAGATCGTGAGCAAGATCGAGGCTGGAGAGAGGTTCGCCGTGTACGTGGTGATCCCAATGTGGCCCGAGGGCATACCGGAGAGCCAGTCGGTGAAGGCAATCCTGGATTGGCAGAGGAGGACGATGGAGATGATGTACACGGACATTGCCAATGCCCTCCACAAGAAGGGGGTTGCAGCCAATCCTAGAGATTACCTGTCCTTCTTCTGCCTTGGAAACAGGGAAGCAAGGAGGGGCGGTGAGCCGGCTCCTGAAGAGAAACCCGCACCAGATAGTGACTATTCCAGAGCCCAGCAAGCAGAAGGTTCATGATCTATGTCCATTCGAAGATGATGATAGGTGAGTGAACCGGCATCGAGCACTAAATTCTCATTCATTGATTCAGCGACCGACGAACTTCAATCAGATCGCCGTCGGATTTTTCTTTTTTATGAAGGTGCTGATTCGTGTACCCTTTTCAGTTGACGACGAGTACATAATTGTCGGATCGGCCAACATCAACCAGAGGTCCATGGATGGCGCCCGGGACACGGAGATTGCAATGGGCGCGTTCCAACCGAAGCATCTGGCGACTCCTGATGAGCCGCCTAGGGGCCAAATCTACTGCTTCCGAATGTCCTTGTGGTCCGAGCATTCCGGCCTTACAGAGAATGTTTACGCTCGTCCGGAGTCTCTGCAATGCATTGGGCGGATGAACGGGATCGCTGAGCACAGTTGGAAATTGTACACGGACGAAGCGTTCGGCGGAGACTTGCGGCTCACTTGCTATGTTACCCGATCAAGGTCACCGATAACGGAGCCGTCATGTCCTTGCCTGGGTTCGCGCAATTTCCCGACACCAAGGCTCCAGTCTTGGGAGCAAAATCTGATTTACTTCCTCCTATTCTGACGACTTAGAAGATGTATCAGATGCAAACATCGTTTGCTGCAGTGGCAATGCTCTATTGAGCACCCCGAATTGACGACAATCATCAACCTTTACTACTAGCTTGCAAAGCACAAAAACTCGTTTCATAATGCATAAAGAGTATGATCGAATAGTTAAGCGATTCTCGACACAATGAGCAGATTGCCGCCACCGCCGCCGCTACTACTGCAAGTACAGCCTCTCAAGCAGGTCTCCGGCGACAGAGCCGGCATGGCCTCACTTTCTACCTCCTCCTCCACCTCTCTCCTCCGCAGTGAGCCCGAGCCATGTGTTGGCTTTCTCTATCCAGGGCCGGCCGATGCATGGCTGCTCGCGGCGATGATGCCTGCAGCCATGCGAGGTCGGCCGCCCTCGCCGAGACCTCAGCACTGGACCTCATCGGCGATCGGAGGAAGCGCCGTCTCTCTCTCTTAATCCAACTTGCGCTATCTGCCCATTAATTTTTCTTTTTTCCTAATAATTTTGCTAATGTGAGTCTCATGGCCGAGACGAGCCTGAAAGACGAAACTGGTACGCATTAAAAGAGTTCGGAAAAACGAATCGAATAAAATTAATTAAAATTAAAGTTCAAGGATAAAAAAAGAGCACGAGCAAAGATTATCCATAAATCAAGAAAAGGAAGAAATCAAAAACGGCTTCGCCAGCGACACAGAAAGGTACCTTAATCTTTCTTCCCTTCCGACCACCCCGAAAAAAAAAAAAAAAAAAAAGTCTTTCTTGAAACCAGTGACCACGGAGGCGAGCGAGCAGACTCGAAGAGGAAGACGAAGACGGAGGCGAGAGAGAGAGAGAAGGCGGCGGACAACCCTACGCCATGCTTGAGGTACTGGGCGAAGCATCTTGATGTGTCGGTCCTTCCCTCTCGTTTATAAAGCCGCAAAATTTAGGGGAAAGTGATGGGTGTTCTTGGTCCTTTTTTTTCCCTCGTGGGTTCTGTTGTTGTTCGTGCTTCGTGGCCGGAGTGGGCTCGAACGTCATCGGAACCGAAGAATCGTTTCTGGGTTTTGATTTAATCCGATGAACATGGTTTAAGGTGTAATCTTTTTTTCCGCAGGGTCGCGAGATCTCTGCCGTGGGTTGTGCCAGAGGTCTCGAGCTCGAGGCTTGTAGCCGTAAATGCAGCTCTGGGGACGCCTCCCACCTTCCATCTGTCGAATTCTTGCATGCATGGGGTGAGCTTCTTTTGCTCTCTGGGTTTGTGCTCGTTCTCGAGAAAGTTTTCTTGCTGGGTGATTTTATTGCGGGAATTTCAGATATGCAGGGGACATGATGCCCGTTTACTGTTCGAAACACTCGGTTGAATATGATACTTTCGTGATCCCTTCTTTGTAATGTGGATTATTATGCATTTTTGATACGTTTCAAAAAAAAAAAAAAATTGGATTTTGGGATTCTTTGGTCTCAGTTGGGCTAGCTTGAAAATTTTAGAATGATAATTAGATTGCTTCTAAGGTGGAAAAGTAGAGAGTTTCATTTCATGAGCCCGGGGTTTATCCATATGAGTTTCACGTCACCAAAAAGTTTTCTTTGAACTAATTGATAAGTGTTATATTCCGGGCTCGATGGCTCCCACATAAAAAGGGTAATATTTCGGTTTTATTGGTTCAAACCTATTGAGAGCATCTATCATCAGTTTCTTGAACTTGGGCTCTTCACTCTTTGTTTCTTGTTTGCATTTTTCGGCTCAGCAGAGTTTGCTTTCTTTCCGGTTCCAGAGAATCTTTTATGCATTTGATATGCTCTTATTGGGAATGTTAGTTTCTTGTTCTTAACTTCCTGGGCAAACGAAGTGCATGTTTGGTAATGCACACTCTAAGGGTTGCTTTTGCGCTGGTATGGAATCCTTTTGTGCTTGCTTGTTCAGCAAGTGAAAGCTTTCAGAGCTGTGAACGTTGTAAATCTATGTTTAATAAGAATCTGTTTTGCCCCTTTTTATAGTTGCCATTCTTCACTTTAAAGCTTTTCGTATCTGGTTGCCCTATATGGGAGTCCTTTTTTTTTCCTTCCTTTCACAGGATTTTGTGAGATCAATGCATTTTAGAAATAAATGCTGTTTGATTTCTCCGTTGGATAGATATTTTCGAAGGAGAAGTGGCTGCTTGTTTTTTAGGAGCCTATTTTCGTATTCTTGCACTTCACATAATGGAGAAGTTTAAGGAAAGGTTCAAGACACTTTTTAATGTAAAAGGAATTGTCTTTATAAGTATTAGGAGGTGAAAGAATTGTATTTTGAGATTTTAGCATCTGCAAAGTTGACGTGCAATTTTTTTGTCTTTTTCCCCTTAGGTCAGTTGATCTAGGTAATTTTGACTTGCCATGCATTGAGATTAACATTCAAAACTGTTAACTTTCCCAATGCGTAAAAGTCCAGGCAAAGCTGGACCAGTTTGGGTTGAAGATATGCGGCCTTAAGTTGTGACTCTTTTTTTTGTTTGCAATTGTGTCAAATAACAGGAAGGGAAATTTAGCTAAAAATTCTTTCATACTTGGGGACATTGTTTATTTGATGGAACATTTTATCGCACTGGGAATAAGCTTTTCATGGTGAAATGCTGGTATCTAAACAATTACAAGTACTTGATGATGGCATAGTTGGTCTCATAATCTTTTCTTTAGTTTGGTAGTTGATGGAGCATCAAGTTGTTTTTAATCCAGTACTAATCATTTTTTTCGGTTTAACCTGATTTGTAACAGAGCAGAGGCTGTCTTGGATGCTTTACTAAACCTGCATCAATTATCTCTGTGGATGATACTTCAAAGGATACCAAATTCAAGGCCAAGCAGCGAAGAAACTATTCTTTATGACGACTCCTCAAGCACTAGCCCTTGTGAAATGGATAACAGTGTTACCTTCTCAGATAAGTATATCCTCCATCATCACATTAAACCAGACCCTCGATCCTCCTCACAGCGACGCTGGTGAACTGAAACAACCCAACTGAGTTTTGTAAATCACGGCAAGTCTGATTGCTTTATGCATTATTTTGTTTAACATATCGGAAACTCCTTTGGCTTCTCATTGTGAAGATGTTAATTAGTATGTAATGTCTTCTTTCTTTTTGGTCAAAATTAGTATGTGATGTCATGCAGTGGTAATTTAACTGCTTCTAGAGGTTAATGGTTTCTTGGCGTAACTGGAATGTACTTCAGAATGTTAATTTGCACTTCTCTCCTAATTTGGGCACATGAGTAATCTTCACATGAATATTGGTGGCATGCTGGGTTCATATACCTTGTCTGTACACATAAACTAAGAGAAATTATATGAGTCCTTATTTTTTGTAATGGGTAGTTTTTCAGGCAAAGCTATTATTTATCTCCATATGCTCTTTTTTTTTTCAGTTTCTAAAGTTGTCGGTTTCTATGCTCTTATGGTGAGTATTTTGACATGGTCAACCTGGTAAATTCTTGATCTATGACAATTTGATTCGGGATTGGGAACAGTACAGTCATTATTTAAAAAAGAAGAAGATGCTCTCTTTGATATTGGTCTGGTTACTTTACTTGACCTTAAAACAATTTACAGGGCCTTACATTTTATCTTAGCTTTGCATTCATGCAAGTTCTTTGTTTTTTCCCTTTTGTTTATGCTTTTCACTTGAGCAATTTGCTGGGGCAGGCCTTCTTCTGTGTGGAACCAGACAAGGCAGCAATGGACTGCAAATAAGGAACACAGAATCGCAAACAAGTCGTGAACCTAAAATCAGGTGAAATAACTTTTATCGTCATCTATTATGACATAGTCACTCTGATGAAACAATAAGTATATTATGCTGTTGATAGCTTCCTTGAGTCATTTATCTGTTCGAGATAGGACCTTTGTCTAGGATCAAAGTTACAGGATTCAGTGAACCTAAAGTAAAGCAGAGCCTACTTTACCAAAAAAAAAAAAGTAAAGCAGAGCCTATGTAACTAGTTTTGTAAGGTAAAGTGGGTGGTAATCATTGGAGATTAGCTGTCACATCGCTACATCCAGCTCATACCTTATTATTCACTGCTGATTATGGTCTTATTTAAGCAAATCAACACCATGGAGAACCAGTCAAACTCCACTAAGAGACTTGATATTTGATTTCGTGAGCATGTCATGCAGTTGAGTAGATGATGGACCTGTTCATCTAGGCTCACATCCATAGTAATTGGTCTATGTCGGGGGTTATACTGTCCATGCTTACTCCAAGTATATGGAAAGGAGTAAAGAGTACCAGTTACAAGTGGAATTAGGCTTGTGAGCTAGTTCAAATTTTAAACCCGTTTCGAAAACGTCCAAGCAGCTCCTTGAGTATCTTGTCCGTGCGCGGGTCGCTTGCATCCTCACAATGATGTTCGCTTGAAAAAGCTTCGTGATTTTGCTCTTTTCGAAGTTTCTCTGAAGGACTGAATTTTAAGCGTGACATTTTTGTAGCTGTAATGCGACTTACAAAGAGCCTACTCGGGACCAGCAAGCCTTTCCCACAGCCCATTCCACTTGCAGTAAGTCATTTTTTAAGGGAAGATGTTCTTTTATTTCTCACCAGCGTTACAAGTTCGTCGCCCCTGATTGCTTTTGGATCGGATGGCAGGAAATGATAGATTTTCTAGTCGATGTCTGGGAGCAGGGCTTGTACGGCTGACTGTTTGGCAATTTCGGTAATGTTTACCATTCCTGGGCAGCTCGAGAATTCCATCATGCGAAACCGCATATCATTGTGTTGCGCATTTGACTCGACTGAATGCCGGCTAGTCGTGCATAGAAGGCTTGGATGTATTGCCTGCCGGGCATCCCAAGAACTTGCAAATGTGTGGACGACTGAACTAAATGTTTGTGTTCGTGTCGTCGCCAGTTCAATTTACCTTGTTTTTAGGCCCTGCAAACTTCTTTATTGATGAAGGTCTAAGCTACCTTAAACATTGAAACAAATTGTCCAAAGCCTGAACAGGCGAAAGTGAATAATGCCATGGTACTTTTGGTATATTGCCATCAGGGTATTAGAAGAATTATCGACAACACTGACAAGAAGCGAACCTGCAGAAAACATTCACGGACGCCAGCCGAGAACTCTTTCCATGAGAGGCTCTTCAAGATTCACGATCCATCAACCCCAACACCACTCCATTGTTATTTATGCATAATGTGGGAAGGCATTAAAAGGTCCTAAACCTATGGTATTAGTATTAATTCAGTCTATAGCTGGCGATTCGGTTAGTGATTTTTCGGTCAAAATTATCTAGATGGACTGAATTGGCACAATATAAAAGATTTAATAAAAGCTAAATTAGTTGATTGAAAAGTTTAGGATTAAATGAGTATCGATAATTAAGTTTAGAACTTTTTTGGTGTTTTTCTCATAATGGGGAGTGCCAAATGCCAAGCCATCTTCACATATCGAGCCGGCGGTTCTGCAGAAAATATTCACTAATGCCGGCCAAGAACTAAAAGATTCACGATCCCATCAATCCTGACACCCTCCCCATTGTCATTTTATGTGTAATGTGGCAAAAGTATTAAAAGGTCACTAAACTTGTGATTTTTAGTATCAATTCAGATTACAGTTAGGGATCCAATTAGTGATTTTTTTCGAAATTGATTAGAATGACTCGATTGACATAAATACAAAAGATTTAAGATTAAATTAGTTCAAATTGAAAGTTTAGGACTAAATTAGTATCAATATAATAAGTTAAAGGATTTTTTTGATTTTTTTTTTTCTCATACTATGGGGTACCAAACACCGAGCCATCTTCACATATCGAGCCAACGGTTCGATTGGTATCGGTTTTTCCTGTGCCGAGGCCGGTTCAAACGCGAAACATGTAGCACCCACCGGGTTGCTTCTCGGAATCTCTAGGTGGGGCCTAACTTCCCAGCAAATGTCCACGTTAACAGCAGCGAAGGGGACGGGCGATGGAGAGATGCATGAACGAGGGGTGCGATGGACCCAAAGTTGTTTTTTCCCGCTGATGGGACAAAAAGGGAGGCCGGTCCTTTCCAATTTGAAATGCTGAGACGCGTTCCATTCCAATGTCCCGCATGACTTCTTATCTGTTCAGTTCGTCATCCACGCAACTATGGAAAGTCCAATGTGAAACCGTGTCTTCCTTTTCTCTCTCTCTCTCTCTCTCTCTGTTTCGCAGGATGATGTCTAATTCCAGACACGGTCTCCTGTTGCGTTGGACCTGACGGGTCTTGTCTCCGGTTTCGATTCACCCTCGTGAAAAATGCAACAGCTACGAACGGGGATGACTTGTTATGTATGGACAGGAAAACGTGCTTTTTCACTCTCAGTAAAATTTGTGGTGCTTGAAAAGAGTATTCGTAAAAGACCCGGAAAATTGTTCAAAAAAGTCCGAATGTGTCGTATACAGTCGATTCTTGGTCTGCTTGCTTTTAATTGCCGATTTAGTTACGAGAACTTTTTACACAGCGATTTATCGATTTAAATCACTCTGGTAGTCAAATTTTGATAGGAAATGGGCGTGAATGTTGGCCATCTGTATAGCACCATTGATATTAACATGGGCAGCCAGTTAGAAAAAAAAACTCAAAAAAAGGAGCGAAAAGAAAAATTAAAATTACAAAAGAATTAAAAAGTTTGGAAAAATTAAAAAGTTGTCCACAGTCAGATACCAAAGAAAGGAGGAAGGTTGAGAAATGGGTGCCGTAACTAGTGGTGGCGATGGAGTGGCATCGCGATGGCGAGTGACAACAACGGCCCACATGGAATACGAGCTACTCAAAGAATGTAGAAAGAAGAAAGAAGAAAATAATGAAAGTTCAACGAGGGAAACGCGTTTCAACCATTAAAATTTAACACGTCAATGTATCGACGTGATATTGTTGATATGTCATCCTCTAAAGTATAAGGTTTTAAGACCGCATAAGTTCTATCCCTTAAATTTAAAGAATACCGATCTACATCAGAACATCAGACTTAGGCTTTAGAAATATCAAAAAAGTAACTTGGGGATCCACTTACATATTTTCTAACATATACAAACAGTTGATCACCAATCTCGATTCCCTATATTTTTTATATCCTTCCACTTGAGCCATGTTATGCTCGACTAAGCTCTTCTCTTAGCTTTCTTCTTGGTCATTCTCCAAGTTTGGTCGCCCCCACCAAAATTATAAAATAAAATAAATAAAAACCTAGAAAGAAAATATCAATTTCTTATTTCGCCAGAAGAAAATCTCCAAGTTGGTCGTGCGAATTTGGTTGAGAAAGGCTGACACGGAAGAGGATGATGCATGCATGTGTCGTGAAAAATGGCATGACGGGGTTGGCCGTGACAAAGAGAAAAGCATATGGTTCGATGCATGCACTTACCGAACGAATCGAGATAAAGCTGAGGAGAACATGCACACACACACGACGAGAGCGAGGCTAGGGAAGGAGAAATTCAGGAGGTTGGAATTTTATACGGAGGTCGTGCCTGCCATCCGGATTGTCTAGGTGAACCCGAGATCTTCCTCATCACGGCGTGCGAAATCTTGCCCCGAGCGGGGATGTTTCCAAAGCAAAAGATGGATGAACGACGCACGAAACCCTAGGATGGAAATTGGGTTTTGAATAATACTGGCTAAAGTTGCCGCTGGCCTTCTTTGACCGGGGCACAGTCATTTTTAAAATTCGTTAGGTTCCTACTGATCAACTGTCCATCGAACTTGGACAGGTGCTCTCCTTTTTCCCCGATTTAGAATGGACTTTTTCATTTTTGGAATCCGGATTACGAGAGGAATGACGCAATCGGATCCAATTCCAATCCCCGTTTATGGTAGTTTCTGATAGGCGCAGAACATAATTTATGTTTAAGTACTGGACAGATCAGGTCGCGAGATTGGCATGGATCTCATCTTCCCTAATTAAAAAATTGCCAAGCGGGTGCTTATTTTAATGCTCGTATGTGCGATTCTTATTGCCTGATAAGATACTTAATTCCTAACTTTTGTTCGATTCATTACTACCTTAACGGCGTCTCAGGTGAAGATATAAAATGTGTTCAAGCGCCGCCCTCTAGTAGCTTGCTTGCTTTTTGAATTGGATTTTTTAATATGGTATTTGAATCGAGGTATTGCAATCTCCATTCCCTATATTTATGCCACGTACGTGTGACTCGATTCTTCTATTTTATATGCCTTTCTTCGGATGGTTTCGATCCAGTTTGCATCTATTGTCTTAAATTTTGGAATAAATCGCTGCTCACTCAACCTCAAACATTCGGAGTTTGAGATCTTGAGTTCAATATTTCCTTGCTTTCACCCACTTACAATTCCACTTGTTAATTGTTATGCTCAAATGGGTTTCAAAATTCTTTTCTCCCCACACACTGGGTTTGCACGCCGAAGGCGTAGTCATTAAAGTCGAATTCGGGCAATAGTTGGAAAAGTATAAAAAATTTCATAGTGTGCTCTTTTGACTTGACAATTTTGGGTAGAATTATCAAGCATGCTATCGGAACCATTCCCACATTCTTTAGAAGACAAGTTTAATCTATGTTTATATGATTCCCATCTTTTGTAATTTCATGTATCTTTTGACAAGTAGTTCTATTCAGTTTGCTTATGCAATGGGTGTCAAAAGAACCTCAAATGATCATATATGTACACTATTTTTCTCCACTTAACTGTTTAAACTTTTAAAGGTATGCGTTAAACTAAATATAATTCAATGTATGAAGGTAAAGCAAACTTGCTAGATGCATTAAGCTATCAAAAGTAAAGCGATGGCTTTTTGGGTGTGGTTCTTTCAGACCTTCATTTGGTTAAAGCATCTTAGCTTTATGGAGTCCGATCGCTCTAGAGATGAATTTGCCACCTCTTATTACATAATCTTGAAACTGTCGAAGGACATTTTGACGGATTCGAACTATGCCATGAGTACATCAGGAAGGCAACAAATGTGCTGATTGACTTGCCAACTTAGCGACAGTACAGACATCAACTGTATACGACATCGTCCCCCGAGAGGTTTAGTCAATTCAAGTTTGTTACCTTGAATTATTCTTAGCAGATACATGTTGTTCTGCAAAATTTCGTGTAAATCCCTATATTTAACCACTTCTGAGCTAGGATCTTGCAACTTTCTGTATTTTATCCGTGCCAAAACTATTTTATACTTGTTCACTTTTGACTTTTCGAAATCGGTGAATATGATTTGTTTGCAAGTATGCAAGCATTTTTTGTAATGCCAAAGTTTGATTATGGGTAGTTCGAATTATGTTCCAATCCAAGTAAATTAAACTGAGTTATATAGTACATGTTCGGGTTACTTGCTTATGAAACAGTTTATGCTCCGACGGTGTTTTCCAGCCTGTTAATTAAACAAGTTGCATTAGATAGATTCTCCCGACGTGATTGAGATTTGACAATCATGTTGACTATATATTTCACGCGTGCTTTACAAGTTTTGTAATGTAGTGGACAAATGTAAAACTTTCGATCACATTAATCATGCTACCCTCCAATTAATCAACAAATCAGAAAGATCAAGAGGGACGCGACGGATCAAATATTAGCCGAAAAAGCTTTCTAATAGAATAAAACGTCGAGAAAATTTCTCGAGAACCGCGAAAAAAAGATCACGGATGCCTAGGGCGTGCGAGTACTATGCTCGAGGACAAGGAGATGACAAACATCCAGCTAAGCGCTGCATGTACATGGCTGCCATAGGCCAACTTATTGAAGCACATCTTCATAACACGCATGTGCTCGCTTCCCTATCAACACGTGGTTTTCTCTCTCGCAAGTGATAGAAGGCAATTGGACAGATCCATTGAGCATCACCAACAGATCATCACCAACCAAAAATAAAAAGGTTAATACCTCCGAAAAACCCAAAATTGATATACATATGATAAATTTATCAAAAACCTCAAATCGGTATACATTCAAAATTTACCATCTATTTTTGTTAAATTTTACGATCAAATTATTAAGTTAAATGACACGTAACAATTGACTAAGTATACTAATTTGGATTTTACGCCCATTTGTCACGCTTACAATTTTGTAATTTTTTGTGGTATTAATCTAATTTAGCGGAGAGTATATTTGTCACAAATTTACTAGTTTTGTGTTTTTTGTGGTCGAATAAATTAGTTTGGGGTAAATTTGGCAAAATGCCTGCTTAGGGTTTTTTATAATCACTGAAGTAAATTTGTCACAATGTACCCGCCGAGTTTTTCATGGTCAAAAAAATAGTTTGGGGTAAATTTGTCACATGTGTACTATTTTTAGATTTTCGGGATATTAACCCAAATAAAAAAATAAAAGGATCGACTATTACCGAGCGCCCATGCGACTCCCTTAATTTACACTCAATATTATTCTTTTCAATGTTTTGCAAATTGCATATCTTGATTTCTTAAGACGTGGGCAACTATTCACCTTTCCTCGCTTTCAATGTCGTAAACGTTTTACGAGAATCTCGAGGTGAGCATGAAAAAGAAAAATCTCGAAAGATAAATTGACCCGCTTCCTTTGTCCCAAAGTTGATCACGTTCTTTGTAAGAAGTTGCGAATTAGAGCAGATTAAATGTATCGTTGAACCGATAAAGGTGCATGGTCCGACCGTCATGAGCTGGTAAACCTTATAAAATTAGAAAGAGGAGACGATCAACTTGGGTCGGGAGAGAATCCAGGGAAGCGAACACGTACTAGGAAAACCCTAATTCTTAAGAGCGAAGCCACGTGGATTGCATTTCTTAATTTCTCGAGTGGGAAATCAAAAATTAATTTATGTGGAGGGGGAAGGAGAGAGAGAGAGAGAATTTTTATTTGGTAAGAACCACCGGCCATGGGGAGCTGCAATAGAAAATGGCGCAAGTGGACACATGATCGGAAAGAAAGATATTGTCGATTTGAGTATGATTGAGATTTTACTATATTAAAAAAAGAATTAGAGCAAATCGAAGTTAGGTCATAGGTGAATCTACTTTTTATTGATTCATTGTTAGTTTGACGATAGCTCGACTCGACATTATTTATTCAATGAACACTTAAATTTGAATTATGTCATATCCGAACGATGCTAAAGGCTTGGGATGATTTGAAGTTTACCATCCATTGAGGAGTTTTCCTATCATGGGCAGTGACTTGCAATTAAAAGTTTATTATGATTCCATAATTTATCTCATAAGTATATGAACGCCAATAACATAAAATTGTTTACCTATAGCCAAGAGGGAAGGAAGCAATAATTAACAATGGCAACGCTCACGCAGTTATCATAAGAGTTTCAGTGTATGGCCGGATAATCATTTGAGCGAGCTCATCATAGTTACACCATCGAATGAGAGTTAAAGAAAATCGAGGCGAGCTACTAACTATTAGATGTCTCCAAGGAGGCTTTAGAAAGCATTGCCAAGCGAGCTGGGCATGAAGGACTTCAGTCCACTACCATGAAGTTGGAATGTTTTGGTAACATAGAAAATTAGTTCTACATCATCTCAAGGACTTTTTCTCTTCTAAGATTACTTGATATATCTTGGAAATCAGTTACCAAATTAGGTGCTAAATTAGGTATGGACACATCCAAGAAACCAGCCTCATAGAGAATGAAAAATACATCGAGAATATTTTGGCGGTATCTATAATTAGATACACACCACATCCATGTTTCTTCCTATGATAAGCTATTGGCATGGGACTTACAAGACAATTCTATAAATTTGACAATGTCCACAAACGCGATATACCATTAGGTACAAATGTAGGTTAGGATCTGTTAATTATAATGGAAAATCGTAACTATTATTTGCATATTAAGTTCATTTTGGTAGACTTACATTTTATTTTTAACAAATGCCTTTTCATATTTAAGCTGCTTACAAAAATATATGATTATCAAGTAGTTGCATATTTCTTTTTGCCGAGTTTGTTTAAATAAAATTTCAAATTTTTGCTAAGATTGCTTTGTTGTTCTTTCAATTAAATTGTAGTATACATGTTATTAATAAAATTTTATCATTTTAATGCTTGGGTAACTATGTTATCTTCATATATGAATTAATGTAGTTAAATGAAAATTCTTTTACATAATAAAATTATGTATAGTAATTATGAAAAATCGTAATTTCTAATAAATTAATTAATATCATAATTTTCTTTTATAACAACTATATCAATATAGTTTATCCGATTGCCATTTATGTTAACGATTTGTATATAATAGGGGTGAGCAAAAGGAATCGTCCAACTAGACCGAGATCTGTTAGTTCAGACGGTTCCCGATGGACGGCCCAATTTCCAATTCCCCGAAATTGGAACCGTGAATTTCAGTTCGATTCCCATTTCCAAGTGTGGAATCGCCTAGGCCGAGCAGCAGCTTCTTTTAATTTTTTTTTTATTTCTTTACAAAGCTGAAACCCCTAATCCTTCACAAATCCTCGATCACCCTGGCACACTCCTCTTTCCCAAACCCGAAAATCCTAATCCATTCTTCACAAATCCCTCAGTCTTTCAACTCACGGGTCAGTCACTCTCGTAGCCTCTCGTAGCCTCGACGCCATCCTCTCGCCCGAGTCGCATCCGTCTCGCTCGATGCCTCCCCTCTCGTCATCTCCTCCCAAGTCTCCACTCTTCTCGACTCTCTCTCTCTCTCTCTCTCGCTTTGTTTTTGGCCTCCTCCCCTATTGAGATCACCGCGTGCTGGATGATATCAACTCCGACAACGACAGTTTTATCAGCCACGCCGACTTCACGACCTCCTTGGGATCCAACTGGTCCTCCTCGAAGGTAAAGAGACCTGCGACGCCTTCGATCCATACGACCGAGACAAGGACGACCTGATCTTCGCTCTCGATCTCTCTTCTCGCTCAAACCCATCTCTCTTCCTTTTGAATCCAATG